>JAKOOJ010000003.1:18472500-19672500 GCA_022577455.1 Arizona elegans
TGGAGAAAAGAGGGGAAAGAGCTTTTTCTCCAGTCCCTGATGAGACACATGTATTCAGGAAGGCAGTTTCAAACATTAAAAATACAACCCAATGAAATGTTATTTTCATGTCTCTCCCTTTACTAAAGATCTGTCCGTTCCAGTTGAAGTTTGAGTTTAGACCTCTTTCTGTTTTGCATCAAAATCCTGGGAGCGATATACAGATCAGTCAGTGCCCTTTTGATAACCAAGTAGTTTCCCCACTTTACGGAGCTCTTAGGAACTTTGCATGGTCATATTGTATTAACAAACAAAGGCATGGCAGCAGAAATGCCGCTTAAAATAAAAACATGTAGCACATCAGATTTCTGCCATTAACTAGAGGCAGAAGAGGGGACAGTGCAAAATAAATAATGACAAAAAAAAGTCTGGATAGTGGATATTGAGCCACAGTGGTGCAGTGGTTAGAGTGCAGTACTGCAGACTACTTCTATTAATCACTGGCTGCAAGCAGTTTGGCAGATCGAATCTCACCAGGCTCAAGGTTGACTCAGCCTTCCATCCTTCCGAGGTGGGTAAAATGAGGACCCAGATTGTTGGGGGCAAGAGGCTGACTCTGTAAACCGCTTAGAGAGGGCTGTAAAAGCACTATGAAGCAGTATGTAAGTCTAAGTGCTACTGCTATATTGCAGTACCTGGAGACCGCAGAATAGAAGAGAAAGAACTAGAGAAAAAAAATCACAAAAAATAAAAGTAGAACAACTACGGCAGAAAAAGAAAGCAAAGATAGTAACAATAATTACAGGCTCCTTTGGAGTAATTCCAAAACGTCTGGAGCTTGAATGACATCAGCATTAACCAAATCACCATCCATTGCAAATATTGCAACAATACCCTTAATATTATTAAACAATTACATCTGCCTATCCCAGATCCTTGGGCAGGGTGAAATAGGTGGACAATAATGCAAAATGCAGTCTAAACATCTGGCTACTGTGCGACCAACCATAATTTCATAATAGAAGGAAAGTAGTGGAAGAGGACAAGAGCCAGTTTGGTGCAATGGTTAAAGCATCAGGCTAAAACAGAGGTCTTCAAACTTGGCAGCTTTAAGACTTGTGGACTTCAACTCCCAGAATTCTCCAGCCAGCTATTCTATATGCTTTATGCTATATGCTATATGCTATATGCTGTATGCTGTATGCTGTATGCTGTATGCTGTATGCTGTATGCTGTATGCTGTATGCTGTATGCTGTATGCTGTATGCTGTATGCTGTATGCTGTATGCTATATGCTATGCTATGCTATGCTGGCTCCAGCCAGCTATGCTGGCTGGAGAATTCTGGGAGTTGAAGTCCACAAGTCTTAAAGCTGCCAAGTTTGAAGACCTCTGGGCTAAAAACCAGGAGGCTGAGAGTTTTAGTCCCACTTTAGGCACAAAGCCAGATGAGTGACTTTGGGCCAGTGACTCTTTTTCCTTCCGCCATAGGAGGCAAGCAAGGGCAAGCTACTTCTGAAAAACCTTGCTAAGAAAAATACAGGGAGTAGACCAGGCAGTTGTCAGGCAACAACAACAGCTTGAAGGCACCAAAACAAGTGGAAGAGGATAACAAAAGTAATATAAATATAAGTTCAATTTAAAGGAGCAGAACAATTTCATAGCCTCCCAGCAATTGACAGCAAATACAGAAATTGAGGAGTCCTTGAAGCTCTCTCAGCTGGTTTATTTTCTTGCAAATGTTTCATTACCCAAACTAGGTAACATCACCAGTGCTTCAACTGATGATGTTACCTAGTTTAGGTAATCAAATGTCTGCCCCCCCCAAAAAAACCACCCCAAGCTTAGAGAGCACCAAGGACCCCTCATGTCAACCCTGAGCTACAAATATTCTCTATTAATCCAGAAACTTGCTGCTTTGCATCAGCACACCTAGGCAAGTGGGGGATAGAAAAGGGTAACAGATATTGGCAAAACATAACTGTATCTAAGCCATCCAAGTAAACTAGGAGCCAAGCTCCCCCTCTGCCAGCAAAGGGACAGCCATATCCTGAAGTAAATGCATGCGCATGTTAGTGCCACCTACAGGGGGTGGCAGCAATAACTCTTGCCGTTTGTCAATTCTGTCAATCAATCTGTCCAATCACTTTCTTCGCAGACAAGAAGTAGAGCAGCTTTGGCCGCATCCCAGCACCTTCCCGACAAGATCATAAAGAGACAATGGCTGAACCCATTCCGGAATCTGCCAGCAGCAAAATGCAGAGTTCAAGAGAAGCACTGAGTCCTCTCCAGTGGCAGATAAATAAGCTTCTTGCCTTGAATCCTCACTCACTGATGATACAGGCCTTCTTGTGATGACTTAGCTCTTGGACCGCAGACTTGCAGAAACTCAGCTTCCTTGCAGAGAGGCATTGGCAGCTGATAACGAACACTCAATCACTCTGGCCTTCTCTGGCCTTGGTTATGAAATCCTTGTGAATCCCAGGGTTGGACCTCAGATCTCCTGCAAGAAGTCCACGGGAAAGAGTCCCACTTTGCGGCCAGTGTAGACTTTGACATACCCATTCACCTCCTCTCCTTTCTGTACCACAATCTATAAGAGGATAAGAGACGTTAGATGAGGCAGAATCCCCAAGCAGATTACCAATTTTTCTAGGAAGGAGTTCTTGTAGATTTATATGGAGGAAGGAGGAGGGGATGGGATTGCCAATAAGTAGCACAAGACCTGAGTTTGGGGGGGGGGGGGAAACCTTAGAATTACTTGGGAGCTGAATGCTATTTAGATGACTTGTTTAAAAAAGCTGGGTTTTATAACTATCATGTACCCAGATTCCCCAGATACTCAGTGTAAATCGAAACATGATCAGTCTCTTTTAAACTGTTTTCCTCCTAGCTCTGGCTTACGTGATAATTATCAGATGAAAACTCAACAAAAACCCCACTCCTCAATTTCAGAAAGAATTTGCAGGAAAAAAGAAAGAAAGAGAAATTGTGCTACTGTAGCATTTGTTTACTTAACTTTTAAATCGTCTGCCAGAAAGGATGGGATATAAGATCAATTTGTGGGAAAATATGTGGCAGTTTTCCCGTGATTGTGACCTTTCAGCTCAAGGTGGAAACATTTGTAAAAGTTATCATTGTTTTCGGCTGTTCAGAACAGTGGGGGAAGGGGAGACATTTATTTATATCTGAATGAAATACTTCAAAGAGACATACCTGATCCTTTTTTAATGTAATCTGACCAATTTCTTTGTTACCCACAAAGGACCTCATGACCTTATGCACACGTTCTCCTGCACGCACTCGAATAATGAAGTTTGGCGGAAAGTATCCAATTTTTTCTCCAATCTCCCCAATTTTCTTCCCCTAAGAGATTCATGCATGAAGTTACTTTATAAAGAAATAACCTGCCCCCCAAATTCCCAATTCTATCACCATGAAACAAGATAGGATTAACATCAGGGTTTTTTTCTTCAAAAAAAGCAGAGAGGAAAATTGGCAATTCGCAGTGATTCTCTCCTTCAGCACATAAATACACTTTTGCTCTTAAAAAAAGGAGGAAGAGACAAGTAACTAATATTTTGGAACATTAGCTCTTGCCAACATGATATATTTTAATTATCCTCATTCCTCTCAAAATTGATATCAGTAATCCTGCAAGCTGCTCATTAAGCCATTTTCAGGACAGTAAGTGACTTGCATGTTCTAAATGGAAGACATTAAAAAATATTGTGAGAGAAAAATGAGTGAATTTTACAAAAGGAAATATTTCAAAAGGAAAAATACAAAATTAATATTACTCGTGGCTTTGAATCCTTTCATGAAAATATACAGTTTTTAACATGGTCATTCATAACATTTTATTGACAGGATGGATTTATATATTTTGTGGTGGAATAGGCAGCCTATTGATGACTGGACTGAACATTTTTAAAATGTGGGGGGAGGGCATATGAGTTAGATAATAGTACAAAGCAGGTAGAAATAGGATATTCTGGGGGCCCACCCCCTTTGGTTGGGCGTCTTAGTAATATTGTTTAATTTTTAACCCTTCCCTGACTACAGCTGCCAAAAACTAGCTGTAGAGTTTCATACAATGTTGACAGGACACACCCAAACATTTGTAGCAAACAAACTCTCTTTCCACCCCCTCCCCAAAACTTAGGAAGAAACTACAATAGAAAGCCCTGGATTTCACGTTTGAGACATGACTCTATTTTTTAAAATGCTTGTTTTTAATTTTATACTACCGAAAATAAGACCCAACTGGAAAATAAACCCTAGCAGGATTTTTCAGGATGCTTGTAATATAAGCCCTACCCCAAAAATAAGCCCCAGTTAAGATGGTCAACCAGACAGAAGCATTTAGTCCTGTATTTCCCCCCAAAATAAGGCCTAACTGGAAAATAAGCCATAATGCATCTTTTGGAGCAAAAGTTAATGTAAGACCCAGTCTTATTTTGGGGGAAACACGGTATATACCACCCCTGGCCGTTAAACGGTTGCCCATTTTTCATTTTCACTCAGTAACTGACTTAGGAGGAGGGGGGTGGCAACACTATTTTGCCAAGTTTAGTTAAATCACTCAAATATGTCTCAAGTCACACTGAAGGAAGACTCCAGCTGGGATGCCAAAGTAAAAACCGAAACAGAGGAAATCCCAAATATTTTGCTTGTGACTAACCACTGATATTTAAAAACTTTTAAAGATCAAGAGCTTTCTTCAAAACGAATAGGCTTAGATCCCGAAAGAGAAACCATCTTCTTACCCGCCACCATTCTTCATTGGAGTCGTCAACAATTGCAACTTTGTCCCCAGGGCTGAAAGGGAACAAGGGCCCAAAGATGAAAATACTGCTGAACAACATGGCCCATTTTGGCCATTTAATCCTTTCTTTCCCAGTTCTGAATATCTGACCAAGGTGGCAACTTCCCCCCATACTTCCTTCATGGTTCTTCCACAAATTCAACAAGGTAATGAGATACAAAAGTCTTAGCCGAGCACCAGAACATCTAGCAGCCTGATAAATACTCAATTCTTCTCTCTCCATCTTGCAACCATTGATAGGATTCTATATTTATTGTTTACGGTGCCTACATTTGCATACAGGGTAAACTCTGTTTACTTGTCTTCTAGCCCTTCTTCACAAAACACTATAAAGAAGCTGTCAAGGGAAGATCTCACAGTCTTACATGGGATGCATCAGTGGTGGGTTGCCCCCGGATCAGACCGGTTCGCAAGAACTGGTAGTAAAACTGGCAGGAGGCTCCGCCCACCACCCCGGATGTCATCATAGGCGATCTGCGCATGCGATCCCGTTGCG
The DNA here is from genome assembly GCA_022577455.1 of Arizona elegans. Taxonomy (NCBI): domain Eukaryota; kingdom Metazoa; phylum Chordata; class Lepidosauria; order Squamata; family Colubridae; genus Arizona; species Arizona elegans. The sequence goes on from JAKOOJ010000003.1 coordinate 18,477,803, forward strand.
AACCAGTAGTAAAGGTAAGTAGAACCCACCCATGGGATGCATGCAGCGGTGGGTTTCACATTATATTACTACCAGTTCACCACACCCGTGCATGTTTGCTTCATGCACATGTGTGCCCAGTTTGTGCACACACCTGCCTTCCACACATGCGCCCAGCCTTCCACACATGCACTTTGCTCACACACATCCCTTCTGCACCTGCACCCAGCCTCAAAAATGTGGCTAAACAGGATGGCACAGAGCCAGGGCTGGTGGGCAGGCCCACTCGTGATTTCTTCTACCGGTTCAGGCAAACCGGTCCAAAACAGCTGAATATCACCTCTGGATGCATGTACTGAATTAAGAGGGATACAGATATGGTATTCCATAAGCCTTTGATATTCCTGAATAAGGACACTTCCTTCAAGACAAGTTATGTCTTGATGTTTTATTTGAGTTCTCAGCATTCTCACATTACTCTTTACATTAATGTAAAACCAGCTCAGCGAAGCTTTGAGTTCCAAATCTCTTTGTTATCAATGACTTTTTCAGAGACTATCTTTGTATGTTGCCTTTTAGCTCCATGCCCCATAGATAACAAATTCCATATATTACTCCATAGGTTACTCATCAGTCTCTGAAGTCCGGAGACTGCACTCCCTTCTACTGACTTGACTTTGACAAAATATATCAGAAACTCAACCCAGACACTTCTATGTTGGGATTTGTTTCTATACGTGGTTTAACAAGGTTTGAGGCTGGTGATGTTCTGATCAATAAAAACAAGACAATTTCGTTACTCACTGGAAATCCAAGTCATCCTTCTCCAAGGCTTTGAAGCGATAAAGTGCAATAAAGTAGTGAGACTGTGGAAACCCAGTTTGCTGCTTCTTACTCTGTTCAAAAGAAGAAAAAAAGTAAAGCCCGCTTCAAGTCAAACTTGACTCTTGTCAGTTTGTCAGTTTTCTTGGCAATATTATGGAAGTGGCAGCTATAGCCCCTTTAGGGATGGTTGTTGGATTTCCAGGCTAGATTGTAGCCTTGGGCTTCCCAGAAAACTTACACGTAGGTAATAACCTGGGGTAATCCTGCCAAGCTAAGGTCAAATATAGAAGAGAATATTTGTAACTCAGGATTGAACTATAGGGACCTTGATGCTCTCTGAGCTTCGTGGTTTCCTTGAAGATGTTTCATTACCGAACCAGGTAATACCAGTTACCTAATTTGGGTAAAGTATTAATGGTGTTACCTAGTATATTTTGTTCTTAGGTATTCACGTTCTTGTCAGAAATCTTTAATGCTGGCAAAACACAAGCTCTTATATAGATACTTTCTATAACATTAGTCTCAGGATGGGCAAGAAATCAAAACAGATTATTCATAGGTGTACAAATAAACATGTTTATATGACCAGGAGCATCCATGTATGGATCTCCAAAGGGGATTTAATCCACCTCTGGAAAGCAGGATATCAGCCATTCAAAGTCTTGTAGCTACCCAACCTTACAGCTCTACAAAAATAGTCCATAGGTCTTTCTGTGGTCCTAGGCAAGGCTGTCTAATCCTCAGTTATCTGGCACAAGTAGTAACAAAGCCATCCTCTTCCATTATACTTTATGCATAAATATAGAGGTAATAGACAGTAGATTTTCTGAAATCTATTTTGTTCATACGCTCAAAATGTACTGTATGTCAACTTCTTTAAGTGTATATGGATGATTAGTGGAATCTGATTGGTGGAATCTGAGAGGCCATAGGCAATAAAACAAGGAGCAAGGAGTCTGCTTCCTTGCTCAATCTCAAGAGACCGAGTTCTTGCATTGAGATTCTGACCTTGAGAGAATAATATACATGAGTTGAGTGGCTTGTCTATGTACCATTTTCCTATTTTCTCCCCTCCATGCAGTCCTTTCTACAAATGTGATTTGTGCAGGAAAAAAAGACAACGCAGAGTTGACTATACAGGGAAAAAACAGCATGCAACCATTTGAATAATCAGAGTGGCAAGTGAAGAAAAGTGACTTGTAACAGCATCACACCCTTGTAGGATTTGGAGACAAGAAAGTGTGTAGTCATTGTGTTCAATCTGGAGACTGGCAAGCACAATCTCTCCCTCTTCCCCTCTCCCATGCAAGAGTGAGGGGCAAGCACCTTGTCATCCGGGGCATTCTTCTCTGCTTTCTGTCCTTCTGGTTTTCCTGGATTAAAGACAAACAAGCAAGCAAATGAAATTCAGATGGGATGAAATTCAGGTAATCCTTGAGTTACAGCAGTTCATTTAGCAACTGTTCAAAGTTATGACATAACCCCCTCCCCCAAGTACTTATGTAACAGTCCTGAACTTACGAATGTTGCAGTACCATGGCACTCATTTAGGAATGACTACAGAGGCCCTGCCTATTCCCCGCCCTCCCCTGGGTCTCCACAGGTATTGGGCCTGTGGATACTCACTTTGTAAAGATCTAGCGAGTCTTCGGTTTCTTGGCCTATTTCAGTGCTTAAAGCCTTTAGTGTGTTCACAGAGAATGGAAGTCGAAAGTACTGCAAGATCATGTGAGATCTTGCACTACTGATCTCGCATGATCTCATGGTACTTTAGGACTCTGTTTTCTGCAAACGGAGGCTTGGATGAGACCTGGGGCAAAAGGCTTTGCAAACAGAGGCAAGGCCTAAAGCACCAAAGCCTTCCCTCTGTTTGCAAAGCCTTTTGCCATCTTTGCAAAAAGCCTTTGCTGCCAAAAACGGGGGCCCAGAGGGACACATACACCCCTTCTGGGCTCCGTTCTCATCAGCAAAGACTTTTTGCAAAGACAACCGGAACCTATAGGGATGCAATCTGTTATGTGGGGTGAATGAGGACGCAGCAAGCCAGAGTAATAAGTGACAACAGCTCTTTATTATAGGGTGAGACTCCAGCAACTGACCTGGGGAGCCAGCTCCCTTTATATACCTTGCAGCTGTGGTAGTCAGCCAATCAGCTGAGGGTCAGTTAATTCGAACTTCCCGCCAAACAAACCTATTTACATAACACTCCTCCCCTCCCAGAAGTCACTTGGGGTGTTATTTGCATACAAAGTCTCTCAGGTGACTAGGGCATGTGCGAGTCCTAGCTGACCTGCGCAGTTCAGTCGGAGGGGCGGCGTCGAGCAGGTCGGAGGGACTTTCTGTTTCTCCCTGCTCCGCCAATGAGGCCTCCGGGACCTCCTCGTGGGCGGCGACTTCTCCTGCTGTTGGGACTACCTCGACGGGGCGGCGCTGGATACCAGAGTCCTCAGCTAAGTCCTCCGCTCTACTCGGGCTAGTGGTTTGTGCTTCTGGTTGGTAGTCGTGGTCGGAGATGGGGTCGTCTGGTGTGTCTTCGGTGTCTGTGGTTACTCTTTTTCTTAATTGGTCAATGTGCCTGCGCCAAACTCTCCCGTCCCCCATGTCTACCCTGTATGACTTGGGGCCTGTGATTTCTGTGATTGTTCCGGCCTCCCAGAGTGGGCCCTGTCCATAGTTTCTAGCGTGTACCGGTGTTCCTATGGTGAACTCTCTAAGTTTCCTTTCCCCCCACTTGAAGACCTCTGGGGAGTAATTGGGGTTTAGTCTGTCTAGAACTCCCCGGAGTTTCCGACCCATTAGTAGTTCGGCCGGACTTCGGCCTGTGGCTGTACAGGGTGTGGAGTGCTGGGCTATTAAGAATTTGTCTACCCTTTCCTGCCAGTCTCTGGGGCTTAAGCGTGAGAGGGCCTCCTTTGCTGACCTCACAAATCTCTCCGCCTGTCCGTTACTAGCCGGGTGAAACGGGGCAGAAAGGACATGTCTGATCCCAAGTCCCGCTAAGTACCCCTCGAACTGTGTTGCGGTGAACTGTGGCCCGTTATCTGACACTAGGATGTCCGGTAACCCATGTGTGGCGAATAATTGTCTTAGCTCCCTGATGGTTGCGTCGGTGGTAGTGGCCTTCATTAGCTTGATCTCCAGCCATTTGGAGAATGCGTCTACGACGACCATGAAGGTCTGTCCATGGAATGGGCCTGCAAAGTCAATATGTATTCTGGACCAGGGTCCCTGGGGCCTTTCCCACTCCCTCACGGGTGCCGTTGGCGGGTCTGATCTGGACTCTTGGCAGGGCTGACATCTCCCCACCCACTCTGTAATGTCTGCATCCATGCTGGGCCACCAGACGTAGCTCCTGGCTAGCCCCTTCATTCTCACAATCCCCGGGTGCCCCTCATGCAACAACGTTAAAACTTTTTCCCTTAAGCGTGAGGGAATAACAACCCGATCGCCCCATAGTAAACAACCCCCTTGCATTGTCAATTCGTCTCGCTTTCCCGCGAACAGTTTAAATTCCCCGCTCCCAATCTTTTCCGGCCACCCCCTCATGACCCAACTTGCGACTGTCCGGATCACGTGGTCCTTGTTTGAGGCTCTTGCAACCTCGGCTGATGTTATGGGCCCAGAGTCCAAAACGTCTATCAGCAGGATGGGGATGCCGGGTGTGGGGTCTTCTAGGCTGTCGGGTAGTGGGCATCGGCTGAGTGCATCTGCGTTGCCCATGTTCGCCCCTGGTCGATGTACCAGGCGATAGGAGTATGCTGCGAGGAAGATGGCCCAGCGTGTCATCCTGGGCAACAGTGCTGCCGGGGTTGGTCGATCTCCCGCGAGGAGACCCAGGAGTGGTCGATGGTCTGTGATTAGCTCAAAATCCCTCCCAAACAAGTACTCGTGGAATTTCTTTACTCCCGAAACGGCGGCGAGGGCCTCCTTGTCGAGCTGGCTGTAATTTCGCTCGGCACTTGATAGAGTTCGGGAGTAATATGCGATGGGCGCTTCCAGGCCATTCGGGAGTCTATGGCTCAGGACGGCTCCCACCCTGAATGGGGACGCGTCACAAGCTAGAACAAGGGGAAGCGTTGCGTTGTATTGAATTAAGAAGCTTTCAGCTGATAGTAGTTTTTTAATGCCGGCAAATGCCCTGTCTTCAGCCTTCCCCCATTTCCAAATGGCTTTCTTGGTTAACAGTCTATGTAGGGGTTCTGCCACTGTTGCCTTGTCTTTGAGGAAGATGGCATAAAAATTTAATAGTCCCAGGAAGGCCTGTAACTCTGCCTTGTCCTTGGGGGTGGGTGCTTCTCTGATTGCCCTGATCTTGCTCTCTGTGGGGTGTATGCCGGTGCCATCTACCCTGTATCCCAGGAATTCGACTGAGGGGACTGCGATCATGCATTTATTGCGTTTTACTCTGAGTCCCGCATCCCTGAATTTCCTTAGGACCTCCCTCAGCCTTTCTCTTAGCTGCTGCTCATTGTCCGCGGTGATGAGCACGTCATCAAAATAGGGCACCACCCCGGGGATCCCTTGTAGAAGTCGCTCCATGGTACTTTGGAACAGTCCGGGGGCCACGCTTACTCCGAATTGCAACCGGGTGCACTTGAAGGCCCTTCTGTGGGTTACGATAGTCTGTGCCTCTGCGGTAGCGCCATCTACTGGCAGCTGCTGGTACGCCTGCGCAAGATCGAGTTTTGCAAATATCTTGCCGGGGCCCAGGGAATGCAACAAGTGGTGAACGACTGGCACTGGATAGGCGCTCTGCTGCAGGGCCTTATTGATTGTGCATTTATAATCAGCGCATATGCGCACTGATCCGTCCGGCTTGACCGGTGTCACAATTGGGGTCTCCCATTTGGCGTGGTCAACTGGAACGAGCACCCCTTGTTTGATCAATTTATCCAGCTCAATGTCTATTTTGGGCTTCAGGGCAAATGGTACACGCCTGGGCTTTAAGCGGATGGGTGTGATGTTGGGGTCTAGATTAAATGAAATCGGGGTCCCCACATACTTGCCAAGCCTCTCGTCGAACACATCCTGGAACTCCTGCATCAGGTCTTCCTTCAGGGTGCTTCGAACGTTCCTTACTCCGGTGAATCCCATGCCTAGGGCTCTAAACCAGTCCATGCCCAGGAGGCTGGGAAGGTTGTCTCTGACGATGGTGAGGGGCAGTTTCTCGGTAAACTCCCCGTACTGGACTTGGAACTCGCCTCTGCCTTCGACGGGTATGCGGTTCCCTTGGTAATCCTTCAGTCTGCGAAGCTGTGGCTGGAGCTGTCGCTTGTGTGCGCTGGGGATGACTCTCTTTAGGGTTTCCTAAGACATGATGGATAGCGGCGATCCCGTGTCGATCTCCATCTGGCACTCCCGTCCCTCGATCTCGACCGTGGTGTAGGTCTTTTCTCCGGGCGAGGTGCAGGTCCGTGCGATGCGAATGGTGTAGGCCCCAGCGTCTTCAAATTTCGCGCCCTTCCGGTTTCCGCCATCCCTGTTGGGCCCTCGGTGTGGCGCCGTCTCGGATTGGGCCGTTTGGCCACGTGGTCTGTAGCTCTGGTGTGTTTTCGACCTACAGACTCTAGCGATGTGGCCCCTCTTCTCACAGGAACGGCAAACGGCGTCCCTGAACTTACAGTTTTGTCGTGAGTGGGACCCTCCGCAGCTGGCGCATCCGTCTCTGGGCTCTCTGCGGGCTGCGCGGGGCTGCTCGGTGCGGTAGACCTCTTCTTCAGACTCCCCCTCGCTGACGGTGCTTACGGCCTCTCTGTGCACAGGCGCCGTCTTCTGCGTTGTTCTGGTGAGGCGGGAGCTCTTTAGTTTCTCTGCGGCCTTTACTGACGATTCTTGCGCCCTGGCCTCGTCTAGCGCGATGTGTAGGGTCAGGTTTGACCTCGCAAGCAGTCTTCTCTGGAGCCGGCTATCTCTCACTCCGCAAATTAGTTGCTCTAGGAGCATCTCATGCAGGTCTCGGTACTCACATTGGGTTGCGGCCTTACGCAGGGCAGCGACGTACTCGCTGATCGATTCTCCCTCCTGCTGGAGCCGTTGCCGGAATTCGTAGCGCTGCACGTACTTCGATGGCGTTGGTGCATAGTGGTCTTTCAGCAGGGTCTGCAGCGTCGACCAGGAGATGTTGTGGACCAAATTCGGCTCCGACAATGCCTCGGCTGTGTCGAAGACCCTTGGCCCGCAGTGACTCAGGAACAGGGCTTTCTTCCGAACATCCGGTAGCCCTTGTATGTCGTTTGCCACCATGAAGCACTCGAACCGGGACATGTAGGATCCCCACTTCTCTTCCTTGGGGTCGAAAGGCGCTGGCGGGGTGTAGGCAGACATCGTTTCGGGATTCTCCTGTGTTCCGCTCGCTCGCCTGGCTGGATTCAGATGCGGTCTCGGGTCCCCTTCTCTGAACGTGGCTTCAGCTCCTTTGAGTGTGGCTTCAGCTCTTTTGCGTGTGGCTTCAGCTCTCCTCTGCTTCTGGCCTCAAAATCCCATCCTCGTCGCCAATGTTATGTGGGGTGAATGAGGACGCAGAAAGCCAGAGTAATAAGTGACAACAGCTCTTTATTATAGGGTGAGACTCCAGCAACTGACCTGGGGAGCCAGCTCCCTTTATATACCTTGCAGCTGTGGTGGTCAGCCAATCAGCTGAGGGTCAGTTAATTCGAACTTCCCGCCAAACAAACCTATTTACATAACACAATCTTTCATCCCTGCAGCCTCAGCAAGCCTTTTCTCAAGGCAAAACTGCGGCAGAGAGGCTGGAGAGGAGACAACTCCCTTGATCATTGAGATCTACGTATGGTAAATGACCCAGTCAGGCAGGGGGAGGCATGAGATATCTCAGTGGGTTAGAGGAGGCCTTGGGTGTTTGGAAGCACTAGGCTCCCCATGGCCTTCCCCACCCTGAGATGCCTCATGCAGTTAACAACACACACATTCAATTAGCAAATGTGTGAGAAAAAGGGAGTGATCACATTCCAGTTACATGATTCATTGCTATGAATCCTCGGGTTACGAATGTAATTGGCAGGCTCCATTACATTTGTAACTCGAAGATTACCTGTATGGAAAAAAGATCAGCTTTCCTTCTCCTAGGGCACTGAAAATAAAATGCCATAATTTCCCCAAGGCCTAAAAAGGAAATAATTCATAAATTAATTCCCCCATCTCTGCTTTTCTTATATTAGTCTGCCTTCCTTTCCCTGCTTACAGCAGTCACAAATTTAGGTGTCCTTTTTTTTTTCTGATCTTGAGTCATTACATTCATTTCAGTTTTATATTTGCATTTTCTAGTTAAAGGATAGATTTTGGCCAACAGGCAGCATCTAGGTCAGGGGTATCAAACTCAAGGCCCGTGAGCTAGATCCAGCCCATGGGGTACTTAGATTTGGCCCATGGGGTCACCCTGGATACAGTGAAGGACCAGCCCACTGTGCCTCTGCCAGTGACAACAGAGCTTGTGCGCCCCTCCTGAGTTCTGTTTTCACTGGCAGATGGTTGCAGGAGACCGTTGCAGCCTAAAACGGAACTTGGGAGCCCATTTTTGCTGGCAGAGCACTCAGGCCACCACAGGTGCCCCAACATGAGTGACCTTGAGCTGGCCAAGCCCACCCTGGCCATGTCCACCCTGGCCACCCAAGATCAAATGCAACCTTCCTGCAGCCCTCAATGAAATCGAGTTTGACATCCCTAACCTAGGTGAACTTCACTCAAAAACGTAAGCAGAATCACACCTGGTTACAGTTGAACAACATCTGGAGAGCTATCAGTTGCCTCTCCTGAGATGTCACATGGCAAAAAGTTTTAATTTGTAGGCACCAGGGGTTTCTTTTCTTTTCAGTGATCTTCTTGCTTCTGTTGTACTTTGTTTATTTGAGCAACATTTGCTTAACAAATATTTAGACTCTGGATTCCAGAGACAACAGATGTATATTAACACTTACCTCCCTCTGGTTTGTCACTTTCTGGTTTGGGGGCTTCTGTTTCTTCTTCCATCATGGCAGCCAAAGGCTAAAATGTGGGAAGGAAAATCTATCAGAAAATATTCATTTGACAGTATTTATTTATATGCCACCTCAATCAATAAACTTAGGACGGTGCAGAAACAAAATACAATACTGACAAACTCCTATCCTTCATCTACACTAAACTTCAAACCTTATACTAGATGCCTATGGGGATTCTCAGCCACCCAGGTCACGGTTGTCCCAAAGGTGCTTTTTCAAGAACCTTTTTCAGCTCTGCAGAATCTTGGATGAGAAGTGAATTGTCTTCAAAGAAAAAACAGAAAGTCCCAGTTGCCTCTTGAAAAAGCACCTTTGGGACTTACACTAGATGGTTGCCTCCAACTTCTCATTAAATGGCACAGGCCTATTGGAAATGAATGATTTTGAGCATCTTCTGAAGTCACAGAAGGGTAGAACCCAAGATTACCAACAGGAGCAGTTTATTCCATAGTGCAGTGGTACTATGCACTTCCTTTGTTTCTGACCCACAATGCTACAAGTTCAGCAGTGCTGTAGAATGCAGAGTTCTCAGCATCAAGAGATTCTGGATGGCAGATTAGTGCCTTGTAGCCTTGAATTTAAGGAGAGAAGGAGAGGAATAGATGAATATTTTAAGTAATTTAAAGGGGGATGGTGAAAATATAGCCCTCCAGATTTCACTGGACTCACATCAGTCCCAGCCAACATGAGTAATGGAGAATCTAGAAATAGCTGTAATGGTACATGTGGTGCGGTGGTGCAGTGGTTAGAATAAAGTATTGCAAGCTAACTCTGCTGACTGCCAGTCAACTGCCAGCAATTTGATCCTGACCAGCTCAAGATTGACTCAGCCTTCCATCCTTCCGAGGTCAGTAAAATGAGGACCCCGATTTTGGGGGGCAATATGCTGATTCTGTAAAACCGCTTAGAGAGGACTGTAAAGTACTGTAAAGTGGCATATAAATCTAAGTGCTATTGCTACATGTGGCCAATGTTAGCTTTAGAACTGCTTCTATCTTCATCCATTATTCCAGCTTGGATAGCCTCTTATGCACCACCAGGGGTGAAATGCTCTCGATTCGGTCCGGTTCACCCAAACCGGTAGTAAAAAAGGCTACTGGTTCACCGAACTGATAGTAAAAAATGTTTTAAAAAAAGTTCCGACGATCAGCTGAGCAACGCGCGATAGTCGGACCTTTTTAAAAAACGTTTTAAGCATTTTTTTACTACCGGTTCTCCGGAATCAGTAGTTAAAAATGCTTTAAAAAGTAAAAAAAAAAAAAAAGGTCCAAAGATCGGGTGTCACTCAGCTGATTGTTGGAACTTTTTTTTTTTTTTACTTTTTAGCCATTTTTTTACTACCGGTTCTCTGGAACCGGTAGTAAAAATGCTTTTAAAAAGTAAAAAAAAAGGCTCTGACAATCACAGCTGTGCTGCGCAATCGTCAGAGCCTTTTTTAAAATTTTAAAAGCATTTTTTTAAAACCTATTCGCCCAAATAGGTTGTAAAAGAAATGCTTTAAAAAGTAAAAAAAAAAAGTTGGCCACGCCCACCCAGTCACATTACCCCACCACCAAGCCACGCGCACAGAACTGGTAATAACAAATTTTACATTTTACCACTGTGCACCACCCTTTTATGTTGGGATGTTGCATCATACTGGCTTCCTACATTTTTTTTGTTATCCTGCCCTTTCTTGCGCTCCTTGTTTGCCATGATCACACCTGATCGTAGGGTATCGAAGACAGGATCATTTCGGCTAGCTGTGAAATAAACCAAAAAAAAAAAAGGTTGTAAAAGTTACAAAGGTGTTTCTGAGGATGGATGCGCAAGAGTTAAAGTCCTATTGGACGGCTGACTTACCACCTGAGAGTTGTTGGGCACTGTACAATGGAGAGCTGTAAGCACGGCGGAAACCTGGAGGCTGAAGAGTAAAAGGTAAAGATTATACCCAGTCAAGAACGTTGGAAAAAGGGCACAAAGTCCGTTTTTCTCCCAAAGCTTGGTGACAGAGGCAGCTATTATCCTTGCCAAGAATCTCTAACCTTCGTCTAATGCTTGCCATGTAGCAAACATTTTCATAAGATGCAGAAAGAATTATTCTGCTGATTTATCAAAAAGACTTAATAAAGCAAGTATGGACGAAAAGCAGGGTCTCCCAAAACTTTGGCAGTAGCCTCTAAAACCTATCCTAAACTTGACACTTTATTATCATTTTCAGGATGATGGAAACGGGAAGTCATTTCATGCATGAAATATTAATTCATTGCATGTATTTAATATAGTTTAGTTTTATTTTTGTCCTTTTCTAGGGCAAAAATTATGTATGCCTATTTCTAGTCAACTTGGCAGAGCAGCCCCTGGTATTTTACTTTTTTATGACTTATCACTTTGTTGTTTGTATATACACTAAGAGCTTATGCGCCGGAGACAGATTCCTTGTGTGTCCAATCACACTTGGCTACTAAGAAATATTCTATTATCCATTTGCCCTTGTAAAAGATGATGTGTGTTCTGCAATATGGAAACTACAGTATTGTGAAATCCCCAATTAGAAAGAGAAGAGCCCTGGTTGCAACTGTTTTTTGCATTCCAATATTCAGAAAAAGCTAGCTCCTATTGATTGGACCTGCTAAAGAGAAACTAACTGACTGGCTTCACCCACATGACCTGTGTTGTTCTAAGCCAGGGGTGTCAAACTCAAGGCCTGCAGGCCGAATCCAGCCTGCGGGGTGCTTAGATCTGGCCCGTGGGGCCACCCTGGAAACAGCGAAGGACCGGCCCATGGTGCCTCTGCCAGCAAAAACGGAGCTCAGGAGGGCCGCGTGCTTGCAGGAGACTGCTGCAGCCTAAAATGGAGCTCAGAAGCCTGTTTTCCCTGGCAGAATGTTTGGGCCACCACAGCCGCCCCCCGACACGAGTGATGTCAAGCTGGCCATGCCCATCCTGGCCACGCCCCCCACCCCAAGGTCAAACACAACTCTGATGCAGCCCTCAATGAAATTGAATCTAAGCTAAGACTGTCTCAGCTATGTTTGTTCTCATTTATGTCATCTGATTCACTGTGATCCCTAACTGGCTAAGGGCACAGAAAAAAATGGCACCCCAAAGGCCAAATAACTGCATATAATACTGGAGAAAAGGGAGAAAAGGGGATTTCTGGAGAACCATTTGGTCTTCTCCAAATACATGAAAAATGTTCATAACCGAACTTTTACTATAAAGCTATTTATAAAGAATATGTTACTAGCTGCTTCAGCTTTTAATAATATACAAAAATACTGGGTAATTTGTTAGCTTACTCACCCACTGCTCTCCTCCAATTCTGCAGTTAGGGAATTGTGGCTTCAATCTATCAAAGGCAATGCGCTGAATCTACACTAAGAATTGGAGTCTATTTTTCAAAAGTATAAAGTTCATTGTAGGGCCAATAAATGTATTTTTTCTCCCACAAGAATAATTTCCAATTGAAAAATAAGGTAATCCTTATATACACTGTAACGACTGCGCATTTCTACTTTTTATTCTGGCCCATGGAGAGGCAATGGCATACATTTATTTGAGATAGTCACTTCCAGAGATTGATATTCAGATTGTGCATTATTTTATCCATGTAAAACAAGTGTAGCAAACTAGCTCTTAAATCAAGGTGCCCTACTTAAAATTCTTGCAGCACCATAGACCCCAGGGTTGATTTGGAGGAAATATTAATAACAATACTGGATATAAATGCAAGAAGAAATGATGCAAGATAAAAATGGCAGCTCTTCCATGTAATCATTTAAAGGCTTCAAGGCAAGTAGAGCTGATGGGTAAGATTACACCATACATATTCATCCATGAATGCCACCCACACATAAAACTGTTGTGGAGGAGAGAAGCTATGTTCTATTCCAGAAAACTTACCCAGATTTGTTGTTTCTTGCCTACTAGCAGTAGAGAGGCAGTTTGATATAGTGGTTAAGTAAGATGACCAACTTTTTTACAATGAGAAGGAGGGTTACACAAATAAATTGAAGGAAAAAAAATATTGTAAATAAAAGAAACATTTTATTCATTGCAACAATGAGTCTAATGCGTGTGTGTGTGTGTCGTGTCATGTTTCGGTAAGAAGTAAACAAAGCCACTTGTGCGCAGCGCACTCTTGGGTGCGGCACACTCTCTCAAAACAATTCTCCTGTGAGGAGCGCATGCGTCTCATAATCGCGTCTCGCCATACAGTAGCGAGCCTTGACGAATCGTCATGTCAAATACAAATACGTCACATCACACGCAACGGATCAGATCGGCATCAATCGAATATGGAGATTTACAGATTAGTCTTCAAATATCAAAAAAGAGGACATGTAGGAAGACACGTTTCGAGAGAGGACAGAATTTACAAAAGAAGGACTGTCCTCCCTAAAGGAGGACTATTAGTCACCTTAGGTTAAAGTGTCAGGTAAGAGACCATGAGTTCTAGTCCTGCCTTAGGCATGAAGCCGGCTGGTCTCCCTCAGCCTTAGGAAAGAAGCAAGGGCAAACCACTTCTGAAATCTTGCCCAAAAAATTGCAGGAACTTCCCTAGGCAGTTGGCAAGAGTCAAAAGCTGGCTCACACACACAGACACACACACCAGTGAGGAAACGGCAATCTCATGGTCAGAGTTTTGGGAAGTTCCTGCCATATTTACCAGATACGGTCACTGATATGAACTCTCCAGAAACTCAGTCATATCCAGTAATAATTAGAGACTTCACAAATAGAGCCTGGCTGAATAAAATGCCTTACTGCAGGAAGAGCAGCAGGAATCAAAGCCCATACCTAAATTCCAGGGTTAAATTTCTTAAGCTTCCTTCTCACCTTGTCTAGTCAACAGATTTTTAGCCATTCTTATCACAACATTGAGCTCCGAAGGCACAAGATCTGCGTTTAGTAACAATTCTATCTGGGAATTGAGATCTATTTTTTCTGTCAGCTGGTTTTCCTAAATATGAACTCCATGGGGAGGAACTGACTCTGACTCAACCTCGGCAGGACAGAATGTCTGTGAGGTTTTGACCTTCCAGGCCCACCTCCAGAGTCCTCTTTGATTTTGGATGGGGTGGCACTTTTCCAGACTCGGTGTGAAATTTGGAGACCTCCCGGATTCATAGCTTCTGCTTGAAGAGCAGATGAGAGCAGTGGCTAGAGGGGCTTTTGTATAGTCGCCCAGTGTACCAATTGCACCCTTTCCTGTATCAGGAGGCCTTGCTAATAGTTACTCATGCTTTGGTCAACTCCCATTTGAATTACTGCCATGCACTCTATATGGGGCTGCTCTTGAAAACCACCCAGAAACTTCAACTGGTCCAGAACATGGCAGTGCACATGGTGATAAGTGCCCCTAGGTTTGCCCATGGTAAACTTCTGTTGTATGAGCAGTGCGGGCTTTTAATTTCTTTCTGGGTACAAGTCAAAGTGCTAGTCGTCACCTTGAACGTCTTATATGGCACAGGGCCAGATTATCTGCAAGACCGCTTTTCTCTAAGCTCATCTACTTGTTTTACCAGATCAGATAGGGAAGGCATGCTCCTAGTCCCTTCCTTTAAATATTGGTGTCTTATGGGAGCTAGGAAGCCTGCCTTTTCCATGGCAGCCCCTGCCAATGGAACACTCTTCCCTCTGACATTTGGCAGGCCCCACCGTCTGTAAAGCACTGAAGACTTGATTTTCTCCACAAGCACTCTGATCATACGAAGTGACTGAATATTGGAAGCTTGATTTGGCATCATTTTTTTTTTTTTTGCTTTTGTTTTTAATGTGCTGAGTTCTTGCAGTTTTAATATGGTTTTAAGTTGTTTTCGTTCTTGATTGGTAGCTGCCCAGAATTGTTATAAGATAGGTCATCATATCAGTGTTTTAGATAAATAAAGAAATTCTTTTAAGTTTCTTATTGGTAGCCATCCTATAGACTTCATGATATAGATTTTTTTTTAAATCATCAAATACTGATGGATCCAAAATCAAATTACATGGCTTTCTTTCCTCATTTCTTTAAAAGACACTCTTACAGTATTCTCCACTTGAGGACCTGTATACTGCACAAGTCAAAAAGAGGGCTGTGAAAAAATTTACAGACCCCTCGCATCCTGGACATTAACTGTTTCAACTCCTATCCTCAAAATGACACTATAGAGCACTGCACACCAGAACAACTAGACACAAGAACATTTTTTTCCCAAACGCCATCACTCTGCTAAATTCCCTCAACACTGTCAAACTATTTACTAAGTCTGCACTACTATTAATCTTCTCATCATTCCCACCACCCATCTCCTCCCACTGATGACTTGTTGCTTGGATCCTTATGATTTATATTGATATTGTTTCCTGATTGCTTATTTGTACCCTATGACTATCATTAAGTGTTGTACCTTATGATTCTTGATGAATGTATCTTTTCTTTTATGTACTCCGAGAGTGTATGCACTAAGACAAATTCCTTGTGTGTCCAATCACACCAATAAAAAATTCTATTCTATTCTACAGTATTCTATTTTGGTAATTAAAATATAGTAACCTCAGCCTTATACCTCATCCCAACCTGAATCCAACGATAATGCACAAAAACCCCCACCAATTTTATCTAATTATATTCTAGCTGTGAGCACTTAGCTTGTAATATACAGGTTCTTGAGTGTATAGCTTTTGTTACACTTATGATTAAAAACTACTGAAAAAAATCCTACCCTTTTCAAAGTACCGGTAGCATACCTTTCAAGAAAAAAGTTATTTCCCCTTCTACATCTCAGTGTTCTCTACATGTCTAATGGAGCAAGCACAGAACCAAAACTGCAGCTTGTCATATCAAATCATGTTATGGATAGCAATCGGCAGAGGGCAGATGCATTGCATTGGGGCTCAGAAGAGGCCGACTTACTATCTTGCCAAAACAGCGCTGAAATTCCACATAACTTTGGCAGTGATGATGAATGTGAGTTTTGCAGTTCTTGCATTTCAAGCCATATTTGTTGTTGACTGCAAGGAAAAGAAAGACAATCATTGGCATTACATAGGCTAAGGCGTCTCTTCCCCCCCAGCCCCCATCCCCGGGTGTCCCCATTTCTGGAATCAAGCAATAGGTAACACCACAGCATGCCTTCTCATTGAACCAAACAGAAGCCATTTAAAAGCATACAAAAAAGCCATTTGTCTCCCAGATGGAGAGGAAATTACTTTCAGGAAAAGACTGCAGGATGAAACATCAGCATTCCCTAAATATGCTTCCTCTTGGCATTTTAAAATGTTCTGCCGGAAACCACAAGGGAAAACTCTGTGTATGTTCAGTTCTATCAAAAAAATGTAGCCTGGCAACAAAGGATTTCTAGCTTTTAGCTAGAAATCCCCACCATGTCTTGGCCTCGTGGATAGAAAGAAGCAACAGAAGGCCCACTTGGTTGACCTATGGCCTGTCTTGAGCAAAGAAGATATTCCAAGTATAGCGCCATGTATTGGGCTACCATTCCCGCCATGCTCAGGCATCATGACCAATCTCCACTATGAATGATAAAGGTTTCATGTATTTCTGGATTATACCAGAGTTGGGTTTCAGCAGGTTCGGACCAGTTCTGGAGAACCGGTAGCGGAAATTTTGAGTAGTTCAGAGAACCGGTAAGTACCACATCTGACTGGCCCGATCCCATCTATTCTCTGCCTCCCGAGTCCCAACTGATTGGGAGGAAATGGGGATTTTGCAGTAACTTTCCCCTGGAGCAGGGTGGGAATGGAGATTTTACAGTATCCTTCCCCTCCCATGCCCACCAAGCCACTCCCACAGAGCCAGTAGTAAAAAATTTTGAAACCCACCACTGGATTATACCATTGTTTATACCAAACTGGGGAAGGCTGGTATAGTATATTTCCATTTGTTCCTTTGGCTTTGATTCCTTGAATCTCCTTTCTGGCTCCTGCTTTTCAGTTTCGGCCTCATTTCTGGCAGCCAACTTCTCTTCAACCCTGACAAACTCTCATTTCTCTTTTACAAAGGGAGGGGAGGACTGACATGTGATCGCCTCCATCACAAATGGTTTTAACTAAACTACGATCATCAGTTTAACTAAAACTACCAAATATCAGCATTTTCTCAGCAAAAGGAAATGAGTTTGGTGTAGAGGAAAAAGTAGCTTGGGTTACTTTAAAAAATAGACTAATGGAATGCATACATCTTGACAATGTTTTGAAAGATAAGTTTTTTAAAAAAAATGTTTAAAAAACAGAAATATCATCAGGCATACTTTTCTCCCTTTGGCTTGGCTTTAGATGCACCTCTATGGGCAGCCATCTTGGAAGACAAATTTTGGGCGATTCAAAAGGCCACAGCTTTCAGAACTTGAAGAGCTGCTAAAGCTTGAATTTACACGTAAGTATTCAGGGATGGAGTGTGGGCAAATGTATCATAATGCAAATGACGCTACTTATGTATTTGTATCAGAAACAATGGCACAAGGGCAGTGGTGGGATTCAAGTAATTTAACAACCAGTTCTCTGCCCTAATGATTTCTTCCAACAACCAGTTTGCCAAACTGCTCAGAAAGTTAACAACCAGTTCTCCCGAAGGGGTGCAAACTGGCTGAATCCCACCACTGCACAAGGGCCTGATTAAGTGGTGGGTTTCAAATTTTTTTACTACCGGTTCTGTGGGCGTAGCTTGGTGGGCATGGCATGGCTTGGTGGGTGTAGCAGGGGAAGGATACTGTAAAATCTCCATTCCATCCCCAATCCAGGGGAAGGTTATTGCAAAATCCCCATTTCCTCCCGATCAGCTGGGACTCGGGTGGCAGAGAATAGATGGGGGTGGGGCCAGTCAGAGGTGGTATTTACCGGTTCTCCGAACTACTCAAAATTTCCGCTACTGGTTCTCCAGAACTGGTCAGGACCTGCTGAAACCCACCTCTGGCCTGATTGCATTGTTTGCACAATGACCTCATGATTGCACTGGACATCACCTGTAACTCTGGATGTCTATTAGTACATTCTGCCATTCTTTATAGAATGTTCCTCTATCGTTCGTAGTTTGCTATGAAAGATTGCTGAATTTCAGCATGGCTGCAAGAGAAAGCTATGAGGGGCCCTTGATGCCCTCTGAGCTTGTTTGTTTTCTTGCAGACGTTTCATTACCCTAGCTGGTAACACCATCAGGGCTAGTAAGGAGTGCTGTTGCTGTCAGTTTATATTCTGGTGTCTTGCCTGTCTGTGTGAGGGTGGGGGGTGGTCTTAGGGATTCTTTAGTTGGGCTAACTACTTACTTAGAGATAACTACCTACATTAAACTATTAAACAACCATGTAAGGTGAACGTGAGCATATACCATTCTCTGTTTCAACAGTTGGCTTATCATTTTTCCACTAAATCATAATCTGTATCTCCTCCCCTCATTTGAGCAACTGTTCCAAATCATATGCCTGCTAGGACTTACTCGGCTTTCAATATATCCCACCATCCCACTTTTGCTGCTTTTTTTTTTTCCAGGCATGATTCATGCATCTTTAATTACTACACATGGCATGATAGAAACTCACGGACAATCATGCGGGCACAGACATCACAAAACTTAGGTTTCTTGAAGTAGTGATCCTTGAATTTGTGAGGTTTATCGTTAACTGGTTTTTCCGGCTCAGGTGGTGCCTCAGGCTCTTCCTCTTCCTCCTCCACTTCCTCATAGTAGTAGATGGTTCCCCCAGAAGAGGTGACCAGCTCCCCGTTGGCTTGTGGCTCCTCTGAGGTAGGCTCCTCCTCCATGGGCTTGCGTTGGAAAAACTGCTTTAGCTTCTGCAACTGAGGGTCCAGGTTGGGATGGGGCAGAATGGGTGGGTGGGTGGGTGGGGCGGACAATCAGCACTTGATAGATGCCAACCAAGAACCTTGGCAACCAGTGGAATTGGCATGCACACACCCCCAACTTGTCTAGCCCCAAAAGGCAAGGGAATGGAAGTGGGGTTCACAGCGAAAACAGGGAGACAAAAAACCCCAATTCCTACTTGTGGAAGTTTTCTTCAAAGAAAATGCAAGCAAATGTCCAGCGTGAAGATACAAGAAGCAGCAACGTTGCAACATGAAACTGCATGAAGAGTCCACCACAAAGCTCGTTAATTGCATGTAGCAGCTTTCTATTCCCAATAGTAGCTAATAGTAACCAAGCTGTTGGTGTGTACAGGTGTGGAGTAGTAGTAGTAGTAGTAGTAGTAGTAGTAGGCCTGGGGACCAAATGGGGGAGTCCACATTGGAGGTGGCTGTCAGATTGATGGCAGACTCCACCTCTCCCCACTTGCTCTTTGCTCTCCACCCATCCATCATTTTGGTTATCATATTGATGTATTTATTCTCGTTGTGTTCCTTTGTCATTGGTTACTTTATTGTTATATTATTTTACTACTGTTCTCTTTACACCCTTTTTCATTTTTCTTCCTTTTTATTACTGTAGGCTGCCTAGAGTTGTCCCATGGTGAGATATGCAGCAAATAAATGTAACAAATAAGTAAATAAATAAAAATAGACTTGGATGGGGAACAGCATGCCATATGATAGCATTTCTAGAATGCTAGAAACCAAATAAAGGTTTGTTGGTTGGTTATCTTTTCAACCAAATAATCAACTATTGGTAATCCATAATTTAGTTAATAGAGTTCAAGTCTTTATGTATATTATCCCAGCAAGCCATAAAAACCTCACAGAATCATTTATTTATTTATTTATTATTAATTTAATTTGTATACCGCCCTTCTCCCAGAAGGGACTCAGGGCGGTGAACAGCCAAAATTAAAAAAACATACAAATGCAAAAGTTAAGATAATTAAAAGAATTAAATCATTGGCTCCCAATTTAAAACCCCAAATCCATAAAATTTAAAATCCCAATTAAAAACCATTAAGGCTAGGCTGGCTTGATGAAATAAAAACGTCTTCAGGGCTTTACGGAAGGTCCGGAGGTCCGGGATCAATCGTATTCCAGGAGGCAGCTCATTCCACAGGGCGGGTGCCCCCACAGAGAAGGCTCGCCCCCTGGGGGCCGCTAGCCGACATTGCCTGACTGACGGCACCCCGAGGAGGCCCTCTCTGTGAGAGCGTATTGGCCGGTGGGAGGTTATCGGTAGCAGCAGGCGGTCTCGCAAATACCCTGGCCCTAAGCCATGGAGCGCTTTAAAGATGAGAACCAACACCTTAAAGCGCACCCGGAAGACTACCGGGAGCCAATGCAGCTCACGCAGGAGAGGTGTTACGTGGGAGCACCACGTCGCTCCCATAATCACCCGCGCGGCCACATTCTGCACCAGCTGGAGCCTCCGGGTGCTCCTCAGGGGGAGCCCCATGTAGAGAGCGTTACAGTAGTCCAGGCGTGACGTAACCAAGGCATGAGTGACTGTGCACAAGGAGTCCCGATCCAGAAAGGGGCGCAACTGGCGTATCAGGAGAACCTGATAAAAAGCCCTCCTGGCCACGGCTGTCATATGCTCTTCTAAAGACAGCCGTGTGTCCAGGAGGACGCCCAAGTTGCGAGCCCCCTCTGTGGGGGTCAGTGACTCGCCCCCAATAGCCAGCAATGGCACCAGCTGGCTATACCGGGACGCCGGCATCCACAGCCACTCGGTCTTGGACGGGTTGAGCCGACGCCTGTTCCTCCCCACGGCCTCCAGACACTGGGACATCACTTCGAGGGCATCATTGGGGTGGTCTGGGGTGGAAATGTACAGCTGAGTGTCATCAGCGTACAGATGGCATCGCACCCCAAAACCATGGATGATCTCACCCAGCGGCTTCACATAAATGTTGAACAGGAGCGGCGAGAGGACCGACCCTTGCGGCACCCCGCAAGCAAGGCGCCTCGAGGTCGACCTCTGCCCCCCTGCCAACACAGACTGCGACCGGTCAGAGAGATAGGAGGAGAACCACCGCAGCACGGTGCCTCCCACCCCCAGTCCCTCCAGCCGGCGCAGCATGATACCATGGTCGATGGTATCAAAAGCTGCTGAGAGGTCTAACAGGACCAGAACAGAGGAACAACCCCTGTCCCGAGCCCTCCAGAGATCATCCACCAATGCGACCAATGCCGTCTCCGTGCTGTACCCAGGCCTGAAGCCGGACTGGCACGGATCTGGATAGACGGTTTCATCCAGGAACTGTGGGAGCTGTCGCGCAACCACACTCTCCACAACCTTCGCAACAAAGCGAAGGTTGGAGACCGGACGATAGTTTGCCAAAACGGCCGGGTCCAGAGAAGGCTTCTTGAGGAGGGGCCTCACCACCGCCTCTTTCAAGGCGGGAGGCAAGAAACCCTCTCTCAAAGAAGCATTTATGATCCTCTGGAGCCAGCCTCGTGTTACCTCCCGGGTGGCCAGTACCAGCCAGGATGGGCACGGGTCCAATAAACATGTGGTTGCATTTAACCTCCCCAGGATCCTGTCCACGTCCTCAGGAGTCACAGGGTCGAACTCATCCCAGGTAACATTCTCAAGACCAGCCTCAGTCACCCCGCCGGGATCTACCCAGTCAGAGTCCAAGCCTTCCCGAATCTGAGCGATTTTATCGTGCAGATACTGTGCAAAATCCTCAGCCTGCCCTTGCAAGGGGTCTTCCCGCGCTCCCTGATGTAGGAGGGAGCGAGTCACCCTAAACAAGGCGGCTGGGCGGTTATCTGCCGATGCAATAAGAGCGGAAAAGTGGTTACGCTTTGCCGGTTTTATCGCCACTAGATAGGTCTTAATATGAGACCTAACTAGTGTTCGGTCGGATTCGGAGCGACTGGCCCTCCAACCACTCTCTAGGCGTCTTTTCCAGTGCTTCATCTCCCTCAGCTCCTCGGAAAACCAAGGGGCCGGGCAGGTTCGGCGTCGGGTCAGAGGCCGCAAAGGCACGACTCAGTCCAGAGCACCGGCGGCTGTCCTATCCCAGGCAGCCACCAGATCTTCAGCCGAGTCGTGAGCCAGAGTTTCAGGAACTGGCCCAAGCTCCCTCTGGAACCTATCAGGATCCATCAGGTGCCTGGGGCGGAACCACCTGGTCGGTTCCGCCTCCCTGCAGTGGGGTGCAGCGGTCAAAAGGTCCAGTCTCAGGAGAGAATGGTCTGACCATGACAGAGGTTCAATAACTATATCCCCTATATCCAGACCACTCCGCCACTGACCAGAGATAAAAACCAAGTCCAGAGTGTGTCCTCCCACATGAGTGGGGCCATAAATTAATTGTGTCAGGTCCATGGCTGTCATGGAAGCCATAAACTCCCGAGCCATCCCAGACACCTCACCGGTAGATGGCAGGTTGAAATCCCCCATGACCAAAAGTCTGGGGGTATCAACCGCCACCCCAGCAATAACGTTGAGAAGCTCGGGCAGGGCCGCTGTCACGTGGCAGGGAGCCAGGTACGCGATCAGCAGGCCCACCTGCATCCCATGGCCCCACTTCACAGGAGAGACTCACATCCGGCTATCTGAGGTACAGTGGCCTCCCTCGGATCAAGACCTTCCTTTATAACGACCGCCACCCCCCCACCCCTGCCCTGGGCCCTTGGCTGATGGAATGCGCGGAAACCTGGTGGGCACATCTCTACGAGGGGGACCCCCCCCCTTGGCCCAACCAGGTCTCTGTAATACCTGCCAGGTCCGCACCCCCCTCCTGTATTAGCTCACAAATGAGGGGGGCCTTATTAACCACGGACCTGGCGTTGCACAACATCAGTCTAAGGCCTGGGCTCTGAGACTCTGGAAAGCCGGGGAGACGAGAAGAGTCATGGAGGCCGAGGCATGCCACCGCTTGGAGGTAGCAGGTGCGTACCCCCACCACCTGATGTGGCCCCCTACTCCCGCCATATCTGCCCCTCCCAACCATGGTCCTGATAGAACTGCCCTCCACCCTATCCACACTGAGCTCCTCCACACCCCGCTCCCCGCCTTCCGTTCCATGCCCCTGTAATGAGCCTGACCTATGCCCCTCCCTCCCCACCCCCCGTCCTAAACCCCTTAAAAGATTACAAAAAGACAATTTTAAAAAACCCCACAACCCCCTCTTTGCGGCATGCCACCTCTCAGGGTTCCAAAGCCCGTCATCGAGGTAGGCCCTCGATAGAGTGGAGGGCCAAGCCTGCGAGAGTGGGGAGTCTCGCAGACCATTTACTCGTTTATTAGGCCACCTGATTCTTAAATGATTCTGAGTAACTCAGAATTCAACATACTAAAAGAAATACAGCTAATCAGAAGAGCAATGCCCAAAAATGCTCTTATTATACTCACGTTGCACATTAAGAAAGAGGGGTTGAAAGCAAACTTTAACTAGAGAGTTCCAAACTAAGCGACTCTCTTGGCACACTCTTAAATTTAATGGATTGTAACATTCTAGCTTTTTAATTACTATTAAAACTACTCACTGATTACAGAAATGTGTTTTATTTTCATTTTTCATTACACCTTAGTGCAGGGCTGTCAAACTCCCAGCCCATGGGCCCAATGCGTCACACGCAGGCCACACCCACGCCCAGTTTAGCGAAGGAGGGAAAAGTCCCGATACATCATGTGACGCCACCGTGATGACGTGAGTTTGACACCCCTGCCTTAGCATAATCAGACTAACCTTTCACTCCCCGGCCCACTGCTTAAACCGAGCCACATTGATTAATCAATGGGAGGTTTTGCTTGCTAATCTATTCTATTGGCAAAGCTTTCATAACATACTTTGAGCCTAATGCTGCATGTGGATATACATTATCTCAACACTCAAACTGCTAGGGAGGGGCATTTGTCAGCTTTGATGAGATTGTAAAAGCTTGTTTTGCTTAGCTTAAGTCACAGGATACACACAAGGCCCATTTCACTTTAGCTATTTACATCCCACTTCCAAGATGCATATATTAATAGCAGAAGTCAAATTATCCACAGCATTAATTGGTTAATCCATCAGATCAGTTGGAACAATGTCAGTCTCAGTAATCCATCCTCCTGCTTTGTTCATTAGACCAGCTTTTATTAGAGAGGTGTCCATGACTTTTAATTGAATAAATAATACATACTCAGTACAGGTAATCCTCGACTTACAACAGTTCATTTAGTGACTGTTCAAAGTTACAACGGCCCTGAAAAAAGTGATTTATGACCATTTTTCACACTTACGACTGTTGCAGCATGGTCCCCATGGTCACATCATCAAAATTCAGATGCTTGGTGACTGACTCATGTTTGTGACCGTTTTAATGTCCCGGGGTCATGTGATCCCCTTTCGCGACCTTCTGACAAGCAAAGTCAACAGGGAAGCCAGATTCACTTCACATCTGTGTTACTAACTTAACAATTGCAGTGATTTACTTAACAACGGTGGCAAGAAATTCGTACAATGGGGAAAACTCAGCTAACAACTGTCTCACTTAGCAACAGAAATGTTGGACTCAATTGCGGTCGTGAGTTGAGGACTACCTGTATAGACTGGGAAAATACTCAGAAAGGCAGACAGGCTAATTGAGGAAAGAGGGTAAGCTGCTGGATAATTCCTCAGTTCATTATGTTCTCTATAGTGGTAGTGAGAGGGGGAGCTGCTTCACCCCACCTGAGAAAGTAAACTCCAGTAAGTTCAGAGAAGAGCAATTAAGAGGATCAAAGGCCTGGAACCTAAACCAGTGGTGGGTTGCTCTCAGTTGCTCCCGGTTCTGTCCGGTTCTTGCAAACCGGTAGTGAAAGTGGTGGGAGGCTCCGCTCACCCGCCCAGATGTCATATTGGATGATTTGCACATGCGCAGAAGTGCGCATGCTCCCATTGCGAACCGGTAGTAAAGGTAAATAGAACCCAGCCCTGGACTAAACCTCTTAGGATATGGTTTGAGCCTAACAAGTTGTCCAGGCAATATATGTGTACTGTAACTTTAATGTGAATATGTATTGTGTGACTTTAAAGTTTTACTGCTGAATCATTATAATGCTGAGTCATGCTGTAATTAGTTGGAACGTATTTAAGAAAGGCACTGTAACGTATTCAGTTGATAATAAGCTACCATAGTGTGAGGAGTGCTATTCATTGTGCTATCATCGTTGGATGGATCTGCTGCCATCGTGGTTTGTGAACCAGAGTGAGTTTGTTATTCTAACCAACTACTGTTTGTGTGGTAAGAAGATTTTGTATCACTGGATTGATTTAACTGGCAAAGACTTGGATTGATTTAAAGACTATGAGATTGTTTTTTTTCACTATAAAGTAAACTTTTGATAAACCAGTTTGCACATCTAGCTTATTTCCACAAGGGTGATGGTCATCTTGACTCTGAACCCAGTGAACTGTGTAAGATCTGAGACAGGAGGATGGTTTACTGGTACAGATATTGCTTCTATACTAAGCAGGGCAGTCAAAGCAGCAAAGGACAGAGGATTCCTGGGAAAGGAACAAGTTGCAAATTCCAGAGTCAGCAAGGAGAAAGCAATGAATGACATGCAGCCCATTTCCTGAGGCTAAGGGCTGATAGTCTCAAGGGGAAAGCAGCAAATCATTCGCCTGCATATATTTATTTATTCATATTCAGGGTCTCCTGAGATCCCGAACTTGGGCGGTTTAATGAAATGCGGAAATTCTTGCAGCATTGGTGCTCTTGCAGCAGGCTTCTGGCAACAGAGAACGTACGATTACCCAACACACAACACTCCGGGCTCTGTCCAGCGTTTTTCAAAACAAAATATGAGAATATAGATCCTGTACCAAGCAAACAGCTTTCTGTATGCCTGAGCAATATTTCCATCTGTGTTATTCTGTAGGTTCTCCTGATTGGGTTGTAGAAGGGACTTCATTCTTATGTTCTCTTTCAAAGTTTCTGTATGGTTAAGAACAGCACCTCTTGCCAATGCTTACTTCCATTTCAGCCCTTAATTCCTCTCTCTCTAGGCAAACTTACAGCAAAACAAGAATATCAAACTCTCTTCTGTTACAAGTCTATTTCTTAAGTGAGATTTTTGGCACTGTATGAATAGCACATTAAACCATGCTGTGTTTAACCGCTGAATAAATAGCGAAGGGTTGGGTTTGCAAATCTTACTAAGTCAGAAACCAACCAAAGACATTTTGGTTTAGTGAAATGTCTGAATCAGGTCACAGATTTGCCTTCAGCACTTTCCACTTCAGGTCTGACTGCTTATATCACTTCCAGTTCAGATTCCCAAAGTCCTACTAATTCGATCTTCTACCTGAAGTCTGCATGGAAAGAGGGCTTGTAAATCTTGTTACAGACGCAACTTAGAACTATGGAGAAATTTCCTGACAGTTAGAACAATTAATCAGTGGAACAACTTGCTTCCAGAAGTTGTCAATGCTCCAACACTGGAATTTTTAAAGAAGATGTTGGATAACCATTTGTCTGAAGTGGTGTAGGGTTTCCTGCCTAAGCAGGGGGTTGGACTAGAAGACCTCCAAGGTCCCTTCCAATTCTGTTATTCTATTCTATTCTATTCTATTCT
This sequence comes from Arizona elegans, assembly GCA_022577455.1. Classification (NCBI taxonomy): domain Eukaryota; kingdom Metazoa; phylum Chordata; class Lepidosauria; order Squamata; family Colubridae; genus Arizona; species Arizona elegans. The sequence goes on from JAKOOJ010000003.1 coordinate 18,504,014, forward strand.
ATTCTATTCTATTCTATTCTATTCTATTCTATTCTATTCGTCTTCAGTTCTCCTCTTACCCCTCAGTCAGTGGCAATTGCCCTATGCAGTCATAATAGCTTGTGATATTTTGAGCTTGCCAACCTGTTACCAGGGAAATGACAGATTTTTACCTTAACAGAAGACACAAGGCATGTAACAAGAATGAGTTACACGACTCATCCATCACAGTTATTGCTCAATGAACAGAGTGACAAATGGAGGATCCCAGTCCCTTGTACAAATTTGACTCATACAATTAATTCACTAGTTGGGCATTGGACAAACCATTTTTAGCTTTTACCAATCCTTACCTGAAATAAAGTTACCAGAATAATGGTCTGACTTAAAGGGCTTATTGTAAGCATTGTGGGGGATGCTTATGAAACACTTTCTCAAAAGTACTTATGAATATTAGGGATACAGGTGTCAAGTATTTGGTCTAGTAGTTAAGGTACCAGGCTAGAAAATAGGAGACTGTGAGTTCTAATCCTGCCTTAGGCAGGAAAGATGGCTGGGTGACTGCGGGTCAGTCACTCTCTCTCAGCCCAACCCATCTCACACAATTGCTGATATGGGGAAAATAGGAGGAAGAGAAAGGAGCATTAGGTACATTCCCCACCTTGAGTTACTTACAAAAATGATAAAGGCAGGATAAAAAGATATTTAAAAAATAGAGAGAACGGGTTAGATTGCCAAAGATATTTCTAATAGGAACCCACATTTTATAGACTCGACTCTTAATTATTTTTAGTTCATATTCCTGTTGTTCTTTCACTTCTTATCCTGTATCATTTTAATTTTATTAAATGTTTTTTATTATTATCAATTGGAGAACAGTTCTATAAAGTGGAAGGTTATTGCTCTGATTCCATTGATGCAGAATGCAGATTAAAAATTACCCTGTTACCTAAAACTACATGAGAATGCCACCATCTGAAATCAGTATCCAACTGTACTCCCTTAGTTCTAATGTGGCTTTAGAAAGGGAGGAGGAAAACTTTTTATATTGACGGCAAAGCCAAGCTATCTAATTTTTCTCTTCCCTTTCTCTCCCTCTGCCTTGTGGCAACGAAGCCTCAAAGTTGGCCTCATCCAGGTTTCCTTCAAGGTTGACACCAACACTCCCTTTGCAAGTATCTAAAATATGCTATAGACCAGTGAAAGTGCTTTAAGTTATTTTACCACTATGACCTTGGCGTCTTAATTAAGTAAATGGACCCAATACTGAACTACTATTGATCTAGCAAAATAATATGCCACTTGATAGTTGGAATTCCTTCTCTTTTATGGAATGGAACACCTATCAGAATAGGACAGATGGGGAAAAAACAGCACAAAAAATAGAAACAGCTTTTCAACTTGGAGAAAGGCAGAGTTCAGACCTATGAGTTTAGCTGGGTTAGAAGCCGTTGATGGAGTAACTAACATTCAATTTCAAACACACATCCTGATTTGTTGGGTTTCTGCTTATTATTTTAAATGCAGGAGCTGAATAGGATGCATAGGTAAGAATATAAATTAACCACCAATTGCCATGGGCCATAGGCTTATTTGATATAGCATAGGCTGATTCAATCCAGCATTTTAGTGGATCCATATATTTAGTGGTTTCATATATTACAAGCCTCGCAGACAAGAATGTGTGTATCCACATATAAACGACTCACTGTTCTAGTATTTATACTCCCGTGCTAATGTTCAGAACTCACAGAAAGAAATCATGCCTTTATCCAAAAGCTAGCCCAACTTTCCACATGAAATTCCTCATAGATAAGCTTGCTAAATGTCTTCGTCAATACCAAAACTTATCCATTCTCTGCAGTTTTCAGGAATTCCATGAACCTTCAAAAGATTGCAGCAATTATGCAACTTAAATATATTTGAACGCTTCACTGGGACGGATGTCCACCAGTGCAGAAATCTGACCTCCATTTTGCAAAGTTCCACGATGCTGTGCAGTTTTCAGCCAGGTTGCAATTTCATTCCTAGATGTAATTTTGCCACTTAAATAGGATTTGGAAGTGTGCTTCTTGAACAGCAGGTTTCCATATGTACCCACAATCCTCTTTTTTTTTTTTAAAGCAAAGTGAATTCTAAAGCTTGTACTGGTAATTTCAATGTCAAATAATACAGGTACCTGGATTTGAAAGACCACCATATAGAAGTGGGGCAAAGGTTTGCTCACTTCTGCCCTAGAGTTAGGATTAAATCTAATGAGTTTAAGCTACCAGATGACAATAATGTTTTGATGGCAAGAAGAGTTTGAAAATAGAACCAGTTATCTTGATATAAGTGGATTCCCACCCCCCACCCCCACCCAACCCCTGGAGATCTTCAAACTGGAGAGGAACTACCGTGTTTTCCCAAAAATAAGACCCTGTCTTATATTTTTTTGAACCCTGAAATAAGTGCTTGGCCTTATTGCCATGCACTCAAAAGCCCGATTGGGCTTATTATCAGAGGATGTCTTATTTTGGGGGAAACAGGGTATGTGTTAGGATAAAGCTTTGGCTTTGTTAAATCATGTTAGGAGTCTGATAATGGGGCCTTCAAAATGTTTCTTCAATTGAACTAAACTATTAGTTTACCCCCATGAATGTTTTTTATTTGGACATGGTGAATTGCATTAGAATGTGTGTTCTCATAAGCAAGGAAGTGTGAAAGAACTGTGCATTGCACAGAAGAAAAATCCTTACAGTGTCTGTGGCGCTGCCATCATTCCATTATAATTTGCTGTGTAGGCACCTTCCCCTTTTTCCTCTACTTAAAAATTAGTAATAACATTATTAATACCTTATTGACAACTAGTTCTTTGTAGCAGGTTGACCTGTGTTCAAGAAAATACATTCTCAAAAATCCCATTAGGCAAGACTTATAGTGGATCACAGAAAAGAGAACTTTGCTAAATTTGAGGCTGGACAAGTGGGACCAATGGCAGCAACTTTAACCTTTGGTAGAAATAATGGTGAGGAGGAAGTAGCTTCTCCAGTCATGAAATCCAACATGTTAATTGTAAAAAGAAAAGAAAAAGTGTTCCTCATGAACACAGTATATGTGGTTTAGGATGAGCTATATAACCTTAATCGAAAGGAGAGGATGGCCAAAGGCTGTCATTAGAAGGTTCTGGCATCATTGGATTGTCTGAATAACCATGTCTCTCCAGAGCAGATTTTCAACCTTGTGGCTTCTAGATATATTAGACTACAACTCTCAGACTTCTCACTCAATAATTCAAAATATCCAGAGGACAGAAGGTTGGAAAAGACTCCAGAAAGACCCTGTGGCTGATTGTGGAGGAATTAGGAGATAGGATTTACACCCTTACCCTCCTAGAATAACCCATAACACTTACCCCTTCTGGAGATTTCCCCCTTATAGATATGGGGGAAGCGGATGGCTCAATAATCTCTTTTTCTGTCATACTGCGCAAAAAAAGAGAACAGATATAAAGATAAAATACAAACATAGAAGAAATTTCAACTCTTTGCAAAAAAAAAAGCAAAAGCTGGTGTTTTATCTAGTTGGGTCATATATCCAATACTTTTGATACACTGGCAATAACAGTTTATAATTCCCAACTGTGAGGAAGCTGACACTTAAATGTCAAAATTACAGGCCTATTTGAAAATGCAAATACTCACATTGGATTTAAACCTAAATCATGTTTATCCCCAGAATGCAATTTCAGCATCAACACTTAACTATAAACCTATAAAAATTCCTATAAAAATGGTACTTTTGAACACATGGAGTATCACTTTCAGTCCAATAACTATTGCACTCTTTTAACTGATACAATAGAGATGATGCAGAATTCATCAGACCGGGAGGGAATTTAATAAGACGTCAAATCTATACAATCATGAGCATTTTGTTGCAACATTTTAATTGCAAATGGGATTGGGAAAACAAATTACTAGTGCCTATGGACAATTACTGCCTTATTAATCTACACAACATTTTTGTTTTGGCAGCAGAGCAAAATGCCATCCCAGCTCAGTTTTACAAATTTTATTTTTCATTACCTCAAAAGCCTTTTTCCCAATACCCACTTTTGAAGCTGAATGCAGAGTTAAATGGATCCACATATATTTAGCCTTCCAAATAACTTCTTCACTGCATCTATTATCTATTATCTTTAATAAAGCAGTGTGCTGTGGTTCTATCCAAAATAAATGCCTTGTCTCTAATTGTATGACGAACTTCTAAAATATGAGCAATATGGGTTTATGAATAGAGGGGAAATCTTACTCTATGATTAGTAATCAATATGGTATTCACAAACGATTAAGGAGAAACTCTATCTATTCCAAGGTCATTTCCCAACTAGTGATTCATAGTATTATCTAGAGTCATTCAACTATCAATGTACCAAAATAATAGCAGTGACAATAGGCTTTGTATCATTTCATTGATAGATGATCTAATAAGATGCTATAAGTCATTATTGGGGAAGAGAATTTCAGTTCTATTCCCTTTAGGAAGAAGTGATTTAATCATCTCCACTTAGCTGAGCAGCATTCTCTCTGACTGCCTTTCTTGTCCCCAATAGGAAAAGATGGGGATGAACTAGAAATCCATTAAATACAAGATATCTACCCTCTCCATAAGCTCCAGTTCCTCCTCTTCCATTTGAGAAATTAAGCCATTTTTGGAAATGAAACATGTAGAACAAAAAAAGGTAGAAATTGATTGCAATGTCTCTGGCAGAAAATATGACAGTATCTTGTTGAGCTTTAAGAAGTTTATGATAACATAAACTTTATTGCAACTATAGCCTACTTCATTTAATGCATGGAGGATTACTTTGAGATAAGAATATAAAGCATCCATCTGGCTTGCTTTTTATGCATGACCAGCTGTTCCCTGTACTAACTTATGGCTATAAAGTGGTTGTTGTTGTAGTTTTTTAAGAGACTTAAGATACTGTCCTGAAACCCAAAAGTTCATACCCAATTTAGCAGATATCAATTGGGAACCATTTTCCATGAATAGTAATTATGTAAGAATGCAGAGGGAGGGTTGCAAAATTTGAAATGCTTGCCTCCCTGTCTGCCATGGTGCAGAGGGAAGTGGTGGTGTGAGAATGAACATTCTTTTAATTCTTTTTTCCTTAATGCACTAACCAAATGTAATCTACTGATAATCTACTTGTTTCAGCCTCCAGAACCTTTCCAAAAACTGGTACAAAATGTAAATTTTGAATAGAATAGAATAGAATAGAATAGAATAGAATAGAATAGAATAGAATAGAATAGGAGATCTTTTAGTCCAACCCCCTGTTTAGGCAGGAAACCCTACACCATTTCAGACAAATGGTTATCCAATCTCTTCTTAAAAACTTCCAGTGTTGAAGCATTCACAACTTCTGGAGGCAAGTTGTTCCACTAATTAATTGTTCTAACTGTCAGGAAATTTCTCCTTAAGAAATTTAAGCAACTCCTCCAAGTTGCTTCTCTCCTTGATTAGTTTCCACCCATTAGTTTCCACCCATTGCTTCTTGTCCTGTCTTCAGGTGCTTTGGAGAATAGCTTGACTCCCTCTTCTTTGTGGCAGCCCCTGAGATATTGGAAGACTGCTATCATGTCTCTTCTAGTCCTTCTTTTCATTAAACTAGACATACCCAATTCCTGCAACCGTTTTTCATATGTTTTAGCCTCCAGTCCCCTAATCATCTTTGTTGCTTTTCTCTGCACTACAGTCTCAACATCTTTTTTACATCGTGGCAACCAAAACTGAATGTAGTATTCCAAGTATGGCCTTGGTAATACCATTTTAAGTGGTATTAACACTTCATGTAATCTTGATTCTATCCCTCTGTTTATGCAGACCAGAACTGTGTTGGCTTTTTTGGCAGTTGCTGCACACTGTTGGCTCATATTTAAACAGTTGTCCACTAGGACTCCAAGATCCTTCTCTTAATAGTTACTACTATTATGCAAGGCACCACATATACTGTAGCTGTGCATTTTGTTTTTCTTGCCTAAATATAGAACCTTACTTTTTTTCACCATTGAATTTCATTTTTCTAGTAAGTTCTAGTAAATTTCTAGTAAGACAAAAGGGAAATAGTATTAAATGCATGAGGAGTAACCATTGCAGTGATATTTAGCTAACTACGGAAATTAAATCAAACTTCCTTTCTATCTTTGTATAGTCACACGGTACAACTTTTCAGAGTCTAATATTTGCTGGCTTGCTGCTCAAAGGCCAAGATATCTCTTGGCATCCCCCAAAATGTCATATTTCTCTGCCAATCCTTTGTGTGCATGGAAGTAGGATGCTCATCTCTAAAAGTCAATTGTAATTCTAATTTGTCAACCTATTACTTGTAGAACACAGGATCCAAACCAATCTAGTGAGTAGAGATGGGCAGAAAATATTTCTGAAGTGAAAGACTAGTTTTCAGGGCTTAGTGACTCTGATTTGTTGAGATAAGTGGTTTTACTCCCATGGAAAGGGGCAATTTATTCAAGCAGTATTTCTTGATTTTGTTTGCAATTTAGAGCAGCCCATTCAGGCTTTCAGTCCTGCAAAACCATTGTGAAAGGTTTTGACTAATTTTGACTAGTATTTCCTCCTCCAAAGAGCAAAAACACATCTTGCATGTATCTGGCAAGGAATGAAGAATTCAACCTGTTGATACTTTTAGAAAAACATGAAGGACCACAGCTCAGGACATTGCTGGGAAAATAGCTAGCAGTTGTCTTCTCCAGCAAAATGCTGGAAGTCAACAACTTCCTGAAACTCCAATTGATGGATTATTTGGCTGGGAATTATGGGAATGGCAGTCCCAACATGTTTGGAATATGCCAGATTAGAGAAAAACTGTCCTAGGCAGATAGTATTTTAAGGACATAGCAATTAGAAGTCCTCAGCTTAGTTCAAATCTGGAAGGGAATGTCAGTCTTTTGCAGTAGGCCAGATCAAGAGACATTGCAAGGATTATAGGAATGCTGTACTGTACTTTATTGTTGTAGGGCATAATAACCACATTTTGAAAGCCTGGCATTTTTCCCTCTGGCCCTTCTTATCCCAAACTAAACCATGGTTGAAGTTATTTTGAATTTGTCCTCTATGTCTTCCCTTAGGACAACTCAGTTGTTTTTTTTTATTTTCCAAAGTTATCTCTGCGTACCCCTAAATGAGGTAAAATCTGCTTTTCCTGTTTCCAGCCCTCCCTTTTTGGAAATTGCTCAAGGCTGACATGTGAGGGAATTCTCTGCATTGGGATTCCCTGATCATGTTATAGGAATTCTAAGGCTTTAGAACAATCCAAGAAGCCCTATAGCAGGAGAGTCAAACTTGTGGCCCGTGGGCCGGATGTATCACGTGCTGGCCATGCCCACATCCGGTTTAGCAAAGGGGGGGAGGAAGTCGCGATACATCATGTGACGCTGCCATAACGATGTTTGTCACCCCTGCCCTATAGGAAAGGTTCACCCTAGAAGCACACAAGTACCTCAGCAGGCGATATGAAGTTGAGTAGAAGTGATAGGAAAATCTCCTTTGCATACAATCTCTCTTTCTCACACTCACTTTTACACTGTGTACAAATATACAGGAGGAAAAAAGTGCTTATACATTGGGCACTAGCTGTGGGTAAACAGCACCAGGGTTAGGTCTTAGCTTAAAACCCATTAGAAATAAGCGGGAACCAACTACGAATGCATATTATTCAATCAAAGTAAATGTTATATTCAAATTAGACACAATCCTTGTCAAAACTGATTGAAGCATGGCTTCTAAAAATGACTGAAATTGGGACTCCTTTCAGACTGAGTCAGTCATTCGAAAATCCATCACCATCCATCATCTTTGCAAATAGGGTGTTTTGTTCCAAGCAAGGAACAACCTCAGAGCTTTATTTTTTCATTTTACTGTATCTCAGGAGAAAAATAAATGCAATCATTTCCTTTCACTGGATTTAAAGCAAATATTAGTTCTATGTTGTGCTATCATACAGTGTTTGCATTCCACTGCTAACTACAGGATGGGAAAAAGCCAAATACTATCTAGAGAATTGGCTCTCTCTCTTTTTTTCCAGGAAGGATGCATTTTCAACAAATCTTTAAGGTTGTACATAGACCCCTAATTACCACTTATCTAGGGACTTTGCCAGCTAGTACAGATTAGTTATCTCTAATTAATTCAAAGATGTTACTATAAGTTCAGCTGGTAAAATGGCAGACCATTGCATGGATGAAAAAGAGATAACAATTCAAGTTACCCATTGTGAATATACACTATTTTTAAAATCCATTCTAAAGTGTTTCCTAACTGCAAGAATCATAGTGCCAAAAACACATTTCTGTTATAGATTTGTGCTGGAAATAAGTGTCATGGCTTCTCTTCCTAAGAATCTTAGGAAGTGTAGTTTGATTAGATTCCTGAGAAAGTATGACTGCTAAAACACCTTTAAATCTATAATGAAATCTCCATACAGGACTTCCATGGTGGAGTTTATGGGATCAAGTACGGCAGCCAAAATTCAAAGATAGAACTCTTTTATTTCCCTGCCTGACTGCTCTTCCTAAAGGTGGTATGGAAAGGAGCAATTCATTGTGATTAAGGAAAATAAAAAGAAATATCAATTATTGAAAAGCAGTTACATCTCATACGTAGGGTTGCCAGGTCTGCTTCCAAAAAATAGCGGACAAGTGGGGTGGGGTGGGGTGGGATGTTTAAGTAGTAATTTTTTTTTAAAAAAAATTACAATTAAATGATATATTTTCTTACAAACATTTTAACACGTATTAAAATAATCACTTCAAAACTTTACTTAAAATTCAAAACATCAAATATAATAATATGTAAAATATTAAATTACATTTTACTTTGCTGTCGTGTGTATTTTTTATTTGAGTGCGCAGCTTTGATCTCATCATTAATTTTTTCGGAGAATCGAGTTCAATGGATATTCGATCTTTGTCTCATTCTAACTTATGAAAAAAAAGACAAAACACGATTCTCCTATCCTTATTCTCTTAGATTGTACAGCTTTAGATTACGTACCATTTCATCATAAAGTTTTTGAATTAAAAAAATGTCCACTATTTTGTGAAAAAAAATAGTGAATATAATGTGAAAATAGTGGACTGTCCGCTCAAATAGTGGACACCTGGCAACCTTGCATACCAGACCAGAAATATGTTATTCTGCGGTTAGTGCCTGGTTAAAAATCAGATTAGATACAGCACTGAAGGGCTAGAAGCTATTCCTTGTATATCAGCTAGGAATCTCAGTGTCTCATTCCTAGGCAATTAGGGATATGTTTATTTATTTATTTATTATTCCAATCTATTTTGATTACCCAGAAAAAAGGAAAAGGCACTTTGTATGCAATCAGAGGTATCTGTCCTTAGTATTCCTCTAGTCCAGGCCATGGTTGTCCAATCTTTTGGCTTGCCTGGGCTGCATTGAATAAAGAATTGTTTTGGGCCGAATAAAAAACAGAATAAAATTAAGGTATATAAATAACAAACTTCCTTTATTTTTTTATAACTTTTATTATCTTCTGAGGCCATATTACTAGCTGTCCAGGGTCACATGCCACCATGGGCCACACGGGTCAACACATCCAGCTTGAAATGCCTAAATTATACTAAGAGCAAATACCACAGAATGGTTGTAATTCTCTCACCTCCTCTCCCCTCTCCTCCCTTCTGAACCCTCTAGAAATATATCCGGCCACCTAGATTTCCCCCATGTCTCAGAGTGCTATTGCTTATCAGTACCAGGACGGAGCCCCATTATCAAACCAGTAGAAAAAAAATGCCTTTTTTTTTTTTGCTTTCCTCTGATTCTTACATTATCACCTCAACTTTTGTGACAAGGTTAGGGAGTGGCCCAGTGGTGGGTTGCCCCTGGTTCTATAGAACCGGTAGTAAAACCGGCGGGAGGCTCCGCCCACCGACCCCGACGTCACCAAAACACTTCTGCGCATGCGCAGAAGAGCGCGTGTGCAGCCTTGCTGCGAACCAGTAATAAAGGTAAGTAGAACCCACCCCTGGAGTGGCCAATCCCAATCCCAGCTCAAGCCTGCGATCAGTCATGTTAGTGCAGTTTCTTGGTGGGAAAACATTGGGGCTTTCCAATGCATCTCTCTATCTCCAAAATTTCTGATTGCCCCCAAATGGACAGAAAGCCCTCTGCAATGGGCCTGGCAGGCCAGCCCTTCCCCCCAATTCCACTCAGACATTGCCATAAGCTTCCAATTGATCTCAGGGCTGTATGGAGAATGAAGCTGCCTCCAGGTTCAAATTCTGCTCAAAGTTTAGCTTCTCCACTTTCCATTCTGGATCTGTGGCGTCCCACATACTAAATCATTGCTCACATTTCAACCTAGGAAGCAGGCCCTTATCTTGCCTCCTGGGAGCTGCAAAGGGCCACAGATTGAAACCTCAACCCAGTGGTGAAATCAATTTTTTTTTTACTATCGGTTCTGTGGGTGTGGCTTGGTGGGCTTGGTGTGGCTTGGTGGGCATGGCAGGGGAAGGATACTGCAAAATCCCCATTCCCTCCCCACTCCTAGGGGAAGGATATTGCAAAATCTCCATTCCCACCTCACTCTGAAGCCAGCCAGAGGCGGTATTTGCCAGTTCTCCGAACTGCTCAAAATTTCCGCTACTGGTTCTCCAGAACCTGTCAGAACCTGCTGGATTTCACCCCTGCCTCACCCCTGTTCCTTCTCAGAATGAGACTTGCTGAGCTGGTAACAGGTGCATTTTTTTCTCTGCAGAACTCAAACATCCAGAAAAAAAACGGTACTGCAAAAATGAAATCTTTGGCCAGTCTTGAACACTGGCAGCAGCTCAAATTACAAATTACAGTATACAAGGATCCCATCATATTCCCAGGCCTACAGGCAGTCATAAAATGCCATTTTTCTGTTGTGATACCAACCCCCACTCCAGATCTTCTAGAATTCAGCCATTATTGACCTCCATAAATTGGACAGACACACATCTCAAATACAGGAAGCTTAATAAGGAGAAACAACAGGCCACATTTTCAAAGGGGACACTTTACTCTCTAGCTTTGCAATTCTCAGAATAGATTTTTGTATTCCTGTTTTTAAAAAAACTTATAAATAATAAGACTAGGGGGAAAAGGGGGGAAATACTTACTTTCTAAAAGAGAGGAAGTATTCCTGTTAATTGTATCTTTCCCAAACTGTCCCAAACTCAGCTCTCTTCCATTCTCCCCAACATCTTTTAGAGATTTGCCAAGGATAATTTCAATTTTCCTCTTGGGTCTCAAGATGTAAATGCTTCAGGAGTGACAGGACAAGAAAGGAATGAACAGCTGCCCTCCATGGGCAGGGCTGACACAGAGAAATCTGAGCCTGGATTTGGGTATGAGTTGCAGGCCAAAAACAGGACCAAAGGAGGCAGTAGCCGATCAGATCTGCCTAGCCCTTGGAAGAACTGGAAGGCCTGAGATTTGTCCCAAACTGGCCCGGAGATGAGTTGCTTTGCCCAAGACGAGAAACAAATTCTGACTGCTCAGTGCTACAGAAATTTGCACCCATGTCTCAAGCTAAGACTTCTCATCAATATAGGTTGTTTGCTGAAAGTTAGGTAAAACGTATTTCGTTTCTAACTCTCTAGATTCCAGATTTTCTCATGCAAGGACCTGGCAGCAAAGCATTACAAAATCCACCTCGCTCTCCTGCCCCCGTTTCCAAACTAGAAATAAAACCTTTTTCTTTCTTTTGGACAAATTGCCTCTAGGTTAAACATGTTGGATCCAAGGTATGACAGCAGAAATCCCAGCTTCTCTTGAAAAGCAAGCTGATTTGGTTAGCAATTTCATGGTTAGGTAATCGACTGGCCCAAAGGAGAGCTGGGTTCTAGTCCACCCTTGGCCGCCAAAGCTCACAGGGTGATTTTTGGCCACTTATTCAGCCTTCACCTACCTGTCAGGATGCTCGTTGCGAGGGAAATGGAAGGAAGTAGTACTTGGGCAGGATAAACAATGAATAAATGTACAGTCAAGCTCCTTTACAGCGTTGTTAGAAGAGAAAGAACTACAAATACCCCTTTGAGCTGAATAAAAGGTAGAATATAAATCTAATCAATAAATAAATAAGACCAGAGGACAGATATGTTTTTCCCCCCCTCAAACAAACTTGACTTATTGTACATACCTGCCATTTCAAGTTATATTCAAATCTCAGAAAATGAATGGTGTTTATAAGACGCTTATAGCAGAAAACGTAGTTATTCGCTTAGAGAAGGACTAGCAGCCATTGGAGCTGAAATCAAATAAATCTGGAAGGTCCTAGCTTTTGCAAGGCTGACCTGAAGCAAGGAACTGAATGCATCTGGCCTCTGTGGGCTCACTAATGCAGCACGTCAAGACTAAATCTTATTATTTTGCAAAGTGTCACAGATTGCTATTTACAACACAAAAGGGAGATTTAATACAATAATGGGGCAGTACTGCAAAGAGTTTGCCTCTGGGTTTTTTGTTTTTGTCTGCTTCCTAGGATATCTCATACTTTGACACCAGCCTTCCTCAAAGTAGGCAAAGATCTTGGCTATTGTAGAGTTTTTGCTATGAATACTGCCCACAGCTGGTCTGGCTGCCAGTGAATCAGTTCTCTGTCCTATATATCTCCCCCACTATTTCATTATATGAATTCTTCTCTGAAGAATAGAATAGAATAGAATAGAATAGAATAGAATAGAATAGAATAGAATAGAATAGAATAGACATTGGAAAGAACTTTGGAGGCTTTCTAATCCAACCCCCTGCTCAGGCAGGAAACCCTACACCATTTCAGACAAATGGTTGTCCAAATTCTTCTTAAAAACTTCCAGTGTTGGAGCATTCACAACTTCCGGAGGCAAGTCGTTCCACTGATTTAAGTGTTCTATCAGGAAATATCTTCTTAGTTCTAGGTTGCTTCTCTCCTTGATTAGTTTCCATCCCATTGCTTCTTGTCCTGCCTTCAGGTGCTTTGGAAAATAGCTTGACTCCCTCTTCTTTGTGGCAGCCCTTGAGATATTGGAAGACTGCTATCATGTCTCCTCTAGTCCTTCTTTTCATTAAACTAGACATACCCAATTCCTGCAACCGTTCTTCATATGTTTTAGCCTCCAGTCCCCAGGAATTTGTTTCCGGTGCATAAGCTTTCAGTATACATACAGCAACAAAATGATAAAATCATAAATCTTAAGATACAACCAACAAAATGACAGCCGTAAGATAACCAATGGGAGTAGGTAATAAAAATGAGGAGAAGGATAGTAATACAGCCTGCTACATGGTTAAATATTTTTCGGCATAGACAATGCTGTTGGGAATTATGGGTTTAGCAGAGTGATGGCATACAAGTAAAAACTGTCTTGGTGTGTAATTGTTTTGGCATGCAATGCCCTGTGGCAATATCCTGAGGGAAGAAGTTAAAACAGTTTATGTCCAGGATGTGAGAGGTCTGTAGGTATTTTCTCATCCTTCTTTCTAGCTCATGCAGTATATAGTTTAGTTTGGTTTTAGTTTAGTTTTATTTGATTTGTATACCGCCCTACTCCCGAAGGACTCAGGGCGGTGAACTGCCACAGGATAAAAAACATAAATACAAAATTTAAAACTGAATAAAATCGAATTAAACAATTTGGCCAAAGACAGATTTAAAACACCCCAATAAATTAAAAATGAATTAAAATTTACATTTTAAAAAGGGAAAAAAGGGAAACAGGCCAGGCCAGCCTGATGGAATAAGGTCTTCAGTGGAAGGCAGTCTGGTTCCAATTTTTTTTCCTGCAGTCCTATCTGTCTGTTCCAGTTTGTGCCTGTCCTGTTTGGTTGCTGTACCAAACCAGACAGTTAGAGAAGTACAAATGACAGACTCCGTAATTCCACTATAGAACTGTATCAGCAGATCCTTGGGCAGTCGGTGCTTTCCGAGTTGACGCAGGAAGAGTGTTCTTTGTTGTGCCTTTTTAATGACGGTTCTAATGTTATTTATTTAAAATATTCCTATAGCTACCCATCTTTTAACCAACTCTGGGCAACTTCCAATGAGAAGTTATGTAACATACAATGTATTATAAAACTAAACACATTAAAGCATTAAAAATAATGAAGACCTAAGTGCTAAGTCAAACTTCTAATGTGCAATTTTTCAATCTTATTCCATTGCTTAGGGGAAAAGCCAGATCTTCAGAAGCTTTATGGAAGGCTGGTGAGGGTAGAAACCTCTCGAATTTCAGGAAACAAAGTGTCCCACAGGGCAGGAGCCACTATGGAAAAAGCATATTTCCTACTCTTATCACATGTTGTAATATTACTCCTTTACGCTTCTGACAGTTCTCTGAAATTCTTTGTTATGGTCCTTCCTGAGATTTTTCTTTGATTTCTCTAATTGATATTTTCCACCCTTTATTTTTTTTTTTTACATTCAGTTTGCTTTCTTTTATTTCTTGGTCTTTGGCAGTCTCTTTTCACATTTATCCCTTTTTTATTTCATTCCACCATTCCTCTGGCTCCTTTCAATTAGGACATTAATTCCTGATGTTCTTCTTGAAAATGGTAGGTATAAGCTCATGTGGTGGAAACCGGAACACTTCTTTCTTCCTCCTTTACTTGACTTGTAACTTGCAATGAACAGTTCATCATCTGCTCCAAGTCAGCCTCTGACCACATCTATGCCACTATAACAGAAGGAAGGATCTTCTACCTCTTGTACTAATTATTTAATCAATCTGATTTCTATGTACCTTCTGATGATGTCCATATACATCAGCATAATTTTGATTGTTGGAAGACTATGTTGGCAATGAAGAAATTCACTGGACTGGCAGACATTGATAAGTTATTTTGCTTCATTTCGGTTACCCAAGTCATAGGATCCAACTACATCTTCTTCCTTAATATTTCCAGTTTTGGCATTCCAATCTCCACCACAACCAGTGCATTTTGTTCGCAGGTTCTGTTGATTTCAGAGTAAATTTAACTATAAACTTCTTCAACTTCCTCTTTCTCTGTGGTTAGATCGGGGTGAAATCCAGCAGGTTCTGACAGGTTCTGGAGAACCGGTAGCGGAAATTTTGAGCAGTTGGGAGAACTGGCAAATACCACCTCTGGCTGGCCCCAAAGTGGGCTGGGAATGGAGATTTTGCAATATCCTTCCCCCAGGAGTGGGGAGGGAATGGGGATTTTGCAGTATCCTTCCCCTGCCATGCCCACAGAACCGGTAATAAAAAAAATTGGATTTCACCACTGGGTTAGATCATAAAGTTGAATAATCATTGTATTAAAAGGGTGTCTACGAAGTCTAACTTTTATTAGGTTGATTGCATTTTGCCCAAACACTGCCCTTGCTAGATCTTCCCTTGGAATACAACACTGCTTTTACGTCTGAGTAACAAACAGCATCAAAACTGATACAAAGATGAACATCCAACAATTGAAAGAAGCTGTTCTTGACAGGGTGGCGTGGAGAGCACTTGCCTATAAAATCGCCAAGAGTCAGACACAACTGGTTAAAACAACAATAAACAGCATAGTCCTCAGGCTGAAAGTGTCCGATTTCAGTCCATTTTGATTTGCTGATGCCAAAGATGTCAACATGTAGTTGACCCTATTTCATCTTTCACTGTGGTGAGCTTTCCCATGTTCTTACTTCTGGCAGTTTATGTTTCTACTCGGATTCTGTCTTTGCAGCATCATATTTTCTTTTCCTGCATGACATCAGCAATTAGATGTCCCAAGGCATTAAGCAAGCAATGACCTAAACATCTTTAGTATCAGAAACATTCTTAGCTGTTCTTCAATAGCATTTTGAGTGTCATCCAACCTGGGGAACCCATCATCTGGCACACTGTTATTCATTTTAATCTTGTCTCATCTATGTGGTTTTCTTGGTAAAATAGAGATTTATAGTGTTCTCCCAAGCACTATGAAATTATGTCGTTGGTGTCACTAAAATAATCATCCACCTCCAGCATCTTCTGATATTGCTGCTGCAATATCAATGTGTTGAAATATAGGTGCCTGGCTTTTAGTCGAGCAGCTGAGATGACCTTCAGGCCTTCGGTGGCCCTAATGAGATGTATATCTTGCTGACATCTTGCCCTTAGCATTCTTCCTTCCCTCTTCCCTCTCGTGATCTCACCTTCTGTGATGAAGTAGCACAGAAGACTTGAGGGGGCCACCTTAATGAATTCACTAATAACTAATCAAAGGAAATTCGTCCTGCACTAAGATTCTGAATTGCACTGATATTTACTAGTATACACCAAAATTTTGCGTAATTCTTACCTTTCTTGATTTTGCCCAACCGTCTGAGATTTGATATTACTTTTGAGGACATGTACATTTTGAGTGCACTGTAAATTACAACTTTTGAATGCGCTGTATACTTTTGATGGCCAACTTGAAGGCTGAGTTGACCTCTTGCACCAAGGGTGAACAATTCGTAGGCCAGTGACGGCTAACCCTGTTGCCATCGCGTGCCAGGAGCGGGGGGAGCACGGGTGGTGGTGGTGGTTCGCACGTGTATGCCCACACCCATAATTCTACATGCCCCACCCCTGCAACCCCCCCTGCTTTTCCCGCTCCTGGCATGTTTTGGCCCAGTGGGCCTGTTTTTCTCTCTTCCCGGGCTCCAGAATCTTTCTAGGAGTCTGGGGAGGGTGAAAATGGCCTTCCCCACCCACCTGGAGGCCCTCCAGAGGCTGGAAACAGCCTGTTTGCCAACTTCCGGTGGGACCATAGATTCGCGGGCCATAGGTTTGCCATCATGGCCCTCAGCCATTTTTATTAAAACAACAATTCTCAAGAGAATATTTCCTCCTAATAATGTAAGGGAAAAAATAAATGCACAAAACTTTTCCACTGTACCCATTTTGTCTACTAAACTCCCCACAAACAGTCAACCGTTTTGGAGTCCCATGTTGCATTTTGCAATGAGTGTTTAACCACGGCTTGTTAATTAATCGATAATTGCTATAACACACCACGTCATGGTTTATAAAAACTAAGATTGGGTTAAAGTTTTAGGATACTCCCTAGGAATAAAAGACACCCCTTAAAGTGGATGAACCAACCTAATTCTGTTAACAGCATAGTGTGCAGAAAGGATTGGGGTCTCACCACATTTTTCCCATAGTCAATCAGGAGTCAAAAGTAGACACAGAGGGACCCATGAGTGTTAATGTCCTGGATGTAGAAGATATTTGAATTAAAGAGCTGTCTTCACACATCATACTAAGCCATTCAATTTGTAATTGCTGTAAATCAGCCAGTCAGGGGAAAGTAGGCTAGCTGCAATAGTACTTCGTTCAATCTATGAACTCAACCTTTGGATTCAACAGCAATGAAGAGATACAGAGGAGTTTCAAGGCTCAATATACAGTATATGGTTTGTTTTTTTTTAAATTTGATTTATATGCCGCCCTTCTCCGGAGACTCAGGGCGGCTCACAATGCGTTAAGCAATAGCCTTCATACTTTTGTATATTTATACAAAGTCAGCTTATTGCCTCCACAAACTGGGTCCTCGTTTAACCTACCTTAGAAAGGATGGAAGGCTGAATCAACCTTGAGCCTGGTAAGATTCGAACCTGCAGTAATTGCAGGCAGCTGTGTTAATAACAGGGTACTTTAGACCACTGTACTACCAAGGCCTCTTTTAAATGTTCTACATCAAGACTGGATGGAACCAAACACCTTATGCTAAAAGTCATTTGATTATGTGTACTTCATATAATTCTAAAATTTTCTGGAATACAATACAGGTAGTCCTCAACTTACGACCACAATTGAGCCCAAAATTTATGTTGCTGAGTGAAGCATATGTTAAGTGAGTTTTACCTCATTTTACGACTTTTCTTGCCATATTGTTGTTAAGCTGGTAACATGGCTGTTAAGTGAACCTGGCTTTCCCATTGAATTTGCTTATCAGAAAGTCGCTGAAGATGATCACATGACCCTGGGACACTGCAACCATCATAAATATGCACCAGTTACCAAGCGTCTGAATTTTGATCACATGACCATGGGGATGCTGCAACGTCTGTAAGTGTGAAACACGGTCATGTCACTTTTTTCACCGCTGTTGTAATTTTGAAGTCACTAAATGAACTGTTGTAAGTCGAGTGGTACCTGCATAGCTTTGTTTTCTTAAAGCAAATCCAGAACTGAACATAACCATTACAAAATTCGTATCTGATTGATACTAAAGTATCATTTAGCTGCAAATCAACTGCAAAAGTTTTGCTTGCATTAAGGGATTGATTCTATTCCTCCCATGAATTTCGAAAGAGAAAAACATTATTTAGCCAAGGTCTAGATGCTTTACAATTCTACACAAAAGCTACCACATACATAATACCAATTGGGAATCCATCCCACTGTAGCTCTTCAACGATATTGGATTTATGTATTGTAATTTCTAAACCGAGAAGATTCCGTATATGATGCTTGCTTGTCAGTCTTGCAAGTTAAAATTTTGTAACCTCTAATCCTAGATACGAAATTGCTGTGGAGAGCCGAAGAGTTTCAAAGCAATTCTTGTGTAGCACCACTTCACTTGTTCAGCCTTCCTTCTTCACGCTGAAAAATTTCATGCAATTATTAAATCACAAGCAATTCTCTTTGCCTTTTCAGAATAAAAATCTTTGTTAAAACAACTTTATTTCCTAATGCTTCGTACTTGCCAAGAGGTTTTACATTTTTAAAAAAGAAATTATCCAATTCAGAGGGTTATTAACTAATTAAGGATAACAGATTAACTCTGTAGAAAACTGTTATTGGAAAAAAAAAACCCCTTTCTTCTTGCTTTTTCATATATAGCAGCCATTGTCACCTTGACATCTTCTCCTTCAAGGTACTGTAACCACAAATCCCACAATTCTTCCTCTGGCTAGCATGACTTGAGAATTCTGAGATTTGCAGTTCCAGCATAACTGAGTTGGAAAAGGCTTCTACAAGGTTTTATCACTTGACCCCGTGCTTCCTTTTTCAATAGGCAATCTGAAATTAGACAACATAAAATCAGAGCTAGGATACATGATGTCATTGGAAAGGCCTGGCCTATGTCAAGTTCTTCCCAATTGCATAACATTCAGGCCATTTTGCTGCTAAAATGCAAACAGCGGCAAATATCATACAATTGGGGAGGACATAGGCCAGGCATTTCCAATGGTATCATGTATCATAACTCTGATTTTATAGCTTTCCTTCTACAAATGGAACAGTGTTAAAATAATGGACTGTAAAAATCGATCATCTTTTAGCAGTCACCAAATTATCAAGTTATTAAATCAAGCAATAACTGTGTAACTAAATATCAGAAGCAAAACATCTACAACACGTCTGGGTATTCACATTTGAAGATCATGGGGAAGTTTTTTTGATTAGAGTAAATTTTAACTGAAAGTAAATGATTGATGCAAATCTAAAATCGTAATAGATTGCACTGTAATGTATTAGGCTAAAATTTTCATCTAAGGCTCTGGGGGCAAAATACAATGGGCATTTAAACCTAACATAAACTAAAATAGGACCCAAACAAAGGGAGTGTTGATTTAGTGCTACACATACAAACACAAAATGTGCTTACACACACCTCTGCTGCTGTGGCTAAGAGGAGGAAAAAAAATGACTTGTTTCACAAGTACCTTATTTTTTCACGTAATACAAACTAGGATTATATATATACATAAACATGTAAAAACTCTATGATCTTAACTGTTGTGTCCCTTTTGTATGCAATTCTGTTTGCAATTCTTCTGAATTAAAGTGCAGTAAGGAGGAGGAAAGGGAGCATCTCCAAAGGGCATTTTACCTGTCATTTGCGTTGGGATAGAAACACAGATTCGAACTACTTGCTGCTCAGGTATCCAAGAATTCAGTGCCAACTTATTACATTTATTTTATTATTAATTTAATTTGTATCCCACCTTATTATTTTTACAAATAAATCAAGGCGGCGAACATATCCAAACACATCTTCCTTCTTTTCCTATTTTCCCCACAACCACCACCTTGTCAGGTGGGCTGAGCTGAGAGAGAATAACTCGCTCAAAGTCACCCAGCTGGCTTTCATGGCTAAGGCGGGACTTGAACTCATCGTCTGCTGGCTTGTAGCCTGGTGGCTTACCCACTGGACGAAACTGACTGTTTCAAACTGGCTCTGGCTTAAGGTTATAGCTAACCTTACCTTTTCCCTCCCTCCCCTCCATCCCCAAAAGGCCAAATATAGTATTCCAGATCTGCCTCCCAATGTTATATGCCTGGGATGAAAAATTGGTCAACGCTACTTGCTTGTGAAGGGTTTCCCAACATTCAGTTTGCGAAAGAGAAGTAGGCAGGAAACAGCTTTAAAGTGACAGACGATTCTTTTATATTTAAAAACCAAATAATAATATTAATAATAATAAACCCAGATTAAATAAAATGTACAGTGAATATACCCAGCCAACATCTGTTATGTGCAATTAAATACGGCTCCGTACCGCGGCACAACGCTGAACAAAACAATATACACGTGTTCCGGAGAGGGGGCAAAGGGCAGGACATGTTCCTCCACACAAAAATAATAAAAAAAACAGAAGACCCCCCCAACAAAACAAAAACAAAACAAATCAATGTCTCTTTCTCTTCATTTTGTCCATATAAATATCTCCGGGAAATTACCCCCTCTACCACCCAAATTAAAAAAGGGAAAAAAAAGAAAGAAGGGGAGGCGCATGTGGAACTAAAGGAGGCTGGTCAAGGGGCCGTTGGGGGGGGGTGAGGCTGGAGAGGCCAGTCCAATGTGCTTGTTGCCCCCCCCCCCCCCCGCCCCTCTGTCTGCCCCTATTGGGAGCTGGCACGCTCCAGCACACGCAGGTCGTAGTTCTTTTTGGCCATACGCAACTTGAAGCAGTTAAGAGAGTTGTTGAGATGCAGGGATGCGTTTTGGGCTGCCAAAGGGCTGGGGAAGACGGCCACGATGGTGTATAAGGCAGCAAGGTCAGAATGCCTGCCGTTCTCTGCAGTCCCGTGGTTATTGTCGCCCCCGCCCCCAGGACGCCCCTGAGTTTCTTTCAGCCACTGGATTTTGGCACCAGACATGGCTAACTGGGTGAAGAGCTTGTCAGCTTCAGTACGTGTGATCCCTTCGGGTAGATCGGTAACTTCCAAGATACGGCCCAACACTGTCGGAAGAGGCAACCGGAACAAAGAAAAAGGAAAAGAAATATGGTTAGTATCCTCGGGGGGTGTGGAGGGGTGGGGAGGGAAGGCTGTGAACAAAACACGAGGGGACTTCAGCTTTCGTAAGTTAATAACTTTCTAGACTTCTGACTTGGAGACCTAACTCTCCCAGGTCAACGGTCTTCCCAGGGATTGAATTCTTGCCTTTTAGAGCTTTTGGCTACTGGCCTTGGAAACAGAACCTAAGGATCATGGGAAGGTTAGTTTTAGAAGTCCCCACTCTGTTGAAAGCGAAAGACTACCTCCTTTGGGACAATCTACACCTGTTCCCTAAATCAAGCAAGCAAGGCTGAGGAAACTCCTTTGCCACACTACTAAAGTACAGAATGTTTAAATGGAAGATTTTTTCCCCCGGCAGTGTAGGATGCATATCTCCACATATCAAATTGCTTTTGCTGGGCTTTGGTTATCAGTGACTCGATCCCTCAGCAATGCCTGCAAAATGGTACACCAACTTCCCTCTTTTGGGAAACTGTTCCACATCTCAGCCAGTTCCTCTCCATCTGTTTCATTGTATTAGACATTAGCAGGGATAACCAACCATGGAAAAACATAAGAACGTAATGAGGTTTTGGGTTTTTTTTCCAGAAACGATACAAAATCATTCTAGTTCTATCTGAAAGCATGGGATCCAATGCAGAAAGTTGATTTCTAATCAAGTCCTGCTGGGTGCTGATTGCTAATTAATTCCTATTTACCAGTTTACTAAATATACCATGAACATGTTCTAAAATGGATGTGAATGGCCATTCATATTACCTTAGCCTCTCTGACTCAGTGTCCTTTCTGAGATACGTCTGGTGCCAGCTTTATTATCTTTTCAGTACCAGGAAAAGAGGGTTATAGTTTATGAGCCTCTTAATCTATCATTATGTAAATTCAATGCTGCAATAATGTTTTTAAGTATATAATTGCTGCTTTTTATTTTAATGTATGCTTTAATTATCATTTAACTATCATTGATATTACAAATGTACAGCAAACCATCTTGCAAAATCTGGTTTTGAAGGGCACTTTACACAGAATTTAAAAAATCAAAGAAAAAAAATTGAAAAAAAAATGTCTTCCAAAGAATATATTGCAGGTAGTCCTTGACTTAAGACCATCATTGAGCCCCAGTTTTTTGCTGCTAAATGAGACATTTGTTAAGAGAGTTTTGCCTCATTTTACGACCTTTCCTGTCAAAGTTGTTAAGCTAGTAACATGGTTGTTAAGTGAAACTGGCTTCCCCATTGACTTCGCTTGTCAGAAGGTCACAAAAGATGATTGTATGACCCCGGAACACTGCAATCGTCATAAATACGAGTCAGCTGCCAAGCACCTGAATTTTGATCATGTGACCATGGGGATGCTGCAAAGGTTATATGTATTGAAAATGATCATAAATCTTTTTTTTTCACTGCTGTTGTAACTTCGAATGGTTACTAAAGGAACTGTTGTAAGTTGAGGACTACCTGTATTACTGAGGTAAATCATAGTGTTATAAATTAGTGGAAAAAAATGATAGGAAAATACTGATTTTTAAAGTGTATGCAGGCTATATAAATGTGACAGCTTCCTAAACAATTCTGGGAAATGTAGTTTGGTGGGATGTTTCTGATCACCCCACTTTAAATTCTCCCAATGTATTAATAAAAGAATGATTGATACAAAACATTTATAAGACCACCCCAAAATATCCCTTTCTTATAGACCCCTGATGGCAAATCGGTGGGCACGCGAGCTCAGCTCCTTTTCGGGCCTTCTGGGCCCACCAGAAGTAGGGAAACAGACTGTTTCCTGCCTCAGGAGGACCTCGGGTGGTGGTGGGGAAGGCCTGTTTTTCTCTCTCTCCCCCAGCCTCCAGAGCCTTTCTAGGAGAAAATGGCCTCCAACCCCCCCCCGCCTCCCCCCCGGAGGCCAGAAACAGCCCATTTGCCAACTTCTGGTGGGACCAGAAGTTGGCAAATGGGCCATTTTTGGCCTCCGGAGGGCCTCCTGGGAGGGGTAGGAAAGGCCGTTTTCACCCTCCCCAGACTCCTAGAAAGGCTCTGGAGGCTGGGGAGAGCAAAAAACGGGCCTACTGTGCCATGGTCACACAGGCATGCACAGGGTGCATAGAATTATGGGTGTGGGCACAACATGTGAGCGATCCCCCCACCTTGCAAAAAGGTTAGCCATCACTGTTATAGACTGTTCATAAAATTTTTTTTAAAAAATCCTACCATGTTGGAAATTAGTATGAGAGGGTGATGGCATGGGAATGCATCTTTATCTATATCTAATCTATATTTCTCCATATCCCTAAATAAAAGGCTCTGCTGGGAAAAATGATATTTCCCTAGTCAGCTTTATGTACACCGAGTCATTTTTTACAAGGGTTCTGTGCTCAGGAAATTAGTCCTTCTATTTCCCTTGGCAGTACATCTGAATGTGTGTGCCTCAAGTATGCAAGCATCATAGCAGTTCCAGTTTCCAGTGAGTAGGAGTGCTGGGTCCTGGCAGGCAGGATTCTTTCCTAATATTAAACAGGTATGTAACAAATATAGCACCAAGCAATTTTCCATTGGAGAGTGCAAACAGAGCGGCTTAAAGGAACAGCTCTAATTTGTTTATGGGGGGGATTTTCAGCGCTCCTCCTCAATGATTGACATGGGAACTTTTTTTGGCTTCTTAGCTTGCCTTGCACAAATCAAATTTGCTTACTGTTTCCCAAGAATGAACAAAGACTCCTGAACAGTTAGTTTCACACAGCAAACTTCTTGAAAGTCAGCATTATTCCATTTTTTAAAAAAGGCATTTGCAGAGGAAAAGAAGTACCGTATTTTTCGGAGTATAAGACGCACCCCCCCCCCAAAAGAGGCTGAAAATTTGGGTGCGTCTTATACTCTGAATGTAGCTTTTTTTGAAGCTTTTTTTCAGCCCTAACCAGTCGCTAGCGAGTGAAGCAATCTTCCGAGGGCTTTGCCTGCTTCCTCCGACTCTCAGCTGTGCTTTAGAAGCTGTTTTTCAGCCCTAACACGGCGCTAGCGATCTTCCACATGCTTTGCCTGCTCCCTCCGACTCTCAGCTGTGTTTTAGAAGCTTTTTTTCAGCCCTAAACAGTCGCTAGTGAGTGAAGCGATCTCAGTACTTTGCCTGCTTTTCTCATTGCTGCGCCCTCTCAGCTGTGCTTTAGAAGCTGTTTTTTATTCCCAAGCAGGGGATAAAAAGCACGCACGCTCAAAACCAGCAAACTAATGTGCTGAAGCTGACCACATTAAGGATGTTAGCCAGATGAATACCTGGTAGGCAGATATTTTTTTTCTTATTTTCCTCCCCAAGAACTAAGCTGGGTCTTATACTCCAGTGTGTCTTACACTATGAAAAATACGGTATAAACCCGGGGTTGATAAGAGAGAAAAGATACCGGTAGAGTGTAAAATAGATAAAATTATGAAGAGGGCTGGCTCTACAGGCTGACACCTGTATTTTTAGGAGCTTGGAGAAATAGTGGTGCTATGTTGGAAGCACTGTGAGATACTCCTAGCTGCTTGGCACTGACAGCAATGATTTTGCTATTTGCTGCTGCTATCAGGCAAGTCCATTAGGATTGACCCAGGAGTGGGCACCTGGGACATTTGTTGATGAGAGGGCCCAATAAAAATTATCGGTAGCATGGAATGAATCAAATATCCTGGCGCAACACCTACATCTTCAGATGCAAAGTGTAGTACAGGTACTCATGACCACAACTCAGCCCCAAATTTCTGTTTGTAAATGAGGCATTTGTTAAGTTAATTTTGCCCCATTTAATGACCTTTGTTGCCACATTTGCTAAGTGAATCACTGCAGTTAAGTTAGTAACACGGTTGTTAAGTGAATCTGGCTTCCCCATTGACTTTGCTTATCAGGTCACAAAAGAGATCACATGACCCCAGGACACCACAACTGTCATAAATATGAATCACTTGCCAAGAATCTGAATTTTGATCACATGACCATGGGGGATGTTGCAACAATCATAAGATGAAAAAGCGGTTGTAAGTCCCTTTTTTCCAGTGTGTTGTACCATGTTTCCA
The DNA here is from genome assembly GCA_022577455.1 of Arizona elegans. Taxonomy (NCBI): domain Eukaryota; kingdom Metazoa; phylum Chordata; class Lepidosauria; order Squamata; family Colubridae; genus Arizona; species Arizona elegans. The sequence goes on from JAKOOJ010000003.1 coordinate 18,529,287, forward strand.
TGAAAATAAGACCCTGTCTTATATTTTTTTTGAACCCTGAAATAAGCGCTTGGCCTTATTGCCATGTGCTCAAAAGCCCGATTGGGCTTATTATCAGGGGATATCTTATTTTGGGGGAAACAGGGTAACTTTGAATGGTCACTAAATGAACTGTTGTAAGTCAAGGACTTCCTGCATAAAATACCAGTTTACTGTTACCGAACCCAAAGGTACAATCAGTCATGAGTTTGGAGTCTAAGCTCTGATCAAAGTAAGATAATAGATCTTCAAGACCAAGTGGCACAGGCATCTTGGCAGAGGATAAGCCTACATCAATTTGATCCTTCCAAGTGAGCTTAAATCTGGCCATGCTGGCTAGGAATTCCAGGAGCTGGGATGTTCTAGTTCTAGAAGGCTACTATAATGGGACCGGGGAGATATCACTTGCCTACATCACTTGTCCCAAGATCTGTGGATGCTGACTTGAGAGCTTGCTTCTTACTTCGGTTGCCATGCTTCATCCCTGTTTGTGCCTGAGATGGAAGAACAAAGGAATAGTAACACAGATACAGAAATATGCTGCCCTTCACGTTTTTATGCTGGAATTCATTGCAGGAGCTGGTGCTACATACCGGAAAGCTTAATCTCTCATGTTCTAACCAATGGGTCAGTCCCAATTAAGGTCTGAGAAGGAGCAATTTTGCTAAATGAAATTTAGCAGGCTTGGAATTAGACGGGAGATTTTGCACATTGTGCACACTTTGACTCTCACTACTGAAGAAAGTGAATTTTAAAGGGCACAAAGGTCTTACTGAGCCTTCACCATTGTCATCGGTAGCCACAAACACAGTCAAATTACAAAACAGCATATACGGAAATTTTCCACCTGTGCTTATTTAGCATGTAAGCATGTAAGTATTATCTACTCATTTTTCAACATGAAGTAAGTCCTTTGAATATTGGTCTCTGTTCTGAGAGAGTCAGACCCATCATCTTTTTGTTCTGTTATAATATATAACACCAGGAGTTTTGACAGCATGTGGAGCCCAGAAGAGAGAATGTTTGCACCCATTTGCCAAATGGGTGCAAACATACACTCAGCAGTCATTCTCTTATCTTTAGGGCTAGCAGGAATAGGCAGTCATAGGTCTATATTAAAATATTGGGCCACAATTACCTAGCTTTTTTATTTTTGCAGAATGTCAACAGGGCAATGTGGAGCCCAGAATAATTCTTGGAAGCAAAGATAACAGGATGATTGCTTGCTGCTGCAGAATGACTGCTTCCTATTTTTGAAAAAGTGGAAAGAATCTTAAGAGGATTATGTTGGAAAAAACTGATTGATAGCAATAGCGCTTAGACTTATATACCACTTCACACCTGGTGCTTTACAGCTCTCTCTAAGCTGTTTACAGAGTCAGCCTAATGCCCCCAACAATCTGGGTCCTCATTTTACTGACATCGGAAGGATGGAAGGTTGAGTCAACCTTGAGCTGCTGAGAATCGAACTGCTGGCAATTGGCAAAATTAACCTATAATACTGCATTCTAACCACTGCGCCACCATGGCTCATGTAATGTCAAGAAGGTTTATGACTAATTTTTTAAAGGGAAAAAGACCCTCTCAAATTTTGGCCACTCAGCTGAGAAATGCTTCCTTGAGGCCTCCAGCCCTGTCTCCTCTCACCTGATGTGCTGTATAGCTGGACTGGTTGTGTAAGAGAGGTGGGGGGCAAATGGAGAGATTGTACTGCAGCGGCTGACCCAGCAAGGAATAGCGCCCATCTCCTGGAGGGGAAAAAGAGACCAAGAAAAGTTAATTGATGGCCCCCCCGACTCTCTTTTTGTATCATAAATAAGGGTGGCAGAGAGGACACAGACAGTAAGTAATCAATGATCGACAATCTTTTCTAAGTGAAATTTAGTGATCTGATGATATTTCAGCTGTTTAAAAATGTATGTGACTGGGGAAGAGCAATGTCTGTTGGGCATATTGGTGTGATCTTAATAAATCTTTTCGTCTTTATTAAGAAGGACTTTCACTTCTTCATAAATCAATAAGCAAACAGTTGAAAACATACCCATTTACAGGTAAAGTGCCCATGTTTTTAATTAGGCAAATATTCAGGTAGAAGTATTTAGACTGCTTTCATTTGAAGCTCTTAAAGAGTATAAGAGAATACTGGGATTGTTCAGCATCATAGTGTAAAACCATAGAAAACTGCTCTATGGTTTTCTAAAGGCTTGCAATTTGTAGTGAAGCTACCTTAATCTGAAACTGTAAAGGTACTACAGGTAGTTCTCGACTTACAGCAGTTCATTTAGTGACCGGTCAAAGTTACAATGGCACTGAAAACAGTGACTTATGACTATTTTTCACATTTACGACCATTGCAGTATCCCAATGGCCATGTAATCAAACTTCAGACCTGTGGCAATTGACTCATATTTATGACGGTCACAGGATCCTGGAGTCATGTGATCCTCTTTTGTGACCTTCTGACAAGCAAAGTTAATGAGAAAGCCAGATTCATATAACAACCGTAATTTAACGACTGCAGTGATTCGCTTAACAACTATGGTAAGCAAGGTCGTGAGATGGGGCAAAACTCACTTAACAAATGTCTCACTTAACATCAGAAATTTGGGGGCTCAATTGTGGTCGTCAAGTATTACCTGCACTGCTACTGACAAGTTGGTGAACAGGACACCAAGCAAGAAGCTCAGGTCTGGAAGACCAAAATCACTCTTATGGAATCACCCTTTAGTCTAATACAGGGGTGTCAAACTCAAGGTCCATGGGCCACATGTGGCTTGTGGGGTGCTTAAATCTGGTCCGCGGGGCCATCCTGGAAATAGCAAAGGACCGGCACATGATGCCTTTGCTAGCGAAAATGGGCTCTCTCTCTCTCTGTGTGTGTGTGTGTGTGTGTGTGTGTGTGTGTGTGTCATGCAGCTCTCACGTGCCCCATTTTCGGCCTAGACAGCCTCCTGCAGAACTGTGCTGGCAAAATGGGGCGCCTGGGGGGGGGCTGCCCCCCCTGCACCCTGTTTTGGCCAGCAGGGTGCTGCAGGAGGTGTCCGGCCCGTTTCCCCCCCTCCTGTCACCCCCCCTCCCCATGGAGAACTACAATGCTGATCCGGCCCTCAAAGAAGTCCAGTTTGACACCCCTAGCCTAATACAAACACATTGGCTAATCTTCCATTATGCTCATTATGATAAATCTTCTCCCACTACCTTTGTTACCTTGTGCTGGGCCCACAGGTCGAGGGAACTGTGTGAGCACCGGAAGGGGACTGAGACCTGTGCAGACACTGTTCAGGCTGGTAACGGGTGATGGTGTAGGGGACTGTGTGGGGGATGTGATAGGGCTATTCAGCTGGGTGCTGCTGGCCTAGAAACAGAGGGAAAAATAGTCAAAAGGTTAGTCGCACAGGCTGGCAATTAGCACAACTGCTGCCGACCCAATCTTTTCTCCCTGTTCCACCAGGTCCTCTTCCCCTTCGCCTACCTGAGCGCTGGTGTCTGGGTTATAGATGTCACCAGGCTTCTGACTTCGCTGGTCTAAACTGTAGTACTTGCAGTGGTTCCATTGCACCATGGATGAATTCTGAGGCGGCTGGGGGCCATTGGGCACATTGAGTTGCATGACCACAACACCAGGCCCTGCTGGAGACACCCCTAAGAAGAGAAAGGGGGGAAATGATCAGATCATCATGAACATTAGGCTGGGAAGGGTACACAGGTAAGGTTAGACAGGCTAGGAAGCACATGGCTCTTAGTGGAAAATCAACGGCTGTGAAAAGAATAAATAAATATTTCCCTTTGGATGCCAGTCTTTGACTTCAGTTTGCCTACGGTTAAGTGTGAAGACAAAAACTCAGGTGTGTTTGCTTCCCCAAAATGAGTCCAGTCTTCAGAAAACAGTCTACTCAGGAAGAAATGAGCTACGCTTGCTTTGGTTTTAGAGTTATCATGGGCAGCAGTAGCCATATAACACCACATTAATCAACACTCATTTCAAAGATGATAAAAGAGGAAGAGAGACAGGGACTCAGCACTGGATATAGCAAAGTTTCCAGATCAGTGATGACAAGCCTGTGACATGCTTGTTAAAAGACTTGCCAGAACATTTGAGTGACATGTCGGCATTCACCAACACTCAATAAGTATTCTCGAAAGTATGTCCTGTTCTTGTGCAATTTTTGGAGGCTGTGGAGGCAATGCCAGAATGGGGTGTCCTCAGGGGTGGGGGAAAAAAAAGTGCCTCTGATGATCATGCGGCATGGCGGGGGGGGGGAAGCGGGGGGGCAGGGATTTTTGCTACCGGTTCTCCGAACCACCCGCCGCCATCGCTACCGGATCGGGTGATCCGGTCCAAACCGGGAGCATTTCACCCCTGGGTGTCCTCTCACATAGCCTCCAGAACTTGTGTGAGAGGCCTATACAAGGCCTCAAGCTCAGCTTCAGGAGGCTCTGAAAAACGTGTGAGAATGGGACGTGCTTTTGAGGTGATTTTTGGAGACTGCAGAGGCCGTGTGAGAATAGGGTAGACTTTTGTCTCAAAGGTACTTTTTTTCCCTTCTTCTTCTTCTTCTTCTTCAAAAGGCAGTTGGACAGTTCTCACCTTGAAGAATGTTTTGCTTCTCATCCAAGTTGTCCTTTTTGTCCTCAAGGAAAAAACAGTTCAGTTGCCTTTTGAATAAAGCACCTTTGAGACAACTATGATGACTCAGAATCTCTACAGACAATATAGGCTTTTGTGTAGCCTCTGGACCCTGTCAGAAGTTGCCCCAAAAGACCATGTTTTTGTTCAGCCTCCGAAGATTACCTGAGGACAGTTTTCTAAGGCTGCAGAAGTGCATTTGAAAACAAAGAACAACCACCTGAAGATAAGCAGACGTTCCTGGGGATCACACACGATTGGACTATATTTTTTAAAAAATAAATGACTACGTAAAAATTTGTTTCTTGTTTGTTTGGAGGGTTTTTTTTGACATGCCAATAGAATCAAGTTAGGCAGTTTTTGAATTTTTGATATTCTGAGTCTAAAAGGCTCGCCATCACTTTTCCAGGTACTTTTGATACAGAGTTTCTGTCTCTCTGCAGTCCTGGCTCAATGAAGCTGCTTCCCGAGGCCAAAAGAATTCTAAGGACATTAAAGTAACTCACTTAAAAAATAAAAATATTTGCCTGAGATGGTTGACAGGGAAGCAACTTTACCTCCCCCAAGGTTCAAACTTCAACTGCTTTTTCCAGATTGCTTAACAAGAAACAGAGTGAATGTATCCATGTACATGTACAGAAAGGGTAAAGGATCTGAATAAATTGCATAACTTTCAAGGGCCAATTCTCATATGCAAGAAAATGCAGACAGGGAGGGGAACAACTCTGCTTTCACAAACAGCTCTCATTTTGTAGGCTTTGGGGTAAGCTTTTGAAATTGATTGTCTTACTGAGACAAGACTGATTGTCTTTTGATTGATTGTTTCCTAGTATGATTTGATTGCTTATTTGTACCCTATGATTCTTAGCAAATGTATCTTGTCTTTTTATGTACACTGAGAGCATATGCACCAAAGACAAATTCCTTGTGTGTCCAATCACACTTGGCCAATAAAGAATTCTATCTACCCTGTTTCCCCCAAAATAAGACATCTCCTGATAATAAGCCCAATTGGGCTTTTGAGCACATGTGCTAAAATAAGCCCCCCTTGAAAATAAGCCCTCTCTAAAAATAAGCCCTCCCGAAAATATTTAAATGCATGCGCAGCCGGTCCACGCCATTTCTTCTGGTTAGGGTTAGGGAGACAGAGATGGAAATCAGGTAAGATGGCGAGAGGAACCCTGTCTTGCTCCCCGAAAATAAGGCCAAGCACTTATTTCAGACAGGGTCTTATTTTCGGGAAAACACAGTATCTTTCTTTCTTTCTTTCTTTCTTTCTTTCTTTCTTTCTTTCTTTCTTTCTTTCTTTCTTTCTTTCTTTCTTTCTTTCTTTCTTTCTCCTTGAAGGAATGGAAGGATGGAATGTAACATTCAGACTGGCCATATGGTAGCTCTGCAGCTTTTGGGGTTGTGAAACTGACTCCCACTCAACAGTGTGGGAGTGCTCGCTCTCCCCTGGGAAATGGGGAAACTGCACTTGACCCAGAAACCTCTTCACATCACTGCAATGACTTTGAACCATCACACACACACACACACATGGCAAAGAGGAAAATAGCTGGGGGAAAGCTGCAGGTATAAAACCAGATGGGCCCCCATTCAGCAGAGAGATTACTACTGTTGCACAGAACTGGCAATGATGAGTGTCTCAGACCCGCCCACTTTGATGTCACAGTGAGAAAAATGATTGCTTGGTTAAAAATCTTCCTCCACTGTCAAACGCAAGAAAGATCAAAAGGACAAAATGCTACCCTTATATAATTTGCAACGGTAGAAATGGTTGCATCCGAGATGCCGCATCTGCCTGCTGCCAAAACCTAGACTTTATTCATTATTGAAAACCTATAATTACAATTGACCTTAATTCATTAGGTTTGGCAGAGGGCCATGACTGAGAACATCTTCTGAAAATGACCCACAAAGGACACAATTAATAGAGGCCCATTGTGAAATCTCTCCAAGCACAATATGGGTTCCTACAAGTCATTCCAGAAAATTATGGGACAGAATCGAGGAACAGGCTTTAATAGCATCTTTAGGAGATGGTATTGTACATGTGATCTACATTTGCAAATTCTTGGCAGGCCTAAACCCAAAAGGGATAGGGACAGGGTTAGGCAGGAAAAAAATATTGATGGGCAAAAGACATGAGCAGGGGTAATTGGGCAATGACAATGATGATGTTTCTCCAATTTGCATATATAGTACCGGACTGCCCTCAAGCTTCCAAACTACTCTAAGAAAAGCAAATATATGTTGTTACTGGATAATAATATACTGAATAAGGATTTGCAACTGCATGAGATAGTTAGAATCTTGGGTCTTCTTCAGGAATCAGCCACTGGACAGACAAATTACAGTGATTTCCAGGGTTATGTTTCATAGCTAAGGTTAAATGTCATTGTGCATATTCCTCCTAAAAATTCCATATCTGGCCATACATTTAGTTACAGCCTGTTTGGATTGGGGACATCAATAGCAATAGCGCTTAGACTTATATACCACTTCATAGTGCTTTACAGCCCTAAGCGGTTTACAGACTAAACAATCTGGGTCCTCAGTTGCTTATATACACTATATCTCATATAATTACGACTTATTTCCTAACTGGTAATGTACCAGAGATATTTTTTCAAAAGGGTTCAGAAACCTTAGCTAATCCAGAACACCAGAGATCAACAAGAGCTAATTGTAAGGAGAATGATGGGGCATTTATACTCAACAAAAGGATATAATGCATTTCAATAAGGGAATCTACACAGCCTCATTGGCTGCTAGTCAGTTTCCAGGCATAATATGGAATGTTATTTAGGGCTTAATACGACAATAATTTTGGATAAAGCTGTTGGGAAAGACTTTGAGATCTGAAGAACACATTAATTTCCATCGCACTTGATGCAAATGCAAGAGAAGGCCTCCTTTGTCACTGTTTCCAGACTTTGGAATTCTTTGCCAAGGAAGGTCAAGGTAGCTCCTCCATTGTTGGCCCACAGGTGACTTCTATCAACCTTAGCTTCAATAGGTTTTAGAGGCGGCAGATGTACTGTATGCAGATCAATTCTATTGGTAAAGTGCCCGGCCTTACCTGAATACTGTTGCTGCATCTGAGGTGGGCTGCAAGGAGAAGGGGACTGGGGCATCTGGTACTGCTCTGTACCTGGAGGCTGCAAGAAGCCAACAGAAGGGCTAGAAAGAGAGGTGGGGGAAAGACATCAATTGGAGCAGGTTGTCATCATGATGGAGATAAAACTGTATTTATACTGATAGAGGGTCATTCCTAAAGCCTATTTTGCTCAGTAATTTTCACCAGTCTAATGCTATTTGGGTGATTTCAATTAACGGGACGTTTATTCAGTGCTTCAGAGAATAGGAACAGTATACACCAGGGGTGCTATTCAGCAGGTTCTAACAGGTTCTGGAGAACTGGTAGCAGAAATTTTGAGTAGTTCGGAGAACTGGCAAATACCACCTCTGGCTGGCCCCAGAGTGGGGTGGGAATGGAGATTTTGCAATATCCTTCCCTCAGGAGTCGGGAGGGAATGGGGATTTTGCAGTATCCTTCCCCTGCCACACCCACCAAGCCACGCCCACCGAACCGGTAGTAAAAAAATTTGAATTCCACCATTGGTATACACACACAGTATTTCCTCTTTCTCTAGTTACTACTATTGGGCTTATGCCAGAGAGGTCAAGCAGTATAAAAGGAGATCAATTAGATCAAACTTAGCCAAGTTAAAAGAGGTAGCCAATGAAACTGCTGAGAACAAAGGCTGAGGATAAGAATCTGATCTTCAGATGATTCGACTAGGTAAATCTTTTTTAGGATTTATGCCAATTTTGAGGAGCTTGTGCATTTTCAGGATACAAATACTAGCAATCTTTTAAGATTATGGATGCTTCTAAAGAAATCAAGGAGGGCTGGAGCAGGATGCTTTTTGCTCTGTACTCAAAGAAGCCAAGAGATAAAATGGTAATCTCTAATGCTTAGAAACTAGAATTTGCAGAAATGAAAATTTGTCTATAAATACGGTAAATATGCCAAAATAAATAATACTGCCTCACAGAAGTTTCCAAGCTTGATAGATTATTGAGAATTGCGAACAATTCTCTCCTGACCTCTTTTTAGATGGCCTTTGGTTATAATTCATCATTGGGTTAAACTATACACAGTACATTACTCTGGAAATTTATTTTTAAAAAGAAATATAACATACGAAAACTTTTAATATATGCCAACAAATTTATTCTGGCCTTGTACTTTTCTGTAATTTTTGAAGATTTTTCTTTCTGCTTATCTCTCTCGGTCTCCCTCTCCTTCCCTCCTCTTCTTCTCCTTCTTTTCCCCCTCTCCCCCTTTTGCTGGACTAGAATTTGGGAGACTGTGAATCAGGGTGGATTTGATTTAAATCGAGTTGATTTAAATCACAATTTAAATTACGATTTAAATCACTAGTAAAAAGGCTTGATTTAAATCAACTCGATTTAAATCATAATTTTTAAAGAGCAACTGTCATCTCTGCTACTCCTTTGACCCACTGTTGACTCACCGATAGTCCCAGTGTTGCAGAATATACAGCCTCATGCTACATAACTAAGCTCCATTTCATGCTGAATAAACTAAATTATTTATGTATCTTAAATAGAAAACTATCTTACGATAGATTTTTACCCCAAAAGTTTTTTATTAAAATAAATTCGATAAAAATTAAAAAAATCCGATTTAAATCAAAAAAATCTGATTTTTTTTTAAAAAAATCATTGATTTTTATCCACCCTGCTATGAATTCAAATCCTTCCTAAAGCATGGAAGCGGCCTAGTCACTCTCTCTCATCCCAAATCATTTCACAAGTTTATTATTATGAAGGAAGTAGAAGTTTGGATTGTTATGCACACCACTCCGAGTTGCACAAAATAAAGGCAGGCCATATATAAATCTGGTAACTAAATAAATCAATCAATTCCTCTTTTTTTAAAAAAAAGTCACAAACCTGAATTCTGGTAATAAAACTTTCAAACTAATTCGCATACCATAAAAATGAGTACAGCCCTTCCATTAATCTAATGCACATCAAAAGACAACAGCCAATCACTGTTCCAGGTGCTTTTGATGCAGTGTTTCTGTCGCTCTGCAATCCTGGCTGATATATTAAGGGAATTCTTGGAAGAAAATAATGATCCTGAACGGACATCTTTGCAAAACATAAAGATTAAGTAGAATTTTGGCTCCTGCTCATACCTGGTGCCGTTCTGCTGGGCTGGGGGGATAACACTGTAATAGACTGGCATCCCTCCGGCCTGGAGCCCTCCTTGCACAGACTGGTTTGCTGGTACCAACACGGGCTGCTGAAAGGGTTGTTGGACTACGCCTTGAGAGTCATTCGCCACTGGTACCTGCTTGGGATATTGAAAGACAGAAAGGAATGAATGAAGGTGAATATTCATATCCCAGGATAATGTTGCAGGATCTAATCTGGGTTGATCACCGGGACCAGAGGTTTTATCTTCTGAGTTTTCGAATTCGTGCTGGGGCCCATCTTCAGATCCCGTCCCATTCTTCAGAAGATGGGCTCCAGCAGGAGTCCAAAAGCTTGAAGACAAAACCTCTGGTCCCGGTGATCAACCCAGATTGTGTCCTGCAGAAAGGAGAGAACACATGATCTTGGAGGAAATGACAAAAGGCCTTGAAAGTAAATATGAGTATAAATCGAGAAAGGGAAAAACATCAGGTTCCTCTCCTTGGGCTAGAAGACCTCCAAGGTCCCTCTGTTATTCCTCCCCAATATCAGACTCAATGGTGGGTTTCAAATTTTTTTACTACCGGTTCTGTGGGTGTGGCTTGGTGGGCATGACATGGCATGGCTTGGTGGGTGTGGCAGGGGAAGGATACTGTAAAATCTCCATTCCCTCCTGATCAGCTGGGACTTGGGAGGCCGAGAATAGATGAGGGCGGGGCTAGTCAGAATTTTTACTACCAGTTCTCCGAAGTACTCAAAATTTCTGCTACCAGTTCTCCAGAACTGGTCAGAACCTGCTAAAACCCACCTCTGATCAGACTCTATGTAATCTCTCTAGTTTTCCCTTTCAGCCTCTACAGCTCTGGAAAAATTTGTGATTTGGCAGGAATTATTTTGTGGTGTTTTGCTTTTTTTAAAATAGACTTTATATTACAGTGGCCAAAGCACACTATACCCAACATGACACTCACTCTTTCCTCCCAACTCATCTACCATCCCATTCTTCCACCTTCTCCTTTTCAGGGTCTTGTGCGCTCTTGTTTTTCAGATCTTATCCACATCCAGGAACAAACTCCAATTTATGAAAACTCAGCCTACCAACGCCTTATTTGCCACATTAAAAATGCAATTGTACTCCAAGAGCTACTGTACTTCTCAAGAATCTTCCACCATAGAAATGGCAGTGAGCAGGTGAAATGATCCAGGTGAAAAAAATTATGTTGGGTAGCAGGGGGTTGGTTCTAAGTCGCCAAACTCAGGTTTGGAGAGGTAGGCCTTAAAACCGAGCACTTGGTTTTTGTCATGCACTGTGTTGCCCTTGACTGCAGTTCACTTGAATATTTCTGACCAATGCAAAATTCATTTTACAGATAGATGAGGGCTCTCAGTCCATTTTAAAAAAAATGCTGAATAGTTTGCAAACTATTGTGTATATGTGTGTATATGCACATTTCATGTCATTGGAGGTTGGCAAGCAAAACCTCTTGCACGGAATACGGATCTCTGATTGTACATTTTGTAGACTATGCAACGAAGATGGTTTAAGTTTTTCGATTTATACAATACCTAGCACGCAGTTATCATCATCGGAAAAACCTTCTAGAAGTTGGCTTCCAGAAGGAAAAAAATAAGTTGCGGGGAAAACAACAGACTTATTTCTGTGAGCCCCCCACTAAGTGAAAATATGGAATTAGCCACCAAGATACTCTCAGCGTAAGATTGTGTCTATTTACATTTGCCGGCAGCAGTGTTTTTTTGTTTTATTTTTCCAGATCTAAACTGTTCTCTTTCATTCCCTAGCTCCTACTTTTCAGTGTAATTGTTTATACGGGTAGTCCTCAATTTATGACTGGTTGCTTAGCAACCATTTGAAGTTACAATGGATCCCCAAAAAGGGACTTACAAACTGGATTTGAAGTTCTAATGTCTCCCTGCCCACCTCCCGGTCACATAACCACATTTCGGGCACTCGGCAACTGTCCCACGTTTATGACTATTCGCAGCACCCTGTGCTCATGTGACTTCAATTTACCACATCTTTTGCCAGAAACCAGTGCTTGCTTCTGGTTTCCAGCAAAAATCACTCCACAGAGAACAATGACTTCACTTAACGACCATGGCGTTTGCTTAAAGGCTGCCACAAAAAGGTGTCATTAAATTGGGTGCGATCACACGGTAATTTGTTTTACAACCCTCATGACTTATGACTGAAATTACAGGCTTAATTATGGTCATAAGTGGAGGATTACCTGCATTGTGAATTTTGCATGAAATTACATAACAATAGAAATAGCACTTAAGACTTATACACCACTTCACAGTGCTTTTACGGCCCTCTCTAAGCGGTTTACAGAGTCAGCCTCTTGCCCCCAACAATCTGGGTCCTCATTTTACCAACCTCGGAAGGATGGAGGGCTGAGTCAACCTTGAGCCTGGTGAGATTCGAACTGCCAAATTGCAAGTCAGTCAGCAGAAGTAGCCTACAGTATTGCATTCTAACCTCTGTGCCACCTCGGCTCTTCCTAAACATACCTAAACGGGTTAGTTAATTTTTGGATTCCTGAAAAAAATTACAGCAACTGAAGGTTTCCAAGCCATGTAGAGACTATATCCCATCCACTTTTTATATACCAGATACCGAGTGTTGTAACACCAGAATTGTGACTTCCCTTCCCTCCCCTTCCCTTTTCTTCCTTGCCATCTTTGGCACCACTTACTTGATATGAAGGCAATGGAGTGTACTGGACCATCAGGCCTTGCATCTGACTGCCCATGTTTCCTCGTTGGCTGTTCAGGAGGCTCTGGTTTTGGGACTGCTGCACCCCCATCATGCTCTGCATTTGGCTACCCATGCCACTGCGCTGGTTGCTGAGGAGAGTCTGTCCCTGGGGCTGCTGCACTCCCATCATGCCTTGGTATGTCTGCTGCTGATTGGACAGGATTGGCTGTAATCCTGCATTGTAATAAGAGAGGGGAGATTATGACACCACAGCTGGGACCCAGAGGTGGGATTCCTGTGTTCAAGCCAGGCAGTCAGCCACTCTGCATTCGGTGTCCATGGAGCACATTTATCCTTTCAGATGGGATGAGGGAACTTGGGAGTTTCCTCTTGAAGATTCCTCACCCCCCCCCCACCCCCAAATGGAAGGAGAGCTATTCTGAACATAATTTTATCTGCCTTAGCCACCTCCAGAGCAAGGTATATCTTAATCATATTTTTTTCTTCAAGACCCTTCTTTAGAATATGTAGGAAAATTGACTCAGGTGTGGATGGTGTGGGCAATTCTCTGGCCAGGGAATTGCACTATTGTAATATGATTTTCAGAACTGATAAATGTTTAGGAATTTAAACAGGTGGAAAGCCAAAGAAGCTCAGCTAACATGAGAGTCATAAGAGCCTTGGTAGTACAGTGGTCTAAGGCACCCTGTTATTAAGCTGGTTATTAAGACCAGCTGCCTGCAATTACTGCAGGTTCGAATCTCGCCAAGGCTCAAGGTTGACTCAGCCTTCCATCCTTTCTAAGGTAGGTAAATTGAGGACCCAGTTGTGGGGGCAATAAGCTGACTTTGTATAAATATACAAAAGGATGAAGGCTATTGCTGAGCACATTGTAAGCCGCCCTGAGTCTCCGGAGAAGGGCGGCATATAAATAAATTAAAAAAAAAGAGTCAAACTGCACTTTGGCTAAATGCAACAGCTGCTAATATTGCAACTGTTGTGGGCTTGGCTCCCTCTTCTCTAAAATGTCTAGAGCAGGGGTGGCAAACTCAAGGCCCCGGAGGACAGATCCGGCCCATTGGGTGCTTAGATCTGGCCTGCAAGGTCACACTGAAAACAGTGAAGGACCAGCCTGCGGTGCCTCTGCCAGCAGAAATGGAGCTTGGTAAGGCTGCATGCGGCCCACCCGAGCTCCATTTTCACTGGCAAGAGAATTGCAGGAGGCCGTCACAGCTGAAAACGGAGTTTGGGAGCCCGTTTTCGCTGGCAGAGTGCTCGGACCATCACAGGAGCCTCTGACATGAGTGACATCGAGCTGGCCACACACACACCAGCCCCACCGAGGTCAAACACAACCCTGATGCGGCCTTCAATGAAATTGAGTTTGATACCCCTGGTTTAGAGGAAAAAAACATTTGCATTGTGTGGGGTCGTAACATTCTACCATTTCTCCACATCCTTCTACTACTGGCATAAGATTAAAACACATGAGTTAAATTCTTACTAACTGAGGGATGGGTAACCTGCAGCTCATGTTCCCCCTCCCCACCCCCCAATATTCTTCATGTCTTGTGATCACATTGCTAAAATACAGCAGTAAACTAGTTAAATTTTTCGTAGCGTTTTTGCCAACCCACCCCCCTCATCGCTACAGGTAGTCCTCGATTTATGACCACAATTGAACCTAAAATTTCTGTTGTTAAGTGAATCCCTGCAACTGATAAATTAGTGACACGGTTGTTAAGTGAATCTGGATTCCCCATTGGCTTTGCTTGTCAGAAGGTTGCAAAAGGTGATCACATGACCCCGGGACACAGCAACCATCATAAATACGAGTCGGTTGCCAAGCGCCTAAATTTTGATCACGTGGCTACGGGGATGCTGCAAAGGTCGTAACTGTGAAAAGTGGTCATACGTAAGTCACATTTTTCAGTGCCGTTGTAACTTTGAACGGTCACTAAATGAACTGTTGTAAGTCAAGGACTACCTGTACTTAGCTCATTCCCGCCCCTCAAAAAGCTGGCATCACCATTTTTCTGCAGCCGCCCCCTGCAATTCCTTGCAAAGTTAAACAGCGGGCAGTAGCTTCTAACCATTCAAACATTGCCCATTTCTAGCAGAAGACTTGTTCAAGATGTAGCTGCCATGTTACGCAGATATTACGGAAACTTAAGTTAGCCTTTCTTTATCCTTATCACAAGACTCACTGATGACTCACAGCTGACCCATCACAAGACCCCCACTTGACACACCCACACCTGAAGCCCTTATAAACAAAAGAACATTGACATCCCCTAAACTCCACTGAAGATGTTACCTGGTAACGAAACGTTTGCAAACCAACCCACAAGCTCGGAGAATGAACCATTACCCTCATCCCACACCTGAGCTACAGATATTCACCACTATTGCTAGTCTCTTTTCTAGCCCAATGTGTATCCTGTTTTGCTAGCTTCGTCCCACTGAAGACACTTTATCTGTGCCTTCTTTGCAGCAACACATTCGAAGTTCTGCTGCTGCTGCAGCAGATTTCCATTATAGCTTTTAAGACCAGCTTCCTACAGATTTCAACTCACACACCTAAATGGATCTCCCTTGCTTCGTCAGCTCTAGTTGACGAGTCTCTCCAAAATATTGGTTTTCAAAAAGCACAGACAGCCCTTCAAGCTCAAGTTTTCAAATTCATGGAGAATCCACAGAAGGCAAGATTTTAAGGCATATGCAATCTGCTTGTGCCTTATGGCTGAGGTAAACTTGCCCTCACAAAGATCTTCAATGCATCTAGGTTTCAAACCCTATAAATAGGATGACTTGCTTCAGGTTCCAAGAAAGGGCAAGGTGGCTTAGCTCTCCCTGAACAAGGATCGGCTGCTACCCCCCACCCCCACCCCAACTTCTCCCGCCTGAACACTGCTCATCTGGAAACTTACCAGGCTGTGGGGACTGTTGAGGCAGCTGTTGGCTGCGCTGGGGGCTGTAAGCCACCGGGTGCGAGAGAGGCCGGTACTGCTGGCTGGAGTTTGGATATTGCCCAGGAGGATAGTAAGAAACCTGAATCTGTCAGAAGGATAAAGGATGTTGTCAGAGAACAAAAACAAAGGACAGGAGGCAGAGAAGAGAGCAGGGCTAAGCTCCCAGCGAGTCAAAGGCAGGGGCTTCCACTCTCATTGCAGTTAGCATCAAGAGGTCCTCACTGTTAGCTTTGTTAGTACGTGTGGTTGCGTTGCATTTAATGATGGTACATCACTAAGAGTTGGTCCAAACGATAGGACAGAAAAACAAGGAAGCAGACAAGCTTCAGTGAGGAAAAGCCAGTCTCCCATTGCAACCGCCCGAAAGAAAAATCAGCCTTACCCCGACAACAGAAACAAAATGTATCCACAAATATTTATAGGTAGTCCTTGATTCACGACTGTAATTTGAGCCTGGCAATTACAGTTGTAAGTCATGACAGTCATAAAGTGGGTCATCGCATAACGGGACCCCATTGTATGACCTTTTTTGCAGCAGCAAGCAGCCATAAACTGAACATAGCAGTATAAAGCAAAGTTTGTGATGGGGGTGGGTTTTTCCCCCCCACAGTAACCAGACAAAAATAATAATAATCATAAATTGCAGTCATGTGACCGCAGGGTACTGGAAACAGCTGTAAATGCATGTCAGTGCTGAGCGCCCAAAATGCAGTCAGAAGATTGCATGCGCCCGGGGGGGGGGGGGACGTCGTAACTTTGGAACAGGTCATAAGTAGCTTTATGAGGGGGTCTGTTGGGAGGGAATCAGTTGTAAGTTGAGGACTACCTATATTCAAAACACTGATTATTAGGTGTTTTTTTAAAGATAATTTTTATTACAGACTTTTAAAAAAAAATAATTTAAAAACTGTAAGATTACATTATTGCTCCCTTCTTTTCATCTTCTAAAGTTTCTAATCATCAAACTCGAAGATTACAAGTTTATTGTTTTCAGCCAAAAAAATAAATAAATAAAATCCATAAAGGGTTTGCAATCATTGACAAATGTGGTTATTGTCTTTTCCCTGATTAAAAAGTCATTTTGGCCCTCTTTGCAAATTAGGTCATCTTCACCAAACATTCCTCCCTATAGGCATTTGGAACCTTTCCATCTTTTTTTTTTTTTGTATGTAATAATCTTACTGCAGTCATTATGTAACTATAATTATTAGTTCTTCATGCTAAGCACCACTGTTGCAAGATTGTATGATGCCATTGGCACCCCAGGTATATTTTATATTGATCTTTCAATAAAATATTAAAATGGCCCAAAATAGGACCAGATCGTGTTTATTCTTGCTTGTGCTCTCACAGCTTTATGCAAGACCACAGAATCTTGCATGATTTTAGTGAACTCATAAAAAAATCATATTTGATGCTTCATGTCTTTAATTTCATTTTTAAAAAATTATTTAAGCTTGACAAGAGCCACCTGTAATACACCTGGTGTCTGCAAGATCTATGTTGCAATCATCAACATAGATGACACTGTGAAAAGATACAAAAATAGTAAGCTATGGAGGTAGACAGTGTAGCTGGGGAAATGTTAAAATATGGGTGTAATTTCCTTACGGAGTGGCTCTGCATCTTGTTTAATGTGACTAGGTGAAGGCTGTGTCTGGTTCCTCATAACTGGAAGAAAGTCATTGTTCTCTTATACAAATAGAAATAATATATAATAAGGTAATAATAGAGAAGGGAGGGATTATTTCTTTGTTATGCTGGGGAAGATTATTGGTTGAACTCTGATTGAAAAGAAAGGAGAGGTAACAATAAGTAAAACTTGGGATGTGCAGTGCAACTTTAAGAGGAGGGATGTAATTAAGCTCTGGGTCTCATTGGTGAAGCAATGTCACCGGTTCGCATTAATGAAACAATGTCAGCAGAACGCACACTTTCTCTGTAACGGTGTCTCTTTTGCAGAACAGTTTCTTTAGAAATGCGAACAGACCCAACCCTGTCCACCTTTCAGAGGCCTAGTGAAAACCTGGGTGTTTCCCCAAGCCCTATTGTTATGGATGGAATCTTGGTGAGGTTTGATGAGCTAACAATGTGATTTTTTTTAGGGCCCTCAATCAGTTTCTTTTGAATTGAACTCATTTATTTAGTTTGTCTTTCTAATTTTTATAAACATCTCCAGATGGTGAATATCCTTCCACCTCTGTTTCCCCCAGAACAACAACCCCATGAAGTGAGTCAGACTGAGAGAGTGTGACTGGCTCAGAGCTGGCTTTCAAGGCTCAGGCAGGTCTCCAGCACAAGATCAAACTGAGTCTGAAGTTTTAATTTGGCATGTATAGTTATATTTTAAGGGGGCATGACGGCTCAACAGGTTAAAAACACTGACAGCCTGGGTTCAAGACCCAACTCGGCGCAACGAGGTGAGCTCCCATTACTTCGGCAGTTCCTGCCTACCTAGCAGTTCAAAAACATGCAAATGCCAAGTAGAGTAATAGACACCACATCAGTGTGAAGGTAATAGTGTTCCATGCATCTTTTGCATATAGCCATGCTGGCCATATAAGCATGAAAAATGTCTTCAGACAATGTTGGCTCCCCTGGCTAAGAAACAGAGATAAGCAGCTCGCCCCAGAATCAGACACGGTTGAAAAGAAAACTTTTAGTTATATTTTACTGCTGTTCGACATGCAGAATTTCTTGGATAGAAATTCTGCATGTCGAAGAGCAATTAACTAACTAACTAACTAACTAACTAACTAACTAACTAACTATTAGCTCTCTGTCAAGTAGTCACAGAAATATTTGTGCATATGTCCTGGCAAAAATGTTTAAAGATAAATCAGCTAAATGTTGGAAATGTCACCAGTTACCAGGTTCATATTATCATATGTGGTGGACATGCTCAGAAGCTAAAAACTATTGGAATAAAATTAGGATATGGCTGGAAAAATGTACAATTTACTTGTATGAATGAACAATGTACTGATTTAAAACCAGAGCTGTTCCTACTGGGTATCCTCCCTGAGAAAATTAGTAAAGAAAATATTTATTTGATTATACATGTAATAAGAGCTGCAAGGATTGTTTATGCACAAAATTGGAAAGCAGTGAAAATATCTTTGGAAGAAGAAGTAATTAAAAAAAATTTAGATTGTGCAGAAATGAATAGATTAACTTTGATGATTAAAGAAAGAGAGGATTTAGAATACTTTAAGGTATGGAATCAATTTTACCATTGGTTAGAAAAGAGATACAAATAAGTAAATTAATAGTTATGTATAAAAATGCTACAATTAGAATATTGTGTTAGTGAAGAATTGTTGTAATGGACTTGGCGAGAATGAAGATAGAAGAAACAACAAAAAGAAGTTTTGGAGACAACACCGAGATGTCACATGGAAGGAATGACTGATCTATTAAATGTTTGTTTGTCTAAAAAATAACAAACTTTTTTTTTAAAAAAATTGTGCATGTATGGTTTAAAGGAAGTGTTATCATAAAGTAAGTAGGCATGAATTCTGGAATACTTCCAAGGTCAGGATAGTTCTAAATGAGAGAGGAGTGGCATACAATGGAAGTAAAGTATTCCTAAGAATAAATACAATCCATTCCTATATATAGCGTGAGTTTATACAACACAAATTTGCTCATACATGATTGCTGAATAGGGGAATGATGTCTATATAGCAAAAATATGTTTGCTTATGCATAATTTTTCTGGGTTTCAATTCTGGGCTAACCAGAAATGGCAGATGAATGCGGGGAGCTTCAGTTAAACTCAATGCCTTGCTGCTTTATTTATTGTCTACTCAAGTCAGTTACTATGTGCATGCTACTCTGTTAGTGTCTGTTTCGCTTCTCTCCTCATTTTGGGGCGTTATTGCTGCTTAAGTGTCCTCCTCCCCTTTCCCAAAATGAGTAACCTAAGCGCCAAAGAAATGTGCTGATGATAACATTCCAGGTGAAGAAAGAAAAAAAAAATCTCAAATGAAGAAAAGTTTGAGATTCCCATACTATTTGACAGGAATCAAAGAATATATGACATTATGTATGCTACTGGCCCATGTGAGACACATTTTACAGCTAATTAGAAAAAGTGCTAAGAAAGTATTAGGATAATTTCTTGTTCTTGGGAAGGTTTTGGTTATGAAGGTGTTTTCATTCATGAGTGATTTGCTCCTATAAACTATTTTTTCTAGCAGTCCTGCTATTTGTATTGAGGCATACTATTTGAATACTAGGGTTTCTAGGATCATAACTTATCAAGACAATGATTTTATAATGCTTATTGAATAGTTCATCACCAAGCAAGGACATACAATAATTGTTTAATGTATCTATGGTTAAGGAGTGCTTGTACTAAAATTACAGTAAAGACTGCTTATGATAAACTTACATTCAGGCTGGCTAATCAAGGACATGAACATGCTATTGGCTGAGAATGTATTTGCTTGTTTGTTTTTGTGCCTTTGAGTCAGTGTTGACACCTGGCGACTTGAGTTTTCTGGGCAAGGGTTATAGAAACTGTGTGTCCTTGCCTGCTTCCTAGGGCTGAGAGAAAGTGACTAACTCAAGGTCACCCAAGCTGGCTTGGTGAGTAAGGTGGAACTAGAACTCACAGTCTCCTGGTTTCTAGCCTGGTACCTTAACAAAAAATGGACAGATTATACAATGCGGTGAGAAGTAGGGATCTAAAAATTCCATGTGGTAAAAGACCAAAGAGAATTGAATTTGTAAGAGAAAGTAGGACAAACAATTTCAAGTTATACATTAATAGGAAAAAAAAAGGAAAAAAAAAACTCTAGCGCAAACAAATGAAATGTTGTCCTTCAGAAGCATGTTTACTAAAGATGAAAAAAGGATAACAGAAATGCAAGTGCTGACAGAAAAGGTAGTAGGTAGCATGTGATCTGTTGCAACAAGTGAATATTTATTTTTAAAAAGTCAAAATGGCTCTGTATGAGTGCGTCTTTGCACCAGTTTGTTGCATGCAAGTGAGAGGTGTGATACATATATGTTGAATGTAATGAGAATGGATTACTAAAGAAATGTATGGTAAAACAGGAAGATCTAGATGGGGTCAAGAATGAATGGATTAATTTAATGTGGACTGAATACAATTAGTAACCAATAGAAAAGACTGGTGATATGAGTAGTCACGTAGAAAAAACTAATGAGGATCAAATTACAAATCAGGTCTAAGATGTAAGAGTTAATGTGTTGATGACAGAAAGAGAAGATCCAACAAAAGCATAAGTGGATAGAGTTGATAAGAGCCTCAAAAAGTAACTGGTTAAAAGTACAAAATGTAACATATAAAGCCATGTATAGCCGTGGCAAGAAGCAAGGACGGTCTACGAGTTTAGAAATGTATGGAGAAATATAGTGAATGGTTTCCAGAATTTTCATCAACATAAATGTAACTGTGTTTCCTTCTCTTTTTTTAACACATGTCTTAATTCCTTTTAAGACTCCTTAAAAGGGATTCCTTCTTTCTTTTCCTTTCCTTTCCTTTCCTTTCCTTTCCTTTCCTTTCCTTTCCTTTCCTTTCCTTTCCTTTCCTTTCCTTCCTTTTGCTTACTATTTTATCTCTGTTCTTGTACTTTGCATAATATCCTAAAAGGGAACCGTATGATAGCTTAGTATGTATGTCATTTCGAAATTTTCAATTTTTTTCTACAATCAAGGTTTATCATGAATTGAGACTATACTGTTCTAATCTGTTTTGTGATGATGTTACATAAATTCTCTTACGATTCTTTTGGATCAATTTGCTTAGAGAAAAAAATAGTGGCGTATATTCCCCTCCCATTATTTTAAGTATTTTTGTATAATAGCTGTTTTATTTTTATACAGATAACCATAGTACACATTGTCCCTTGAACATGATTCCCCCAAAGACGTAGTGGTTTCTCCCATTTTTAATTCGAGGCTGATAGACGGGAACTATGACTGCCCCTCTGTGCTATAATGGAATGTATACTGGTGGACTGTACCATTCTGCTCTATATCCTAAGAAAACCATAGCAGAAGACGGTCCAATTGAAGCGCTACCCTTACACCCAGTGTTGCAACTTACCTGCTGGGGAGGCTGCATATAGCTCTGGGGTTGGAGGACCTGCTGGGCTGGCGCCGTGTGCCCTGAGGCAGAGTAGTTGGAGGCAGTGATTGGCTGTCCTGGGGAAGCCATGATGAATCCTGTCTGCTGAGGATGCTGGGACATGATTGGCTGCTGGAACATGGCAGAGGACGGATCAGGGGCTTCAGTGGATCCTTGGCGGCTGAGGCTGATCTGTCCAAAGGGGTTGCTGAGCTCATCAGCCTGTGGCCAAACAAATGACAAAAGAAAAATTAAGTAGAAAAATTGGCCTCGGGGTTGTTTCCATTAGCATGCACAGAGTGCCAGCACCACCTGCCAGCACAGTGAAAACAGCATCAAGACACCAGCAAATTACACCAGTTAGCAGGGATACGAGCCCTTTTTCTGAGGGCTGAACGAGAAAATCACATGCACCAAGTTGGTGGAAGGTGGAGAAAGGGAAAGAGGAAATCCAGCAGTGCCACTTTAGCACCCTGATTCATCACCCCACGTGATAACCCTATACTAACCTTTATACCAGATCTACTTAAGAACTATTGTTCAGCTCCACAAATAAAATAAAATAAAAAAATAGAATGAAAAATAATGAAGTACAGATAAGCGTTTCTACACCATTAAATTAAAACCATCAAAGTGCTCAAGGAGGAAACGATACTTCCATTTTTGCCAACTGACAGTCTAAATGCCATATTGGAATTTGCATTGCAATTGTGGGAATAAGCTGGGAAAATGAGGAGTCCGACCTAGAAATGATCAAAGAAGACTAAATGACTACTTGGGCGTTCCTAAATTATACAATGCGTTTTAAGCATTTGGTAAAAATAAAAAAAAAAAAAACCACTAAAGTTAACACATTTTTAAAGATGACTTTTATAGCTGGCAGGCCATCACTGCAAACCATGCAAAAAGGGTGGATCTTGATCTGGAGAAGGAGCGAGTCATTTTAAGGAATTATTGCCTATTTTCAAATAATAGTAAAGGTGAGAAAAGGGAACAGAAACAAGGCAGGAGGAGACAACAACTGAACACCAGCGATTCAAGTTATTATGCTTACTTGATAGAAGAACCTACTGCCAGTGATAACTTTCATCATATATATACCGTGTTTCCCCGAAAATAAGACCCTGTCTTATATTTTTTTGAATCCCGAAATAAGCGCTTGGCCTTGTTTTCGGGAAGGTCTTATTATTTTGGGGCGCATGGAGCAAGATGGGGCTCCTCTTGCAATCTTACCTGATTTCCAGCTCTGTCTCCCTAACCCTAACCAGAGGAAATGGCGGGGAACGGCTGCACATGCGTTTAGATATTTTCGGGGAGGTCTTATTTTGGGGGGAGGCTTATTTTAGCGCATGCGCTCAAAAGACTGACTGGGCTTATTATTAGGGGATATCTTATTTTCGGGGAAACACAGTAGCTAACACTGTCCTTGTCAGACTATGGCATATATGCAGGAATCACACACCAGCTCCTTACACAACACAGTTGTTTATTAGGCTGGGTAAGACAACGTAATACATATGTGTGTTCACGTACATGTCTGTCACAGTATTCCCTTTTCGATAAGTAATGCTTTACAACGCATAGAAAGAGAATATAATACAATAAGTCAGAGAAATTAAAGGCATGAAATGGGACATAAATAAAGTCACTCGGGTGGTTTTTTGCTATACGAAAATACTTACTATTGATGGGGGCAGATGGTAATTGAAGATACTGAACATACTGTTGGAACTAGAATTTGATGTTACCCTAACATGGGTGATGGAATTAACAATCCAGTTGAAAGACATCACAGAAGATATCATATGGATTACAAGCTTAAAGTCATTTGAGAATTTTATTTATATATGGAAATATTTTTAGTGGTGTGGGCAGAAGAACAAAGATATTGAAAATATTATGTATGGTAGACCTGTAGGAAAGTGGGTGGAGATAGGTTAGCTTACTGATTGTTTAGTTTAGGAAAAGGGATGTTATGTTATATTAATATACGTAAAAGATTTGAATTAAGAGATATATGCATGGGGGAGGAGGAAATGGATAGATTATGAGTTGAAATTGCTAAATTAGGATTTATTATATAATTTTACAGCTGAATGTTGCTTTGAAATGTATAGTATAAGGGGGATATAATAATATTGTTAGAAAGAAAGGGTCAGCATATGGGGGGTGGAGTAAAAAGGATGGTAAAGTATTATATAATCTGTTATGAATTTGGGTTTTATTTTGGAGAAGCCACGGGGGGAGGAGAGGGGGAGGGGGGTTAGGGAGGCGGGGGGGAATCTGTATTTGAAAAACTTTTTCAATAAAAAAAAAAAAGAAATGGGACATTTTTTTAAAAAAGTATTTCTCGGGATTTTATCCTCTCCATCTAATTATGACTTTCTCAGTTCACTCTATCTTCTCATTCCCTTCATCTTCTGTCATATAATTTATTCTGTCTTTTGATTCTCCTTATGCAAACAAATCATGCACTTTCCCTATTGTTTACTTATTTCCAAAATCATTCTACCAGCATTTCACGTCTTAAAATTTCTCACTTTTTCCATTTTTAGTAAGCTTTTTAACAAGGCACACAAATTCACCTATTTGCTTTTGGGTTCTGCTTACATATAACTTGCATTGTTTGCAACTGCTTGGCCCCACATTCCTCACAATATCGTATCATGCAACATTTGCTGCAAATCGTTTCAGGTGTCAATTATCTGCACATGAATTATCTGCACATACATTCACATCCTCAATCAACACACTTCTAACATCTAACTTCTAGAGTCTTGGTGGTGCAGCGGACTAAGTGCTGTTATGTAGCACTTAGCTGCCAGCTGCCTGCAATTAGTGCGAGTTCAATTCTCACCAGGCTCAAGGTTGACTCAGCCTTCCATCCTTCCGAGGTAGGTAAATTGAGGACCCGGATTGTGGGGGCAATAAACTGACTTTGTAGAAACACCGCTTATGGGGGGCCAAAAGCCCTAATAAGCAGGTGTATACAAAAAGAATGAAGGCTATTGCTATAAGTGCATTGTAAGCTGCCCTGAGTCTTCGGAGGAGGGCGGCATATAAATAGAACTAATAAATAAACAAACAAATAAATAAATAAATAAACAAATAAACAAACAAAAAACAAACAAACATGCCCACAAACATTCCTTATACATTTATCAAACTCTAAACAATGAAAGGAACACATTGGTCTTACTCTCTACTTAATCCTGAAGCATTGGTTATTATTTTCTCAAATGCTTTACTATATTCTTACATTTCTCAATGAAGGATAAGTAAATATCTGGTCTACTGACCCCTGCCTGGCATAAAAACAGCACCAGAGTTACTAAATTTGGCTTATTCCCCCCCACCTTTCCATTTCAAACAAAATGCTACCAAACACCTTCTCACGTGCTTTTAAGAAACTAATGCCTCTGTACTTAATTGTCTTCACTCTTGCCACCTTCCTTTTGTATAAAAGAACAATAATAGCATTAGGCTATGAAACAATTGTTATCAGCCCATGAATTTCTACTTTCATATGTGCTCAGAATAACTTGGATGACACTAATTTGTATGTGCAGACATGTCTTTTAGCCCTTTCATTCATACTTATCTATGCTCCTGTACTTTCTTTGGAGCTATTACATTCTCACCCACAACATGTCCCTCCCCACCCCATTTCATTTGTTAATTGATGCTCTTTACCATTTATGCCTCTAAGATTCCAAGCCTCAATTTTCTTTATGCTGACTGTCACCATAAAGACTGACTTCTATTGCTCATCACAGCTTTTCAGTTTAAGGATAGTGTTTTAGTAAGCTGTAAAAGATATAATCATAGACATTTCCAAGCAGCCTGTAGCACAGGGTCCCCAACCCCTGGTCCATGGACCAGAACCCAGTCCACGGCATATCAGAAACTGGGCCTAGCAAACAAGCAAAGCCGCATCTGCAGGGTGCAAGAAGCATGCAAAACCAGGCTCCCTCCATTTCACAGAAAAACTTCTCTGTTAGGAACCGGTCCTTGGTGCCCTAAAAATTGGGGGCTGCTGCTGTAGCATTTCCTGCTACCATTGATTATAGTAGTAAGGTCAAATTACTTTATGCGAGCTGGGTTCAAGATGGCATAATAAACTTATAGGTAAATGGAGGGTACTGAAACATATGTTGCCTGTGTGTTTAAGTTATCGGATACAGGTAGTCCTTGGTTTCTGACAATTGAGCTCAAAATTTATGTTGCTAAATGAAACATTTGTTAAGTGAGTTTTTCCCCGTTTTACGACCTTTCTTGCCACCAGCGTGAAGTGAACCATTGCAGTTGTTAAGTTAATAACATGGTTATTAAAGGGAATTTGGTTTCTCTGTTGACTCTGCCTATCAGAAGGTCGCAAAAGGTGATCCCATGACCCCAAGACACTACAACTGTCATAAATACGAGTCAGTGGCCAAGCTTCCAAACTTTGATCACATGACCGTGGGGGATGCTGCAATGGTCATAAGTGGGAAAACAGTCATAAGTCACTTTTCCAGTGCCGTTGTAACCTTAAATGGTCACTAAATGAACTGCTGTAAATCAAGGACTACCTGTAAAGTGTTCCTGAACATGCAGCCACCATATTCCTCTAGGCAGTCTGGTCATTAGCAATCCTGACTTGGGGATTATGGACACTGAGGTTGGGACATCTAGATATCATCTGCCTGCTTTTAGAAACAGCCCAATCCTCTTAGTATGTTCTTTTTAAACGTCCTCTGTGATTGCAAATCAGGCAAACAAAGTCAGGCAAGAGGAGTTACTGCTGGCAGGAACACTTCTGCTTTTTCTGCTGAAAATTGCTGTGGACAAGAGCAGAGCCACCAATTTCCAGTGGCAAATGATAGCCTCTGTTTCCCACTCGGTTTACAAGTTTCTCTGTAAACTGCTTGCTAATCTAGAATTCCTATTGAACTTCTATTCAGTATATTATCACAGTACGTGTTTGGGAGAACTGGAGTGGAGGGGCAGGAGAGACAGAGGAAAGTGAAATGCAGCTTTGGACTCTATCATGCTTGTATCTGCCCAACTGAGAAACAATTATCGTCTTTACAATTCTTACATCTCACATCCTCAGATCGGCTATACAGCCTGGGAAAAAGCATCCGGGGGGTGGGGGGGGGAGCTTCTTTTTGGGGTGAGAGTAGTGTGAAGCAAGATTATCCAGCCATCATTCCTTTTTTAGAGATATGAAGTTTTTGTCATGCACAATCTGCCTCTGAAATGGAGCATGTGAAAAACTGCTGCCCATTTAATAAGCAAAGCAAGAAAAAAAAGCAAAGATCATACTTGGCCAATAAAGAATTCTATTCCTATTCCTATTTTGCACAATCTCATCAGGAAGACAAGAGGAACGAGCACCACCTGGTGGCTGAAATATCCAGGGTTTTTGGGGTCTGTTCCCCCCCGCCCCCGCCCCCAAAAAAATTACTAGGCAGCTACCTTGGATACACGTAATTGCTTCACCATTAGCATGTCTGTCATTAAGGGGTTTGGGGTCTAATATGAAGAGCCGCTAAAAAGGACTTTAATTCAGACACAGAATTGAGCAGCATCCTGTAAAGAGCCTACAGCAAGTTTCAATTCAAATGAGTCCCCTGTTTCTTTTCAGGCTTTTTTCCTATGTTCCTTTCACTGCAAGATCTTGTGGATTTTTTTCCCCCAGCAAACAGACTTTTGAACTTATGCCATCACAGAGACACAATTGAGAGGTGGGACTGAGGGCAGTTTCTGAAGGCACACTGGGTGACAAAGAAAGGTATTTATTGCAGGTAGACTTGGGAAAGCATCTCCAGCTTTTTACAGGGCAATCCTGGCAAAGGTTAACTCATAAAAATCATGTTAAAGCTAATACACTTTAGTAGAATAGGAGGCTATTCAACACTGAGTTGAGGAAGGCTTGTTTCATCAGATGGAAAAACAAGCAAAACCTCCCAAATATCTAAACATGTTCTCTTTCTGGTCTCACTCATCACTTTTTCCTGAATTTAAAAACAAAAACAAAAACAGAGACTGGCACATAAATCCACAGCTATGTGTTCTTTAGTTTATAGCCGCTTCCTTTGTTTCTCTAGCAAAAGGCAGACATAGCATTCACTCTTATAATCCTGTGCAGGATCCTGTGGGGTGGAGAGGCAATGAAAAACATGGCAAGAATGAGAAGGTGGACTCTGGTCATCTGTCTTCAGTGATGTTACAGGCACTTCTCTAAAGGTAAGCAATGCCCAGAGTCCATCAGAGTTGGGCAATTATAACAAATTTAAATAAACAAATAACTGGTTTTTTGAAAAATTAATATAAAAAAACACAGAGGGCGTGCTGGTTTGGGAATTACAACTTATTTTCAAAACTATGATAACGTGGTATGAAAAATGGTTAAGACATTTGGTACCAAGATACCAGTGTTCAAGTTCTCAATGAACCATGGAGCTCACTGTATGAATCTTCCTTTCCCTGCAACCTATATCTCAGGATTACTGCTGTGGAGATAAAGCTGGGGGAGGATCCCATTTGTGGCACCTTGAGTTTTCAAAGGAAAAATGGGATATACAATAAATGCAATAAAGAGCAGCAGTTAAAATAACCACCATCGCCATAATAATGACGTCCTTCTGGAGATAACACTTGGATCTCATGCAACAGTAAGCCAGTACCTATTGCATTATAAACAATTGCTGTACCTTGAAAGGATCTTAAAGCAGTGGTCCCCAACCTTTCTGGTTTAGCAGCCCAGCAGGGCAGGAAGTGGGGGGGGGGGGGGAATGGTTCCGTGAGAGTGGCAGGCACGCGCGTGAGTGCAAGCGCCTGCAGCTCGTGTGAGTGGAGCTGCACGCACACACACTCACCTGTTACTTATATGGCCTGGTTCAGAACTGGGCCATGGTCCAGAGGTTGGGAACCCCTGTCTTAAAATGAAGCCAGAGATGGTGGTGGCAGTGTGCAGTAGTGTAATAATATGTGGGAAAGACCTGGGCAGAACAAGCCAAATAATAGATACAAATTCAAGGTAAACCGCTCCAAACTCGATTGCTGAAAATACGACTTCAGCAACAGAGTGGTCAATGCCTGGAATGAACTACCTGACTCTGGTTTCTTCCAAACCCCCAAACCTTTAACCTTAAACTGTCTACTGTTGACCTCACCCTATTTCTAAGAGGTCTGTAAGAGGCGTGCATAAGTGCACCAGTGTGCCTACCGTCCCTGTCCTAATATTCCTTTTTACTCTTACTCTTTTCATGTATTCAAATTGTTTATACTTTTACCTGTTATCTTATATATGCTTGACAAATAAATACATAAATAAAATAAAATGCTGCTAAGGAAACAGCCAAATAAGAGACAATACAGCATGCAGCTAGGTAATTGGGCAGGCAAGAGGCTCAGAGAGACCCTTCCTAGTTTATGAGTTAAAGGAGATGGAGGAGGGAACTTTCAGACTTGCAAGATTCTGTTAATGTAGCTTTACAACAAAGTAGAAATAGTTCAAATGGTTATCATTTTCTGGTCTGTTCTACCTAGTAAGGCTGACAAATAGTTTAATGCCGTGTTACAAGAAAAATCCATCTATTGTACTTTTCTTCCTTTAGAAGGATTCCAAAAGCAGTTGATAAGATCAGTTTGGGTACACAATACACATGTGGATAAGCAAAGCAGAAATATATACAGAGAGGAAAGACAACAAGATATAGGGTTTTTAATACCATATTGTACTGCTGGGGTGGAGAGACTGGCAGGAGGACTTGGGGACAGGAGCTTGGAGAGTACTGAACTGGCTGCGGAGAGGACTGCAATGCTGGGACCGGCTAAGAGATGAGCAGGAAGGGAAAAAGGAGGGGAGAAGGGGAAGAAACAGGCATGAGAAAAGGGTGGGAGGAAAAGGAGAAGAGAAAAGGTAGAAGGAGGTTAGTAACTGTATATACATACAGATAAGCAATTTAGAAGTTCCAATAGCAACTGAGCTATTCCCGCATGCGCCCCCAACCCCCACCCCATCTATTTTAAAGAGAGAGAGAGAAAAAGAAATGGGTGTTCTGGAAAATATTTGCTCAGAGGGAAAGGACAGGAGGATTTGCATGGTCTTGGATCTCTGGGGAACCTGAGTTTATATATATATATGGATTTTTTCCCCTAGCATTTTCCCGCAAGGCAAATATCCCAGCAGAAGCAAGTGCGCATACATACATCCAGCCTCATAAAAAATGAGTTGGACTACCAGGTCTTGAAACACTGCAGAGTTCAGGAAGCAAGCTTCTCCACCTAGATTTTAGACCATCTTTGCAAGGGAAAGCTTTGCAAAGGAAAAAAAGTAGTAGTTTCAACTCCAACCAGAACAATGGTTTATTTATTTCTACATGGGAATTTTTACACAATCTGCAATTCTACAACAGACCACTATTTATTTATTATTATTTATTAATTCAATTTATATGCCGCCTTTCTCCGGAGACTCAGGCTCACAACGCATTTTAAAAAAAACCCATTATAAAAACATTTAAAAATTAAAACATTAAAACCCATTCACACCATTCATGGCTGGATCTCACAAAATTGCAACAGCGAGACAATGGCCCCAGGCCTGCCGGAAAAGCCAGGTCTTCACCACTTTTCAGAAGACCAATAGGGTGGGGATGGTCCGGACCTCAGGAGGTAACTGGTTCCAGAGAGCTAGGACAGCCACAGAGAAGGCCCTCCCCCGCGGGCCCGCCAGCTGGCATTGTTTAGCTGACAGGACCCGGAGGAGACTAACTCTGTGGGATCTTACCGGTCACTGGGAGCTATGTGATAGAAGGCAGTCTTGAAGATAACCTGGCCCTGAGCTAGGCTGGAACACATACATTTAAAGCAACTCAGAATAAATGAAAGCTTACTTATTCAAAACGCTTGTTCTGGTTTTTTTTCTCCTAGTCAGAAAGCAAAAGGGGATGGTCATTGGATGGTCTAGAGCACCGGTGTCAAACTCAGGTCGTCACGGCGGCATCACATGATGTATTGCGACTTCCCCCTTCACTAAACCAGGCATGGGCGTGGCCAGCGCGTGACGTATCTGGCCTGTGGGCCACGAGTTTGACAGCCCTGGTCTAGAGGGATGCAATTAATAAATTATTTTGAGGATGTCTCCATACGGCTTTTAGAAAAATATCAAAAGGTCTGTACATTCTAACAAGTCAAGAAAGTAAACAAAAGGGTTTACCCCAATCTGGGCATCTTCCAGATGGATGTACTTCAATTTCTAAAATTGTCAGCACCAGCAATGCTGGCTGGAGGGTTTAACAAGTTGAAGTCAATACATCCAAAAATTGCTCAGATCGGGGAAAGCTGAACCCTCCCATAGATTTAAAAAAAATTATATTGCTTTGGGATGTTTTTCTACTTGGAAACATGAAGAACTAGAAACCAGAACAAAAGAGGTTCCCTTTTCAGACACTAAGACACAAATTCAAAATGTGCTTTTTGAGGATGTGCTATTAGCTGGGATGCAGCACTGGAGGCCTTTAATAAATAAAGATTAACTTTAACAAATAAGAGTGATGAAGTGAGTTCAATTACATCAGTAAGATTATAAAGTTCAAAGATAAAAAGTCAATGTTGGCTATAAGTGAAAATACATTCATACAATTTACTTCATCTCTCTTCCCATCCCATTTCTAACCTTACATAAATTAACATGCCTAATAAAAAGTTCTGGAAAACTTGTTTCCTTTGTGCTTGCCTTAATATAAAATAGAATTTCCAAATGCATTATTGCTCCTTAAATCCAATAGGAATGCTTATATCCCTTCCTCCTTTAAAATGAATGTACTGCCTCTAAATCCAAATAACAAAATTCTTCCATTTGTCAAATCATAGGTTCCATTCTATATTATAGTTATGTACAAGACTGTAACATAATAAATATTTATGCATTCATCTATTTACTTATATCCTGCCTTTATTATTTTTATAAATAACTCAGGATATGAACATAATAATACTCCTTCCTCCTATTCTCCCACAACAACCCTGTGAGGTGGCTTGGGCTAAGAGAGAATGAATGATTGGCCCAATTTCGCCCAGTTGGTTTTCATGCCCAACTACAGAACATTATCTGTCTTAGTGAGTGTGGGGTTTGCTCCGTTTATAAACAGTAGCTTCTCCTGCAAATATTGGGGTATGTGTGTGTGTCCGTGTTTGTGTTTCTCTTTTTCTTTTGGTAGTTCTTTGATTAGTGTATACTTTCCTACTTGTTTGTTTGTTTGCTTGATTTGTTTGTTTGCTTTGACTGGTGTTGGCTGCTGGAGAGGATGTGTTCTGGTATTTTAGTTTCCTTATTAGCTTTTTTATTGTCACTTTTGACTGGTGTTTAAATGTGGTTTATCTTTATGTGTTTACTGATGGCTGATCTGTCAAAGTGCCAAGCTTCTAGGAATTTGCTAATGTTTTTTAGCTTGGCCTAGGATATTCACAGCTGGTTGAGTCTGTCCATGTGTGATAAAGCTAAGAGGTTTCCATTGTATCTTTTGACTTGTTGGTGCTGGTGTTCATGACTGCACCCTGCTAGTCTTCTGTCTGTCTGTCCAACATAGTGTTGGAGTCCTTATACTCTCTCTACTCCTCTTTTTTCTTCTTGAGCTAGTGGGGTCGTTTGGTTTGCTCAAAATATTCTGACGTGCCATAGTTGATTTGTGTGCTATGATGATATTGTGTGATGTAACAGTCTGTTGGTTGTTTCTGAGAAGTTTTGGATGTATGGAAGTCTTACCCGTTTCATAGCTTGTGTTGGTTGTGCTGCAGTGGACTGAGTGGTCACTTTAGTTGCATGGATTCTTTTGCTAGTTGTGGGTCTTCGGATGGAAAGAGCGCTATGACATCAAATGAAACAATGATCTCATTTTCTTCTATTATTAGGTCTTTGCTTTTCTACAGGTATTATAGTGGGAAGATAAAATATCTCTGTCGGATAAACGAGCTTCTTTGTAAGTTTTTAGCTTTATTGTATGTTGGAGTCCCTGGTAGCAACACAACTGGATGAAGATGTATATCGGGACTTGAGGCTTCCACAGAAGTTTGGGAGGATGGGTTCACTACTTTTCATCCTTTCTTTGTTGGGTCATTAAGGGTTCTCTTGCTCAAGTTGCCTAGTTTCTGCATTGAGTTGGTGTTTACTGGGATGCAGTAGGAGTCAAGTGGCAAAGACAGAACCAGAATCCTAACAGTATTTGAGGTACACTTCTTTCTTTAGTAGAAGCACTCAAGGCTGTGACTCCTAAGCTGGGAGAACTGCTTGAATAGATCCCAGGAACAACATCAGAGCTAATAAATTCGTACTTGGCTTTAGTTAATGGCCTTCAAACCCTGGATAGCTGAGGTCTGCTCTCTCTCCCATGCCACAGCTGAAGATACACATTCCATTAAAAGGAAAAGGAAAAAAAAAAACAGAGGAAGAAGGGGATGCCTAGAAGAGAGAAAACCTTTTGCATATTTTTTTTCTTATAAAATATAGTATCTGTCTGGCCAGTTCAATCTGAAAAGATTGATACGCTTCAGGTTCCATCAATTAAACAATGTCATCTTTTGGGACCACAGAAACACACAACCGCTCTCTGCCCTTTTTTTTTTTTTTTGGTATTGGTTTTATGTTTTTCTATTGTTCCTTATTTTTAAATGTTTTGAACCGCCCAGAATCGCTGGGAGTCAGGTGGCTTACACATTTTAATCAGCACCTTCATCTGGACTAAACTCGTAAGTATATACCGAAGTCCTGCAAGCCATACATATCCTACAATGAGTCATGCATTGTTTCTGCGCGGCAAAATAAATTCAGCAGGGCGAGGTATCAGGGCAGGAGTCGTCCATGACAACATGACTTGACAATCCTCCTCTTGATCTAGTTTGAAGCTGAAGAGGGATGGATGCACTTATCAGCACCTATTTAGAGCAGCTGTGCTTTTTCTTGAGCATGCATGAGGCTACACGACCTCAAGAAATGTAAGCAGTACCAACAAGATGCAACCAAGGAGCAAGGATGAGCACGCTCCTTAACTCAAACCCATATTTTCTACCATGCAAGCACAGGAAAGGAAGGGCTGGCAGGTGCAGTCTGTAGACGCGTGCCTGATCTGAAGCACCTTTTTCGCTTCAGACCTTCTATCCAGCACGTCCCTAATGAAGAATCTAAAGAATTAATGTGCCCGTTCTTCATATTTCTATTGATGCATCCTGAAAATTTCCTTGAGGGGGCAAGTTCTTCACTGCATTTCACTACATCGGGGGTGTCAAACTTTCGTCTTCACGTTGTCGTCATGTGACATATCATGACTCCTCCCCCTTTCGTTAAAATGGGGGTGGGGGTGGCCAGCGCAGGCTGCATCCGGCCTGCAGGCCACGAGTTTCACACCCCTGCACTACATCTTGCAGGATCCAATTGAAAAATAGCAGCAAAAAACCAAAACAAAAACAGAACACTGTTTGAAAAAAGAGATAAAATACAGAATGTGTGCACCTCTACTCTGTTCCTACCAAATATAGACGCTGGAGCACTAAGCCTGATTAAAAAAAAAAAAATCTCCTAACTCAAATGTTTGAGGGTCACCTCAAAATATACCCTACAGGAAGCCAGGCATGTTCCAATTTTGTGCTGCAATCAAAGAAGGCGAACCGTCTAAAGAGGACTACGCACAAGGTCATAAACGTTATTCAAGCTTCGTATAAACATCTGTGAGTGCTCCACTGGCCACCACTTCCTTAGCAAGGAGCCACAAGGAAGAGCTCACCACTCGGTGGTAACATTGAATAATGACTCACCTGTGATATGATGTGATTAGTCATTGCTGGCTGTTGCTGAGGTGTGGGTGGAAGCGGCTGCTGCTGCAGTTGCTGAGCGGCACACGGCAAGAGGCTTCGGCCAGGCTGTGCAGAGGAGACTTGACTGCAGGCTTCAGGAGTACTTAAAGAGAGACCTTTGTTTAAAAAAACAAAACAAAAACAAAATGGAGTGGGTAGGTGTGAGCAAAGAATCTGGTTTTTTCCCCCTGAAAGGAGTGGTGCCAGGGGTCAACAATGCCTAGAAAAAACACAGAAGGATTCCAAATCCTAGACTGTATGCAGAAATGTGTCCTTCTTGGTGCTCTCTGAGCTTGCTTGTTTTCTTGCAGACATTTCATTACCCTAACATCAACAGTGTTGGTATCTCTAGCAGAGCACCAAGGACTCCTCATTTCAACCCTGAGCTACAAATATTCTCCTTTATTGGTAGAAATGTGTCTGAGCACACCCCATTTCTACTCAAACTTTCCTGTGATTAATTTACCTGGTCCAGGTCTGAGCTGAGATATTCCTATGGATTGATGCTCAGCCCTTTAGCTTCATTGAAACCTTCATGATAAGTTCGGGTTGTTTTACTGATTTCCATAGGTTCTTCTGAGCATCTCTGAAGAGTCTAAAAAAATAGCTCCATAGCAAATTTATGATAGAAAAAGAAAAATTGTGCAATCTTCCATCACTGAAACATCTCTTTGGGATGTACCAGAAATGATCTGATCATGAAACAGCCTCTTGTAAAGTTGAAATACTTCTGATCTTTTGATCCATTGACCATAATAAATTTTATTACCACTAGGATAGAATGGGATTTTTCAAGGACAGAATGTCTTAACCTTGAAATGATTAAAAATAACATTCTACATAATCCTATCTCACACTGAAAATACTGCGAAATGACATCCAACCAACAAATCATATTTTGCATCACAGTAATACAACAAAGCAAAGCTGAATGAGGACCACATTTCTAGCTTCCTCAGAAATCATTCAAAATATTTGGGGTTTTCTTTGAGCTTCTCTATCCCTCCCTCCTCCCTTCTTCCCCCTCTCTCTCTCACACACACAAACACCTCTCTACTACTATATTTAAAACCTGTTCTCTTGGTAACAATAAATATCTTTTCTCCAAAAGTAGAGATTTCCACTTAGGAAGAAATGGCTTCCAAATAAATGTAAGCCAGAAGATGAAAAACAACCTGTGAGCAAACCATTCCTATGTATACAATACATTCCAGTCAAAGAATCTGGTAAAATTCACAATAGAGTCACACTACAAAACAGATTCAGACTAAGTTTCTCACTATAGTATACATCGTAACTGACTTTTTCTTACAGGAGGTCCTTGAGTTACAATGGCAATTGGGACCAATTTCTATCGCTAAGTGATATGGTTGTAAAGCTCTACATCACAGGATTTGGATTGCGTAGCAACAGCAATCCTGTCACACACCCCATTGCCATCATTTACCAATTCCCAAGGGTCATTAGCTGAGAACCTAAACTAATTCAAACCGTTCTCATTTTGTTCCTTCCCATTTCAAGCCTCAGTTCTCTTAAGTTAAGGGATTGCCTCTCCTTCAATTCCCTCCAGCAGCCTATTTCCCCCCCCCCCACTTCCCCGATTTCAATCCTTCTGGCCACCCTGCACCCTTCCTTGCAGGACAGCAAAAAGTCCCCAAATTGTGCAGCTTTTGGGCTCCTTGTTGCACTGCAACTCAGGGGCTTCTTGGCCTGCCATGCTCTGGAGCTGCAAGAAGCCCCTGAACTCCAGTGCAGCGCAAGGCACCAGTTGAATCAAGAAGCTGCAAACAATCATTTTAAGCTTTCCGAAGGCTGCCTGGCATTCTAGTGGCCGGCTGGGTTTAGGCATGTCCTCCCTCTTTTGTCTTTTAATAAGTTCGTGATGGGGAGTGCGATCTGCGCAAATGACGGAATGAATTGGCGGTAAAAATTGGCAAAACCCAGAAAACTCTGTAATTGCTTACAGAGCTGCATCACAGCGCAAAACAGCAGCCGTCCTAGGAAACCCCAGCCGCCTCAACCCAGAGGCATGAAACAAAGCCCCTCCCGCCAGCTTTGACACCCTAAATTCTGTGGTTCTTCCCACCCTGCGCTCCAACCCCCCTCACCCCCCACCCCAAGCTGACCTTTGCTGCCGTTTTGCTCCCACTGCTGATGTGGTATGACTGACCTGGTCCTTCGCAAAGCAGCTGGTGGCCATCTTAGGCCTTCTTCTGAAGGTTTCGCAAAAAACTGCCATGCATAACCTTGGGAAGAAAGCCTAGGGAAGGGCCAGGTTGAGCATGCTTGGTCAGCAGTGGGAGCAAGAGAAGGACAAGGCCAGTGTGGGTAACAGAGCACAGGGGCTATGAAGCGTAGGGACCAAAAAGGCGGGGGGGGGGGGGAGGGGGGAGAGAGAGACAGGCAGATGGGGGAATTGAAGTGCCCATGAAGTCATACATTTGGGCAGGCTACCAAGTGCCCAAATTTCAATCACATGACAGTGGGGGCTCTACGATGGCTGTAACAAGGACTGGGTATATGTACCATTCATTTAAGGTAGCCATAATTTTAAAGTAAATTTTTAGTTTAAAAGCTGGGGGAAATTTAATCAAATTTAATCTGATTTGATTCTGACTGCAACCAAGATATGGTGCCATCCCACATGTGGTTAGTAACTATCCTTGACAGAGTATGAGACTGCCCAAATCTACACAGTAGGCCTCAAGGATAA
The DNA here is from genome assembly GCA_022577455.1 of Arizona elegans. Classification (NCBI taxonomy): domain Eukaryota; kingdom Metazoa; phylum Chordata; class Lepidosauria; order Squamata; family Colubridae; genus Arizona; species Arizona elegans. Next base: position 18,566,508 of record JAKOOJ010000003.1, read on the forward strand.
AGTTGGATTCCATATCTTATACAATCAAATCAAATATTTGCCTGAGAGAGGGGGAAAAAAACCCCCAGGATCTGATTATTTTATTATCCTATTCTATATCCCTTTCTCTGGGTTAAATCTAAGATGAGTCCTTTTTTTATCTCTGGCAAATGTAATATTCTAAACAAACTCCCCTCCATTCAAAACCTCCTCTTTCTTTTCCCTGTACAGGGAAGGCTTTCAAAGTTCCGTTTCTGACTGTAATGGTATGACCATAATTACAGTGGCATTTGAGCAACAGCAGGCACTGACTAGTTTTTACTCCCACAGGCATTCTTGCAAGGGACAGAATTATCATCACCACTTCCCCTGATGAATGCAAAGGACTCAGGAAATATATTACATTTATTTACTTTTAGTGAAGAGCCAACAACCAACACCACGCAGATCTCAATCCACCGTACTCTGGACCTTCCTTTCAATAATAGCACTAGCACTTAGACTTATATACCGCTTCACAGTGCTTTGCAGCCCTTTACTCTGAGCTGTTTAAAGAGTCATTTTACTGACTTCAGAAGGGTGAAAGGCTGAGTCAAACTGCTGAACTGCTGGCAGCCAGCAAAAGTAGCCTGCGATACTGCATTCTAACCACTGCATCACCGCAGCTTTGCTTTGATTGATATGGTATATGATATATGATATGGTATGGTACGATATATATATACATACATACATACATACATACATACATACACATACATACACACACACACACACTGTTTCCCCTAAAATAAGACATCCCCTGATAATAAGTCCATTTGGGCTTTTGTGTGCATGCGATAAAATAAGCCCCCTCCCGAAAATAAGTCCTCCCCGAAAATATTTAAACACATGCGCAGCCAGTCCCCACCATTTCCTCTGGTTAGGATTAGGGAGACAGAGCTGGAAATCAAGTAAGATGGCAAGAGGAGCCCTGTCTTGCTCCGTGCGCCCCAAAATAATAAGACATTCCCAAAAATAAGGCCAAGCACTTATTTTGGGGTTCAGAAAATATGCCGCCCTTCTCCGGAGACTCAGGGCGGCTTACAATGCGTTAAGCAATAGCCTTCATACTTTTGTATATTTATACAAAGTCAGCTTATTGCCCCCACAAACTGGGTCTTCAATTTACCTACCTTAGAAAGGATGGAAGCCTGAGTCAACCTTGAGCCTGGTGAGATTCGAACTTACAGTAATTGCAGACAGCTGGTGATAATCACAATGCTATCAGTCTGCTGAGCCACCAGGCCCTATATATATATGATATGATATGATGTATGATATGATATAATTGCCCTGCTTTGTTATAGCACTGAATGGTACCCACATTAGGAATGCACCTGTACAAGCTGACTGCTCTAAGGCCCAAACATAAGTCCACTTCTTTGATTTTTCCCAGAAAGTCACTGTAGAATTAAAGGACTGATGCATGTGTGATAGAGAATATAATTTTTTCCTATGTGTTTCTGAGCCTCATAGACAACTCTATAGGACTCTTGTGGTACATATCCTTATGATATTTGTGCATTGTGATTTAAAGTGCACATGCAATAAATAGTCCAAAATAACTACATGAAGCTGCTTCAGCCTTCCCATTTGTTATATGTCATTTTTAGTTAACTATTCCAGTTAACCACCAAAAGACACAAAATGATGCTGTTATTACCTACTCTGTTTTCCCAAAAATAAGACCTCCCCGGATAATAAGCCCAATTGGGCTTTTGAGCACATGCGCTAAAATAAGCCCCCCTCCTGAAAATAAGCCCTCCCCGAAAATACCCCACCCCCAAAAATATTAAAACGCACTCGCATCCAGTCCCCATTTTCTCTGGTTACGGTTAGGGAGACAGAGCTGGAAATCAAGTAAGACAGCAAGGGGAGCACCATCTTGCTCCATATGCCCCAAAATAATAAGACCTCCCCGAAAATAAGGCCAAGTGTTTATTTCGGGGTTCAAAAAAATATAAGACAGGGTGTTATTTTCAGGGAAACATGGTATTATAAAGCAACTAAGCATGTTCTTAACAATAAATTGCTTTCTTTCACCCTAAGTGGTCCCTATTCTTCTCATGTATGACATATGCAATTGAAAAACAAAACAAAACAAAAAACCCAGAACACACAGTTAAAATAAAATAAATGGAAAATGGAAAAGTAACTTGACATTTTGCTTTGTTTTACCCATATTGCTGGTATTTGGACCTTGGATACCTGTCTGCCTCTTGCTATTACAGAAGATTCTATATCAATGATAAAATAAAAACGTCAAACTAAAAGCCCCTTCCAAAGACTGTGCTATATTTGCTGAAAATAAGTGGTCTTAAGGTATGGTTACTATGCAAAAAGAAAATTATAACCAAGTAGACTTCTGTTGCAGGAAAATTCAACCAAACCCACCATCTAGTCTTCTTTAAAAACATATGAAGGATTCCCTGACATAGTCTCTGGTTAAAATATTTATGTTTGAGAGAAAGAGAACCAAGCTTTACTCGTTGGCTTAAGAAAACCGTAGGCTTGCATGTAGATTATGCCATTAACATTTGTACAAGAATCTACATGATTCTTCTTTTGTAAGTTTCTCAGGGGCTGCTCCTAAGGAAGGAAGCATTTTTCATATATTTGCATACCCAACATCAAGAATCTGAATAATCAACAATTTCTGCACCAAGGATGGGTGGCTGGACAATAACATAAATACCGTAGTTCTTTCCAGTTCTGTGACTGAAAGAAACACAATCTCCTTAATTATCAATCCAGGAAGTTTACAAATGAAATGTGTTTTATCTACATCCTACTGACTGATGGGAACTGTACTCCAAAACATCCGATGTTTACTGGTTGAGAAGTACCTGAGGGGCCAGGAGAAAGAATCGGTAGCAGGGAAGAGGTTATGTAATAGTAGTACCCAATAAGGGAAATGCTGGCAACAAAGAGGCTTCAAGAAAGGGGGAATCAGAAACAGGACTAGAATTACAACCTCCTGAAACCCTGTTGGGTCTGAAATGCCAACCTAGACACAGAAATTTCCTTTTTGCTCTAATTATGCACTCAAACTCCTACGGTGGGGAGTAGGTAGCACCATCCAAATTGTATACTGTATTGCTCAGGTCTGTTGTCTATTATGCTACTACTCCAAAATAAGTCCAGCATGAAGGGAAATCCAAGCTGATCAAAATATGGCACATCCAATACATTTAATTATACATCTCTTTGATAATACTTTACAAAATAGTACTTTTGTGAGGGCAGAAATAACTACTTGCTTAAAGGCACCCCATGAATTTGCATTCGAGACTTCCTATCCCACAGCTCCTGCCTTCGGTCACATTCCCACACAAGTTTTTAGTGTTCTTAAGAACTTTTCATTACGTAATATATTCATGTACCAGCTGCCATGCAGCACTCCTCCACCAGTCTCTCTTCACATGGGAATAATGTGACAAAGAATAATGGAAGGAGGAAAGGGATGAAACTTAAGTTATTTGTGGGATAATGATGGCCGAGCAATTAAAAGTAACCAATAGAGATACAACTAATGGACCAACATAAAAAGGAGCAGCATTTATTGTGCATTTTTATTACAGTTTTTGTACAAATGAGATAAAAGAAATAATAAAATCTGAGAATATGAATCACTAAATCACCCAGCAACACAGTCTATTCTTGGTGCTTTAGTTGTGAACCACACTGATTATTGTGTGCCTGCCTTGATGCTTTCTTCTGTGATTTAAAAAGCTATGTGCATGGCTTAAAAATGGGTGTCAACTAGCTAGATGCTAAAGACAAAACAAAAATGTCAACATTCTTTGATGCGAAGACCAACTTTTCATGCATCTGCACAACCAGATGGGTGACAGGATTTTTCTCCAACACAATGCTGACTATGAAGGCAGGCGATCATGTTTGTAAACAAGTACGCCAAAAGGAAAATGCGGCAAAAGAAATAAACAAAGGCATATCAGTGCCTGCCCTTGAAGTAAACAGGGTGAGTAGATGGATGGTTAAATATGAGTCATCCCAAGTGCTGTAGGAAGCAACAGTGAGAGAGGAGACACAATGTTACTTTGTGCCACCCTCTCTATTGACACATCCCTATTTCTGAAGGTAAGAGGATGCATTAGTACATCTGTAAATGCATCATCCATCCCACATATTAAGTATGCTACATAATACTGCAGAGTGATGGAAGAGAATCTTGGAAATGCATGTCCTTTCACCTGGATGGGAAAGAAATAACAGTATGCTGACTTACCCATACAAATAGCAAGTACCAACACAGATGCTGATGACTGTTATATAGGATTGAAAGAACTTCTCCATGTACCACTTCTCCTTCAGAGGTGTATTTAATGTTACCAACATTTCCGAACCTGCTACCTTGTCCATGTTTCAGATTACAGGCTGATCATCTCTATTGCCGACATGCTAGGTAGGTGAAATCACATTTCCTAGCCTTATTTACCTGATGTAAGAGATGTAAAGTACATCTTTCCCAACAGTTTTTCAAGAGCCACCATCATTTTGGGTTGCATATATGAAAGCTCATCAGTTTCTAGCTGGGAGTGTCTATGGAGATTCTCAGCCATCCAGGTCATGGTTGTCCCAAAGATGCTTTTTCAAGAGGCAACTGGATTTTCTGGTTTTTCTTTGAAGACGTTTCGCTTCTCATCCATCTTGGATGAGAAGCGAAACGTCTTCAAAGAAAAACCAGAAAGTCCAGTTGCCTCTTGAAAAAGCACCTTTGGGTCTAGCTGGGAGTGATTACTATTTTTTACTGAATTACCTGCCAATTAGATAAAGAATACTCAGAATGAAATTAAAGAATTCTGAAGGGTGAATTTTTTTATCCAAGAGTATTAGACAGGCTTATTTCTGCACACCATTCTCACTGATGGTTATCATGTAACAGGACTTTGTGGTGTCAGCAGCTATCAATGTTGAAACCTGTACCAGATTGGTATGGTATGACCTATAAACAGCTCAAGGAGAAAAGGGAAGACTGAGCATTATCACTGTGGGCTGCTTTTCAATGTGAACATTCTTTAAAGCTGACATAACACTAACAAGGGGCTTCATGAAATCCAACAAATTAAGGCTCAGAAATAAAAATGTCATTGTGTTTAAAGCGGTTCTAACTGGATTAAAAAGACAGAAGGTATTTTGTCAAGATGGCCAGTGTTGTAGATAAGATCCAGACCCAGGCTGCACTTATCAGGCAAAGGTTGACTTTTTCTCAACATCTTGCTTATCTCTGGAATGGGACAAAATCAGAGGTGGTATTCAGCCGGTTCAGAGTAGTTCGGCCAAACCGATAGCGGAAATCGCTGGTGGGCCCACCCACCCGCCCTGACTCTATGCCATCCTATTTAGGCACGTTTTTGAGGACGGGCACATGCACGGAAGATGCTCGTGCCAGCCAAGCGCATGTGCGGAAGGACGGGCGCATGAATGGACACACACGCACACATTTGCGAACCAGTAGGGAAAGTAAGTGAATACCACCCGTAGACAAAACCCTTGATACCAGCTTGTTTCCTGTTGCTGGATTCATTTCTCAAAATTGACATGACTGCTATCTAGTGCAAATGTTTCAGGGTGGGTTTCTAGCTGCATCCTTTTGATTTCTATAGTGTTAAGCGATGCCAATGCATAAGATGTGGGCTGGGACCCACTGGAAGGGAGAACGAGAGGATTACCCCCAAGCTGTATTCGTCACGAACTTAGAATATCTTCTTATTTTACTTGAAAAAGGGCAAATGAAGAAGGAAGAGATACCTGGCCTGACAGTCCTGTTGGCACCATTCCCTTTGCCAATGCCACCAATGCTGTCTCCTCGAGTCAAGATGGAAATGCCACTGAAGCTGCTGGCTTTGGTGACCGGAGGCCGCAGATTGCGCGTCGAGCCATCGGAATCGGTGCTACTCCACGGCCGGGGCTCCAGGGATTTCATATCACTCTCCGTGCTGCTCTGGCGGCTGCCTGAAGCCCGGCTGAGCCCATCTCGGTTACCCCTGTATCAGGGATGGCAAGGGTTAAAGTCATCATGGACCAGAAAAGGCACAGCATGTCTAAACATTCAAGATGTCAATGTTTGGTATTGGAGCAGCAGACAAATGAGCACAGGTAGCTTACACTGAAAAGGGCCAGGTCAAAGCTACTGGCTTTCAGACAGAGACTAACATGTAGGCAGATGGACCTTATGGGCTGCTGCTGGAGAAATAGGCAGAATGGTCAGCATCACAATATTTGGTGACAATCTAAGTCAAAACTGCCCTGAGATGCACTCATAACAAGTGCTCTAACAAAAAATGCAGGTTGAGTTCAAGAATTCGGATATCCCTCCTAACTCAGGCAGCAGATATTTCCAGCAGTCTGTTTAATTTAAGTAGCATTAACTATTTGGTGGGTAAACTGCAGCATGGGCATCATGAAACTTTTTGTTCTAGAAAGAGATTGGAATGTTTCCTCACGTAGCATGGACCTGTAACTGCTCCTTACAAACACTGTCAAAATACCTCAGGGCTCAAAACACAGAATCTGCACTGCATCACTAAACAAGAGGAAACTGGTGAGAATTGGGAGCATAGCTGGAAGAAAAGTGTGAAAATACTGGCAGCCTAGTTCGTATGTGAGAAGGTACAAATGAAAAACAAGATTGTTCTTAAATTTCAGGGCCGAATTAGACAGGTTAATAGGAGGAAGTTTATTAAAATTACAGGGAGTTATATAACAGTGAGGACAGCAAAAATGCTTAAGTCTCCAAGAATACAGTTCAACAACGATTCCCCAAGAAAAACAATTTAGAAGTAAGTGGGGAAGGACAATCAAAGTATTTACAGTAATATTGAAAGTCATTTAGGAAAAACTTTAATTGGCTGAAACGACATTCATAGGTTTTGTACTGCTTGCCCAGACTGAGATTATATTAGAATTCACAAGCTTGAAACTGAAATATACATAGCCAACACCATGTTGTATCTCAAGGCTTTACACAGGTCTTTCGGGTTCAGACCTCATATTTACAATCCATGGGAATAGAAGCTAACTGTTTTTAAATACCAAATGCTGATAAATACAACTCTATTAACAAACTGCTAATACTGGCATACAGTCCTTCAGACAACAGGCATGGTTTAGATAAGAGTGCATTGAGAACCGGAAAGAAAGGCTTAGTACCCAATGATGGAAAAAGAGGAAAGAAGGGGAAAGGAAGGATTTATTGATCCAGTAGGTACAAAATGTGCAAATTTTGCAGAGATGTTCTTTAGGTGTAACTTTCTTAAATCGCTGGTTTTCAGTTTACTCCTATAATGTTTTGTTTTAAATGGTTAGTTTAAAAAGATTTGATTTTGTTGCATCTGAAAGAGCTCTTAAAGGATATTCATTTAAACTGCACTGAGTTTGTAGACAAAGCTGCATATTTACAATCTTCCTCCCTTCATTTTCTCTAGGTGGATACCTTATTATTGAAGGGGATCTATTACAGGAGGAATTCCTCCGGCTTGTTTGTACCAATAATCTACTGAACTCCATGTGTTCAAACAAGTTTCACATTAAGACTTGTAGTTGGAATATTAAATGATAGCCCAAAACACTTAACTATTGCAAGGTGTTTAAGTTTCAAACTTGGACAAGGGGCTTCAGCCAGATGCAGAGATAACAGGAGGCTGCCTTTCAGTCCAAAAGAAACCCTCCCCTTCCCCCCCCCCCAAAAAAACCTCCATACTTGCCAAGTCAAAAAGAGTCAGAAATTCAGAGTTTTGGTATTTTGCTTTCTCAATTCCCCCATCACATGCCAAGGCTGGAAATATTGGAACAGGTGGTTTTAGTTTGTCAATATTAAAATGAGTATGTCAGACTTTGAAAAAAACTATTTCAACCATCTGAAAGGATTGGGTGGTAAAATGGACCGTAAACTTATTGTGGCAAATTGAAAATACAGTCTATCGTTACAGATATTGTCAAAAGAGACTAGTCTGCTAACCTCTGTGGAATACAGAATGTACAGATTTCTAAGCCTGTACTGCAGAGTAATGGGGAGTTTTCAAACCAGGAAAGTAAACATAGAACCTGAAGACTATCACAGTGAGAAAAGTTGGGGGCTGGGGGGAAGAGATACCAAAAAAATGTTGCGTCAGTTAAGTATTTTAATGTCTCCATTATCATCAGAAGAGAAACTGCCTATATTTTGAGATATGCAGACAACCTTCAAGCCTACTTTACAATAAACCAGGGGGTTATTTAATATAGACAGCATAGGAAGGAAAGTTGAAGAATAGTGTTGATCAGTAGTGTTCATTTCAAGATGGCTTGTCCAGAAGAACTTTCAGACATCAAAAGACCTCACTTGATTAGCAACCTATTATCACTGCTTACTAGCCAATTCTAACTCATATCACTTCAGATACAAGCTTTGGAGATCAATGGCCTCCATGCTGAGTGTCCCTCAACAACTTGAAATTCTTAATTGCATCTTACCAGCTGAAAGGAAGTTGCCATGACTACAGATGAATTTCTTATCTATAGGTTGTTTTGTTCTGGTTAGGTTTCAACAAATTATCCCAAAGATCTAATAACCAATCCTAAGAATGTTCTGGAAAGCACACGAGGGAACCTCATAAGGCAACTGAGTTTTGTGGCTGCTATTAAAGATAACAGAACCAAAGATAGATTCAGATGTGGGACACAGTGTCCAAGAACCAATTCCTCTATGAATCCCACTGAACTGCGCAGCAGCTACACAAGAACAATAACTCTAATTCAACTCTGATAGGTACAGTTTGGTCTTTAATGCTCACAATTTGCTACTTGGGCCTTGAGCAAATATTATACTTTATAATCACAAAGCAAAAGCACTTACATCATGCCATGCAGACTGCTTTATTAAAGTATACTAAAGCAGTCCACACAATTTAACTGCTTGTTTTCCCAAGATAGCAAAAGCAACATCAATAGATGAGTTACATGCTAAAGGTAACCATGGAAAGAGAGTAACACAAGAGGAAAATGAAGAATTCCTTGATCCTGCTCCTATTTACACATTTACTTCAAGAAAGTAGAAAATTACTGCATAAGCTTTGGCATCACGATTTAGGATTTGCAAGGTTCTTTTCTCTTATATTCTTAATAAGGAACTTTAGAAAAGACAATTAGGATTTGGTCCAATGTTATCTTGGACATTGCAAATTCATCCAATGAATAACATCCAATGAATACAATGAATGTTTTTAGACTTGACATTTTCCAAAGGTTTACGTTCTATTCAAGCTTAGGAATCATGGAGATATTATATGTTTAAGAAATTACAAGCAAGGTCTTTTCTTTTCTCCTCCCCTCCCCCCCCCCAAAGTCAGCAGTTTCAAGTCAAACAGATTTAAAACTTTGAAATATTTGGTAAATCTCTTTGGTACAGTACAAAGAACTCCAAATACTACTGGCACTATAATTGATTTTTTCCTCCCAAAGTCCTTCAACTTTCAATTACAAATCTCAGTATTTTTTCTGTTTGATTTTCATCAATTCATTTATGTCCTAATATTTCAACATCTATGAACATCAGGTTTTCCCTCCAATGGCAGTACTGTCTGGGGTGTTTTTCAGGTGTCTTTTCTTCTGTATTTTAAACCCCAAGATTCTGACCTCCTCATTTTCTTTTTCACATGTGCTGCCAGTAGCCTTTTTTTAACAGTAGAGCCAAGTTTTCTACATACATTTCAAAGTATAATTTTTCTAGCAATTTCATGGCATTGATAATACACTCTGGGCAATTTTACTGCAGCAGTTAATGAGATGATCTACATGTTCATCTTTGATCTTACGTAGTTGGTATTTGCGGTAATTTAAAATATGTCCAATTTTGGTTTTGATGATTCGTAGCCTGTTGTGCTGCCATGATGGTTCTTCTGTACTTTTTCTTTTAAAGAATTCCAGCTTTTAGCTGCAGCCAAGTCAAATATTGATGTGATTTACCCTTCAATGTATATATTGACTAAGAAGAAATTTAGATTTTTCTGGCATTAAATTGGTTTTCAGTGTTTCGTTTTTGTAATCTTTTTAATGATTATTTTTTGTTGTTGATCCTTGGGTTTGTTTTTTTGTTTGTTTGTTTGTTTTGTGCTGCTGCTGCTGCTGCTGCTGCTATCCTCAATCTGCACTTGAGTTATTTTAACGAAGTAGCTGAAGGGAGCAACCTGAGACTGAACCTTAGCAAAATAGAAGTTGTTATTGACATATTCAGCCAGGTGAACGGTACTCAAACAGGGAACTGAAAAGGTAATGTGTGTATATGTGTATGTATTCTAGGTGGTTTTGCTCTCGTTTTCATAGTTTGGATGGTGCTCCTTCATCCAGCACTATCAGTAGAGCTCAACTGACCTTTGCCTCTTGGCTTTCGCTAGTAAGCAGACTCTAAACTTCAAGGGCTCTAAAATTATAATCATACATATTTACCCAAGATACTTTGCAAAGGTTCTGCCCAAGATGGAAGGCCTTCTCATAATGGCATCCTGACAAATATAAAGCCCTGAAACCATCCTTGAGGACTTGGGGTGTCACAAGAAGACACCTGGGTTTCTTAAAGAAGTTGCAGCAATCTGGATCACTGGGCTTTTAAAGCCTTTGCAGATTTTGCTAGTTTAGTTTCAACATTTCTAAATGTATGGCTGCTTTACGAATGTATGGCTTCGGGTCTAACTTGGTATTTACTTTCTACACTTCTCCAATGTAAGTTGCTACAAAGCTTTGGGTTCCTGGACAACATGTAGATGCTGAGATCTTGATCCCTCCCTTGCCATGACACTTCTGATAGGAACAGGAGTGGTCTGTGAGTGTACAGAGAGACTTCAAGAACCCCCCACCCTCCATTAGCCTGTCCCTTCACTTATTTGAAGAAAGGAGTTTGTGCCTGATTTTATAATGCATTCCTGGATTCAAAAACAAAAAACAAAAAAACATCAACGTTGACTGTTATTGTTGCTGTTGTTCTTTTAAAAGCATAGTTAAGCTACAGTGGGATGTGGACTTAACTTTCTCCCTCTTCATTGCAAAGGTCCTTTTCAAAGAATTGTTCAGCTCAATTACCCTGTTGGCACACAATGATTACTACATCCCTTTGAAGAGAAAGGTCACAGATAGGTATAGAGCAATAGTTCAAAGCTTAATCCCAGGCATCTTCTCCATACTAGGCTGAGAAAGACTCCGGTCTGAACCATCAATGAATGAATTCCTGTGAGACACAACCAGCAGTCTTGAGGCGTATGAATCAATGATCTGGCTTGGTATAAAGCAGCTTCCTATGCTGAGCCATATGGAATTTATTTTGAGAGAACAAAAGACGGCTTAAAATTTGACCCTGTGCTTTTACTGACACCCACTTCATCACATAAGGTTAAAGAAAACCAGCTGAATTACAAGATACAGAATTACATCTTCTAGAACAGGACTGTCAAACTTGATTTCATTGAGGGCCACATCAGAGTTGTGTTTGACCTCGGTGGGAGTGGAGTATGGCCAGGGGGCGTGGCCACCTTGCTGTCACTCATATTGGTGCGCCTGTGGTGGCCCGAGTGAAACGGGCTCCTGATCTCCATTTTCGGCTGGGACAGCCTCCTGCAATCCTCTGCCAGCGAAAATGGAGCTTGTGAGGGCCACATGTGGCCCTCACAAGCTCCGTTTTCGCTGGCAGAGGCACCGCAGGCCAGTCCTTCACTGCTTCCAGGGCAGTCCCATGGGTCAGATCTAAGTATCCCACAGGCCGGATCCGGCTCATGGGCCTTAAGTTTGAAAACCCTATTCTAGAAGCATCAATAGATAGTGGGAGCAGCCGTACAAAGACTGGAGTGTTTCTGGGTTTTTCCATCCATTAACCCATCCTAATTCTTTGTATGGCTTCAACCTGAAGCTTACTTACTTGGAAGTCAGCTGGATGGGAAGCAAGAGAACTTACTTCCTAAGTAAATGCTCTCAACCCCCAGCTCCCCAGGATGAAATGTCTCTAATCACCCTTTCTGTCTTATTGTGGGAGAAGAAAAAAACAGAAAGTGATGTTGCAAAAGAGATGACAACTGGAAGGACTCGACAAGCAGCCATGCATGGGTGCGAATTTGCTCTGCAAGACAAATGTATGCAAGAAATCACACAGAGGTACCTAAAGATCTGTCGCCTTTTGTGAGAGCTAGAAGAAAAGCCTTCTTTGGCGAGTCTGTTGGTTAACATCAAAGAAAAGCATTGTTATGGAGTTTCAGGATCCTCAAGAAAGACTGAAGATTAAAAGGAAGCATGCACAAGCTTTACTAACCTGCTTTCATTCAGGAATCCGTTTTGGCCCGACTAATCATCAAGCGGATCCGCACAATTTGAAACAGAAATGGAAAGAAATCTCATTAGACAATGATTATGGCAGGCTGAAATCAAGATGCTCATTTGACCTTACACAAGCTCCAGATTTGTAATTTATATTAACCTTCGTAGTTGTCAACTTGCAATAGATCATTTAGTGACCGTTCAAAGTTACCGTTCAACAGCACTGAAAAAGGTACCCTGTTTCCGACCAAAATAAGACATCCCCTGATAATAAGCTCAATTGGGCTTTTGAGCACATGGCAATAAGGCCAAGCGCTTATTTCAGGGTTCAAAAAAAATATAAGACAGGGTCTTATTTTCGGGGAAACACGGTAACTCGTGACTGTTTTTCACACTTAGGACCATCACGGCATTCCCATGGTCACGTGATCAAAATTCAAAGGCTTGTCAATTGACTTGTATTTATGATGGTTGCAGTGTCCCAGGGGTCATGCGATCCCCTTTTGTGATTTTCTGACAAGTGAAGTCAATGGGGAAGCCAGGTTCACTTAACAACCATGCTACTAACTTAACAACTGCAGGGATTCACTTAGCAACTGTGACAAGAAAGATCATAAAATGAGGCAAAACTCACTTAACTATCTCACTTAGCAACAGAAATGTTGGGATCAACTGTGGTTGTACGTTGAGGACTACCTGTACAACTATGAAGAAATTTGGTGGCAGTCCTCTAACGGTGCTTAGAACCCATTTGAATTTTCAATGTTTCTGCAAAAATATGACCTAAAACAAATATCTGTTCTCCACCTAAGCCTTAAAATAAGATAAAGAGAATATCATTTTTTTAAAAAATGAGGCAAAATTATACATTTACTTATTGAGGAAAGTGGTCTAAAGCTATGTACAGTATTTGTATTTGTGTGTATTTGTATTTGTGTGTATGGCAAAAGTACGTGAACCTTTGCTTTCAGTAGCTGCTATTCCCCCACTTAGACATTAATAACTTCAAGAAAACCTTGACCAAACTTGTTGGTCACTCCTGCACATCAGCTTACAAAACAGCTTCAACTTTGGACTATGGGTGGGCTTCCTCACAGGAACTGCCCACTTCAGGTCCTCCCACAACATTTCTATAGGATTAAGGTCAGGTCCTGGACTTGGCAATTTCAAAATAAGCCATTCTTCGGTCAATTGACTTGTGTGCTTTAGGTTGTTGTCTTGCCATATGACCCATGGATAGTTCATTTTCCTGAAGAATTTATTGGCACAATTCAGAATTTATAGTTGCATCACTAATGACAAACCTTCCTAATTCAGAGGCAGCAAAGCAAGCCTAAACTGAGGGAGCTCAACCAATCTCATTGTACATATGTTGTGTACTGACAATAAAGATTTGATCTGAGATTTGATTTAAACCACGATACAGATAATCCCTGATCTATAATCGTTCACTTAACCGTTCGAATTAATGATAGCCTCAGAAAGAGTGCTTTATATCCTGTAAAGCATTTCTGCCCCCCATCCCCCAATGAATGCTACCTGGATGTTTGGCAACCTGTTAGCACATACAACCAATTGTAAAGCATCCCACAATCATTTGATCACCATTTGCAATCTTCTCTGCTGGCTTCCCTAGAAAGTCCATTGGGAAACCAACAGTGAAGGTTGCAAGCTACTAATGCCAGCCAAGAAAACTCCTTCTTGTCTCTGGGGGCTGGTTAAAAGAGCTGCCTGCCTAGGGATTTCAGCTCCATGCCTACTTGGATTTCAGCAATTCAACTCTTTCAGCCAGCCCCTAGGGACAAGTGGTTCACGTACTTTTACCACACACAAATATGTACTGTAGCTTTGGATCATTTTCCTCAATAAACCAATGAACAAGAATAATTTTTGACTCATTTGTTGAACTGGATTCTCCTTATCTTTTTTAGGACTTGGATGGAGAACAAATCATATTTTAGAGCAGGGGTGTCAAACTCAAGACCCTTAAATCTGGCCCGCGGGGTCATCCTGAAAATAGCAAAGGATCAGCCCGTGGTGCCTCTGGCAGCCAAACCGGCGGGCGGGACCCCCTCGCCCCGTTTTGACCAGCAGGGTGCTGCAGGAGGTGTCCGTCCTGTGTCTCCCCCACACACAAGCTGGTCCACGGAGAACTACAATGCTGATCCGGCCCTCAACGAAATCCAGTTTGACACCCCTGTTTTAGGTCATATTTATATGACCTAAACATATGACAGAACATTGAAAATTTAAAATGGTTCACAAACTTTTAAACACCACTGTATTTCAAAACACCCTGACTGCTAGGAAAAAGAGAGAGATAACTGCATTCCTTAGAAATGACAGAAACAACTTTTACTTACGAAGTCTTAAGTCTGGATTATCCCTTTTGTTCTCCCTCCCTTTCCTGACATGGTTTTCTTGTACTATCATTACAGCAGGCCATTATTGGGAGTACACTGTTCTAACTTCTGATGGCTAATGGCTTGCTTTTTGGTATCAGAGAGCAGCTTTTTTGTCTTGTTGGGTTTGCTAAGTGGCTATCTTAGGCCTGAAGGTTGGATTAGATAAAATTCAGCTGCTTAACTTGGTCATCCTTCTGTTTCTGTGTCTTAAAATCTCATTGTAAAGAACCTTCACAGTTGTACTGTATTTGCAATTTCTGGTGATTCCTGTTTGTGCCCCAGCAAACATATAATGATTCAGTGTTTGATTAAACACAAATCAATTTATGGATACATAGAATATTGAGTATCTTCTGGGTCCCATCAAAATTTATCCATGCTTACCTCCCGTGCAAATATGCGTTCCCTAACCCTCTGATATTCCTCTTCTCGTTCTTCTATGGATTTGCTCCTTCGTCCATCTTGCAGTGGGATCCTAATCTAATGACAAATAGAACTTTGTTCAGTTACAGCCTTACTCTGTGCCAAACCCAGCAGCAAATCTTATGCATACAATCAGCAATTACTTTATGAATACTTTAAGCTGATTGACACCACAACACACTGCTTAGATTTTTCTGGGTAAATTAGTCTGCTTTGAAAATATTTCTAGGTTTTGATGAGCAATTTTTTAAAGCCTTTCATCACAATATTTGTGACAAAAAATTAAGAATTATTTTGCTTTCAATCATCATAGTTCGCATGTATAAATCAACCCCATGCAGACCACGTAACAGGCAGTCTGGCAGGGACAACCTGACCTCACCTTCAACATTATAACACAATATCTAAATCTAAGCATCCTGTTAAACTGCAAGCTATCTTTTTTTGTTAGAAGGAATAGCAATTAACATGTTCCCTTCTTCATTCTCTAGTTCACCAGAATCAAAATAATCTCACAGAAAAAAAAATGCTCTTAACTCTCAGGTTCAACAATTGAAGCTAGACTTTACTGTTCTTTAATTTAACGAAAATATAGGACCATATAAAGAGTCACACAGGATCAAGTCCACTGCCCATCTATTCCAGCATTCTTTGTTACCAGTGGCCAATTAGATACATTCTGGAAGCTCACAGATGTAGATTGTATGGATTTTTCACTGTTATTTCCTTAATCTTGTTTATTTCAGTTGATTATTTGCAAATGATATTTAAGGGATATTGCTTGTGATTTCAGAAGTAGTAAAGAGTGGTCACTGACAGTGTAATGTGTCAAGTATTTGTCCAGTTCCTTTAAACTGATGAGCTATAATTCATCCCCATTGCCCCAAATTTCCATTAATGACTATGTGGTATAAAGGGCCACTTTTCTTCTTTTTGTCCTGAATCTCTCCACATTTAGCTTAAATGACTGGACCCAATTTCTAACACGGTGAGGAAAAAGAATGGATTGCACATAGGTACAAACAAACTTTGGATTTTGTAACTAATGCTTTGCATGTTGAGTTGAATTTGTTAATTTTGCAATCCATTCCAGCTCTTCTTAGAACTCCTCTTAAACCCTTTCAAAAAACAGGATTCTATGACTCTCCTATCTGAAAACTAAATCAGCAAAAGCTTCTTCACCATCCTTCCTGCAATTTCTTAAATTCCCAGTTGATATATCCAAATCTGTATCATGTTACTAGGAATTACAAGTTGTTGTCCCATCGCTGCACCATATTAGAATGAAGGCTGCTTTCCATACAAATATGATTCTGACTGAATGATATAAAATATCTTGTAGGAACTTGACCAAGTAAATAAATATTGCAAAGAAGCAGTGTCAGTAAAAAAAAAAGTCCAAATGATGAAAGCCAATAAAAGTGATCGCTGTGCTTCATAATTATGCAACACAGTTATATATGGCCTCTCTTACCTGATTATCATCTCGATCAATGCTGGTATCATCTCGCTTGAGGATAAACCTCTGTGGAAAATCAGTGTTCTTCTCATCTCTGATGTGTTCAGAGAACCTCTGCTCAGGGCTGCGGAGAAGACCCAAGCCAATTTTTAGCAGATGAGATGGTGAAGCAGTCAGGATGCAAAAGAAGTAAAAGACTTATTCACGTGCCCTATACAATACACCTATGAAGAGATACTTGGTTCACAACTGGCATATGCCAGATTTCTGCCAATGTATCCTTTCCATTCCCCAAAAGGCTTCCCTTTAGACCAGGGCCTCAGCCCCCAGTCCGTGAACTGGCACTGATCCGCAGCATGCCAGAAACCAGTCCACGCAAACAAGCAAAGCCCCATCCACGGGATGTAGGCAGCACACAAAACCACACCCCCTCTGGTCTATAGAAAAACCTCTCTCCATGGAACCAGTCCCTAGTGTCCAAAAAATTGGGGGGCCGTTGCTTAGACCACTTTTGGTCTAACTTTAATACTGGTATATCGATACTATAAAGATCAGTTCAAAATTTATCTAGGTAAAGGTTTATACTTGCAGCAGAATTGC
Organism: Arizona elegans; assembly: GCA_022577455.1. Classification (NCBI taxonomy): domain Eukaryota; kingdom Metazoa; phylum Chordata; class Lepidosauria; order Squamata; family Colubridae; genus Arizona; species Arizona elegans. The sequence continues at coordinate 18,583,713 of JAKOOJ010000003.1, forward strand.
ATCCAGATTTACCACGCTTTCGCCCAATAAGAAGCTTTGTGGAGGCAGCGGGGTTTGTTTCAGAAATATTTGTCTCACTGAAGCCAGAGAAAATTTCCTAAATCATGTTTGGCACTGTCGTGCTCTTTCTGGTAAAAATAATGCTTAGTGGGACAGATTATTCTTTTCTTTCTAGCTATGTGCACATGAACTAGATCCTGTAGCCTAAAAATCTTACAGCAGCTGCATTTTCGTTGCTTTGGGAGTGGTTCTGCAAAGCAACCTACCCATCAAAGCAACACAGAATCTTCTTTATTGCTTTAACTGAGAAATTTCATTCTGAAAACCTGTACAGACTTTGGAATCATTCAAAAATCACCTGAGCCTGTGTCTAGAAAAAAACTCATCCACCTTCCACTGTTCTTGTACTTGGCTTTTGTCCTCCTCCTCCTCTTCCTCCCCCCTGGGATATTTATAACCTTAAGGCTGACAAGAAAGTAAAAATGGTATCTTTTTTGAAGGAATTCCAAACTGTGGCCTATAAATGCTGAGCTTAAAAAAACCCCTCATGCCGGCAGGCACTTCTCATGGCACTTTTAAAATGGTACCTAACATTAATGCCAACAACATAAACACAGGACTGCTCTAGGAAACTCCAACACACCCTGTAGAAAACAGAGAGGAAAAATCATCTCCTGTTTCCTGCTTAAGAGGAGGGAAGAAAGCCATAGCATTTTAGGTGCTTTTCTTCCTTCACAGAGAAGAAAGCCATAGCATTTTAGGTGCTTTTCTTCCTTCACTGGAAAAAAAATTAGAAGACTGGGAAAAGCTTTATGACCAGGAAAGGAGGGACATGTCTTTTTGGACATGTGGGCTGTGTCTGATACAAGTTTCCAAGCAACTGGAGGGCACACTATGCTGCCTGTCAAAATTTTAGGATAGCAATAGCATTTAGACTTATATACTGCTTCACAGTGCTTTTACAGCTCTCTCTAAGCGGTTTACAGTCAGCATATTTCCCCCAACAATCTGGGTCCTCATTTTATCGACCTCGGAAGGATGGAAAACTAACCATTGTGCCATCACAGATAAGGGCAATCACTAAGAGGCTGTCATAAAGAGCTTTGACTGACATATTCCATTTCTGTCATTAATCAATTAGGCAAAGCAATGGGAAGGAAAGACATAAATAGTCTCAAGGTTGCACAAGAAGCAATAAAATATGATGGTCCTGATGGTATCTTATAACTTTATAATTCTGGGATTAGCTAGTTAGAAAGAGCTCTGGCTATTCTGAAGAGCAACAGAAAGGTTAAAGGACTAAGAATGTAATTTATTTTCCAGTTACCCCCTTCCTAGCTGAAATGCATTCTTGCCTTACATTCTTGTGTTGCCGGTCTTGTTGATAATGACAGCTTTCCCCGTTTGGTCTACGTTGTGGTCCATGCCAAAATAGGCAGCCACCCGGTGTAGAAGCATTCTGTGGTATGAGGTCATCTGAGGAAACTTCTTGAACTGATTGCTGACCACAGCAAGGGCAAAGAGTAAGACAATTAAAAAAAAAAAGCTATGAAACATTACGTTGCTTCAATTAAAAATGTCATCTCAGAATTACTTATACTGAAGTTCTTTACTAAAGCAAGGGTGCAGTGAAGCAACCCTGACTTTAAAAAGCTGGCAAACTATGTACAGAACGAAAAATGCAAACTCCCGATTGCCCTGTCATTACATGAAACGCCCTAGGCCTATGAAATGAAACAAAATGTTAGCTGGAGAAGAGAGATGCTGACTATGAGCAGTAACAATTTCTACAGGATGTCTTCAGTGGGCATAAATACTTTCTAAAGTATAAAATGTGCATCTTGAGAGAGCATTCTGATATGGAATAAAGGAAAAGGGCATTTAGGGAAAAGAATAACCCATGGACATTCGTTTTTTTTTCTCTTGAAAAGTCTAAATCAAAACTAAACATGTTATTTGTCAAGTTTCATTTTCCATTGCAGCTGAAAATGCAGCAACCAGAAAAACACAGAACTGTGCAAGTTCATTGTGGCAAAGAAGAAGAATCAGTACAGGTAGTCCTCAACTTACGACCACAATTGAGCCCAAAATTTATGTTGCTAAGTGAGAAATTTTTAAAGTGAGTTTTGCCCTATTTTACAACTTTCCTCGCCATAGTTGTTAAGTGAATCTGATTTTCCCATTGACTAAGCTTGTTAGAAGATTGCTAAAAGATGATCACATGACTGGGGACACTGTAACCATCATAAATGTGAGTCAGTTCTCAAGCATCCAAATGTAAATCACATGATCATGGGGATGCTGCAATGGTCGTAAGTGTGAAAAATGATCATGTCACTTTTTTCAGTGCCGTTGTAACTTTGAATGGTCACTAAGTGAACTGTTGTAAGTCGAGGACTACCTGTAATTAACTTTTATTATTTAAAATACTATTTTATTATTTTCTTGGCATACTTAGACTGGGAAGGTAGCATTAATTGTTTCCATTTTTTACTCAAAAACAAAACAGTAAACACATATATATTAGAACCAAGGTAATCCTTAACTTTTGACCAAAGTGGAGCCTGGAATTTCAGATGTAAGTCAAGGCACCTTGTGACAGGCTCGATTTTACGGCCATTTTTACAACAGTCACAAAGCGAGTCACTGTGGTTTTTAAATGAATCATGTGGTTGTTAAGCAAATCCGTTCTTCTGAATGGTGGGATTTTTTTTTTTGCCAGAAGCCAGCAAAAAATGTTAGAAATTAGTAAAAAGAAAAAAGAAAAAAAGTTGCATGTTGTAGTTGTGTGATTGTGGGTCATTGAAACCAGTTATCAATGCAAATGTTGCCAAATGCCTGAAATGCAATCAGGTGACTGTGGGGGAAGAAGGCAGTCATAACTTCAAGAATGGGCTGTAAGTAGGTTTTTTTAAAGTCCATTGTAACTTCAACCAGTCATTAAGCAACCAGTTGTAACTCAAGGACGACCTGTAGCATCCCATCGATTGATGCCTTCCCTCCTAAATTTACAGCCTTCCATAACCTGGCCCTCTCCAGTTGGGACTGCAAAGCCCAGTGTTTTCTTCTTTTGATCATTCTTGAATTGTAATTATTTATTTTATTTTATTTTTTTAATTTGATTTATTTTATTAGAATTATAACACATCTGCAGGGTGTCAAATGGGAGCAGAACAAATACATATTTGTTTCCATATGAGTAGTGCTCAACTAGATCTTCCTGAAAACTGAATATGTGGGCAACCTTGGTCATTGGCTCCATAGCAGTTGGTGGGATGAGTTATCAGAGACACACCCTCATTCAGCAAATTGAACAGGGTAAAAGGTCAAGCTAAAGGATTGTAGAAAGCATCCATTCATTTAATACCAATGCAGGCAACTAAAACCATCACTAGCAAATCGGTAATATTGCCTTGCTGATACAATATTAAAATTTTATTAAAAATCATTGACAATCCAGAAAAATCTTCTCTACTAGTGGTTCATTCAGTACACTTCGGAGTAATGTGGACTCTTCTAGGATGGGCACTGAAGCAACTCTTCCCATAGTTTTATGCAATGAATGGCTTGCACAACCAATCCATTTCAAGTCATGTGTACTGGCTCTAGGAATAATGACTTAAATATCGATATATAACAGTGTTAATATTATAGGCACATATACCTAAGTAGTAAGCTGCCCAATATCATTTGGCATCAGCTGACTTATAAATACCAAGGAAAATAAACCTTCTAAAATATGAACCGTATCATAGCTCTTGGTTGAATCTTAGTATTTTCTGCCCCAACGAACAGCTGTCAGGGTAGGATAGTTGAACATATGAGTTATTTTGTTTTATGATCAGAATAATTCTGGAATTAGATTGGACCAATTACAAGGACGTAGTAACAGTAACCCCTGATAATCAAAGCTGAAAATCTATAACTCTCCAGTCAGATCTGTTCATATTACAGTACTTTTAGCCAGCTGAATTAGTGATTTTCAGCTAAGCCTAAGAAGTTGGCCGGGCATTACATGATTACATTACATATATGATATATAGGCATGCGCGCACACGCAAACACACACACTCGCACTGATTATAGGCCACTGAGGCTTAGCAGACATGTTTATTATAGACTCTAAGATAGCTTTATTGTAAAGGGTTGGAAAGTTTTTTGACAAATAAATGAATAGCTGCACAGTCAATTTAAGATGTTTCTAGCATGGGAGAAGATAATGATAAGCCGACTTTGTTTTTATATCAACTTTTTATTATGCTGAATTCAGAAAAAACTCTACGAGCTGCAATTTATGCAGAGATGTTCACAGGCGTAGCAATGCGGGTAGCTATGGGAAAAAGGTAAAAATGCTGCCCATAAAAAAGAGATGGCTTTTGACTGCACGATTGTACTGCCCTCTTGACTTGGTGGACATCCCAAGGGAGGCTCTGAATTTTTGCGCAGCAGCAACCGCAGCTCGTACATTCAATTATGACTGGAAGGGCCCAAGCTGAAATTCCCATTTAACTCTCATGCCTTCTGAATGATCGAGAATAATTCCAAAGATAAAACTGGGGTGGGAGAGAAGAATCTTGACAGCTATCCTAAGCTGCTTGGAGAAAGAGAAAATGAAATAAAATGTACCAAAATGGCTTTGTGGGGTTTTTGTTTTGTTTGGGTGTTGTTGTTTTTTTGTTTTGTTTTGCTGCTGGTTCAATTAGGAACCAGATAATGGTATACAGTAGCTGGGAATAACGTCTACGACATTCAGAGACATTATTCCGAATCCAGATGCAGAGTTTAAAAGGTTATTTGTAAAAATAACTAAAAGCAGGATACAAACAAGCAAACAAATGGAGGAAATGGAAACTCCACAGATGCTCTATACCAGTCCTGAACAAACAAACAAAAACCTGATTGGATCCTACATGCAAATGTACTAAAACTTAACCTGTTGGGGAAAAGAGGAGAAGGAAACAGAGCACCTGCACTTTCCATAAATGGAATATTTCCATCTCAAGACAAGAAAGCTTGTGGTCTCCACAGTTACCCTTACTCATAAATCAACCCGCCTTACTTACTTGTTATCATTAATAAATTCCAGGATCTCCTGTTCTAATTTTAGCAGCATCATCCTATCCCTGTTAAAAGAAAATCAAGGGAGAAATAAAGCGAAACATTCAGTGCAGAGAAAGAAAAGTCTCTTGGCAAAATCTGTAGATTTATGTCCTCCTCTTTTTCTAATATTAAGCTAAAAGCTCAAGGTGATTCAACAACAAAGGCACTGTTACCTGTTCTGCACTGACATATGCAAAACAGATGTAGCAAGTTAAAAGCAGTATTATTTTTTTTAGTTCAGGCTAAATTCATTTCTGCATAGAGACAAGAAGCATTACAACCCATAGGCACTCATACAATTTCTATTATTAAAGAGAAACTGTATTATCAAAACATAGCTAACTAGAGGCATTCAGTTTTGATACTGTTTATTAATGAAACAGAAGCAGAGTAGAGGAACTATTTAAAGAATTATCACTATTCTTTGTAACTGTGTAACTCATACCCATTTCCCCCCTTCTGTTCTTGCATTTATATTATATAGAGTATATATACTACAGTATATACACTATACTATATACCGGGGGTGTCAAACCCGATTTCATTGAGGGCCCCTGAGGGTTGTGTTTGACCTCGGGGGGCTGAGTGGGTGTGGCTGGGGTGACCATGGCCAGGGTAGGTGTGGCCAGTTTGACATCCTGCAGCCCTCTGCCAGAGAAACTGGAGCCCAGGAGGGTCAGCAGAGGCACAGCAGGCCGGTTCTTCACTGTTTCCAGGGCGGCCCCATGGGCAAATCTAAGCACCCCAAGGGCCGGATTCGGCCTGCGGGCTTTGAGTTTGACACCCCTGCTATATACCATAGTATATAGTATAATATATACTATACAAACCTAGCATAGGAGGATATAATTGCATCTATTTTAACGTAAGTCTGTGCCGCTAGATTGCCGTCATAGTCAGTGGTTCAAGCTTTAGAGAAAGACTATGAGACCGAACTCAAAAAACCAACAGAACCTTACTTAAGTTAACTATAGGCCAGCCATATTTTCTCTGTCCAACCTATGCCACAGGATTATGCTACATCCCTTTTACACCTCTGGAGACCGCAAAATGTCAATGAGCAAGCAAATAAGTAGCAACAAGCTTGAATCATGAATGATTCAGCTTTCCATGATTTTCTAAAGAGTCAGATGAATGATGGAACAAGGCTAAGATTACAGTCCAAGAACAACCCGAGTAGGAAACATCACGTTACAGTAAGAAAAAACGTAATGAGATTTTATTTATTATTACATATTTCAGAAAATCTACAGGCAGCATCAACTTTCCCCTGCCAAATGTCGTCCTGTTATATTGGACTACATGACTAGGCAGACAATGGGGAAAGTTCTCACAAATATTCTGATCTCCATTTGTGGTAAATTGGTAATGGTAAAGAAGATACTAATGAAGCTGTAGACCAATCAGCAGTAGCCTATGAACTATTAGTATGATTCTTTGGAGCACTGTTACCAAGAACCTGGGCATTAGCCAAAGCCAAATCAAAGTCCAGATCTCACTGTTGCTGTGTCAAGCTCAAGACTTTCCAGGGCAAGGTAAGCATAGAAATGCTTAGGAGTAGCAAGACTAGGTAAACTGAGAGGACACTCTAAATTATGTAATTCATGTTCATGATACTTACATCATTCCATGATTTCAGGAGGGCATGGAAGGCTGCTTAGCTGCTCCATCCTACCCTTAGCAGACACATACCAACATAAACATATTAGATTTTTGGCAGCTAACACTACCCTTGATTATATATGTGCCTCTCATTTTTAATTCTGCATGCAGTTGCAGGATCCACAACATGACCACTCCTGGAACCTACCTTGGATTTTTCTTCAGTGTATTTACTAAAAATTCATGCAAATCTATTCCAGTGGAGTCTGTGTATTCCTGGCTGGAATCTATAACAGACAATAGAAGCAGACTCAGGAAATGACCTACTTATAGAAGAAGAAAAAAAGAAAAAAAAAGAGGGAGGGAGGGAGGGAGGGAGGGAGGGAGGGAGGAAGGAAGGAAGGAAGGAAGGAAGGAAGGAAGGAAGGAAGGAAGGAAGGAAGGAAGGAAGGAAGGAAGGATCTGGCATTCATGCACCTCAATTTAATGCAGATGATGGAATGGACACAATTTCAGTATAGTCTTTTCCATTCATTGGGATACTCAAATGTTGAACTACAATTCCCTTTGTGCCAAAATACTGCTCAGAATAAGAGTAAACAATCGGAGCAATAGTCCAGCTCAAGTAAAGTCATAGTTGGAAAGACTATGAGGCATTTTCTGACAGATATTGCATGCACTTCAGTGCACACTCCAAACTTCTCCCTTTAAATTCAACTTTAAACCTTTAGGCTAAATTGGAGGGTGAAATTAATTTTGAATATTTCAATGCGAGTATTTTCTTTACTACCCATTCCATACAATGGAAAGGGTCTAGCTTCTAAAAAGTTGAATATATAAATCCAGACTACAGGAAAACAAGGAAAGGCCTATTTGATCAAAGCATGTTGTGATACATCTCTGAAGTCTTGTTGTAACATTATCAGCCTCTATCAATGTAATCAATGAATTTGAGTATTTCTTAAGATGGTGAGGGGGATCATCATTACTATAAAATGACATAGGCCAGACTGATCTTATTTTTCCTAGAGTTCAAATTTATCAAACCTCAATGCTTGATCATCAAGCCTCATATTAATGAAAATTACACTAATCCATCAGAAGAAGCTGCGTGGGACAAATCATCACATACCAGGGTTTTGTAATAAGTATGTTAGGTTCTGCATTATTTACAAAGTCTTTTGATCTCAGAGAAGGAGAAAGCCAACTCAGATGCTGTTAGTAGTTTTTGGCTCCTTTTATTCAAATTTCTCGTTCTTTTCATCCCAAATTGCAGAGAGTTTAGAGTTGCCACCTTAGGTGAATTGGCTGATTAAGTAGGCTCTGAGCTTTATAGGTCTATTTAACCAACCAGCAACAAATAGCATTATTTTTCCTCCAGTAGAGATACACAGCATTTGTGATCATATAGAAGGAAACAGATAGCTCGTCTAGGGGAAATGCTGTGTACAGTGGCACCCTGCAGAGCTTAAATATTGGAAGCAATTATTTAGTGGGCTCAGTGGAAATGTGTATGCTTGCTATGCTATGTCTGCTGGAACACAGCATTCTCCAGGAAAGCAAACTCTCATACACATGCCTTCATGTGATTGCCCCATATATAACCCAGTCTTAGACCGTCTGTTTGCCGAAGAAAATGTGAACACAGGAATGCCCAATACTGGGTGATATATAGTATAATTGTTTCATGCAATCTGAAGATAACTTTTCCAATTTTGCAGGTTATTTCCTGTGCCACATTACAATATATAATGGCAGTTTTTTTCTCTTCTAATCCCCAGGGTTATTAGTTATTTTAAATTTGATTTTGGGAGGGGGGGGGGCAAAGTGAAATGTACTGCTACCTAAACTTGTAAGAATAGCAATACCATTTAGACTTATATGCCGCTTTACAGTCTTCTCTAAGAGGTTTACAGAGTCAGCATATTGCCCCCAACAATCTGGGTCCTCATCGGAAGGATGGAAGGCTGAGTCAACCTTGAGCCGGTCACTGCTGGCAATGGAATGCATAGTTCGCCTGCAATACTGCATTCTAACTACTGAGCCACCATGACTCTTAATTAAAATACCTTCACACATCTCTGAGATAGTGAAGTCTGTGTGCAGTGTGCCAATGGAAGGGAGGGAGGGAGGGAGGGAGGGAGGAAGTACTTATTTCAAATGGACAGATCTCTTATCATGCTGTTTCATATTTCAAAAACACACATAACTAATTAAATAACTAGTAAGGTAATGCACAGGTACTAAGATGCCATTGTAACAGTGCAGCAGTAAGAAAGAGACTCAAGTGAGGTTTAAGGTACAGGTAGTCCTCGACTTACGATCCCAATTGAGCCCAAAATTTCGATTGCTAAGCAAGGCAGTTGTTAAGTGAGTCATGCCCCATTTTACCTTTTTGCCATGGTTAAGCGAATCACTACAGTTGTTAAGTGAACCATGCAGTTGTTAAATCTGCGTTCCCCATTGACTTTGCTTGCCAGAAGCTCCCTAGGAAGGTTGCAAATGACAATTTCAGGATCTCGGGATGTTACAGCCATTGTAAATACAGTTCATGCCGGTTGCCAAGCACCTGAATGTGACTGTGAGGAAGCTGCAATGGTTTGAAGTGTGAAAAGTGGTCATAAGTCACTTTTTTCAGTGCCGTTGTAATTTTGAACGGGCATTAAAGGAGTGGTTGCAAGTCAAGAACTATCTGTACATGGAGGAAATTTGGGACAAAATTGTGACAATTTTTTTTTCATTTCTCAACCCTAAAAGAAAAGAGGAGGGAGGGATTGAACCGGGAACTCAGTATAGCTCTATCCCTTGTATTAGAAACTTTCTCAAGTCACTATGGAAATGGCAAAAAGGAAAAAAATAGAGATTTCTTAAATAAAAACTTACCGCCAGGGGGCGTGTGTATATGTACTTGTGTACATATATGTGTGTATATACACATGTCTACATATATCCATGTGTATATGTGTGTGTGTGTGCACGCGCGCATGTGTGCACAAATGTGTATTAACATATAATTTGTTACACTGAGACCATAAACTTCATCATGTACATCTTCATTCATATCTAGTCTTCTGCCTCTTTGCTGAATCTTATCACCACCTATTTTTTGTGGGAAGAAATCCAAGTGTTCTGTCACTGGCAGTGGGGAATATCATCGAAGTGTGCACTTTCAGGCAAATCTGAGTCTTTTCATGCACTTCCACAGTTAAGATTTTGAAAAATGTAATAGCATTAGTCTTAACTTTTATAACTATATAAGGTTGCAAATTTTTCCTTGACTCTGTCTTCAATGCAGTATAGTGGCTAATCTAGTCGGGGAGGCTCAGATACAGAAAATGACTGGGTGACTTGGGCCAGGTTCCATCTGTTGTGGTCCGCCAGCAGCCTGCGGAGCTGGCAGCAGAGTCGGACAGTGATGAGGCTGAGGAAGAACATGGGCCAGTCCTGGAGGCTGGGGAAGGCCCGGATGAGGGCTCTGCGTCAGAGGCAGAGATGGGGCCAGGGCCATTTGGGAGTGATGTGCAGACTCTGGAGCCTCCAGAGGCTGACAGCAGAGAGGCAGAGGAACAGAAGGAGCCTGTTCCTAGTGCACGCATGAGAAGAGCTGCCAGAAGGCAGGAACAGATAAAGCAAAGAGGATGACTCGGGAGTAGGGCCAAGAGATGATTGGCCCCTCCCATAAGGTTTAAAAGACCAGCAATGGCTCTTGGGCTCTTTGTTGGAAAACAACGTTGATAGACTTGTTCTTGTCTTGCTGCACTTATCTCTGGTCAGCGTCTTCTGCTTCTGAACTTTTGCCAAGAAAAGCCTTTGGCAGTTTGCCTAATTATACCAAGGTTGGTGATTAGACTGAAGAACTGTGTTATGAAGAATTTGTTTTGAATTAGTTTGGACAACGCTGAGAATGAGTTAATTCTCAGCTGTTCTAATAAAGTATGTTTGTTTTGAACTGTTTGAGTCTGATAATACCTATTTGGGCCTGGGTCACAACACCATCACTCCAACCAATCTACAGCACAGGAGAGTAGTTTACGGGCAGGAGTGAAATGCTCTGAAGTCTGCTACTGGTTTGCTTGGCTACCGGTTTGCTGTACACGCGCACGCACGGTGTGTGCCAAACGTGCACTTCATGCGTATGCGTGCCGCATGATTTCCTGCTTTCTAGCAAATATAAACTGCGTGGCACAGCTGATCGTCGGAAATACCAGTTCGTCTGAACCTGAATATTTTTTTTACTACCAATTCACCCAAACCGGTAGCTTTTATTACTACCAGTTTGGGAGAACCAGTCCGAACCAGTAGCGTTTCACCTCTGTTTACGGGGGAAATTATGGCTATGTGTTCCTTGAAGAAAGATAAGATATGTAACTAACAAATAAATCATCAACAAGTTGAATGCCATCAAATATATTGCACAAGCTTCAAGGATTATTAAAACATGTTACTAATTCACTTTTAAAAATTTTAGGAAATTAATTTATTGGCATCATCCAGCTGCCTGGAATTTTGCAAAGAACAGGTTTGACCGGAACCTAAGATTTTCTTACCTCTAGACAACATTTTCTTGGGGCCCTTCTCTTTGTTTTTCTCTTTTTCTTCTTTTTCGGGACCATCTTTTGCAGATTTGTCATCTTCCTTGTCAGATGGGCAACTGATGTGCAAATGTATGATATCCTAATGACAGGACAAAAGCTGTATTTGCTGATGCTTTGCAATCAACAGAAGCTGGAAGCATCGTATGATCAACTTTTTGGATCTAGGAAGGAATTTTACTTTGGGTCAGGTTGGCCATCAATCACTGAAGATTCTGGCCTACCCTTCTCCATGTGGCTAAGTTCTCATCTGTGTGTGAGTTTTGAATATATATATATATATATATATATATATATATATATATATATATATATATATATATATATATATATATATATAATATATACATGGAATCAATAATTGTTTATGTTATCAATGTTCCCTACTTATGAGGCAAACATTAAATATACTAAAAAATACTGATTTGATTTGGACAGAAGGCTAGACTAGGCAAGCTGTTCTGTCCCTGTTTTTTCTTGCAGGAGGGGAGAAAATGTGATATTTCACACTAAGAGAACACTAAATTCTGCTTAGGGAGCCAACCAATAAATGATCAATTAGGTGTGACAATGGAAGGCTTTTCCAGATCAGATAGGTTAATAACCCAGTGGATTTTACACTGATATTTTCTAAGCATAGCTCGCTTGCTTGAACAATCTACAATGCTGGGTTAGTAAATCCCCTCTAGTATGTGCCACAATTCTTGATTTTGTCTTCTTATACAGCATCCTATACCTACAGCACCCTACCTGAACTATAGTGGCTTACTATATGGATCATGGTGTGTATCATTTTCTGCATAGATTTGCTGTTCTACAGGTAGGAAAGATTCAATATGTAGATATTATTTGGAATCACTAGATAATTAAAAGTTCTTATTATATCCTGAAAGTTCTCCTTAAGCCACTCTTCGTGATACAATCGTTTGTCCTGATCATGCTATGTAATACACGCTTTCTTAATAAAGGGTCCAGAACATGAACTCAAACATATGGCAGTCTGTAATCAGACCATTGGAGATTACTGATATGCCAATGGTATATCAGTATCACTTTTAATACATCTTAATTTGGCTATCACATTGTCACAAGATGCTATTGGTTCAGACAAGTTTTTCTCAAGATGTCTTACCTTAATCTAAGCCAGAAATAATTAATATTGAAAGGGATTCTCTACACACACCCCTCCCACCAGCTGAAAGGGGTATTTATTTACTTGTTATTTGGCTTACTTGAGTTTCCAAAGGCCCATCCACAAAGGGACTAGAGGATTCTTCACATACAGCCAGGCTCCTCACTAATTTCAGTTTCGAATTTGACTGTAACAAACAAACACACAAATGCTTCTGAAGTTAAGATGCAGGTGACTACAGCCTCCTTTTGATGTGTCATGGACCTGCCAGTCACCTACTAGTAATTAAGGTAGCATTGCTTTCATTACAAAGATAGATTTTTAATTTTTTTTATTTTTTGCCATGGAGCAATACAAAGGGTGTCAACTCCATCAACATTAGTAACCACATAACTGGGACAAATTTCCTCTCTTGGCATCTTAGATGGGATCCCATTATATATAATAATTTGCCACTCCATCTGACCTCAATTTCTACATGAGCCTAAACGACAAACAAATACGTGATTTGGGCTTCTGAGTTGCAAATTCATTATATAGTTTATCCTCCCCACCCCCCCAATATGTAGCAAAAGTAAGTAACAAATAAGTAGATTCTTCCTGCCTTAATTTCACACCTACCATTCCACAGCTGGCACCTTACATGCAGTGGTGGGATTCAAATAATTTAACAACCGGTTCGCTCAGGGTCAGGTTGGCTGTCATGGGAGGCGTGGCCCATCCCCGTCCTCCAGCTCCACTGCACATGTGGGATGGCCAACCTGACCCTGGGCGAACCAATTTTTAATTTAAACCCCCACCCCCACCCCCTGCTTTCAAAGTGGATCCTGGGTGCTGCGCTGCGCTGCAATGGAGAAACAGGGAACGAAGCAGCCAGCATGAGGGAAGGAGGAGTAGGGAGAAGAAAGAGGGAAAGCAGCCTCCTCCTTCCCTCTCACTGGCCACTCCATTGCCCGTTTTTCCATTGCAGCACAGCCCCGTGCCCAGAATCCACTTTGATAGCTTGGCGGGGGGGGATTTAATAACCGGTTCACGCAAACCGGTGCAAACCAGCTGAATCCCATCTCTGCTTACATGTATTTTCAACAAGGATAGCTACTCTGGGTGGTTTGCCAGGTTCATTTAAAAATATGCTAAAAATAAAGCTTTGTCTCAAACTGGTTGAAGAATTTGTTGTGGGGAGCAAATGATGATGCCCACAAAATTTTACACAGGACAAGCCCACGTGGTGAAATATGGTTTCTTGAGAATGTATTGTACACATTTTCATAGAAATAAATAGAAATAAATTAATTTAACTCCAAGGACTACTAGTTGTAGGCTGCATTAATGTAAACATATTAAAAGCATTCATGACAAATGCGTAAAAGACCAAGCTTTAATTCGGTAATGATTTACTGTCAAATTATAAAAAAAGTAAAAAAGTAAATAAGTAGACTTATTTATTTTATAATATTTGTAAGCAGCTTCAAGATTCTGAGTGGAACTAACAAAGCAGGAACTCTGGGCTGCACCAATTTAGCCTAGAGTGGTGGAAAAGTATGAATGAATTCTCCATCGCAACCAAAAAAGGAAAACAAAACCCAGCATGTGGTTAACAAGCATGCCAGGCAAAATGACAGTGAGCTTGGCTTTCTCACAGTGTGGCATTCCTCTACGTATAGAAAAAAAATTAGATGGGAAAGATTTAATAATGGGGCATTCCATCACCACCCTGACTTATTGTATGCAACTGACTAACTGAGACATAGCTAAAACAAACGAGATTCAAAAGCCAGAGCTAGGACAAATTTTAACATGTTCATATGCCTTCCAGAAGGTAGATAATTTTCATCATGCTTCTCCAAAAACAGTCTGCTCTACGGTTGTGCTGTAGCCACAGAGAGAACAGGGGCCTTAGCCTCCCACCTTGAGATGGCTAGATAAAGTGCATGTGAGCTATTCAAAGGGCACACCTGAAAAGGCCTCATGAGATCTAGGAATAAAATGCAATAGCTGTGGCATTCTGAGCCTTAAAATCGGTTATGAACTCAGATTGAGAAGTACTGAATCTGGCACCCTGTTAGGAAGGCTGGGATTCAGAACTAAGGATGGAAACAGATTTAGTGTCACATCACCATCTTCTGAAGTATAATGATAAAAAAGATGACACAGGGACTCTCTTACCTTAGCTCTTTTTCTAGCATGTCCGTGATTGGATGTTCTCCTCTGTTTAAGAAGAAAAAAGATGGGAGTAGGAAGGAGGTAAAAAGTTATTCTGTGCATTCTTTATACGTGCTAAGACACACACTAGGAAAGGAATGAATATGTTATTGCATTGACTTGTTTGATTAAGGAGAGAACGACAACAGCTTTTATAAAAGACTGGAAATCCTTTTTGCTGACTTTTGCTTTATAGACGTTTTGCTGAAAATGGACAAAAATGAACTGATTTCATGATTAGTTAATTAAAAATATTTTTTATGGGAAGAGCGGAACTATGATATGCAATATGTTAGGAAGGAGGTGATAATTGCTATGTTTGTAACTGCTGCAAAGAAAATTAGAAGTTGGCTCTTTAGACAACTTCCTTTTTCTTTTCTTTTTTTTTAGTTCTTCACTTTTCTTTTACCTTTTAATAATCTTTTTTTTCTTCTTCTAAGTTTCTGTCATTTTTTAAAATCTCAATAAAATCTTTTAATTAAAAAATCATAAAAATATGAATATGTGCTATAATAATGTGCCTCCCAAACATCCCCGAAGCTTAAAGAAGCAGGGATGATAGGTACTGCAAAGTGTACAGTTGACCTGGAGAAATTGCCTCTATCCATAGATGAATGACAAAGGCATAGCAGTTGAAATCCAGCAAGCACAAGTAACAAAGGAATCAGTTACCTAGAAATGGCAGTACTCTCCCTCACTGGATGTGTTAGACATGCTGGCTGCAGAATTCTGGGAGTTGAAGTACACAGGATTTTAAATTGCCAGAGTTGAAAAACACCACATTCACTCTTTGTCAATTCATTTTGTCAGTGAATTAAATTAGGTTTCTGCACTTGGAAGATGGGAGTCGGTAGATCAAATTACTGCTTCGTTTTCAGGATTCCAATATTCCCATATTAACTTTACCCAATCTTGTGTTATCCAAGTATGATAGAAATAAAACTCCCAAAATTTTCATCCAGCAGAAATCTGGATGGCTAGGTGGCCCAGTGGCTAAGACGCTGAGCTTGTCGACCACAAAGTTCGAATCCCTAGTATAGGTCTCCTGCGTGAGCAGGACTAGATGACCTCCAAGGTCCCTTCCAACTCTGTTACTGTTTTACACAGAGCACCAGATTGGTGATGCCTGTCCTATGCCTCTCCTTCTTTTCTTCCTTTTTTAAAACCATTTTGTCAAACTGTATATATACTATTAGATTAGCATATGAAGGAGGCAGCAGCTGCTTTTCAGAATTAACATAGGCGCAATGCTGAACATTTAACACATTCTCTCTTCATCCAATTGATAATAAAAGATTATGGGGTTTCCATCTGGTTAAAAGAAATGTTTGTATTACACCAAGAAATGATGGTGGTTTCTCTACTGAACTATATACTTGCTTGCAAAGGAAAGATATCGTCAGTCCTAGTCAGACCTGTTTCTGAACTCTTGTAAAAGGTATAAATGTACTTAGCCAAGGGGCTTGGCGTTAGTTGATTACTTCACATCACAACATTACACAGCCTGTCATTTCCATGACACACTTACCAGAGTCTAATAAAAACTGACTAATTTGTATGTTTAGGGAAAATCCAAAAAGGATCCGATGACAGCAAATTAAACATCAAAAGAGCAAATGAAGAAACAGAATGCAGTTCAAGTAAAGAAATATGTTGTGTCCAAAACAAAATTTGTATCACTTAGTTACAGGGGCTTAAAAACAGACTTCATTTCCAGTACCATGCCCTTCTTCCTTCCTTCCCTTAAATTGACTTTTAATTCCCAACTTTCCTGTCCAGATTTTGCTAATCCTCCACTTATCACGCTTAAAATGGAGACTATAAAATGAAGATTAGCAGCAGTCAAACTGGCAACTTGTATATTAAGGCCAATTTCACCTTTCCCCTCCCTCAACTGTCTTTCAATTCTATTGAATTTCCAATTTCAATGTCCTTATGCTGGGACACTTTTATTAAATAACTTTGTATATAATACTGAACAGGAGTGGCACTATACCATAGCACCATGATTCTGGGCTTAGGAGGGTTTTTTTTTTATGATTCTTTTCTTGATAGAATTCAGAAATAGTCCATCATGACTATGTTAAGGTGGCAAACACAGGAATAAGTCTTACTAGACCCACACAAACTTTCTTCCAAATCCTGTAAAGAAGTAATATTAAAAAACAACAACAACAGGGGATTCTTCTTAGGAACAGGAGGAAAACACTGAATTGAAAGAGATTTCATATTAAAAAAAACACGCCATCAAACATAAAGTAAAATAGTAGCAATTTCTAACATTAGTTTATTTGCACTACACTCCAGCAATGGGTGCATAACTCTATAAACAATGTGATTTCATATATGATTAAATACTGGTGTGATTTTATGAGATAGATTCCATGGTGCTTCTAATGGGAGTAAATTTAGCAACATCACTGAAGATAATTGACCAAGATACAATAAAATTAAGTCCAAGGACCGTAGCCAGTCAATTGTAGGCTTTCATGAGCCTACTGGTTTGGTTAGCTATGAGACATTATGTCCAATTACCTGAGATTCTTGCCGTACACCACTCTCCTCCCCGTCCTTCTCAGGCTCCTCTTTGCTTGGTGACCTGGATACAAATTTGGTTTTGTTCAAAGATTCCTCAACCAATCTCTTTTCTGATTCTTTCATTATCTCCAGTGTCTCCTGTGTGGTGTTGCTGTTAGACATCTTCAGCACAGTATAGTGTTAGTGATGGATACCTGCAAGCAGGAGGAAAAGAGTTGGAACTTGTTTGTTTTTAACATAGTTCTATTCTTTATAATATTTCCTCTCTTTTTTTGCCTCTTGTTTAATTGAGGCTTCCTTAAAAGAGGCTTTTTTTGCTTCTTAAATCTCTAAATATCCACAGATCATTTTTTCTATTATTAGAGATATACTACAGATTCTAGATCAATTCATACCTGTTGCAGTTTGGAAAGAACATTCAGTGTTCCTTCTCTACCCAGTTTTTGACAAAGCAGTTCCCAAATAACTGGTTTTTTTTAATAGAGGAATATATTATTATTGGATTTTTTATTTTCCCCACCAACAGTAGCCCTATGAGGTGGGTTAAGCTAAGAGAGAGTGACTGGCCCAAAGTCACCCAGCCAGTTTTCATGCCAAGGGAGATTTAGAATTCACAGTCTCCTGATTCCTAGGCCAGCACTTTACCCATGACATCAAACTGGCTCTCCTTTAATATATAGTATCCTTTTATCAAGAATATGGCTGACTTGCATTCTCCTTTCCTACCCAATGCAGTCCTAATCAGCCCCTTCTCAGTAGCTAGATTGGGCAGTAAAAAATATCCCACAGACACACTCAGTATGTAATAGAGTATATACAGCATATACTACGCTAGTACGCTTGAAATATTTATTACTGGTATTTCTATGATGCTCTACTCCAAATGACAATGCAGTGCAATGCAACGCATACAGGACAATACACCAGTTTTCCATCCACATTACCATATAGCTAATTGGTAGATATTTTCTTCAATATCTCTTGCTAGAATTACAGTGAACCTTCCCTAAAGGTAAAAGAGAATTAAAAGGACAAAAGACGTTTCCTCAAGCTTAATCAAAGGGGGAGTGGGGGGAGACTGCACATTACAGCAATTAGTATTTTGGTTAGGAAAAGCAAAATGAAATAAAAGAGGAAGTTCCACATGATTAAGTATAGGAAAGAGGCCACGAAGTGAGTTGATACCTATACTATATAAAGATTGAATCTAGATCTCCCAGAACTGCTATTCTTCCTGGAGGAATTTACCACTGCATTTAAATTACAAAAATCCTTTCATTCAAAAAAAAAAGAAGAAGAAGAAGAAGAAGAAGAAGTTGCTGCAGGCTGCAAGTAATTCAGTAAGTCACCTTTCAGAACTAGCAGCATCTTCTTAAACAGATATGACGGGGACCTGAATTCATGTGGCTTTTGCATTTAACCAGCTGAAAGGGAAGCAAACATATCTAGAAGTGCTTCCCACTTTTTGTCAAGTTTTATTAATGCTGCCGAGACACACACACCCCTTTGTTAACAAGCTATTTTAACAAAATGCAAAAATAGAAAAGAAAATATCATTGCTAATTTAGTGCAAGATTAGGAATGTGGCTAGTCTTACAGAAATTCAGCTAAATAGGAACGCTGGTTTAAGCGCTGTGCCTTGCCTATGCCTTGCTAAATCAGTAGAGTACATATTTTGAGGACTGTTGGTATCAAACAATTTGGAAACAGAAAGCAAAAGCCCTAGAGAGTGTTCATCAACTCATTTTATTAAGCAACTGCCAAGTCTCAACAGAAAAGCAGTCAAAGTCTACAAAGATTTATTGAATGTTGGCCGTAGGTTGGATTTACTAACACAGGCAGACTAATTCAAAGTAATTTCTCTTTAATTTGTAGTGCTGTAGAGCACCAAACATACATTAATGCTGATTTTACAGCCAGCGGCTTTGGTAATTACCCATGTGGAAGCCAGAAGGGTGATTTTCAGACAATTGTTACTCAAGTGGGAAGGAGAGGGAAGGATGGTAGGTTCATTCTTACAATGTTTTAAGAAAGTAAGCTTTCGTGACAAATTGGGGGAAGGATCCATGCTTTTTACGATGTTGTTCACCATGTCATTTCTACATATTGTAGGGTAACTCACTTTCCTATCAACGTTAGGCATTTAAAAGTAAATATCAGAACATGTCATGTGTGAATTGGTGACTCTCAAACCCTTTACACATACAGTAGCTTGTAGGCAAAAGCTCTGTTATTAAGCTATGCAGGACTTATTAACAAAAAGATTTGCCTGCACTCTCCTGAATGTGGTGTCTAAGACCATCAGTGAAAAGTATATTGATCTGACTTACTTTATAAAGGCCCAGCACAACCTGTAACATTGTGATTACTACTAAGGATGTGAAAAAAATATATATCAGAGATCTTCAAACTTGGCAGCTTTAAGACTTGTGGACTTCAACTCCCAGAATTCTCCAGCCAGCCTTCTGGGAGTTGAAGTCCACATGTCTTAAAGCTGCCAAGTTTGGGGACCCTGATGCATATGAATAACAGGTTATTTAGTTTGTCGTTGTCAGAACCAAACATATGGAAATAGCTGAAAAAGGAAAGTGAAGAGGCTGGGAAGATAAGAGTGTCAGGAGAGCTGCCCCATAAACCATTTGGAGGACAAAGGGAATAAAAAGCCAAGCAGCAAGAAATTTTGGTTGTACCACCAAAATCTAGAACAACTAACGAGTTCTAGGTATGATTTTAGCCAATGTGAAAACAGTTAATGAGAATTTCTAGGAGAAAAAAAATGGTTTCTTCTTTAGGACCAGCCCCAGGTTTGCCTTCTAGTCATTCTTCTTTTGAAGAACCCTTTCCTCCAGGGATACTCAGTTGGGAGCCACAGAATATATAGGCCTGAAATGAGGCCCACAAGTAGGGGTAAAGCAAAAGATAGAAGAAGCAGAATCCTGAGGAGCTGGAACCTAAACCTGGGAGTCCTCCCCTGACCAGCATGGAAGGAGACAAGCTTCTCTCCTTGAACCTTAAGATCAAGTATCTCTGGAAGGAACGGCTACTACTTCCTTCTTATTCCCAGAGATCCAGTAATCTTGAGCAGGGTTACTGTGAGGGAAAATCTAATAAAGATCCATGGAGTTAATATGTAAAGAATGTGTTGGATAAGGAGGCCTACATAGAGAAGGAAACAACACATATATGCATGCATATGCACAGGTGTGTATAATCACAGCCCCCGAGCTGCTGCTTTAGGAACCAAAAGGAACTACAAGATCAACCATATTGTAGAAAATCTAAAATGACCTCAGCTCCACTGCAAGCTGCCTAGGAAAGAGAAATAAATCGGAGGCTTTAAAGTTTAAATGCTTAGGAGATGAACATCAACATAAAGCATTGATTCAAAAGGTCAAGTGTGACTGACTTGCACACCAACCTTCAGCAGGTCTAAATTACTGCTGAAGTTCTAGGCCCGTGATAGCGAACCTATGCTAGAGGTGGCACATAGAGTCCTCTCTGTGGGCATGTGTGCCATTGCCAGCTGCTCATATGGTTTCTGGTGCGTGCATACGTGCTGGCTAGCTGGTGTTTGTGTGTGCCAGAGCACCGGAAACCTGAAGACCAGCTAGCCAGTGCACGCGCTGGCCACCTGGTCTTTGGGTTTCCGGCACTCTGGCGCACACGAAGACCAGGTGGCCGGCGCACATGCATGTTCCAGAAACCCAAAGACCAGCTCGTCTCCGGATTTCTGGTGCTCTGGCGTGCACAAAGAGAATGCACGCATGTTCCAGTTTGGCCACTTAGTGCCGAAGAGGTTCACCATCACTGTTCGAGGCAATCCCCAAATCCAAGCATCACACTGTAAGAGACAACAGATTTGCTTGATTTTAAAAGTCTGAAAAAAGCTATACTGCATCAGAAAGACATTTTAAGTTGAATAAAACAACATTGGTCTCATCAGTGGCAACTGCTAAACTGTGAAGTAAACAAGTGGGTATGTAGATAAAAATCTATTTTTTTTTTCATCCTTCTTACTAATCTATCATTCCGATGCATGAAATCTGGCATCTAGTACACCATCTGGTATCCAACAACAATTCCTATCAGTCAGTTTTAATTTAAAAAGAAATAACTTCCCAAGTTCTCATTATTTGAAAGCATCCAAGAAGCACCGCGAAAAAAACCTGTTACTCAAAGAATGAAGTTAATTTACACTGCTGACACTAACCTGGTACACTTAACATATCTGCAATTTACCCAAATCTGACTCTTATTAGTTATTATTAGTTAATAAACTGTTCCAGAATAAAAATGAACCCACTAATCGAGGATGTGCTAATTTTGTTGGATTGGCTTGCCTGGATTCTTTAGATTACTGTTTGAAATGATTCCACTGAAATCCCAGTTTATTCACAATCATTCACAATCCCCCTTTTTAAAAGGCAATTACTTCCAACATGAGGAGAATCAAAACCAGGAAGTTTATTATTTCTATATAAAGCATACACAACATGCATGTACACACATGATTGTAATTACTGCCCTAACATATGCATCATACACATTTACACATACTCATACACACCAACATAAGCAAAAGAGATGATCTGGCTGAGATCATTTTTGGAACAGAGAAAATAAAAAATGTCAGAAATCCTACACAGGTTTTTAGGCTATGCATCATGCAGAGAAGCAAACTGAGGTTTCTGAGTTCAACTAAGGTTCTCTCTTCACTGACAGCAAGGAAGACTTAAAAAAATCATTACCTTCATCCGTCTAACACACAGACACCCCAAAAAAGATACAACTCATAAATGTTTTGCCAGACAGAGTCACTTTGTTGTATGCAACAGTTCTTTCTCAAACTAGATTCAAAATATTTTTTTTTTTCTTATGTGGTAACCTGAAATTTCAGATGACGGAAAATAAGGTTGAAAGTTGAACAACCCAGTATAGAATGCAATACCAAAATGAACAAATGTTCTGTGTTCTCCACAAACCACAACAATCCTCATGGCTGATGAAGCAGGATATGAAGGAGGTGGATCATTTGGTTCACCTACCTGAAAAATATCTTGGTACCAAGTATATGTCTTTGTGGTATATGAAAGTCTGGATCCATAAAGCAATTAAGTCCAGATCTCATTAATCTAACTCCTTCCAGGATGTTTGGGATTGCAACTTCCAGAGTAGCACAGTTTGGGGAAGGCTGAAATATTTAAATGGAACTTCCATATTCAAAGACAGTATCTGTCTTTTTGTCTCTGTTAAAGAAAATATAAACATTCCCTCATATCATGCTTGATTCTGGGTGACCATAAGAGCACTCATGCAGGTATTGAAAACACTGTGAAACTGATGTTACCTTTCTCAATATGTATTTATGACTTCTCAGTCTAGTCGACAGCCTGATGATTCTCTGATCTTTCACACAATTTCAACCCTAGGCCAATTAAACTTAGATTCTAAGGCCAGATAAAATTGGCTAGGTGATGCCACATGCTGAGACATCTCGCATGTTAACTGAGGACTAACTGTCCATCCTACTTTATCTAAAAAAATTCCTTAAAATCTCAGTTTTGTTTTTGTTGAAGGGCAGGCTGGACTCACTAATTTTTTACTGGTCTGCTTATCTAGCCCAATCTTTCCCAACTCAATATCTTCTGGATGTAATTAAGTTACACTTCTTATAAGTTTCCAGTTAGCTTGGGGAAAATGGCCAAAAGATAAATGGCTTCAAAAATCACCTAAGCATAGCTTGAAGGAACACAATTGCCACCAATTGTAACATAATTCCTGCAGGACCTGACCTAGAAGGAAAAAAAAGGAGAATCCAAGCCATTTCTCCTCTTCAACCTTAAAAGAAAAATCAGATTCTGAGAATCAGATTCCGAGACTACACAAATGCCAAGAGACACCCACTCACACAGATTGATAATCAGCTAATTTTGTAAGCATGAACATGCCCACTCAAGTGACACATTTGATGGAAAAGCAGCCCGCTCCCATAAAGCTTCTTACACCAGAAGATTTCCACTTAGCCACATATTATGCAGTGAATTAACCTTTATTGTTTGTTTATTTATTTCCAACCTTTGGTATTTTTACAAATAACTCAAAGCTGCGAGCATATCCAACACATTTTCTTCCTCTTCTTTTCCCCACAACAACAATCCTGTCAAATAAATTGGGTTAAGAAAGAGTGATTGGCCCAAGGTCACCCAGCTGGCTTTCATGGCTAAAGTGGGACTAGAACTCATTGTCTCTCCTACTTTCCAGCCCGGTACCTTAGCCACTAGATCAAACTGGGTCTCATCTGGCTTTCATTTAGCATTTCATGCTCAGTAGATATCTCTATCACAGAACAGAATGCTAAGAGATACAGACATACAGTAAAGTCTTTAAGATGTTATTAGGGCTGTGGTGGCTCACATGGTAAGACCCTGTGTCTGCACACCACTAAGATCGACAGCTCGGTGGCTGGATTCCCATGAGCGAATAAACTGTGGAGGGACAAGAAAGGAGCCTCCCCCAATTGCCTACCAGCATTCATGCGTCCCGCAGGTAAAGATAACACCGCCTGAAAAATATCCTTTCTCAGAGGCAACCAGCCACCCCGGTGATCCCTGGCTAAAACGTGCCATACACTAAATAAAATAAAGATGATGTTATTCTAAAGCAGAAGTGTGTAACATCCAAAATTAATTATATCAATATAACAGCTTCATTTATTTCTCATTCTATACATTTTCAAGATTGCTTGCAACTATTTGGAAAGTAAACAAAGCACAGCAAGGGATAAGGGATGCAATTGTGACAGAAAACTGTCTCACTATTCTTCATGCATTTTATAGAGTGTACATTTTCCCTGACACAGATTAAATTTCAGAACACCCTGGAAGAAGCTACATCAGTTACATACAGTTGCCTAATAATTGTATACATTAAGGAGGAACTTCACAAACTATCAACAGCACAGAAACAATAATTTATCTAGTATACACTGTTTGCTTCCCATTCAAACAGCTTCTAAGGACTTCCATTTCAGAAACATCTCATTTACATTTGTAAAAGTCTGGCAACTAGGAAAAGAATTCCCTAAGGGTGTCAAAATCTGACACCCACTATGCCTGATTTATCTTATCTTGCCACAGGTGAAGGAAAATATAATGCCTGCAGATACTGGCTTCTGGGAATCATTTATATAATAACATTTACATAGATTTACCAATGTCCCTAGTATCAGCATGCACAAAAATAGTAATCAACGACAACATTAAGGTTTGCTTAATATATTTTGTAACTTCCCCAGATCTATTATTGCAGCTTCCAGATCTGTAATTTTAACTCCCAGATTTCTCAGCAATGGCTATGAATGAATTCCAGGAACTGAAGTCCATATAAAAGAAAGTGCTTAAGATTGGGAAATGAGTTCAATTATAATCTTTACATTTCTGTTTATTATAAAATAAGTAACTAAGTAAATTTGGGCTTGAGCATTTAAATAAATAGGTCTATGAAAATTTTAGGAGAAACTTCAATGTACTAGGAGCATTTTAATCAAGGATAAGAAACCTCCAGAATTAAAATTATTGCATTTAACCCAACATAATGTTATGGGAAAATTCAACTTAATTTCTTACTTACTGTACTTATACATCATCCAGCAACAGCAGTTGTATATGTAAAGCCCTGGACAACACAAGCTCCTGAAGAATATTATGTTTAGTTTATTAAAGGATAGCCTTAAAATTACATTTGACTATTTGTGTCAAAATCATATTTATTTCCTAATAAATTATATTAAGAGTGACACCTTTAAAGCTGTAAAATTACTTACTAGAGATATATAATAATTTATAAAAATTAGGGTAAAGATGATTGTGACATAGACCCTTCTAGTATGAGAAATAGCTGACTAGAAAATAATAGAAAGCAAACACAGGATATACTTCCAAAGATATGGCAAACTTGGTGAAGTTTATTCTTCCTCATCTGTTGAATGATCAGGGACAGGGGCTGAAAACCAAAAGACTCTTCAGAGTCTCAGCAATCTAAGCCAAAATTCAAAGTAAAATTCAAAATAAAATATCTAACCAGGGATGTAAACTGATTTTGTAGCATCAGTTTAAGAGTTGTTCTTCAGCTCTCATATATGTGTGTGGACATGAATATGGGAAGAGAGAGAGGGAGAGAGAGAGAGAGAGAGAGAAGTAATACAAACTAAGATAGAATGAGAAAAGAAAAAGGAAGATAAAGGAAGAAATAAAAGGCTAAAGGTACTAAAAAAGAGTAAAGTAAAAAAGAAAAAATAAAGTGGAAAAAGAAGATATAAAAAAAATATAAAACAATGGCTTCCAATCTTCTTTAAAACAGTTATAAGTATATTTATATTTTAATCTTTCTCTAAGGTTGCATCATGACTCTCTTCCTTCTATTATCTATTCTGCCTAATCAACAAAACCATAAATCATAAGTTCATTTTTTAATGCAAAAGTTCCATAATTCTTCAAGTGACTGATGGACCCAGAGAGCGCTGGCGGTTTATTCCTGCTGATATACGGCCGTAACTACCATTCGTATGGTCTCTGGTGCTGAAAGGGGTTGCATTGGCCCAAACAGACTCAGTGTTCAATCTGGGACTGCTCCTGGATTCATAACTCCTGCTCAAGGAGCAGATGGCAGTCATGGCTACGAAGGCCTTTGCATAATTTCATACTGTGCTAGCTCCAGTTGCACCTGTTCCTGGATCAAGGGGCCCTATTCACAGTCACTCTTGCCCTGGATGCCACCCAACTGGACGATTGCAATGCACTCTATATCAATAAGAGGTTTCATTGCCAGGAGTCTAAAACAGCCACCCAGCTTCAGCTACAAATGGATAAGCAACTGTTTATTTGTGTACTCTCTTCCCCCACTTTCTTCCTTCTGGGGAAGGCATTCCAGCTTGTTCTCTGCCTGGGCAATGCACTTGGGTCCTCACATAATGACCAGCGACCCTTCGAAGTTACGATAGTCCTGGGCGAATGGTATCTGCAACTGGTCCTCAAAGGTTATGGCCATAATACTGTATCCATGGTCACACAATCAAAATTCAGGTTCCTGGCAGTCTACCTACATTTATAATCACGATATATGCAACTCCCCCCACCACACCTCTGCCCTTTCGGCCACCCCACACTCCGCCATCCTCGCTGCATGCACTTCACTGCCTCTGCCATCCTAACCGTCCCCAGCTGACCTATTTCCTCTCTGCCTCAGTGGGAAATTGCTATAGAGGCCAGTTATATATGTTCCTCATTCACAAGATGCTGGTTGGCATGTCAAATTAAGAAAAGAAAACTATTACATTTCACCCGAGTATTTTATTAAAAGCAAAGGATGGGGAAGAAGGGAAAAAAACTCTTCCGTGAAAAGATTTCTCTTTCTGTGTGAATAAGTCAGCCACGCTTCCCTCAGAACAAACATGGATTGGAGCAAGGAGACAGCTGACTATGATGCACTGTGGCCTGTAAGGTTTGTGGAAAATGTTGAGGTTCACAGCAGTGGTGAAATGTAAAATTTGTTACTACCGGTTCTGTGGGTGTAGCTTGGGGGTGGGGGGGAGATAAATGTGACTGGGTGGGCGTAGTCAACTTTTTTTTTTTTTTTTTACTTTTAAAACCATTTTATCTACAACCTCTTCAGCTGAAATACATTTCCAGGAGGCAGGAATGAAATAATCTAAAAATATTAGGTTAGTATTTATTTTATTTTTTTTTAATTCATTACATGACTGGAAGTTTCTCTTCAGAAACAGATTACTGGCCTAGCTAGCCAGATAATACTACGGTCCCAGCACAGATAACAATTTTTTTTAAAAAAAACTGCAAATGTTCTCCATGAAAATATTCTTCCCAAAATTTTGGACAATATAAAATGTGCTAATGTTCTTCCTGCCTAGTATTTTGACAATAACCTTTTAGAAAGAAGCCTAGCACATTTATAAAGTGAGTTGCTGGATCAGCCAGCTTGGGAAAAGGTCACTACGTTCTTCCTTCTATCCCACATTAACATGGAAGTAAATAAAGAAATTGAATAGGAAAACGCTTCTAATTACTTGTGGGTGTGAGGGGACCAAGGGTTTTTTTTGGGGTGGGGGGGTGTTTCCAGACAAATCAAAGAAGACTGGCAATTAAAAATGGACTCTGGCTACAAGCTGTCTTCATATGGCCTGTTCAGTCAAAAAAGTTGGCAAAAATATAGTTTTTGTTTTCTTTCTTTCTAACGCAAAATCATCAGCGGTGGGAAGAGATCGCTATGGTCCAGAGCAGCTCTTTTCTGTTGCTTAAGTATTCGGTTCTATAGCTCTGCACAAGGATTTGAGGTCAACATCACACTTTTCTGAATTAGTACCTCCTGCAAGGTTAAATGATGATGCTTTTGCTTCCTATTTATTCATTGGCCTCTGGGTCAGCCAATCTGAATCATGCCGTCATGGCAACGGTCTCTTATCACTATGAGTGACAAGACATCTTTTATTTTTAAATTCTCATCTAGGTTCCTAAGTTTCTTCATAAAACAAAAACGGGAAAAAGTTGTTCCATAGGGCTGGCGTGCAAGACTCTTTGGAAGTAAACAGGGTTGCTTCTTTCGTTTAAAGCTGCTAGGCATTCACACATGCTGAGCTTAAGGGGAAGTATGGAAAGGCTGCATTTCTGTAAGTGGGTGTACAGGATGCTTGCAAGAACGGCAGTCTCGGCTTCTGTACACTCGTGGGTGGAGGTAAAATAGAACAATAGAGGCAACGATGCTTTAATTCAGTTGCAGATGCTTTAACCTGAATTCCTTCAGTCATGATGGCCTAAATACATGAGAAAGGGAAATAATGGGAAATGGGAAAGGGAAAGGGAGAGGAATGCTGTTCTGTTGTTGCTCTGAGACTTTCATACAGGTCAAAATAAAGGACCTATTTTGTTCAAAGGGTATTTTTTAACTACTTTGTTGATAGAAGTGAGGTACAAAAGTTGAATTCTTACAACCCTGACAATGTTCGTGTGGGCTTGAATCCTGATATTCTTCTATTCTACAGTCCCGGTGATGTTGCCACATCAATTATCCACACTTTATTCTTTTCAACCAGAGTTAAATCTGGTGTGTTGTGCTCCAAGATGTTATCTATTTGTACTTAGAAATCTCTCAATATTTTAACTTGCTCAGTTTTTACAACTTTTTCCACTCTTACTTTCCCATCCATGGCACATCTATTTTTATAGATGTTCCAGTGAGTAGACTGGGCGACTATATTATATCATTGTTTATCATCCGTCTGCGTTATCGTCTTGCACGAGATGTCTATTTGATCTACTGTTTTTTCTGCTTCTTTGCACAATATGCAATTTGAATCATTTGATGATTTTTCAGTTCTGGCCTTGGTTGCTGCTCTTGAGCAGCCAAAATCAAGCTGCCAGACCTTTTTTTTTTTTTTTAAATGTTCCAGTTGTAAACCACTGCCACATTCACGGTTTGTTTCCTGTATGGTTAATAAATGCTTTTTTAACTTGAATCAGGGTTTGTTCTTTGCTGGTTTTATTTTTTTTATTTATTTATTTAATCAGCCAACACATGCTTTCCTTCTTCAACAGTTTGTCTGACTTGAAATAAACCACTGCCTCCATTTCTGTGGGGCAAGAATACTCTTATTAATATCACTATGGGGGATGTCATGCATCATGAATAGTCATGAGCTTTCTTGTTTTCTAGTCCAAAGTGTTCAGTTCAGCTTGTGTCCAATTAATAATTCCAGCGGGGTATTGCGTAAATGATGTAATCCAGGTATTGATGATTTTGGTAGTGTTTCCACTGTTCAACTTAGCAATTTTTTTCCACTCTTTGTGTGTATTCTTTGCTAATCTCATTTTTAACTTGCCCATGTTTGATATTATCCAATTATAAACGGATGTTGCTTACCTGAACGTCCCTTCTCGACGTGCAGCTGGAGAATCCAAAGCTTCGGGTAGTTCAGTAGTTGGGTAGCCTACACTGAGTGTGTTCCTTTAAGAGATTTCTCTTCAGACACGCCCACTTGCTCAACAGAGTCCCAGTTTTGTTCACGAAGTAAGAGGCAGTAGAGCGAAAGGAAGAAATGTTCAGCAGCCAAGCTGGGTGGGTTGGATTCTCCAGCTGCGCGTCGAGAAGGGACGTTCAGGTAAGCAATGTCCGTTCTCCAATGCGCAGCTTGGAGAATCCAAAGCTTCGGGATTTACCCAAGCAAGTTCAGACAGGGAGGGAAACTGGCTGCTGCACGTCGTCTGAAGAGTTGCATACAGCTTGGAGCACCCGGCGGCCAAAGGATGCCTCCGCCGAGGCAAAGGAGTCCACCTTGTAGTGCCTGATGAAGGGAGTCAAGGATGACCAGGTAGCTGCTCTGCAGATGTCAGAGACGGAGGCATTAGTGGCCCAGGCGGCCGTTGTGGCGGCGCTCCTGATAGAGTGTGGAAGGATTCTCTGAGGAACCGATCTGTTCCGAGCTGAATAAGCCCTGGAGATGCAGGATTTAATCCATCTCCCAATTGTTGTGGAAGAAACCTTCCGGCCCATGGAAGCGGGCAGAAAGGAAATGAAGAGCAATTCTGATTTCCGGAAATGCTCAGTTCGTTTAATATACCTGCGCAGGGCCCGTCGGACATCTAATAGGTGCCAGTCTGCTTCTCAAGGATGTCGAGGTTCGGGGCAGAAGTCCGGTAGGATTCATTCCTGGGTTCGATGGAATGAGGAATTTACTTTAGGCAGAAACGAGGGGTCTAGTCTCAGTACCACGCGATTTGTGTGAAAGACACAGGTCGCTTCTCACCGATAGGGCTGCAAGTTCAGATATATGGCGAGCCGAAGTAACTGCGACCAGGAACCCTACCTTAAGTGTCAGAAAACGGAGACTGATGGAAGCAAGAGGCTCAAATGGAGGATGCATGAGGGCCTGAAGGACCAGAGTCAAATCCCAGGTCGGGTAGCGATGTATAACAGGTGGGCGCAGGTTGGTTGCCCCTCGAAGAAAAGCTCGAATCGTAGGGTCCTGAGAGAGAGGAAGCGTAGCAGAGGCAGAAAGGACAGTACTCAGAGCAGCAACCTGGCGACGAAGGGTGTTAGGCGCAAGGTACTTGTCCATGCCTTCCTGAAGGAAACCCAACACTTCAGGAACGGAAGCAGACGTTGGATCCAGGTGAGATTTAGCACACCAGGAACAGAAGGCGATCCAAGTTGCATTGTAAATGCGGCATGTTGACGGCCGCCGTGACTCCTGAATCGTGGGGATCGCATTGCTAGGTACATTGACTCTCCTTAGCAAGATCCTCTCAAGCGCCAGGCGGTCAACTGCAACCACTGCGGATCTGGGTGCAGAATGACCCCCTGGCTGAGGATGATCTTGTCCCCTGGAATCCGCCACGGCCGTGCCACCGACAGGTCCATCAAATCTGCAAACCAAGACCTCCGAGGCCAATGGGGTGCGACCAGAACGACGTCGGCCCTGTCTGCTATTATCCTGCGGATCAGACGAGGAAGGAGTGGTAGAGGGGGAAAGGCATAGAGGAGACCCCTGGGCCAGGGAGAGGCGAGGGCGTCGACTCCCTCCGTCTGAGGGCACTGGTACCGGGTGAAGAATCTGGGGAGGTGTGTGTTGTCGCGGCTGGCAAATAGATCGACTAGAGGCATGCCGAATCTGCGAACTATCTCGGCGAACAGATTCGGGTGAAGGCGCCACTCGGCGTGGTCCAGGTGTTGCCTGCTGAGCCAGTCCGCTGTGATGTTCGTGGTCCCGGCGATGTGCTCCGCTACAAGGGACAGGACATGCTCCTCCGCCCAGATCAGAAGAAGGGTCGTTTCCTCCATCAGTGGTCCCGATCGGGTCCCCCCCGGCGGTTCACGTGCGCCTTTGCTGTTACATTGTCCGTGCGTATCAGGACATGGTGCCCTGCCACAATCTGCTGAAATCGTTGGAGGGAGAGGCGGATCGCACGGAGCTCCAACCAGTTGATCCCTTTGAGGCGATCCTCTGTTGACCACGTACCCTGGGCAACGTGAGAGAGAAGATGACCCCCCCATCCCAACAGGCTGGCGTCCATTGTCACTACCAGTCGCTGTAGGTTCTGGAAGTAGCAACCCTGGTGTAGACTCTGGGAGGACCACCAGAGGAGAGACCTGAAGACCTCTGGCGTGAGGGATACCTGTGCGGAAGAGTTGCTTCTTCTGGCCCTCTGAAAGGGGAGGAGGAACCATTGGAGCTGGCGGGAGTGAAACCTCGCCCAAGGGATGACGGACAGGCAGGATATCATTTTGCCGAGTAGGCGGGACAGGAGCAGCAAGGTCACCCTCCGAGAGGAAAGGACCTGAGATGTTAAAGACTGGAGACTGGAGCACCGGTCCGAGGACAGGAACACCTGGCCCTTTACTGAATCTATTACTGTCCCGAGGTGAAGAATACGAGTAGTGGGCCGCAACTGGCTCTTCGGGATGTTGAGGGAGAAACCATGATGACGAAGGCAGCGACACACCACTTCTAGGTCTCGAGATGCCCGGACCGGGGAGGGGGAGAGCACCAGGATATCGTCCAAGTAGCAGTGGAGCCGTACTGGATGTTGATGTAGATGGGCCACCAATGCTGCCAGGAGCTTCGTAAAGGTTCTGGGGGCGGAGGAGAGGCCGAAGGGCATTGCTCTGTATTGGTAATGCCTGTTGTTGTAGGCAAAGCGTAGAAAACGATGATGGGACAGCCGTATGGGTACGTGGAGATACGCCTCTTTCAAATCGATAGAAGTCATCCAGTCCGTTGGTCAAATGGAAGCCAGAATCGAACGGAGGGACTCCATTTTGAACTGATGGTATATGATAAATTCGTTCAGCCTCTTGAGGTCTAGGATGCCCCTGTGACCCCCCCGACGCTTTGGGGACCAGGAAGAAAATTGAATAGAAGCCGGTCCCGCGATGATGGTGGGGAACCGGTTCGATGGCTTGAATTTGAAGCAGGTGATGGATTTCTGCTTCCATTAGCTGGCGCTTGTCCAGGTTGGGAGAAATAGGGCATTGGACAAAGTGTGAGGGAGGTCTGGAGCGGAACTCCAGGGTAAGGCCCAGATGAATTGTCTGGAGCACCCAGGCGTCCGATGTCAAGATCTCCCACTGGGGAAGAAAATGAGCCAGACGGCCGCCAATAGGAAGATGGATATAGTCATTTCCCTCTCCTAAAGGTACGGGATCCTGTACCTCGAAAGGGCCATTTGGGTGCTGGGGCCTTTCGACCACGGTCTCTGAAGGAGGGTCTATCGAAGGAACAATCGAATCCTTGAGAGTAAGCCCTTGAAGAGAAGGATCCCAAAGGTCCGGCGTCATTCCGAAAGGGCTGCCTGGTGGAGTAGGATGACGGTTTTCGGTCTGTCCGCTTATAAGAGGATGGCATTACCTTCCGTTTATCCTTGTCCTCGACAAGGATGGGGTCTAAGGCTTCTCCAAAAAGACGGGAACCTTTATACGGAGTTGAAGCAAGGCGCCATCTAGACTTGGCATCAGCTCTCCAATTCTTAAGCCATAATAAACGGCGAGATGTGACGGACGACACCAGGGCGCGCGAAGCGAACTTCGCGGCATTGAGCGAAGCGTCCGCCATATATTCAGTAGCCGCCACCAGTTTGTTGACATCCTGGCGGAGGCGTGAATCCGCAGGGGGAAGGCGCTCCTGAAGTTGGCAGAGCCAGAAGGAAGCCGAGGTGGCTGCCCTAACTACCTAGGCGGCCGCATTGTGTGTACGCCAGAAGGTAAACTCGGCTTTCCGATCCTCAGAGCACAAACCGTCGGCGACATCGTTGGAAATTACGGAGGAAGCCGTCAGATTGGCCACAGATGCATTTACTGTTGGTAACTGAAGAAGGTCCTGTAGACTAGGCGCCGAACAATAAAGTTTCTTTCTAGCCCCGATGGGGCGGGTAAAGAGGAAGGCGTGGACCAGGATCATTGGACCACCTCAGAAAAGAACTGTGGGCACGGAATAAAGTCCGCTTCTGGCTTAGGTGCCGTAAACAAGGCCTCATGTTATTGAGAGGGACCAGGCTGATCAACCTGAGGGGCTGGATCTGCCATATTCGTGGCCAACTTGGCCTTGTGCAGGAGCGACTTGAATAACGAGGGTCTAAAGAGCCCAGAGAAGGCTGGCTTTTCGGGTGGCATATCGGCATCATTGGATAGGTCCATATCCGAGGGGTCAGCCTCTCCCTCCTCCGGAAACGACTCCTCGCCGTGTCCATAGTCCGAATGAGAACCGGACCCATGAGTCATAGCCTGATACTGGATAGGGACCCGGCCCAGAGTTGGAGGAGGGGGAAATCGTGACTGAGTCCAAGCCCCACATGGCGCTGCCTGTTGAGAAGTTGCTGCCAGGGTTCGGGTAACAGTGTCAGATATGATCTGCTGAATGTCATACTGAAAAGGTGGAGGGGCCGACTCTGTGGCGCGCAATCCCGCAGCCGTGGGAGTAAAGGTTGCCTCCGGCTGAGGCCGCCTAGGAAGGGAGGTGTTGCGCGAGAGGTCCACCGGTTCCATGCAGTGAGTCGGAATCGCCTCAGGGAAAACTTCCATGGCCGGCGGCTGATACAACGGTTGTAGAGGTTGTTGAGCAGCTTGATGGATGGGTTGGACAGTAGTTTCAGCCACAGGTGAGTGCGGAACTGGTAAGTGCGAGAATGCAGCCTGGGTTGACTGGTTGCGCACCTTCTCAAACTGACGCTCCAGAGCTTTGTGTCTCCTGCAGGCGTCCTTGTCCACAGCTGATGAATGTTTGGTCTTTTTAGGAAATGGAGCACCAGACGAAGACGAATGTGAAAAGCGTTTTCAGGACTTTTTACGTTGCTTGGTCTGTTCGCGAGGGCGCTCGGGGGAGCTGTTGTTGTCCTCTAATTCTGACGAGAGATCACGTTCCGCCATGTTAGGACCTGTTGTTCTCCTCCTTTTATTATTATTATTTTATATTTTTGTGGTTATGTAGATATTTATTGATTTTATTTTATTTTTATTTTTAAACAGGAAGCAGCTGAAGGAATGACAGTGGCGAAGGAACAGAGCCAAAAAGGCCAGCCGGTAAGTCCAGGAGGAGGGGGGGG
Organism: Arizona elegans; assembly: GCA_022577455.1. Classification (NCBI taxonomy): domain Eukaryota; kingdom Metazoa; phylum Chordata; class Lepidosauria; order Squamata; family Colubridae; genus Arizona; species Arizona elegans. Next base: position 18,617,984 of record JAKOOJ010000003.1, read on the forward strand.
GAGGAGTAGTAAAACTAGCCAATTTGTTCCACAGAGACAAGCTAGTGAGAAAGCCAATACCAGCAGAGGGAAAGATTGGCCTCTAGTAGTAAACTGCTCATGCGTGAGTCAGTTGCTAGGCAGAATCCACGACCGTTGTAATCCCTTTCCCTTAGGGCAAAGGGAATGCCGTCAGGCAAAGCTGCAGACCGAGAGCAACAGAGTTAGTTGGAAAACGCTACTGCTTTAAGTCCTCCTTGAAGGGCAGTTGAAAATTAGCCAGGCAAGGGAAAGTCCGGTCAGTAAGGGAGGCTTTGTGGGGGAGGATGCAAATGAGCGCGAGCTGCCGCTGAGCGTAACTCCCAGCGCTGAGGCGGCTAAAAATGGCGCGCACTCTTAAACTGTCAAAGCGCCGCCGCCTAAAACCCCCGTGGAAAGCGGAATGCAGCCAAGACACCAGGAGGTCAGCCGAAGGCTCAGAAGCACTTCCCAGGCTGGGCAGAGACAGAAGAGCGCTCTGGCGATCAAGGGGCACTCGAGGGGTGCTCCGGCGCTCGAGGGGTGGTCCGACGATCTAAGCGGCTGTAGGGGGAGGCTGTATCGAGATCTCTGCGATAGCGAGGCATGCGATCACTCAGAAGTGATCCCGACGTTAGACCAGTCACAAAAAGCAATGAGAGAGAGAGAGAGAGAGAGACGCCGCTGAGAGCAGGGCGTCAATCTCAAGCCACCAAATTCAAACTGTAGTCCAAACGGCGAGGGCGGTATTGCCGGTAAGCTGGGGAACCTACCCACACGCCTGCGGCTATTAAGCGACGATGAGGAAAACAGATAATTGGCCGGGCTTCAGAAAGAGAGAAAAAGTCACTGATAGCCTGCCTGAGGCAGCAGGCAGACTCACCCCTGGCAGAATTTAGCGAAGAGAAAGGAACTGATGAAATAATGTGGAAAAACTCTTGAAGAATCCAAAGCTTCTGGAATAAGTTTAGTAGGATAGCAGAGAAATTTTTAGACAGTGTCACAGGCTCAACTGAGTGAACTAAACTGGGACTCTGTTGAGCAAGTGGGCGTGTCTGAAGAGAAATCTCTTAAAGGAACACACTCAGTGTAGGCTACCCAACTACTGAACTACCCGAAGCTTTGGATTCTCCAAGCTGCGCGTTGGAGAATGCTCAGATACCTCTAAGTCCCATCCTGATAGCTCCTGATGGTTTGGCCGTTAGGTATTTTAATTCCATTACTATTCATCATTTTGCCTCAGTTTATTGCTATTGTACCACATTTCTCTAGGCCAATTCCACTGCTATATCTCTGCTAAAAATTCTTGCAGTATTTGTCAATGACTGGATTTCCATTTCTGGTTTTAAATAAAGCTTTAGATCATTCATATAAAGCAAATGTGGGGTTTTGTTAGTATTTATTTCTGTTTTTGACAGTCAGGATTGTTTTCTTCAAAATCACTGTAAATTGGTTAGTAGTAATGACAAATAATAAGAGTAATAATGAGTCAAAGATGCCTCTGACATTGACACACCCATCTTTTTTTTCATTTCCGACCACCAATTGTCTTTGTTACCTTTTTTATAAACATTCTACATTACATCAGACTTCCCTGCAAAGTTGCTATTTATGACCCTAACTAGCCTTCCATCAGCAAACCCACAGAACTAGTATAATCCACATTACTCAACCCGTCTCTGCTACATTTGGTATACTGAATTATTTTATCTGTACTTTTTCAGATTTTTTTTTTAATATTTACAAGCACATACAAGAGAACTTCTTTTGGTCTGAAATAATTTGTGTCAGCACTTGACTCCAGTTAGAAAGATAATCAACTCCTCTCTTTGCTACCATTACTCCTGCAAGACAGTGGCATGCACATTTCTGCCCAATCATAGCTGCATTAAAATCTTAGCATATTGCCTTTATTGAATATAATCAGTTCAATAGTGAGGTTAAGGAAATACTTAAAAAGTGTTAGCTTTTTGAGACAATAGTGTACCACTTTACATTTTTTTCTCCATCTAATTAGTAAAGTCTGCTTTTCTGTATACTGGTTATGGTAATGCTATGATTGTATAGCTTGGTTTAAAACACTGACATGGGACCTAGCTACTTTCCAGCCGAATTAAATGACAGAAATGTGTCTACAGAGGGAGATTACTTAAAAATTACTTAAAAACAGAGTGGGAGAAAACAGATTAACTGCAGCAACCATGATGGAGATAGACACCTTCCTTTTGTCTAATTGTCTTATTCAGAGTGAGAGGGTTACAATTAGGGATCCATTAAGATAAAGATAAATTGTTATTATTTAAAGGCAATCTAGGAAGAATTCATCCAAGCGCCTCCCTTTACTACTATCCTCCACTTGAGCATACAAATTCTGAATCAATGCTGAATATTGTCCAGCTAACCTGAGAGACACTCTGCCTAGCTTCCTCCAAATCTCAGCAAGAGCAGAGTAAATTGCCTTTGCTTTTGAGTTCCTCTAAGTTCTGCAAAAATCAAGAAAAGGATGAAGTTATGCTCTTATTGTCTTTCACAGTAAGCCAGCCTTACGTTACCGGGGTGTCCCCTACAGATATGTTGACTTCGGCTGACAAAACTAGGATCCAACCAGGAAGACAATATTGAGAATTCTGTGAGATGGTTCAAACATCTGGAGGGCACTCAGGTTGGAGGAGACGCTGCTGTGAAAAAAGTTAGAAGCAATAAGAGCGATTTTAGTGATTAAATTTTATTGAGCCCCGAGCATCCAGGAAACTCCATTTCCTTAAGAAAGCCACTTTCTAACTGACAGCTATGCTAGTCAGCCAAAAGAAGCTATGTGTCCTGGGACTCCCAAGATTCTGAGAGATTCTTTAAACACTAAAATTGATACTTGAATTATGTTTTGCCTTTTACTACATTGCCTTTGGCTATTTTAATTTTGTATTTGTCAGTAACAATAATGGTCACAGTTTGCAGTAGTCTTGATGGGATATACATTTTTAAGTAAAAAATAAAGGCATACAGGGCAACTATTGCTCTTCCTCAGGAGGCACCTTTCTGTCATTTAAGAACCCCAGGCTTAAATGCATTACTTCTTGGAAGAATCCATTCTCTTCTTTTCCTTCTCTTTGTTCCAGGTTATTCTAATATATGAGCATTTAAAGATGTATGCTATTCATTGTAAACCAGAAAAACTGCTGGAATTCTACCCGGTAAAAATAATTGAATCTGAAAAAAAAAAAATAACCAATGAAAGGCACAGGGGTCCATTTATTCTAGTCTGTGTGAGATCATTAGAAATGCTCCATTGCTCTTCAGCAGAATTTCCTTCTAAGTAGATCTGGGGTGCACAATCTTTTTTCTGACTTAAGGCTACACTTGGCCTTTGAGATGCATTACTGGGGGCCACATTCCCTAAAATGGCTGGAGGATTACAGCTGGATTTCATTTCAATTAAAATAACTAAATATCATTTGGTTACTCTTCATTCACTTAATGATGTCCCTCCTGCTATCACAATACAATAGGGGTTGTGGGTTCCATGAGGCCCTGGAACTATAGTAACACACTCCTGGTCCAGATCCTGTTGAAATAGCTTGCATCTATCGGCTAAAGATAGAGCAGAAGAGATTTAACAACTTTACTGCGGGTAGACAGTCATTTCACACTCTATTCTCAGAGCAGTTGTTAGTTATTTTGGAGAAAAACAACATGAGGTCTTCTGACTTCCACGTGCTTTAGCGCCTCAAATTAGTTCAGGAAATTAATTAAAGTTACTGTCATGATGGATTGTTCATGATTTTTTTTTTCATGACACAAGTAGCATTAAATTCATAGAAACAAACTAAGCTTGTAAATTCTATTAACTAAAGGAAATATCAATTCTCACCTTTTGCAGCGTCTTTATAACACTTTAAGATGTTATCTAAATTATATAGCTTGTAATACAGCATGCTCAGTTATGCTGACCCCCTCCAACCCATTCAAAGCAAAGCGTAAATATAGCTAAGGCATACACAAACATTTGCTATTAGTCAACAAAGGCAATGATTAGTTGCATCACCAACAATTTCCAAGAGCCTGGATAGCTCAGCAGACTAATGCATTGTAATTTAACTCCAGCTGTCTGCAATTAGTAAGTTCGAATCTTGCCAGGCTCAAGGTTGACTCAGCCTTCTATCCTTTCTAAGGTAGGTAAATTGAGGACCCAGTTTGTGGGGGCAATAAGCTGATTTTGTAAAAATATACAAAAGTATGAAGGCTATTGCTTAACGCATTGTAAACCGCCCTAAGTCTCCAGAGAAGGCGGCATATAAATCAATTTTTTTTAAAAAAAAAATTCTTATGTCATGCAACAGCCTATAACAGAAAACTAAGATAGATATGTCAAGAAATAAGTTTCAGCATTCATCAAATGGTCTATGCGTTGTCTACACATTTACCAATATGAAACCTAGAGGTGTTAAATAGTAACAGCTCTGTTAAACTCCAATTGAAGGAACTTGGGTCCCCAGTTACAGTATAAGAGAAATTTACAAACTCTTTAGAAATATCTGCAGTCCTGTAATATAAGTGATATCTTAGTCTACTGTGACAAGAGCTTCATCTAAGTCTTATTATTGAAACAATAACCAATACAATGTATCATGCTTTCATTGAACATATTAAATCATTTCAATGTCTTTCCACTGTCATTGGAAAAAGTATGTGAAACCTAGCTTTCTTCCGAGGAGTCAATTGGCAGATGTTCCAATCTATGAAAATCAATTATGTGGGGATTACACCATTGAAGAGAGCCAATTTGTTATAGTATCTAAGGCATAAGCTATAAACTAGGGGACTATAAATTCTAGTCCCACCTTAGGTATAACCCAGCTAAATAACCTTAAGCCAATCATTCTCTCACCTCTGAGGAAGAGGCAATAACAAATGATTAAATCTTGCCAAGAAAACTGCAGGAACTTGTCCAGGCAGTTGCCAGGAGTCAATACTGACTTGAAAGCATCCTAAATAAATAAATATTGTATGCAAACATACACATATATGGCTCACACTGAATGTTTGATATCATCAAAGTCTGCTCTTTACAACTCAGGTAAGTGATTCATCCTCTAATTCCAAAGATACACTTTAGATTCCATAAAAAGGTTTATCATGCCTATGGGATTGGAAATGGCTGCAAAACCACTACCGAACACTTTTATTTCTATCAAGCAGACGGTATACAAATGGAGAACATGCAATACCACTCTTACTCTTGGAATGGTTATCCAACGAAAGTCACCCCAACAGCAAGACATACAATATATACACTCTATCATAACAAAACTCGGAATAACAGCAATAGATCTGTACGCCATATTTACATTTTTTTCCCCTAAACTGGGTGTTCATGAGACAATTATAAGGAAAACACTTAATAAAAATTATCTATATGGAAGGATACCAAGGAAGAAACCAGTACTATCCAGAAAATACAGTTGTATGTCTCACTACCACCTGTATAATACAACTGACGGGCCACCAGAATACTGTCTAGCAGAGAGCTGAACACCCACTCTCCAAGATCGAATTCTTGAGGAATTTTATATTTGGAGAAAACAAAACACAGAATTTGAAAGACCATCCCTCACTAGAAATGTGAACCATAGTGGCGAGTATATCATGATTTGTGGCTGCTCCCGGCTTCAAATAAAAGGTGGTTTGACATCCTTATAAGAACAATGGATTCTGGACTATACCAAAAAATTCTACAGGAGATTCTAAGGGTATCCATTCATGAGCTGAAGTTTTTTAAAAATGTGGGTCATGTAACATGACAAGGCTCCTCAAGGGAATGGACCACAATACCTCCAAGGAACATGTACAATTTATATAAATCCTTCCATTCCCCATTATCCTGTCAGAGTTGAAGAGACTTCTTGGGTGAGAAGCGAAACATCTTCAAAAGAAAAAAACATGAAAGTCCAGTTGCCTCCTGAAAGAAAGAAAAAAAGCACCTTTGGGACAACCATGACCTGGATGACAGAGAATCTCTACAGACCATGTACAATTTATCTTACAAGAAATATTTAGTAGAAGTCATTGCTGACAGAGGAGATGCCACCAGTTACTCTAAAGCTTCACACTCTTTCTAACAGTGAATGTTGATTGAATGTGTTCATTAAAGACATGACATTGTAATTTAGATTGTTTTTTTGTTGTTGTTTTTTTGTGGGGGAGACGGAATGTCATTTATGTATTTAACCAACATCTCTATATCTATAAATAAGATTTATATAAAGTTTAGATCACCCAATAGTTTAGAATTATAAACAGTTTACAAATATTCTTTACCAGCCCAAGTTATTAAATCAAGCTGTCAGCTGCACTAAGCCTGGGGAAAGTTAGGCCTACAGAACTATAACCATCAAAGATCCTGGTCTATAAGCAAAGAAAAATAAGTTGACTAAAGTGAAGCTGCCACTCTTTTGCATTGTAGAAAAACTGTCACGAGAACTAACATTTCATGGATAAAGGTAAAGGTAAAGGTTCCCCTCGCACATATGTGCTAGTCGTTCCTGACTCTAGGGGGCGGTGCTCATCTCTGTTTCAAAGACAAAGAGCCAGCGCTGTCTGAAGACGTCTCCGTGGTCATGTGGCCGGCATGACTAAACACCAAAGGCGCATAGAACGCTGTTACCTTCCCACCAAAGTGGTCCCTATTTTTCTACTTGCATTTTTTACATGCTTTCGAACTGCTAGGTTGGCAGAAGCTGGGACAAGTAACGGGAGCTCACCCCATTACACGGCACTAGGGATTCGAACTGCTGAACTGCCAACCCTTCGATTGACAAGCTCAGCGTCTTAGCCACTGAGCCACCGTGTCCCTCATTTCATGGATAAAAAGTTTTAATTCAGCCCATATTTTACAGTGAGGGTTCTGTTGTTATCTTAGAGGAAAGCCTAACAAAAATATCTTGTGGTTGTTCGTTCATTGTCACTGATAAACACCCTCTTGACACTGTCTTTTTTTTTTTTTTAATCATGTTAAGATTAGATGTGGTATGTCCAAAGATGACTGATCAGGCCAATTTGGGCACAGAATGTTCTCACACAAGTTGGACAGACACGTGAAGGCACTGTAGTTGTTGCACCAGTAGCTCTGGTCTTAACGTGGCTTGCACTTGTACTGTGCTTCAACTGTGCACTTTGCTTCATATGCTTGATAACTCTTATGGATGAGGCGATGCCAGTAGATTACTTTTGCGCCATCATTTTCTAGGTAGTTGTGTCTAAATTGAGCAATCTCAGGGAGGCTTTTAGTGTTTGAAGTTTTTTGAACACTCTTTGAAGTATTTCTTCTCTCTTCCACACTAACTTCTTCCAGCAGTGAGTTCCCCAAAAAGAAGTTGCTTGGATATGTGCTTGTCTGGCATATGAGTGACATGATCTGCCCAATGGATCTGTGCTCTCTTCAACAGTTTGTGGACTGATGGTAGACATGCTGTAGATAAAAGTTTAGTATCTGGTATTTGATCTTGCCATCTGCTGCCCTATTATCCTGCAAAGTTAAGTAATGTTGAAGTGGTTGAGCTGTCTTGCATGCCTTTGATACAGAATCCACATTGCATAGGCATACAAAAGGATAGTAAGTACCACAGCTGTGTAGATCTTCAGTTTTATTACTGATTCCTTGACCTTCCCACATAGTGGAGCGCAGTCTACTAAAAGCAGAATTTGTCTCTGCTATTCCTGCAGGTTAACTTTTCCATCAACAGTCATTGCTTAGGAGAGGATACATAATTAAACTGGTCCATTGCCTGTAGTTTCGGCCCTTTTACTGTGATTTGGGTTCTGTGTATGGTGCATGAGAAGCAGGACGGTGCCTGATTTTAGTCTTTTTGATGTTGATAGTAAGTTCAAAGTTGTCACAAGTCATGGAGAATTTAATCCATATTAATTTGCACCTCTGGTTCTAAGTGTCACAGTGATCAGCAAAGAGGAAATCTCTCAGAATAGTTTCCTTCACTTTGGAGATAGGTTGAAGTTTCATCAAGTTGAAGAGCCTCCCTACTCTCTACTTGAGGCTGATTCCAGCATCACTGTCCCAGGAGGCATCTTTCAACATGGCAAACAATATCATGCTGAACAGTGTGATTGCAAGCGCACAGTCGTGTTTAACATCACTGGTGTTTAGAAATGCCTTAAAAGATTCTCCATTGTCCAGCACCCTGACCAACATGCCAACATTATAAATGATAATTCAGGAATAAAGAATTAAAACTGTGTGATGTCCAGATTGTATCATTCCTAACAATAAAGCAATTTCATTGAAGTCCAAATGTACAGATGCATTACATATTGAATTTCCAATAGTCCAATTCTTTGGCAGCTGAAAAGATTTGTCACCTGGTAATGATCAACCAGTGATTTCATAGAAACTTTATTTCACGCTTTCAAGAAGATATGTATTTCAGACAACTATCTGGAAGTACAGGAATAGCTTCTTCTTAACTTCCTCTTTGACCACTTCTAGTGTTGAGGGAGATTCAAAGTTCTGTCTCTTGATCTTCCGGTGGCCTCAATCATTGTTATTGATTGATAGTGTTGTATTTGATACTGTTTCTCCATCTTCTTCTGGGTCTGCCTTGTGTTCTTTGACCTTCTCCTTTTTTTGTATATGCTTTGTATGGTATGGAATCCCACAACATCCTCTCCAAAGTGTTTTAATTTGCTTTGTATGTAGTTTAAGATGGGTTCTATGCAGTGGTGGGTTGCCCCCGGTTCGCACCCGTTCTATAGAACCCGTAGTAAAACCGACGGGAGGCTCTACCCACCGACCCCGACGTCATCAAAATTGCTTAACGCATTGTAAGCCGCCCTGAGTCTCCGGAGAAGGGCGGCATATAAATCAAATTTTTTAAAAAATGCTTCTGCACTTGTGCAGAAGAGCTCTCTTGTGCGCGCAGCCCCATTGCGAACCAGTAGTAAAGGTAAGTAGAACCCACACCTGGTTCTATGTCAATGCTTTCTCTTATGGTCTCATTTCTGATTTTATGTCTTCTGGTCACTCCAGCAGCTTTCTTCAAACATCTCATTTCCGTGGTGACTAACTTTTGTTTATGTTTTGTTGTAAGTGTCCATGTTTGTCACTGGTAACATAGAATGGGGATGAATATGCTTTGTATGACATGCTTCTTTGTGCTGATCTGTACTGCCTTATGTTGTAGGAGTGAAGCAAGCTGCCCTAATATTTGGTATGCCTTACTGCATCATATGTTAATCTCTTCATCCATTTTTCCATCTTCACTGAATGTTGTTCCTAATCAGATATTTGAACACTTTGATTCTTATTTTATGCTTGCTTACTTTATGTAAGCAAGCATACAGGAATAGCACCACGAGAAAACACACACACACAAATATGCATGGGGCTGAATTGGAACGGCACCACCACTATCAATCATATCAATCCCTAAATTTCCCTTTAAGAATAAAAAGGACAATATGTACAATATGATTGTTGGGGGCAATATGCTGACTCTGTAAACCGCTTAGAGATGGCTGTAAAGCACTGTGAAGCACTATATAAGTCTAAGTGCTATTGCTATTGCTATATGCATGCTGAAAAACCATCCCCCAATCTTCAAAATTTGCACCCAGAAGAATACTTATGAGAAAATAGGAAAGCAACTGGAATCTAGCATAATGAAACTTTACCATATGGTGTGGGTTTTAATGAAATAAAACTATTATGCAATGTTCTGGGGTTAATTTTTATTTACTGAACCCTACTAAGGAATAAGAAATGAAAACTGGCTATAATGTGTTGAATGTACATCTTTGTCCTGAAATGGCCTATTAGCAGCTCCTAACTCTCATGGCTCAAAGGGGATATTTCATTCATTTCTATGAGGCAGTGAGTTGCTGTGAGGGGAGAGAGAGACAATGTCAGGATAAACATATGTTAAGTAAAATATACAGTTATGTACATAGCAATTTCGATCTTTGAATGTGATACTGAAAAAACTATAGCCATTCAGATGAGATGTCTGAGAAGAAAGTTCTTTATTCAATATTAAATTAAGACATAGGTAAGAAACTCTATTCTTCCAGAATCAGAATAGTTAGCTCTCTGAAAAAGACAGGGAGATCAGACTTATACAGAAATGCATCTTGCTTTAATTATTTCCCAAGGTTATTTGGGGGATGGAGTGCTGACTCTAATAACAATAAAAAAAGAAATGTTATAGCCTTGACTTAATATGTAATTACTTTTGCAGAACATAGCAAAGGGTTTTCACCTTTCTTTTCACCCATTTCTACTCACGCAAACCCCTTTAGAGGTTATGCAAGGCAGAAACTGGATTGAGTCTATGTTTGATGCTTTCCTAGTTCGTTTCAAGCTTTACCAAAGGCTCATTAAAAATCCTTGTGTTTCCTTCATTTCTCCCCCTACTTATATCGATGCCCCTCCTATTTGAGGGCTGCGCCAAAACAAAGCATGGTCTTTCCCCTTTGATGACGTAAATTCATAAGACAATTCCTTTCCAGTCTAGCCATGAGACACAGACAGATATCAACGTTTTTCAAAGAAATCTGCAAACGGTCCACACATTAGCTTTAAGTATCAATTTTGCCTATTTCACTGTTGCAAAGATGGAGATTAAAGGAAAAAAATATTCCCCCTACCTAGCACAAGTGCCAGTTTTGCATCAGCTGACATTTCTCTCTCTCTTTTTTTCAAAGCTATTAAGATGCAGATGGGAACTGCCATCAGTGACGTCAAAATAGTCTCTTGGCAACGATTAAGAGGGCCATCCACCATGGGGATTTCCTGAAAATTTAGCATGAAAATTACCCACCTCCTCTGTAATGTCAAGATGTGCGACACTGCACTGGAATTCCTTTTAACCCATTCCTGCAGAGACAACACCTCCGCTTCCTGGCATCCGTTCTCTTTGCCCAAATCCCTTATTCTTTCAAATAACAACAGTGGGAGGGGGAACATTCTGGGGTTATTAGCCGCTGGTGAATACTGAACCAGCTGCTTCTTTCCGGAATAGGGGGGAAAAAAATATGCCCGCTCATAAAAATAGCTCTTAACTCTTTCCCGCCCAAGAATGAGATGCTGCACAAAACGAGTTTGAGGGTTATATAATTTCACAGCAGCTACATGAAATCCAATCGAGCTTTTCATTAACCATTGCTGTCCACTGAATATGCAGAATATTTAGCAACTGAAATTAAGAAATAAACAAAATACCAAACATGAGGGGGGGAAGGGGGGGGACAGGACACACACAACCAAGCTAAGCTTGTGCTGAACAGCAAAGAAAGTTTCTAATGTTATAACACGCATGCCAGCTTTTAGAAATACAGGTTGCAGAGGTGCCCATCCACACTCAAAAACAGACAGCTTACTTTGAATATGCTGGGCATGTTCACCTCTGAGACATCCAAAAGCAAGGGACAAAGACGAAATGAAGACAGAGACAGTTTCTCAGCTGAGTTACCAAGTGCACTCAAGAGACCTTCTAATGGGAATGAGACTTGAAACAGAGAGAAGTGGAAGAATGGCAACATTAATTCAGCTTCTTCCCCTTCTTTCCTTTCCTGAATTTTGGCTTCAGAGAAATAAGAACAATTCTGAAGGGAGCAACCACTTGCTAAAGTTATTTCCATTCACCTTTGACAAAACCATCCAACCGAAGCAACTCTGCATTACTGACACCACTAGCTCCTAAATTAACCTTCTTTGGACACTGTAATGCTTCTTCAGCATTTCCATCACCTTTTTTGATTTTCTTAAAAAAAGTACAGTTTTAACATACTTATTTCAGACGAAGATATTTAGAGGCTCTGCCAATTAAACACCTAAGTGAACACACCCAGAAAAGTTCTGAGGAAATCCCTCCTAGGCAGCCCAGTTCACTATAAAACAATAATATGACCATCGTGACACAAGGGGAAGAAAGCCGAAAATGCATCCATTTCATCCTACTGTGTTCAATGACATACAAATTTGGCTGACAGGTCGTGCCAATTTAACAGCCATGGTCTTTGAATTTGAACAAACCTATATTGCATAAGCAAACCCCCTACAACGTATATATTCAAAGTGCAGGAATTCAGAATAAGAAAGGGGGGTGGGTGGGTTTAGAAAGATGCTCACCTCATCCTCAAAACCAAATTTCCTCATCAAGAGTCCATCAAGGAGAGTTTCTTCATGACACAAAAGAAAAGAGTGCTTTTATGGGGGGAATTCCCTTCTTCCCTCTAGGGTGAAAGCACAGCAATAACCAGCAAAACTGGTGACATGGAAGTCACCCAGACTCTGCAAGTCTGAAGAAGAGGCTGTGTGGAGGGAGAAGTCATGGAATCAGATATTCTTCATTCAGAAGAAGTGGGGGGGGAAAGCCATTCACAAAATCCTCAACGAAGAGCAGGAACCCCCATTGCTGACGTATCATGATAGCCCGATAGCTGCACAATAGATTTACAAGGAATTGATTCGTTGCAATCAGCATAAGATTTCTCTTCTATCAGCCTCCCCCTCCCCACATCATTCCAAAATCATTAGTGACTTCATCCTAAAAATAAACTCACCCTGATGGAAACGGCAACTCCAAGTAGGTCATCTATTTCCCCTCCTCAACAGGGATCTCATTGCCAGGAACAGTGATCGGAGGAATCATGCCAGGGGGCTCATGGTTCTTGGAATTCCCCAGCCCCCCCCACCCCCTTCGGCGTCACTGCCGTGCCTGCCTTTCCAGCCCCCAGTGGAAAAAAAAAAAAGAAGGCTCCTCGCCACTTGCTACAGCAGCTAATTACTCCTGACAAGCCATTCAGAAGGAAGCAAATCTCAGCTGCTGGAAGAGATGGCATAGAAAGCTCTGCCAATGGCAACTTCCACACACACACCCTCTCTCTCTCATTCAAAGACTTATGCAGAATCGCCTCTGCAAGGCTCAGGATAAGCACTTTAAAGACACAGCACCCTCTTTTCTGTCCTAAGAACGTCAATTACAGAAGAACAATCAGATCAAAGGAAGGCTGAGGAAGCCGATAGAAGCTGCAATGGGCTTCCTTAAAAAGAGAAAGTTCTTAGTCCTGCCTTGAGTTGCTTTGATTCCATAAGGATTTGTATGTACGTTTGAATCATCTTTTATTTTGTTTACATTATTCTTCCCAAGTTTAGTTAACTTCCATGTGTGAACTTCAACTCCTAGAATTCCTCAGCCAGCCAGTTCACTGTTGAGAGTTCCTGAGATGGTCTACAATCTATAAGATGGCTAGGTTGGAAAAGACAGGTGTATATGAATATAAAGGCTTCATTGCCAAGTTTCTACTTTAGAACACATTTCACTATCTTGCAAACATTCTCTCAGTACACAGTCCATCTTCATTATGCATATATACAATATCCATATCGTTATTCCCTGTAACATCCAAGAAACATCATGCGAAGTAGACCAAAAGATAAGACATGGTAAGCCAAAGAAATTAAAGTTGCATTGGTATGTATTCAGGAGAGATAGAACAGAAATATAAGGAGCTGGACCAAAAGAAATTAGCTGTAATAGGACCTAAGTGCAGCTAAATTGGTCACATACATTCTAGTATTTTTAATTGCACGGGTAGCGGGGTCCGTTTTCACCCTCCCCAGACTCCTAGAAAGGCTCTGGAGGCTGAGGAGAGAGAAAAACAGGCCTTCCCCACTACCCCTCGAGGTCCTCCGGAGGCAGGAAACAGCCTGTTTCCCTACTTCTGGTGGGCCCTGAAGGCCCAAAAATCAGCTGGCCAGCATGCACATGCGTGCCGGAGCTGAGCTCGTGTGCCCGATATGGCTATGCATGCCACCTGTGCTACACGTGCCTTAGGTTCGCCATCACGGGTATAGGGTTTCCTGCCTAAGCAGGGAGTTGTACTAGAAGACCTCCAAGGTCCCTTCCAACTCTGTTGTTCTATTATTACAAATTCTGATTACATGACTGTAGGGATGCTGCAACAATTATTAAGTGCAAGCACTGGTTATAAGTCACTTTTTTTCAGTGCCACTGCAACTTAGCATGGTGGCTAAACATATAGTTGTTAAGTCAAAGATTACCTATACTTAGAATATATTTAAAAAGTTAGATGACATAAAATGCTTCCAATTATTGCTTCTTCCCGTGTCTCAACTGCACCACATTAACCAAAAGCAGACACAGATAATACATATACATACATACATACATGCATGCATACACACACACACACACACACACACACACACACACACATATACACACAGGTAGTCGTCAATTACAATAGTTCATTTAGTGACCGTTCAGTTACAACGGCACTGAAAAATGTGAGATATGACAGTTTTTCACACTTACAACCTTTGCAGCTTCCCCATGGTCATGTGATCAAAACTCAGCTGCTTGGCAACTGGCTCATATTTATGACCGCTGCAATGTCCCAAGGTCATGTGATCACCTTTTGCTACCTTCTGACAAGCAAAGTCAATGGGGAAGCCAGTTTCACTTAACAACTGCTTACTTATTTACTAACTTATCAGCTGCAGGGATTCACTTATCAGCTGCATAATTACTAACTTATTACTTACTTACTAACTTATCACTTAATGGTAAGAAAGGTCATAAAATGGGGCCAAACTCACTTTACAAATGTCTCACTTAACAACAAAAAGTTTGGGCTCAATTGTGATCGACTATCTGTACCTGACTTTTTACTGGCTCACAATACAGCATGCTGATATGATTTTTAATGCTAAAATAGCTGAGGTTTTGCCTACTAGGGATAGGTATCTGAAATTTAGAAGTAATCGCTACTAATGTTGGGGAGAGAGGGAAGAAGGAGACTGCTATTTTGCAAATGTGATTTTGGGGTCCCTAAGAATGTTCTAACTCTCGGTTTAATATATTAAGTGACTGTGTAAACTGATAAACATTTCAAAGACAAACAAGTGAAATAAAAATTAGCAAGTGGAAAGCTTGTTGAGACTGCAAGCGTTTTTTTTATTAAAAAAACGAAATAGGCCCTTCCTTCTCTCTTTATAAAAAAAATCAGTTAAAAAAAAATCCAGGTGTCTCATGATTTGCCTTGTTTCAAAAGAATGTGCCTGAAAACTTAAATTCTCTATGGATTCCTGCTTTCAGCTCCTCCTCTGTCTATCTCTTTTGGAGAATGGAGATACGGTTCTTTTTCAGCTATGGTACCAAGATTCGGATGCCGAGTGCAAAGTATTACTTCTGTTTGGGAGAGAGCCTGTTATAATATGACACTATACCACATAAATATTGGGATGTTAATGCCTGAATAACTGCTCTGTTTTAGCAGAGGCAAAAAATTAAAAACCCTCTGCAGTCAAAAACATTCAAAATGTCTTTGATTGGATATAATTGATGACACTACAGTTTCATTGCTGTGAAATATACACTATGGATCTGCCTGAATCAAAACCAAGACAAAAATCTCTCAGTTAAAGTTTAAAAAAGAAAAATTTTATACATTTGAAAACATGGAATGCCTGAAAGGCTCAATCTAGTCAAATCAAATCCTTCAGAGATTTCAGCGATCTCTTGCCACCAGATTACCCACTATCCAAACATAAATAGCAATTCTGCATAAAATCTGAAATATTGGGTTTGGAACCTCAGGGCTGTTTTTAAAAAGCAACTGCTTATTTCAGGGTTTGAAAAGTTTTTTCAGTGCTCCATATATAGTGGAAAGGAAGGGGGAGGGAGGATATACTAAAATAAAGGAAAAATATACAAAGTTTTTAACAAGAGATTAAATCTTGTCCTCATAAAGTTATATGGATTAATCAAGTCAATTTAAAAAATCAATTTCTAGGTAAAAAGAGTGGACACATTTAATCCAGCCAAGATTTTTAATCAAGTCTAACAGAGTCTATCAAAATAAATCAATATTTTAGCAGCACCCAAGGCACAAAAAGTTCTTCACCATTTGATAGATTCCAGTTTCATTTTATAATTTAACATATTAAGTTCTTTAACACTTATTTTTCTTTTCAATACATCATTAACAAATAAGAATATCAAATCAACTTCCAAATCTTTGATTTATTGGCCTTTATAGTTTACTTACGTTTAATTTTAACCAATCTCTCTGTCACAAAGTCAAACTGGGCATGGAGCACAATATTTTTGTATGACAATTACTGAGACAGTAATTTTATCATTCTAAATATGTTTTTTCCTGCTATCACTCTCCTTGTGCGCAAAATAAGACAATTATATATATTCAACCCAATGATTCATCAAAAATCTTAATTATGTGCCTTAAAAAGCCAATGTTTTGTGAAAGGTAGATTACTTCAAACTTAATTGAAATGAAACATTTTTATATTTCAGAATTTTACGTATCCCCAGTATTTCAGCATTCCTTTCTGTGTGTGCACGTATGTACACCCTTTACAGGAAAACACATGAAACTTCCTATTTACATACACCCTTTCCTCTATAGCAACATTTTTGAAACTGTGTTGGGATTTCTTAAAAATATCTATGGTTTCTCGACTTCCGGTTTGCTGCTGGCCGCCGCCAGACGTTCCTCTGGGATCGTCAGCTCCCTCTGCCTGTATAGAGCCGCCGTTACAGCGGACGGCGGCTCGAAAAAACTCCGTTTCCAAGAGGAAACGGAGAGAGAGCCAGCAGGGGTGGGTAGAACTCCCCGCAGAGTCCCAAAAGTTTTTTTTTTAACTTTTGGGACGGAGCGGATGAGAAGCCCCATATCCCCTGCCGCTGCTCCGGGCTTTGGGAGACCTCTGCCTATGCAGAGCCAGGCGTCAAGAGCAAGCCTCTGAATCTAAAAGAATAATTAAAGAAATGAAGAACTGGACCCTTAATACTGAACCGCAAGTATCTTACCCTTTCAAAAACTATTTAAAAGAAAAGAGCAGAGGAAAAGAGGGAAAAAGAGCCTTCTAAAATGGCGTCTGCTGTGGCTGGAGAAGGGCTAAAAGGGAAAGTCCTTCCGTTTTTCATTATTACAATGTAGCGGAATAAATATCATTGGCTACATTTCTAGAGAAACCTCGCTCCTGTGCTGCTCAGAAGTTTTTTTTAATGAGGGAAAGTCTTTTTGTTTTCTATTTCTTCTCTTATTTTTGCTAAATCTTGTCTGTGTGGGAAATGGCATCAGGACTTATACAGCTGGACAAACAGGGGGGGGGAATTTCCCCCCTTAAGAAATTGCGCCAACAAATTTCAACTCTTCAGCGTCAGAAACCCGATTTTAATATATTAGAATTTATCCTTGAAGAGATTGTAAGAAGGGATGAGATTGTGAATCAGCAACTTGAAAAATTTAAGCAGGAAATTAAAGAAATTGGTGAATTGGTGAAATCAGAGTCTGACTTCTTGAATAAAAAGATTTCAAAAGTTGCTAATGGTTTATCAGGCTTTCTGATTCGGATGGAGGCAAAGACTGAATTATTAGAGACTAAAATGAAGGAAGTCGAGGAGAATTTGGATGACATGACTCAAAAAATTAAAAAGGATTTGATAAACATTCAGGATAATAGCTTGGAAGACAAATCTAAAATGGAGACTGACCAAAAGATTGGTAATGAGGAAAATGTACAACAGAGGATTGAAAGAGAAGTTTTAATGATTCAATATAATTTTACAGAATATGCAATTAGATTGAGAGGTCTGCAGGAAAATAATAGAGATGATTTAAGGAAAGTATCTTCTGAAATTCTGGCTGGGATCTTAAAGGTTCAACCTGATGAAGTGTATTGCAGGATTGATAGAATTTATAGAATAAACTCCTGGTGGGCAAAGCAAAGGCAACTGCCTAGAGATGTGGTGATCTATTTTACAGATAAAGAAATTAGGAATAATATTGTGCAGAACTCTTTTAATTCCAATTTGCAATTTCATGGAAGAAAGATTTGGATTTTCAAGGAGCTCCCGCCCAAGATGTTAATGGAGAGGAAGAAATTTGGCTTTTTAGTGACTGAATTAAAAAAAAGAAATATCCTATTCAGGTGGGACATCCCAGTTGGTTTAATATTGAGATATCAAGGCGTAAGATATCAATTGCACACTGTTGAAAAAGCGGAAGATTTTTATCAAAAAATTCTAAAAATGAATTTAACACCTTTAGGCATAATACAGGATAAGCAAAAGGAGTTGGAAATAAAAGGAAAACATCAAATTACAGAGGCTGTGATGGATAAATTGTCTTTGGACTCCTTGGAGACCCCAGCTGGACTGTTTATAAATAAGAGAGCAGTGTCATCCGAACCCAAGGTGATGAATCATCAAGTCACAGACAAGTGCGCAAAGCAATCAGTTGATATACAAGTGATGGAGAAGAAAGATGAGATGATAAAATTAACCCAACAAGAACAATCCACAAAGCAGAATGAAAATCAACCAGCAGATATACAATTGGTAAGCAAGAAAAGAGGATGGAAATTCAACCCGAAAAAGAAAAAGAAAAGAAACAGATCTTATAGAAACAGCAATTTCCAAACTAAGCAACAGTGAAGCCAGGCGCTTTAAAAAATGAATGAATATTAGAAAAGACAGTGGTGGCGAACAATTGTCTGATACTATCCTGAGGATTGTGGCAGATCTCTGCAAGGCCATGACTTTGGGAAGTGGAAAGAGCCTCACTTTGTTGGATTTGAATCATCTAATTTTTTCTTATTTACTTTTTTTTTCTCTTGGAAATATATTATAACTACTTTGAGTTATAAGGCAGGAGAGTTTTGCTGGGGCATGCAGAAGATCTGGATGTTACTCAGTAGGATGACGGGAATTAACAATCCTGATGAATACCACAACTATAACCATACGGATATATTCATAATTATAATGTCACTCGGGTGGTTGTTTTTACTTTTATACAGGTGTGCGGATATCTACTACTGATGGGGGCAGAAGATGACTGAAGATTTTGAACAAACTGTTGCACCAGCACGTTATTTTACCCTATTATGGGTGATGGATTTAATAATCTAGTGGAAAGACATCAAAGAAGATATTATATGGATCATAAACTTAAAGTTATTGTCTTTTCTCTTTTTACATAATGAAATGCATATATAGATATGTGTATATCTTAGTAAAGTGGGCAGTTGATTATATTTAGAATCGTATTGCATGATTTTGTAGGAATTGAAGGGCTGAAAGAGGTTAGTTTACTGACTGTTATAAAATGGGATGCATATATAGATATGTGTATATTCTAGTAAAGTGGGTAGTGGATTATATTTAGAATTGTATTGTCTGATTTCAAGTCATATATTTAGAGGAGTGGAGGAAGTGGACAGAATTGAATAAATTTGGTTGCAGGGAGAAGGCCGATTTAAAATGTTATATTAATATATATAAAAGATTAAAGGTTAATTTGTAATAATACTCAATAAGTTTAGGGGAGGAGAAAAAGGGCAGATTACCGTAAAAATGGGAGTTATAAGATTAACAAGTTAAGGGTCAGTATTCCGAGAAGGGATTAAGGGAAAGGGAAGATATTATGTATGTAACTAGTTATGAAATAGCTTATTGTTGTGAAGAAGTCACAGGGGGGGTTGGGTGGAAAGGGTGGGTTAGGGAAGAGGGGGGGAAAAAGGGGGAAAAACTTGTATTTGAAAACTTTTTCAATAAAAAAAAAAAATATATCTATGGTTTCTCAATTAGAAGTCCAGGTATGGTAGGCCACCTTTCCTTAAAACAAAACAAAACCTTGTAAGCATTCTTTTGCAATATAAAGTTAGTTGCTTTCCAAAGAATGAATTGATATAAATCTAAATCAGTGTTCTCAAACTTCATAATTTTAAAATATGTGGACCTCAAGCTCCCAGAATTGTGGAAATTGAAGTTCATGCATCTTAAGTAGCTAAGATTTTTTTAAAAAAACCCAATGTAGATGAGATAAACCTCAATTAACCTTAACTTAAAATGCCCTCCAGTACACAACTAAAACTAGTCTGACCTAGACAAATTTATGGTGCTTCTATAATATTTACTTGCCCAAGAATCTGGCATTTTCACAATCTGCTGAAGTTCCTGAATTGACAACATGATATGGAGGGTTTATGACAATTCGCCATGGCTGACTCACATTGGCCAACTCACCACGGGACAATTCACTGTGGGGCAACAATTACATTAATATGAAAGAAATGGTGGAATAGAATCATTAAAAAAAGGATGCAAAAGGAGGAATAGAATGAAATGTGAATGACAAAAAATAAAATATTTTTTTTTATTTTGAATAATTAAATTGACTTGTCAAATTGTCCTGTGGAGAGTTGGCCATGGCCAATTGTCCCACAGCAAGTTGGTTGTGGTGAGTTGGCCCATTCTGTGATATGGAATAGCTCTCCCTGATGATTGATATCCAAGAGGGAAAAAATTGCTCAAATGCATTGTATGCACTGAAGTACCTACTCTCAGAAAAGGAGGGGGGAGGAAAATCACAGCTGACAGCTATTTCTAAATGCTACAGGAAGAAAACTGTACATTACTATGAACTAATATACTAATGCAGGATAATATTTTAGCATAAGCATATTTATTTTATGATTAGTTTGATTATTATTTAGAAAAATATTCAGCCAAACAACACGCCAAACAAATGCAGAAGTAGTGGGTTTCAATTTCGGTTGCTACCGGTTTGCTTGTGGGTGCGCGCTCACGCTCGCACACACACGCAACACTTCTACACATGCGCAGAGATGTCCGGGTGGGTGGGCGGAGCCTCCCGCAGCCATGGCTACTGGTTTACCCGATCAGGGGTGAACCGGTAGCAACCCACCACTGAAATGCAGCCATCCACATCTTCACAAGGGAGAGATTTTTTTTTTTTTGGTCACATACATGGATGTGACACAGCTTATCCCTTTATTAAGGGGGGGAATGTTTTGCCCTTTTAAATCAAAACTAAGGTGAGCACCTTAAAAAGATAGATCATATTATTCTATAACCTCTTAGGCATCCTGAAACTCAGGATGTACAAGGCTCCTTAGGGATTTCAAATCAAAAAGTCAGCATTTCCAAGAAGCCACAAAAGCAACAAAAGTTTAGCTGCCTCATTTTTCATACTCTCTGGCTCTTTTCTAATATGAAAGGGGTTTCCTGAAAAACAAAGGCTCCCACAACATTAATGTGTAATAATGTTTCACTTAAAAGCAGTATT
Organism: Arizona elegans; assembly: GCA_022577455.1. Lineage (NCBI taxonomy): Eukaryota > Metazoa > Chordata > Lepidosauria > Squamata > Colubridae > Arizona > Arizona elegans. The sequence goes on from JAKOOJ010000003.1 coordinate 18,639,128, forward strand.
AGAAAAACTTTAGTCAGCCACCTGACCATGTATGAATGCCTATCTCAACATCAAAGTTTACCTTGGAACTCGTCTCTGCACATAAATGTATAGGGGCAATGCGTGTAAACAGCTCCATGGCTGTCAGATCAAGTAAAGCAAGAAGAGCCACCAGCTGAACCAATTCACACTTTCTTTTGTAAATTCCATGTAATCCTTTATAAAATATAACAGATAGGCAGGAAGAATTGCATTCTGCTACATAGTAATAATCATAAATGTTATTTAAATGGCGGTATTCATCCAAGAACATTCTACAATATGGTGGCATTCTCAAGTTCTAGATCCCAGCTTTGAAATATTTAGGCACCAGATTTTTTTTGTCTCCATTGCAGGCACAAAATGTGATATAAGTATTTAAAGGTCTTATGGTAGGACTAAAATTGAGGTCCAGTTCAATTTTGTCCATTCTTTGACCCTGAACATCAAGAAAACTCAAATTTGAAGACATTCTCCATAAAAAACCCAAGAGAGAAGCCAGCATAATCTCCATCAAATGAACACCTTTATTGTTGTTTTTGTTTTGTCTCAGCTATAGAAAAATAACTTCTACTCTCATCTTTCTACAATTTTCTGAGTTTAGATTTTAGATAAACAGAAAGCTCCCCTCATGATCCACACAATGTCTGTCCTACTAGGGCCAAATTCCTTCCATTTTACATGTACTCTTTTCCTATTTACTTTCTAAAAACATAATCTTTGTAATATTCAGGAACCCGCCATGCATTGGTTTCTACAGGGCTCTCATGAGGAGCTAAGCTAGAAACTGGGGCTAGTGGTAAAAAGGGCCAAGTCAACAATGTATTTTCAGTCACAATTTCTTTTGTATTTTTGTAGCAAGAACACTTGGGGAAGAGGGGGTAAAGGAAAAGCTTCTTTCACTCCTCCAGCTATTCTGAATGGAAGCTGTGACACAGAAAAGGCTTTAAGCTGATTAATATGGTTATTCTGAAACTGCAACTATTTTGATCAGATACATTAGGGGAGTTAAATTAAAGCCTCTACACTGCACTTAATTCTAATTAAGAATTAGTGAATTCTTCTAATTAATGAAACTTAAGGGGTTGCTTATATGTATGATAGAACTGAAGGCAGAACATCCCTGAAGCTAGAATCTACCTACTCACTAAATACTAAAAGGACAGTTAAGAGATATATAGTAATTTTTACATAATTTTCAAAAATATGCATCTAATCAGGCTACTGTGACATGTCATTAGGCATGTGGGTTACACAACTGTTTAAAGAAGGTTTCAAGAAAGGATGGCTTTCTGAAAAATTTGCAGAAATATAAACTAATAGATGACAAATTATAATCTTGCAGTGCAATGAAGCTGCCCTGTAAAATCTATTGAAGCAAACTGAATAGCAGGCCAGTATTAACTGGCTGAAAGGATCAAATTAATTAATCTAATAATCCACTGTAAGAAAATCAAGATGCAATGCCAAACACAGGTTTCATCCTATTCCTGTCTAGACCATTTAGGATACATTTATACCTGCAGAAGAGGGAGGCAACCTCAGAACAGAAAGTAGACAAGCACCTACATCCAGTTGAAGACTGTGACAAGAGTAATGACACATCAAGCAAGAGCAAGAAGGCTCTGAGACCAACACCAAAGATCAGTAAAAGAAAGAAAAAAAAAATCTGAATCTTGCCTTTTACACTCTCTTTACAATACATATGCTAAGTAAAGATACTCCTGACTCTTGAAACTGAGTTTAACTGCTGATGACTACATTGGGTTACAAAAGTGATCTCCCATTACCACACAAAAATTACGAGCCTGCATAACATATATGCTATTTAGAACCCTCAAAGGGGAAAAAATGCTACTTTCAAATAAATTTCCTTTCCTGTTTGCCCAGAGGTTTGTTACTCTTACTCATCACAGGGCACCAGGAAAATGTCTATTTACCAACCTGTCCTACACACTGAGTCATAATATCAGATGAAAATGCATCTATCTTTGGCCGTATCAAAAGGGTAACACAATGTGCTTTGAGAAGGAAAGAAAAAAGTCCAGGAATTGTTTCAAACTTTCATACGTAGACGGTTATTCAGAACACAGCAATAATGTTGACTGCCTCACATGTTTGGCATCATGGCAGAGCATATGCATCTCTTCTTTCATGAGGTGCTGCCCGCCCCTTAAGATTTTAGCATCTCTCATGTGGGTTTGTTTGGTGCCAAAAGCTTGTCAAGCACACCCGACACTGTGTGTGTGTGTGTATGTGTGTGTGTGTGTAGATTTACTGTGTACACACATCTATTTTCCCTGTTAATGCCTTCTCTCATTCTACAGAGGCTGCTTGTTGTTAGGTAAAACTCATATTTTTCCCCACAAAAATTTTATTTATTTATTTATTTGTTTATTATATTTCTATACCGCCTTTCTCCCGTAGGACTCAAGGCGGTGTACAGTCAAGAAAAATATAGACACACAAACATCATAAAATTGCTAATTAAAATTATTACTTAGTTTGGTCAATTAAATAAAACCCAGAATTAGATAATATTTTTAAAAAAATCATTGACATGTTCGTATGTTTAGCCCCGCCTGTTGGAACATCAGGGTCTTGAGGGCACGGCGGAAAGCACGGAGATCAGGGATATTCCGTATCTCCGGGGGCAGTTCATTCCAAAGGGTTGGAGCCCCCACAGAGAAGGCCCTCCCCCTGGGAGTCGCCAGTCGACATAATTTGACTGACGGTACACTGAGTATTCCCTCTCTGTGAGAACGAACTGGTCGGTGGGAGGCTATTGGTGGCAAAAGACAGTCTCGTGGGTACCCGGGTCCTAAGCCATGGAGCGCTTTAAAGGTGATAACTAACACCTTGAATCGCACCCGGAAGACCACCGGGAGCCAGTGCAGCTCGCGTAGGAGAGGTGTTACATGGGCGTAACGAGCTGCGCCCATAATCACCCGCGCGGCTATGTTCTGGACCAGTTGGAGCCTCCGGGTGCTTTTCAAGGGGAGCCCCATGTAGAGACCATTACAGTAGTCCATACGGGAGGTAACTAGGGCATGAGTGACCGTGCGCAAGGCGTCCCGATCCAGAAAGGGACGCAACTGGCGGATCAGGCGAACCTGATAAAAGGCACCCCTGGCCACGGCCGTCAAATGATCTTCTAAAGATAACCGTGAATCCAGGAGGACACCCAAGTTGTGGGCCCTCTCTGTGGGGAGCAAGATCTCATCCCCTATTGTCAGTGATGGTACTAGCTGACTATACCGGGACGCCGGAAGCCACAGCCACTCGGTCTTGGAGGGGTTGAGTCTGAGCTTGTTTCTCCCCATCCAGATCCGCACGGCCTCCAGGCAACGGGACATCACAGCAAGGGCATCATTGGGGTGGTCTCGGGTGGAGATGTATAGCTGTGTGTCATCAGCATACTGATGAACGCTCACCCCAAAACCACGGATGATCTCGCCTAGTGGTTTTACATAAATGTTGAACAGAAGGGGTGAGAAGACTGACCCTTGCGGCACCCCACAAATAAGGTGCCTCGAGGTTGACCTCTGCCCCCCTGCCAACACAAACTGCGAACGGTCAGAGAGGAAGGAGGAGAACCACCGAAGCACGATGCCCCCTATTCCTAACCCCTCCAGCCAGTGCAGTAAGATACCATGGTCGATGGTATCAAAAGCCGCTGAGAGATCTAATAGGACCAGGATAGAGGAGCAACCTCTGTCCCGAGCCCTCCAGAGATCATCCACCAATGCGACCAATGCCGTTTCCGTGCTGTATCGTGACCTGAAGCCCGACTGGAACGGATCCAGATAGACAACTTCATCCAGGTATCGGGGTAGTTGTCGCGCCACCACACTCTCAACAACCTTCGCAACAAAGCGAAGATTGGAGACTGGACGATAATTTGATAATATAGCCGGGTCCAGGGAAGGCTTCTTGAGGAGGGGCTTCACAACCGCCTCTTTCAAGGCGGCGGGAAAAAATTCCAAAGCAGCAACAAGATATGAGAATTTGTTATTCCACATCAGACTACTGTTGCTGTCTTTTGATTCTGATGCACAACTTTTCTTCAAAATCTCGAGCAGAGGTGGCTTTTCTTACACCCCATTATAAATGAAGAGGATGGGGGGGAGGAATCCTAGAATTTCCCCAATGCCAGTTATATTCTGACACTTGAGCCCATGCCTCTTTTGTTCCGTTTTTTCTCCAGCCATTTAAATTAAATCCTGCTTTTGATTGTAGCAAGTGAGAGGACCAGTTTTTTTTGTTTTGTTTCAGTCTTGGTAATATTTGGGGTTTTAGGTGTCTAGCAGGGTAGGGGGAGTGTTTAAGAGATGAAGTGGGAGAAAAAAATAACCTTATTATATTCTCTCATATTTTCAGACTCATGGTAAGAAAAGTAAGAACTCCTAAATCAGCTTAATCTTCTATTTCTTCCAAACTGAGGGGCGGGGGAGAGACAGAATCACAGTAAGAAGCCAGAAGCCCCTTGGCCTAAACTGACAAAACTGCAAGAAGCACAGAGAAAGGAAGGCATAATCTAAGGACAGTTGACTTGGTCCAGCAAAGCCAACGTTTTAATCTTGAGTTTAACAAAGTTCAACTAATTTCTCACATTGTGCTATCTTATAATGTGCTTTATGACATTTTAACTTGCTGTGTTGTATGATTTAGCCATTGTGTTTATTTATAAGACATGATCTGTAGCTTAACATTATATGTCAATTTAGATACTATGGCTAGTCAACAAATACTAGTACAAACTCTGATATGAGTGTCAGAGCTGAGCGCAATAAACAAGAACAAGATCCAGCCTGGTTAGTAGTCTTAAGCCTATCAAGAATACCATCTTCTTTTTTTCAAATTTACTCTTAATTTACTCTTCAACACTGGAAGTTTTTAAGAAGAGATTGGACAACCATTTGTCTGAAATGGTATAGGGGTTGGACTAGAAGGTTTTCTTCTAGGTTTTTCTGACTGAGCAGGGGGTTGGATTAGAAGACCTCTAAGGTCCCTTTCAACTCTGTTATTCTGTTAAGAGAGGCTAGAGCTCAATGATAATTACTTTGTGTATAAAAAGTCTTGGATTTGGTCCCTGTCATTTTCAACTAAGGAGTCTCTAAAAATACAGTATGCCAAGTTCTCTGCTTTTATGCTCTGATGAAGCACTGCTAAAATAGACCATACGGGGTCACAAACTGTGCTAGCCCTGGGATCTGTTCATGCTGGGTTTATGTGGTACGGTTTATAAACTAGCATGTTGTCTGAACCCAGCCATCTATGACTGAGCTGGGCAACTCAAGAGCCAATTAAACTTCATATGTTCATAATGTAGAGAACTCCATTTTTCCCCCCTTTGTAAGAAACATCATCAACTCTGTGACATTGGTATGATAAGAATCCACAGAACAGACCACTGCTTTTTTTTTCCAATTGTCTCCTGTACCACCTCATCCATCATTACATCTCTACAGGCAATAGCTATAGTAAATTATTTCCTACGGAGGAACTATGCTATACTGATTATTACATACAACAATATTCATTATTATGCAGAGCTACTGCTTCCCCCCTCCAACCTGTTTTTTTTAAAGGGGGGTAGGTGGGATAATTATAAATGAAAAAGATTAGAAAGCCAAATCTTCCCTTTTTTCAACCTGCAAGGAAACCATCGTTCTATTTCCAAGGGGAATAAAAGGCACCAAAAGGGTCGGAGAAGACCTTGCACTGTCAAAGGAGGGATCTTCTCTCCCTGTGTTTAAGCCTGCAATTTGCTATTCTCCCTTGCTTGCTCATTTAAACAAGGACCATTTTTCTTACTAATCTAAAGAAAGCAAAAACATTTTTCATACCATCCTTCCTTGTTAGCACAAGCCGCCCTCTTAGTTTGGCCTAGCAGCTAGTACAGAACAGCACAGAAGTTTCATCTCTCGTCTGGCCTCAAAGAGAATCAAATAGGAAAGGAGAACAGAACAGAAAAAGAGAATTCAGTAGATGCTGGAAAACGTGGGCAAACTTCAAAATAACCGTCAATCTTTTAAGTTGAATCTTATTTTTCCTTTAGTGTAATGGTCTCAATTTACACATTTCAATCCAAAATTGCAATCTGTGTCGGGGGTTTCTTTTTAATTTTTTTAGTTAATTAGTGAAAAGGTGTGCCTGATTAACAAACAGCAGGAACATATATGGGGAGAATACATAAAAGACAATTTTACTGATACGTCATCATTTTTTGAATTTCTAAAAGAGTTTATAACAGTGGATTTGATTTAAATCAAACTGATTTAAATCACAATTTAAATCACAATTTAAATCACTAATCAGTAAGACTTGATTTAAATCATAGTTTTCTACATAAAGACTAATTCTTGCTGGTATAACTTTAATATGCAAGTAGATGAAGATTTTTAGAATAACAACTTTTCATATTAGTTTTTTTATCCCCAGTTTAATAGGTTAATCATTCATATTTGGACAACTTTTCTGTTGTACTTAGGAAGGAGAAAAATAATCATTATCTTAATAATAACAATTTAAATAGATTTATTCAACTGAAACAATAACATTACAGCATATGTTATTTGCTTAAACAAACATCCATGTTTGTTAACTAATTTGGCTAAACAAAATATATATATTTTAAGAAACTTAGACTGTCAACCCAGCCTACACATGAAAAACTTAAATACTGTCCTCTGTAGCTCACTCGTCATCTTCATCTTCTTCTTTGTTCATAATCTGGAAAAGAAAAACAGGCTTTCCTGCTTTATCGGGTCCCAAACGATTTCTCAATTTAGAATGAATGAGTCCAAAGGAGGAGAATATTCTTTCAACGCCTGCAGAAGAAGCTACTGCTGTTAAAAGTGAAATCATTACTTGAACAGTCTCTAAATCCAAGTGCTTAAGTGACTTCCACCAGTTCACTGGTGTGACTTTCTTTAAAATATCTTCAGCAAACATATATTTCTTGAATGGTTCCCCCTTAGCTTTGAAGTTTATTATAGTGGGCATTACAGATGGATGATTGCTGGATACCCATGTCATAGCTAACTCCTCTTCCTCAGCACTTAAGTTTTGACCCTTATACTGGATATTGACAATATTTGCCAAAAAATGAGCTGGAGACAATACTTGTCCCATTCGTTTTTTTAATGCTTGTAATTTAATTCTGTCCATGTGTAGTTCTGTTTTTAAGTGTTCACTCAGTTCCTTCCAAATTTCAACAGCATCAGCAATAAAATAGCTATTTTTCTGTATTTTGTTTAAAGCTTCAGAGATGGGTTTCAGGATGCTCAGCATATGTTCATATTTCTCTTAAGCCCAATGTTGAGGATTTTGGCCATCTATTTTATCTCGATTTTCTTCACAAACTGTCATCAGAAAAGGCCAGTTCTTGATATACTGCTCAAAACAGTCCATCTAACATCTTGTGGGAGTGTTAGCTTGGTTCCACCCATCCTTTTCAGAGCTGCTGCAGCAAAATGAGTGTTACAGAAGTATTTAGCAATTTCAACAACATCAGTCTTTATTTCTGGAACATTTAAATCTTTGGCTAAGAGGTGCAGCAAATGAGCACTGCAACCATATATTATTAGTTTTGTATTCCCTTCCTGCTCTTCTAAATTTCTTCTCATCTTGGATACATTTGCAGCATTGTCTGTGACCAAACTGCGTACTAGACATTTGAATTTTTGTTCACATGTTATTATAGCTTTTACTGCCACTTCTTGTAAGTATTCTGCTGTGTGTGCATTTCCTGACGTATCAATTGTTTGTGCAAGGAAGACTTTCCCTTCTTCTGTTGTTATACAAGCACATACAATAGGATCATTGTGGACATTACTCCACCTATCAATACTTAGGTTAACAATTCTACCCTCCAGAGCTGTTGCACATTGCTCCATTTCTCTGTCATACCCTTTATCCAGCAGTTTCCCTGCAACATCTGCTCTGCTGGGTGGACTGTATCCTGGTCTCAAGTGACTGAACCATATTAATGAAATGTGGGTTCTCAGTCAGACAGAAAGAAGAGTTCGTTGCATAAACAAACTGGGCAATTTTTTCATCAATTAACTCTTTTTCTAATCTGCTAGTTTTTATCACAAACTTATCTATGGTGGTTCCAAGAGGGAAGGGTTTTTTCTTTCTTTTAGGGGATAGTGATATGTGGCTGTGGGTGTCTGATGATGATGATGCTAATGAAGCACTATCCTGGATGGATAACTCTGAAACTGTAGAACAGGAGGATGGTGATCTTGAAGGTGGATAGTTCCCAGAATCCATGAATTCCTCTAAACAAAAAAGTCAATGCTGTTATTTTATTGTTTATACAATTCTGCTTATTTTACACAGCACTGCCCCAAAAGGAATATTTTCTTTTCTTCATAACTGTACCAAATGACAGTAACATGCAATAATAATAAGAAATATAATTTTGCTCAAACTTGACAGTTCAAGGCAGTCTTTAGAAATATGATTCAATAAAAATGTTTACCACCTGAAGATCCTGCCTGTTCAAATGTGTTTCTTTGGTCATCTTCATCATAGCACTTCTCATGATGTTGCCTCATTTGGGCCACCAGGCCTTGCATTTCTTTGTTGCAGTGTTTGCACTTTGCAAGCATGCCTGCCTTACCGATAGGTAAAGGAACTTCATTAAAATATTGCCAAACTGGGTCTCTTTTATGGCCTGCTGCCATTATAGGTTTTTTCCTCCAAGGAAAGAATGTGATAAACCTCAGGTCATACACACAAAAAGATCCAAAGATTTGTCTGTCTGTGGCTGTGCAGTATTGTGCTCAGAAAGTTTCACTTTCATTTTGTACTGCTTGTCTGCTTGCCCCTTCCTCCTCACACTTAGTTTCACTTTCTTCTTGTGCAGATCTATTCCACTCCAAACAATCAGAAAAATATTGTTTCTATTCTATTCACTGAACTTCTTGAAACTTAGCACTGAAGGGGTTGATTCTGTATTCATAGGTTTGTAGAACAATAGGATTAAGGTCTTTTTCTCAACTCTGTTCATGTTATAATATTTTTGCTGTGAAGAAGAGGCATGTGATCTCTGCTGAGTCAAATTCAGTTTTGAGAACTGCAAAAGTAAACCAAGCATCTGTGATAATATCTTGTAGGCAGAGAAACTGCCGAATAATCTTACAAAAACCTCTGGAAGAGCATGACATTGTGAATGGATTAATGGAATTTATTTACCAAAAAAATTAAACATATACAGCCTTATTCTACATAATTAAAAAACTAATCTTTATTTCATGATGGAATAACCTTTGGATGGTAATATATTTTCCTCAAAAAGCATTTTATTTAAAAAAATCCGATTTAAATAAAAAAAAATCCAATTTAAATCAAAAAAATCTGATTTTTTTTTTTAAAAAAATTCATTGATTTTTATCCACCCTGGTTTATAAGAAACACTCAATTCTGATGGCCCATTAGCTGACGGTGCTTGCCGATTTCTAAACTGTATCTCCAAAAGATATTTGTAGCTTCATTTAAAAGATCAGAGCATTTCAAAGCTATTCTGCTAAATCTTAATTCTGAATTATAAACACCATGGATTTCCATCTGGCTCATGATTCAGAAGCAGAAATTCAAACAAAAACTATTTCTTTCCTTGTGAAAAAAAGTGCTTGATTTTGTAAATGGCAGATTATAAAACAAGCCTCGCCCACCACTGTTTTGAGTTCTAAATATACGTGTCTGCTTTATTGGTGTGATCTTTCTTATTAGGCTTTTAACATTAAATATATGATGATCCTTAAATCAGTTGCTTGGCCCTGAGTGACTTCGCTGACAAAATCATTACAACTTTATTACAATGGATTAACTTTAAGAAGTCATCGTAGTTGCAATGATCCAGTATACTCATTACCTGGCTTTAGCCAAATTACTCTTCTTGAGCATCTTTTAGGCTTATTGTAAGAATAAATAAGATTTGATCAGGTAGCTTCAAGAGCAAATAAGAAGCAAACAATATAAAAAAGATGTTGCAATTTTAGAAAGAAGGTAGAGAAGAGCAACAAAGATGATTGGAGGACAGGAGGCTAAAACATATGAAGAACGGTTGCAGGAATTGGGTACCTCTAGTTTTAACGAAAAGAAGGACTAGGGGGTGACATGATAGCAATCTTCCAATATCTCAGGGGCCGCCACAAAGAAGAGGGGGGTCATTTCATTTCATTTTCATTTTATTAGATTTATATACCGCTCTACTCCCAAAGGACTCATGGCGGTGAACAGCCAGGAAGATAAAACACACAAACTACAAAATTTAAAAGACAATATAAAAACCCATTAAATAATTTGGCCCAAAACAATTTAAAACACCCCTAATGTTTTAAAACCAATTTTAAAAATTACAATTAAAAGGGCAGTTAGGCCAGGCCAGCCTGTTGAAATAAATAGGTCTTGAGGGCATGGCGGAAGGTGCGTAAATCCGGGATCCTCCGTATCTCTGGGGGGAGCTCATTCCAGATAGCAGGTGCCCCCACAGAGAAGGCTCTCCCCTTGGGGGCCGCCAGTCGACACTGTTTGGCCGACGGCACCCTGAGGAGCCCCTCTCTATGTGAGCGTACTGGCCGGTGAGAGGCTACTGGTGGCAAAAGGCGGTCCCGTAAGTACCCTGGTCCTAAGCCATGGAGCACTCTAAAGGTGGTAACCAAAACCTTGAAGCGCACCCGGAAGACCACCGGGAGCCAGTGCAGCTCGCACAGGAGAGGTGTCACATGGGAACGCCACATCGCTCCCATAATCACCCACGCGGCCGCACTCTGAACCAGCTGGAGCCTCCGGGTGCTCAAGGGGAGCCCCATGTAGAGAGCATTACAGTAGTCCAGGCAGGAAGTGATGAGGGCATAAGTGACCGTGCGTAAGGAGTCCCGATCCAGAAAGGGACGCTACTGGCATATCAGGCGGACCTGATAGAAAGTCCTCCCGGCCACAGCCGTCAAATGCTCTTCTAAAGACAGCCGTGAATCCAGGAGGATGCCCAAGTTGCGAACCCTCTCTGTGAGGGCCAATGACTCACCCCCAATAGTCAGTGATGGCACCAACTGACTATATCGGGACACCGGAAACCACAGCCACTCAGTCTTGGATGGGTTGAGCCTGAGTCTGTTTCTCCTCATCCAGATCCGCACGGCCTCCAGGCACCGGGACATCACTTCAAGGGCATCATTGGGGTGGTCCAGGGTGGAGATGTACAGCTGCATATCATCAGCGTACTGATGGTACTTCACCCCAAAACCACGGATGATCTCGCCCAGTGGCTTCACATAAATGTTGAACAGAAGGGGCGAAAGGACCGACCCCTGTGGCACCCCACATATAAGGCGCCTCGGGGTCAACCACTGCCCCCCTGCCAACACAGACTGCGACCGGTCAGAGAGAAAGGAGGAGAACCACTGCAGCACGGTGCCCCCCACCCCCAACTCTTCCAACCGGTGTAGCATCATACCATGGTCGATGGTACCAAAAGCCGCTGAGAGATCTAATAGGACCAGGACAGAGGAACAACCCCTGTCCCGAGCCCTCTAGAGATCATCAACCAACGCGACCAATGCTGTTTCCTTGCTGTACCCAGGCCTGAAGCCCGACTGGAACGGATCCAGATAAGCCGTTTCATCCAGGTACTGGGGAAGCTGTCACACCACCACACTCTCAACAACCTTCGCCACAAAGCGAAGGTTGGAGACTGAACGATAGTTAGCTAACACTGCCAGGTCCAGGGAAGGCTTCTTGAGGAGAGGCCTCACCACCGCCTCTTTCAAGGCGGCAGGAAAGTCACTCTCACTCAATGAAGCATTTATAATCCCCTGGAGCCAGCCTCATGTCACCTCCTGAGAAGCCAGTACCAACCAGGAGGGACATGGGTCCAATAAACATGTGGCTGCGCTCAGTCTATCCAGAATCCTGCCATGTCTTCGGGAGTCACAGGATCACACTCTTCCCAGATAACATTCTCAAGACCTGCCCCTATCATCCCTCCTGAGTCTACCCAGTCAGAGTCCAAGTCTTCCCGAATCTGAGCGATTTTGTCATAGATACTGCACGAAGTCCTCGGCTCTACCCTCCAAGAGGTCCTCCCGCACTCCCTGGTGGAGAAGGGAGCGGGTCACCCTAAACAGGGCGGCCGGGCGATTATCTGATGACACAATAAGAGTGGCAAAATAGTTACATTTTGCCGCTTTTATCGCCACTAGGTAAGTCTTAATATGAGACTTTACCAGTGTTCGGTCGGATTCAGAAAGGCTGGCCTTCCAACTGCTCTCCAGGCATCTTTTTCGGCGCTTCATCTCTCTCAGCTCCTCGGTAAACCAAGGAGCCAGGTGAGACCAGCGCCGGGTCAGAGGCCGCAAAGGCACGACCCTATCCAAAGCTCCAGCGGCCGCCCTATCCCAGGCGGCCACTAGGTCTTCAGTCGAGGCATGAGCCAGAGCCTCAGGGAATGGCCCAAGCTCCGTCTGGAACCTATCAGGTTCCATCAGGCGCCTGGGGCGAAACCATCTCATCAGTTCCGCCTCCCTGCAGCGGGGTATGGCAGTTCGAAGGTCAAAGCGAAGGAGGGAGTGATCCAACCATGACAAAGAACAGGCTCAAGCTCACCCCTTCCAAGACTGAGTGGCTGTGGCTCCCGGCATCCCGATATAGTCAGTTGACTCCATCACTGACTATTGGGGGCGAGTCTTTGGCCCCCACTGAAAGGGCTCGCAATCTGGGAGTCCTCCTGGATAGGCAGCTGTCTTTGGAGGAACATCTGATGGCTGTTACCAGGGGGACCTTTTATCAGGTTTGCCTGATTCGCCAGTTGCGGCCCTTTCTCGATCAGGATTCCTTGTGCACAGTCACTCACGCCCTCGTCACCTCTCGCCTTGACTACTGCAATGCTCTCTACATGGGGCTCCCCTTGAAGAGCACCCGGAGGCTCCAGCTGGTCCAAAATGCAGCAGCGTGGGTAGTGATGGGAGCAACATGGCGCTCCCATGTAACACCGCTCCTGCGCGAGCTGCACTGGCTCCCGGTGGTTTTCCGGTTGCGCTTCAAGGTGTTGGTTATCACCTTTAAAGCGCTCCATGGCATAGGGCCTAGCTATCTGCGAGACCGCCTGCTGCTACCGACGACCTCCCATCGACCCGTGCGCTCCCACAGAGAGGGCCTCCTCAGGGTGCATCAGCCAAACAATGTAGGCTGGTGGCCCCCAGGGGGAGGGCCTTCTCTGTGGGGGCTCCCACCCTCTGGAATCAGTTGCCCCTGGAGATAAGGAGAATCCATGACCTCAATGCCTTCCGTCATTCCCTGAAAACCCATCTTTTTCAGCAAGCCGGTTGGCTTAAGAAGAAATTTTTAAATTCTTTTAATTAGTCTGTGATTTTTTAACTTTCGGGCCAAAATTTATATATATTTTTAAATGTTTTAATATTTGTATTCTATGTTTTTTATCTTGGCTGTACACCGTCCTGAATCCTCAGGGAGAAGGGCGGTATATAAATTGGAAATTAAATTAAATTAAATTAAATCGTTATATCCCCTATCTCAAGATCACTCATCCACTGACCAGAGACAAAAACCAGGTCCAGCGTGTTTCCCCCCATGTAAGTAGGGCCATGAACTAACTGGGTCAGGTCCATAGCTGTCATGGAAGCCATGAACTCCTAAGCCGCCTCAGACATCTCACCAACGGATGGCAGGTTAAAATCCCCCATGACCAAGAGCCTGGGGGTATCAACCACCACTGTGGCTATAACGCTGAGCAGCTCAGGCAGGGCTGCTGCCACATGGCGGGGAGCCAGGTACATGATCAGCAAGCCCATCTGTACCCCATGACCCCACTTCACAAAGAGGGACTCACATCCGGCAGTCTGAGGAACAGTGGCCTCCCTCGGCCTAAGACCTTCTTTGATAACAACCGCCCCTCCCCTGCCCCTCCCCTGTGACCTTGGCTGATGAAATGTGCGAAAACCGGGTGGGCACATTTCGACAAGGAGGACCCCCCTTCCTGGCCCAACGAGGTCTCCATAATACCCACCAGGTCCGCTCCCCCCTCCTGAACAAGATCACAAATGAGGGGGGCTTTATTTATCATGGACCTGGTGTTGCATAACATCAGCCGAAGGCCCAGGTCCTGAGGATCTGTGCAACCCGGGGAACAGGCAGAGCATTGGGGCCGGAGGGCGCCACCGCTCGAAAACAGCAAGCGTGCGCTCCCACAACATGATATGGTCCCCTGCTCCCGCCATATCTGCCCCTCCCACCCACAGTACTGATGGAAAATCCATCATCAGAACAAGCTCTAACCCCCTCCTTGATCCCGAGTCCCACACCACCCATGCCGCGCCCCTCAGCCGGACCAGGCCCCCTCCTCAATGGGTTATCCCCCACACCCACAGCCCTAGTTCTAATCCAACCCTCCCCCCCCTCCTGGAACCCCTTAAAAATTTCGCTAACAATTTATATAAAAAACCCCTCAACCCCCTCTTCGCCACATGGGTCAATCTATTCTCCAAAGCACCTAAGGGCAGGACAAGAAGCAATGGATGGAAACTAATCAAGGAGAGAAGCAACCTAGAACTAAGCAGAAATTTCCTGACAGAACAATAAACCATTTGAACTGCTTGCCTTCAGAAGCTGTGGGTGCTCCATCAGTGGAGGTTTTCAAGAAGAAACAGGACGGTCATTTGTCTGAAATGGTATAGAATTTCCTGCTTGAGCAGGGAGTTGAACTAGAAGACCAGCAAGTTCCCTTCCAATTCTGTTATTCTGTTAAACCTAGTAGTTTCATATCTAACTAAATCTGGGGAAAAATGCCTTCCATGCAAGCCTAGTCATAAAGGTGCTTTTTCAAGAGGAAACTGGACTTTCTTGTTTTTCTTTGAAGACTTTTCACTTCTCATCCAAGAAGGGTTTATATTCCTTGCAGACAAGTTGATCATTTGCATTCTTTTAGAGAGTTCTTGAGGCCACTTGGAGATTTGTCTGTGTCCTTAGGGTCACCTGAGTAATACAAATGGGTGTGGAGCCTTCTTGGAAATGCTGAGAGGACTGTGTTGTGGAGCTGTGCTTTCTGCAGGATGTTTTTCTGCCTTGTGTGCCTTCACTGTTGAACACAGGCACAGGCTGTTGGGGAGGAATCCGTGTTGTCTGCATCTCAAACTGAAGCACAAATGGTTCCTGTAGTCTGCAATTTTTCTGGAAATCCATTCATACTCCTGCATTATTTGAAGGGTGTTCATCCCAAATTACACAGCTAAATGTCTATGGAGATTTTCAGTCATCCAGGTCATCATTGTCCCAGCTCAGGTGACTCCAAGTGGCCTGAATAACTCTCTAAAAGAATGCAAATGAACAGCTGTCTGCAAGGAATATAAATCCTTCCATTCCCCACCATAAAGTCAAAGCTGAAGAGGCTTCTTGGACGAGAAACGAAACATCTTCAAAGAAAACCAAGAAAGTCCAGTTGCCTATTGAAAACGCACCTTTGGGACAACCATGACTGGATGACTGAGAATCTCCATAGACATTAAGCCTAGTCATAGTATTCAAAACCACCATTAGGTTTACCAAATTCTGTTTCAGGGATGACTTTAACTAAATATATACACAGTGAAATAATGTCAACAGATGGGACAACAATCCAGCTACCAGACAATTTAAGCTTTGTAGATGATTACATAGACAACATCTAATATCAACCATGATTATTCAACCCAGGTTAACAGAATGTAGATGACACACATTTCATTCAGAAAACCAACTGCCGAGCCAATTTTATAGCTGAGACTATCATATTCAAGCAGCCTTAGACAAGCACCTGGTTCAAGATCTGCCCAAATCCAATCCCATCCTATTCTGTGCCCTAGCTAGTCCTACATGCAAGTCACATGCCAACCACATTGCTTGCTACTTCTGTGGTTCTTATTATGAATTAATGAAACATAACATCCACATTTATAGAGCTGGTTGGGAATGAAATTTGGGTTCAAATTTCTAAGGAAGACGTGCTGCCAGCATTGGCAAATATTCAAAACAAGGCTTCAGAAATTAGGTCATAGGTAGATTTGAGATATCCAGTAGAGGATGAATCAGGTGCATAATGCCAAACTAAAAAAGCAGGAAGGAGAACGTGTTGTGGGCTTTTCGGTTCAGAACATAATTATAACACAAATTCTTAATTTGAAATGCAAAATGCTGTCATTTGTGACATTCAACTTACAATAGGGCAAACCAGTTCTTTGACTTCCCTATTTCATTTTTCTTCCACTCCCACCAATTGCATGCAAGCCTGGTAAGCTTTCTGTTGAACAATAATAAAAATCGATCCAGTGTGCTAGAAGTCAAGCACCTGCTCAGGACATTCTTCCAGCCAGAAGAGGGGACAGCCTATTTTCATCAGTCCTCTGACTGGCACTGGCCCAGGAACAATCCAAAGTACCACAATCCATGATATAATCTAGCCCTCTATTGGTAAATTTTCAGGAAGGTGTTCTCCCGTTCAGGAAGGTATTCTCCCAGATATTTACAAGCCATCATCTCTTTGAAGAAGAGATTTTGGTGTGCAGCAAAAGTCAAAAACTGAGCATCCCCAAAAGGAAATTCTAGAAATGCAGCACAGGGGATTCTTTATTAGATACAATCATACATACCAGTGTGTGCAAGAGAGAGAGAGAGAGAGAATTCATATGACTCATTCTTAACCATGAAGAATTGTTCCATAAAGCTCATATATGATAAACTTGTACTTGTTTCAACGTGCTCTCTTTTTATGTTTCAGACCAATGCTTTTGGATCAAAAGCTGAATTTTGTCTAAATAGGTCTTAAGTTTGATCTCTTTGCAGCTACATGGCCTTGGAAATCTGTTTGTGAAAGGAAATTTGCACTCTCTAACCACTGGTTGTGACCAGCATTACAGCAAAAATTCCTCTTTTTCAGAAGACAATCGAATCCGACTAAATGTAGGCAACAGTAGCCAAATTAAATGCCTAAATGCCTACTGAGCTAGAAGATTTTCCATCTCTTTTGTTGGAAGGTGATGGAAAATCACCTAAAGCTGACCACTTTACTCATGCCTCACTGATCCAAAGGTGCAATATGGGTTTAATAAAATGTGAAATCATGCGTCTAGCAAGATCTTATGCTTTCTCTGAACTCATGAGATGAGAATAAACTGTTCAGGATTAAGGAGCAACTCAACTAACACCAATGACCTATAAGCTGATGTGCTGCCCACAAATCCAAATTCAGCAAAGAAACTAATTATGGGCAGATTATTATGAAACCCAATATACTCAGGATAAATACCAGCACTCTGAAATGAAGAACTACAGTTAGTAACTTTAAAAAAAAAGGTACAGGCAATACAACCGAGATGAACAGGTGCCAATAGACCAGTTTCAAGTCCGCTATACTATTTTCCCATTCCAAACTTCTTCAAGATATAGAAAAAATATTTCTGTGAAAGGGAGGAAGGAATTCTGAAGCTTTCTGAATTCTAAGGGGAATGGACTGTCATTAGAGAAAAAAACATTGTCCCAGGCCAATGTTTAAATTGCATCTCATTTAACAGAATGTCCCCAATGAAGAAAAGACTTTAATTTTCATATATAAGGTCACCGTTCAGACACGGGGAACTTTCCAAAAGGAAAAGGGCTCTCTTTGCTCTGATGGGGCTTTTGGTTTAGAAAGTTGACCCAGTAGATCAAAGATGCACAAGCTACTAGTGTAGGAGGCCAAGGCTGCCTTTGCTTGGCATAGCACAATAGGAAGCTGCATTCTTCAAACTTGACTCAGGTCTAAATTTAATTAAGATTAAGTGAATGTAATTCAAGACAACTAATATAATTACTCCTTTTGAACATAATGCATTTTCCTTCTGTCACATTCAAAGTTATACTTAATGGAAAATTTTGAAGCAGTCAAAGATTTTTTCATGTAAGCAATAAATTGTCAAATGAGGGAAGGGAAGGAAGAGAGAAGGACAGGAAGCTAATTTACATAGGAAGATATAAAGGGTATTATATAATTAAAAACTAATTTAAACCATTATATTGCCTTGAAATAAATTCTATTTAAAATTGTAAAAAAATTAGGCATAATTAAAAGCAAAGCCCAGCACAGAGCTTTAATGAAAATAAATTATTGTTTAAGGTTAGTTGTAGTACCCGGCAAAATAGCAACAACTACCCAACCTTGGCTGATTTTGAAAAACTAAGGAGGATCAAACTTGATTAGTACTTGGATAAAAGACTGACAGGAACCCCCAGACTGTAAGTTAAAATAAATAAAAGTTATTTATTTAAGTTAAAAGTTAAATAAATATTCAGGAAGAATCATGTTACCATTGCCAATAATAAGTCACCAAGAATTGAGGTGAACGTGAAACAGACTTGATGCTGTTCAATGCAAAAGAGCAGGATTAAATACAAAATGACAAATTTGGTTAACTTTTTTGCGGGCAGGTAGGCAATCACTCACATTTTTATATATTTATGTGGCCATCTATATGAGGCCTAGAGACTGGATCCTTGCTTTGCGGCAAGCTACCTTATTGTTTGAATCAGGGCAAGGATTCCAATAGATTGCATGGAAAATATAGCAGGCACTCCACTCATCTATACTGCAGCGGGTCACAGGCAGGGGTGGTATTCCCTTAACTTCACTACCAGTTTGCAAATGTGAGCGCGCACGCAGAGACTTCCACGCATGCGCAGAGGGTCAAAAACGGGACGTGATGATGCCCGGGTGGAGCCTCCCACAGCTGCTGCTACCGGTTTGCCTGAACCGGATAGAACCAGCTGAATACCACCACTGATCACACGGAACTTTATGGCTGTATCAGAAGCTTATAGAGAAACAAGATGTCAACAAGATTTGCTAAGATGGGCTACTATAATATACAGGTGTACAGCAAACCCTTAGCTTAAAGTTTGACGGGCAAGGCTGGATGGGGCCCCTAGACATACCACTGAGTCTACTACAAGAAATATGGCTCTTCTCAGGGCAGGAAACTAGGTGTTACCCGTCAAATAAGCTGATGCCCTGATCAGTTCTAGATGCCCTAAATCTACAACTGAAGATCATTACGCTAACATAAGCACCCTTACAAAGAAACTAGCTGTCCTCTGTTCTACATAAAGTAATCTACATACCAACCCCAGTACTGGCAGAGCCATTAGTCCCACTCCTAGTCATTGCAACTACCGTATTTTCCGGCGTATAAGACGACTGGGCATATAAGACGACCCCCAAATTTTCCTGTTAAAATATAGGGTTTGGGCTATACTCGCCGTATAAGACTACCCCTCTTCCAACGCACACCAAATAAAAATTTAAAAAACATCAACTGGCTCACCCACAATGTAAAAGCAGTTGTGCTAGACCCAAAATGGCCCCTGAAACAAGCAGGAACCTCACACAGCCACAAAAAGCCCCAAAAAACAACTTTCACACTTTACACACACACAACACAACACAACTGGCTCATCCACAATGTAAAAGCAGCTGTGCTAGACCCAAAATAGCCCCTGCAACAAGCAGGAACCTCACACAGCCACAAAAAGCCCAAAAACTTTCACACTTTACACACACAAAATTCCACATACAGGTTTGTGAGATTTTGTGTGTTTGTGTAGTTAGAGTGAAACACTACAGAAACACACTAAATCTCAGAAAGCTGCACAAATATTATTTTATTTTATTTTATTTTTATTTTTATATGAAAGCTAAATTTAAAACTTCCTAAACTTTAAATGGCTAGGTCTAAAAAAGAACAACTAAAAAAAAATCCAATTAACTTTTTTTTTTAAAGCTCCCAAAGGGGAAAAAAACTTACCCAATAGAACAGGGGTCTCCAACCTTGGCAACTTTAAGACTTCTAGACTTCAACTCCCAGAATTCCTCAGCCAGCTTTGTTTTGCTGGCTGAGGAATTCTGGGAGTTGAAGTCCACAACTCCCTGCCTGCTTGATTGCAGGCAGGGAGTTGCTTGCTGATGGAATGGATTCAGGCAAGCGAAGCAAGGCAAGCAGCTAAGGCAGTGGTTCTCAACCTTCCTAATGCCGCAACCCTTTAATACAGTTCCTCATGTTGTGGTGACCCCCAACAATAAAGTTATTCCTAAAACCATCAAAAATATGTGTTTTCCGATGGTCTTAGGCCAGGGGTCCCCAACCATTTGGACCTCAGGGACCACCAACTTCATAATTTTAAATTTCGCTGACCACTAATACGAATCCAGTGCACCGCTTGCTGAAGCACCTGGACTCCCAGTACGGGATGGGGTCCTTCAGGCACTCTCCCTCCTGTCTGTCTCTCTTTCTCTGTCTCCCACTCTTTCTCTCTCATTCTCTTTCTCTCTCCCCCTTTCTCTCTCTCTCCCCACTCTCTCCCTCTCATTCTGATTCTCTCATTCTGATTCTCTTTCATTTTCTCTCTCTCATTCTCTCTCTGATTCTTTGATTCTCTTTCATTCTGTCTCTTTCTCTGTCTCTCATTCTCTCTCTCTCTCTCTCTGATTCTCTCTGTCTCTTTCTCTCATTCTCTTTCATTCTGTCTTTCTCTCTCTTTCTCTCTCTGTCTCACTCTGATTCTCTCTCTCTTTCTCTCATTCTCTTTCATTCTGTCTTTCTCTCTCTTTCTCTCTCTGTCTCACTCTAATTCTCTCTCTCTCATTCTCTCTCTGATTCTTTGATTCTCTTTCATTCTGTCTCTGTCTCTCATTCTCTCTCTCTCTGATTCTGTCTCTTTCTCTCATTCTCTTTCATTCTGTCTTTCTCTCTCTTTCTCTCTCTGTCTCACTCTAATTCTCTCTCTCTCATTCTCTCTCTGATTCTTTGATTCTCTTTCATTCTGTCTCTCTGTCTCTCATTCTCTCTCTCTCTCTCTGATTCTCTGTCTTTTTCTCTCATTCTCTTTCATTCTGTCTTTCTCTCTCTTTCTCTCTCTGTCTCACTCTGATTCTCTCTCTCTCATTCTCTCTTTCATTCTTTGTCTCTTTCTCTCTCTGTCTCATTCTGATTCTCTCTCTTTCTCTCTCATTCTCTCTCTCTCTCATCTCATGGGCCAGCCAGTGTCTTGGGGCTGAGAGGAAGTCAAGCATCTCCCTGAGAGACTGAGGGCCGGAAGAAGTGTGGGAGCGAAGCACTACTTGAACTTGTGCGGCATGAGCATTCGCCTTGGTATATTTGCGCCAGCTGATGGCCAAGGCAGCCCTCATCTGTCTGCTGAAAGTGCAGCATCAGGATTCTGCCTTGCTATATTTGCGGCGCAAGGCAGCCTTTGTTTCCTGCTGCTTGGGATTCAGAGTGGTAAATGGCGTCTGATCCGGAGAGCAGCTGGATTTTGCTCTCTAATCCGGATGCCAGATCGGCCCCCTGCAAACTGTCGTCTCTCGAGGAGCACTCCCTGAAGCGGGGCTGGAAACTTTGGTTGGATTGCTTGAGAGAGGAGAGCTTGCAGGGGGGCGATCTGGTGTCTGCAATGGAGAGCGGCATCCAGCTTTTTCTCTCCACTGTAAGAGCGTTGTAAGAGCGGCAGCCCTCATCTCCTAATGCTTGGGACGCGGAGGGGTAAATGGTGACTGGTCCGGGGAGCAGCTGGATTTTGCAGTCCCAAGCATTAGGAGATGAGGGCTGCCACTCTTACAGTGCTCTTACAGCGGAGAGAAAAAGCCGGATGCCGCTCTCCATTGCAGACACCAGATTGCCCTCCTGCAAGCTCTCCTCTCTCAAGCATTCCAACCAAAGTTTCCAGCCCCGCTTCAGGGAGCGCTCCTCGAGAGACGAGATCTTGCAGGGGGCTAATCTGGCGTCCGCAATGAGAGCAAAATCCAGCTGCTCCCCGGACCAGTCACCATTTACCGCCCCGCGTCCCAAGCATTAGGAGATGAGGGCTGCCGCTCTTACAGCGCTCTTACAGCGGAGAGAAAAAGCCGGATGCCGCTCTCCATTGCAGACACCAGATCGCCCCCCTGCAAGCTCTCCTCTCTCAAGCAGTCCAACCAAAGTTTCCAGCCCCGCTTCAGGGAGCGCTCCTCGAGAGACGAGATCTTGCAGGGGGCTAATCTGGCGTCCACAATGAGAGCAAAATCCAGCTGCTCCCCGGACCAGTCACCATTTACCGCCCCGCGTCCCAAGCATTAGGAGATGAGGGCTGCCGCTCTTACAGCGCTCTTACAGCGGAGAGAAAAAGCCGGATGCCGCTCTCCATTGCAGACACCAGATCGCCCCCCTGCAAGCTCTCCTCTCTCAAGCAGTCCAACCAAAGTTTCCAGCCCCGCTTCAGGGAGCGCTCCTCGAGAGACGAGATCTTGCAGGGGGCTAATCTGGCGTCCACAATGAGAGCAAAATCCAGCTGCTCCCCGGACCAGTCACCATTTACCGCCCCGCGTCCCAAGCATTAGGAGATGAGGGCTGCCACTCTTACAGCACTCTTACAGGGGAGAGAAAAAGCTGGGTGCCGCTCTCCATTGCAGACACCAGATCACCCCCCTGCAAGCTCTCCCTCTCAAGCAGTCCAACCAAAGTTTTCAGCCCCGCTTCAGGGAGCGCTCCTTGAGAGACGAGAGTTTGCAGGGGGCCGATCTGGCATCCGGATTAGAGAGCAAAATCCAGCTGCTCTCCGGATCAGACGCCATTTACCACTCTGAGTCCCAGGCAACAGGAGAGGAGGGCTGCCTTGCGCCACTGACACAAATATACCAAGGCGGAATGCTGTTGCCGTACAAATGAAAGTAGTGCTTCACTCCCACAGCTTCCAGCCATCGCAAACGCCGCTTCTTCCTGCTTCTGCTGCCCCCTCCCCCCCCACCACAACAGCACCATTCATTCCGGATGGCGAGGGCTGCGCTCGTTTTTCTGTATTGCACCACCTGCAAAACCCCTGTGAAAGGGTTGTTTGACCCCCAACCACTGAGCTAAGGTAAGCAAGCCGGAGGGGGAAAAGTTTTTCTCTTCTCCATGGCTCTGGCGATCTCAGTTGAATTGCCTGATTAGCAGGCAAAGCTGGGATCGTCAGAGCTTGGATCGCCAGAGCCATTTAAGGCTCGTCAGAGCCTTTCGGGCTGGTCTGCCTGGTTACAGGAGAACGACACCCGGCGTATAAGACGACCCCCGACTTTTGAGAAGATTTTCATGTGTTAAAAAGTCGTCTTATACGCCGGAAAATACGGTAGATTCATAATCCAGTAATATTTTGTTCTCCTGTTGGTTCAGTGGCTAAGACGCTGAGCTTGTCAATCGAAAGGTCGGCAGTTCGGCAGTTCAGCAGTTCGAATCCCTAGTGCCGCGTAACGGGGTGAGCCCCCGTTAGTTGTCCCAGCTTCTGCCAACCTAGCAGTTTGAAAGCATGTAAAAAATGCAAGTAGAAAAACAGGGACCACCTTTGGTGGGAAGGTAACAGTGTTCCGTGCTCCTTTGGCGTTTAGTCAAACCAGCCACATGACCACGGAGACATCTTCAGACAGCACTAACTCTTCGGCTTTGAAACGGAGATGAGCACCACCCTCTAGAGTCGGGAACGACTAGCACATATGTGCAAGGGGAACCTTTACTTTTACCTTACGTTTGAATCACTTCTCCCCAAAAGCAAGAGCAACTGATCTGTACTTTGACCATTCTAAATCAGGTTATAACACACGCACCCATTGGGGGGAGGAGGAGGTGGCGCAACATTATCATAGGCAGGGCTATCTACTTCTTTCTCCTTTTCCTGAAGCTGGCAGAATTTGACATGAACCAAATCTGTCAAGAGCTCAAAACAGACCTGTGGGCTCTAATGAGCAAGTTAGGCGGGGGGGGGGGCGCTTGAGGATGGAGGGTGAGGTGGAGATCATGCTGCTCCATTCAGCTCCAAACAATGATAAATAATTCAGGAAGAAAAATACCGCAATACAGAGTACCCAGCAGGGTTTAAAAATAGAACACAGAGAAGTCAAAAGAGGAGACAGCAAGAGTGCAAGCACCATAGAGAACAGGGATCTGTGTCAACAAATCAAAAAGCTACCAGATGCTGCGATCATGACAGAGTCGGCTGCCGCCAGATTGCAGCAATCACGACATCCTGTTGTCACCCAACACCCGGTGCTTTAAAAGAAAGAAAGCTCATTCGTTCTCTCTGAGAAATGCAGCAATTCATTCTAAAACAAATACTTATTCAACAAGATGAAAGGTGAGCTATTTCTCTAACAATATAAATCCACTGCATTTCGGAGATCAAATGGAAGAAAATCAGGGAATAAACACATATGGAAATTTTGATCGCCCTTATCATGAAGAATACTAAAAGATACAATGCATTGCTGATTCACTTCTCAGGTATACAGTAATAATGGAAATGCCAATGTTAAGCAACCTATCTACCCCCCACCCTACCCTTTCTATCCCAAAGTTTGAGGTTCCAAACTAGTTGTAATTTACTATCTCTGTTATTTATCATTTATCGCTAGCTAGGTATTTTACTTTCAACAATTATTGTCTCCTGTACAACAGGAAGCACTCACACAGGACAATAGGAGAAAACACTAATTACAGCTATCCTGTATTTTGATTTTTTTTCCCCCTAGCCCGGTGTCATTCCTAAAAATATTGCATCTCTGTACCACATGTATTCCAAAACGCCCTCTTGGGGGGGGGGCGGGGGGGGGAGAGTAGAAAGCAGACCAGCAATTCTTGCATATCATTACAGATAAATCTGAACAGAAATGTTTTAATCATATGTGGGATTATACAACTTAAACTGTTCTTTACCCCAGATGTATCTTTTATTCTCAGAAATCTTTCGTTAAACTGGTTATACATTGGACTACTAATGTCAAAAGAATGCATTTGATACAAGCAATTTGCACTAAAACAAAGGAGAGTTTCTTCCTTGGATGTCTTTCCCCGCCAGTTAGGGTCACTTTTGATCACAATTTCCTATCCTAGATCTAAGCAATACTGATTATTTCAAAAACTGCAGATAACTGGATATTCAGCAGGAAAGGTAACTACCCAAGATTTTTAGCAGTCTCTTATTTTGTAATAATCTCCATTTGTCTCCAAGGAGATAGGCCATGTCTGCAAGGAAGTCCTTGCAAGCTCTACTGGGAAAAAAATACAGAACTGCCACTGGAGCTTACTTTATTAACCAACACAATTTTATTTTGTTCATCTGAATAAGCACAAAATGTACCTGTTCTTTCTTTTTAAAAGAGGGCTACACAGTTCCCCACCACACACGCATAGAGAGGTGGGGGGGGGGAGAGAACAAGAAAATCTCATTTTTGCTAGCAAAGATGAATTAATGAAAACTTCAGATTGAGTTAAATTTCTCAGTAAGGTAGATAACAGCATAGCATAAATTAGATTGAAGATCAAGAACAACAAACCCCTCACATTTCCATCTTTATCATGAAGAATACTAAAGCACTATAAGGCATCATTGATTCACTTCTTACAATACTAATGGAAATCTCAGCTTTAATCAACCAAGCTACTATGCTGATTTAATGGAGTTGTATTATCGTGTCTAGCTTTTAGCACAATTAAATCAACACTATTACATTTTTATCTCTAAAACATGAGCATTATCACTTCTTATTTAAAAATCAAAGTGATAGTCTTTAAAATGAACACTTTTGTGCCATCAAGGTATTTATTCTCCAGAACTCTACCTTTTCTGCAGGCCTCAGTTTCAAATATTTTACGCCACCCCAAATCTTTAACAGAATATCACTTTGTCTCTTTCACATATTTTACCTCAATAATCTGGGGGAGGGGTGAGAATAGTGCATAATAAAAGCTATCTGGGAGATCTCCCAGTTTCCACCAAGCAGTAAAATACAAACATACCAACATTATACCAGTTTACTTTCCCCACCCCCACCCCTTTCATCTGAAAACAAGCAATCTCAAATTCAAAGGAATGGAGGGGAAACTGTGTGTGTGTGTGAATCTACCAAAAACGTTTAAATGGGAGGTGGGGGGGATTCTGCATCCTTCTTTCAGAGAGAAGACAGGAATGAAAAGTCTATGGTAATAGGAAGAAATCACACCAGCTCCAACGTCAAACATAATGAAATAGAAAAAGGGGTCAGAGTGACAAATACATTGCTTTTGACTGATCCACTCATGTTTAAGGGGTTGTCCAATAAGTTTGGGGCTAACTTTAAATACTGAAAGTTATATACATTCAGCAAATAAGTAGAAATAGGAGATGGGAGCCGTCTAAACAGTTTGAAAGGAAATAGAGAGAGGGGCTTGAAAAGTAAAAAGGATGGATATCCTTGGTTATTCAAACCAACATAGCCAATAAATAATCTGATAAAGCGCAAGCAGCCTGTGAGATACCAGTTTTCTATGTCTTACTTGCTTTAAGGCAATATTTTGCCATTGCATACAGGTAGACTTTAACTTACAACCATTCCTTTAGTGATCATTTGAAGTTACAACTTCAGTGAAAAAAGTGACTTACGACTGTTTTTCACACTCACAACCATTGCAGCATCCCCATGATCATATGACCAAAATCTAAATATTTGGCAAGCGGCATGTATTTAAAATGGTTACAGTCTTTTGGGGGGGGGGTTGTCACGTGATCGTCTTTTGTGAGTTTCTGTCAAGCAAAGTTAATGGGGAAGCCAGATTCACTTAACAATCATGTTACTGACTTTACAACAGCAGCGAACTATTTAACTACTGTGGCAAGAAAAGTTGTAAAATGAGGCAAAACTCACGTAACAACTGTCTTGCTTAGCAATGGAAATTTTGGGCTCAATTGTGGTTGTTGTAAGTCAAGGACTATCTGCATATAATTATTAGATTTCTATCTGACCCCAAAATATCACATTTGGTTTTTTTTTAAAAAAAAAATAGGGATTGAAGGAACTTTATTAAACAACTGGTACAGAACTAGTGTCATAAGACCATGTGTTGACTCTACCTCCCCTAATCCACAATGAGCAAGGTATCTGGAAGGGATGATGTATTATTACATCTGCTTTCAAGGCTATTGAGAGAAGAGTATTCAACTATATCTTTCAGGAGGCCCAACAGTATTTGAGATGATTAGATGATCATGGCTAAACCAAAAAGCTTTAAATCACAGTGCAAAGGACTATTACAATGGCAAAGAGGAACAAATGGCATGCTCCCTCTTTCTCTGTGTTTTCTTGTAGAAAAAAGAAAATAACCTGTTTTATATATTGATGTGTATAGCATTGCTTAATAAGGCCTTGGATTTTAAAGCAAGTCTCTCAGCTTTCCGATTCCTTCCCCATTTCCAGCTGTGTTCTTATCTTCTAATGTGGTATTGCTAAGGAGGTTATACCTTCAAGGTCAACCACCTGTTGCTGGAAAGATTTGCTGATATTGTCCCACAGAAACTTTTGACAGCTGTTAGGCAAGGCATATAAACAATGAGTGTGCTTAAGCAGAAATATGACTAATAGCAGCAATATACTAGGCATGTTTGGAAAAGGTTCTTAGGGATCAGCTGCAATATAGACCGTATTCCCCAAAAAACTACTGTATACCAACCAGTATTATGAACATTCATTCTTATTATTGCTGGGTCTCCAAACATCTAAAAAAACATGAGATTCTGCTCTGTGTTCACATTCCTCTAATGAATGTTGCTATTTCCTGTTTGTTGCATTGGTTGTGAATGTTTCCTGCCTATCTTATGCTTTGCGGTTAAAATTGTTGGCACTTTTGCTTTGCGTTGTTTAACAAGCCTCTTCAGATTCTACCTCACTGTGGTCCTTGTGTTCATTGTCTAGAAAGCAACAAACCTACTATCCACAGTTTGCTGTGACAAAATTAATATATGTTTAAATCTAGTGCCGGGGACTTTATGATGTTCTGTCTTTCAGATTACTCTTTTTCTTATGTTTAAATCGTAATTAATTTTGCTAAACTGGAAAGATCAACATAAATATTAAGAAAATTAAAAGTGTTACAAAGTATCTCCAACTATTTTATAGCGTATTTCTTAAAAACCATGGGGAAAAAGTTATTAGTTAGAGTCAAATAATAGATGTGATCGACAGTCAGAGTAGCTCTATGTATCAGAGCAATGAAAATAAAAAAAAGAAAAAAGGAGGGGAGGGGAATCTAGTTGACTGATTAGCAAGTATTGACTAAACACAAATAAAATATTTTAACAGAACAGCCAGCCAATTAAAAACTGTCAGTATTCATTTAACAGACTAGATAAAAATAAATTTGCATTTTATCAAATACCAGCTGTAAAAAGTAAAAAAATAACTGTTTATTAAAAGAACAGACAAAAGTTATTTTCTGAAAAGCCAGTTTGTTTCACTAAAGCTCATGCGTCTGAATTCAACCCATAGCCCAGTTTCTAACCAGCATTGTAACATGGTGACAAGTGGTGAGTTTCAAAATTTTTTACTACCAGTTCTGTGGGTGTGGCTTGGTGGGTGTGACATGGCTTGGTGGGTGTGGCAGGGAAAGGATACTGCAAAATCCCCATTCCCTCCCGATCAGCTGGGACTTGGGAGGCAGAGAATAGATGGGGGTGGGTCAGTCAGAATTTTTACTACCAGTTCTCCGAACTACTCAAAATTTCCGCTACCGGTTCTCCAGAACTGGTCAGAACCTGCTGAAACCCACCTCTGATGGTGACCTCCTCAGAGATGGACCATCTCAGTTGCCTTGTTGACTCTTGTCTTACTCTTTTCAGGAGAAAAAAAAATCAACTATTGAACAATAGCAATGATTATCCCTACACTGCATATTTCAAGCATAGTTGGCAAAATCCCGATTAAAAGTTTACCAGGATTCAGTTCTCTGTGGAATGTTGGGTTTATTGCACTGATTCCATGACACTGAGCTGAGTGTCTAAATTCAAACAGTCCATTTGTTCTCTCCCTATATCATCAAATGAAGTGTGCCAAAGCATTAAGGTTTAAACCAAACAATGTTCCCTTCCAGAATCATATGCACTTTTCTCACAGAAAATTGATGTGTTTACAATTCAGTTTAGTGTCACGGAAGAGGCTTTGATGGGTATAACTAAGAATTGCCTTTCCAAACCTGGTATCTTCCAGATGTGTTTGTTTCAGAATCCCTTTCCCAGGTTACTGAATGACTGGCTTGAAAAAAGCCTGAAATTGTATGTAAAAAATTTCCTTCATACCATCTAGCCTCAAGCAACACAGATTTATAGTGATGGTGTGTCACCTGCGTTCTACTTATTGGAAGACCAAAAGTAGTTTTTTGCCCTGACTATATAAGTGGATATGAAATAAAAATCTCAAAAATGCTTCAAAAAGCAAACACCGGGCTTCTTTTGAAGCGCTAACAGAACAAAATGTACACGATATCAAAGCAGATTGTAAAATAATTCAAATAGCAGCAACCAGCTGCATTTAAAGTAGTCCTTGAAAGAAAAGTTCAGGCACCTGGGAAAATGTGATTATTAAATTAGCAGCCGTAAATGGTGAACTCTTACGTTTTTCTAAAAAAAAAAAAAGAATTCTTCAGCAGTACCCTTCTCTGTTAAATGGCTTCATTAATTCTTGTTTTTATTCCATAGTATGACTATTTTTCTGTACCCTTTTAATGGATTCCAAAAGAAAGGTGGTACAAAAACAAATATTAGTAGCTAAATGGGGAGGAGCTGTGTCAACTGATCTCTTCTGGTAGAATGACTACTGCTGCTGCTTTCACATGAGTTGCACTTCAAAGTTGCTGGGGCAACTTGACAAGCTACTTCTATAAGCACAACAACAGAGATATTAGGTGCCTTTGTAGCATCTCCAAGGGGATCTGCTTTCATCTGTAATTAAAGTGTCTAAAGTAAACAACAGATGGAATTTTCACCTACTGCCTTAATTACCGAAAAAGGTCCTCTCTTCTATATGCATGCCCAGCCAAGTCAGCATTTGATAATGTTCAACAATACAAAACCATTATGTGTCACAGAAGCACTGTTTGATTTATTCATGGGGATTGTTTTTATTGATCGGGCTATGTGATATTTCACATGGGTAGCCTTCAATGAAAGTTTGTTACACTTGGAACACAGCAATGGCTACAATTATGACACTAAGATTATTATCTTATTGGTATTCCAGGTAGTCTTTGATTTATGACCACAACTGGAACCAGAAATTCCACTGCTAAGAAAGACATTTGTTAAGTGAATCATTGTCAAGTGAATTTTGCACGCTTCTTTTGCCACATTTAAGCAAATCACTGTAGTTATTAAAGGAATCCAGCTTCTACCAATGACTTGGCTTGTCAGAGGCCAGCTGGGAAGGTCACAAATTGTGATCACGTGACACTGTCACTGCCACAAATACATGTTAGTTGCCAAGCACCAAATTTTGATCATGTGACTATGGGGATGCTGTGACAGTCCTAAATGTGGGAACAGGTCACTTTTTTCAGTACTGTTGTATGTTTGGATGGTTGTTAAATAAACGTAAATCCAGGATTACCAGTACAGAACAGTTCCATCAGCTTTATAGCTCCAGTTTCTCAAAATATGTCACATGTGCACATGCACAAGGATCTTAAAAACGCTATCATTAACTTAATTGCATAGGTTGATAAAAAAAAGAGAGAGGAATATGGTTTTATATTATTAAACTATCAGAACTGTTCAAAATTGTTCCAGATGATTACATTTGATTGTTGGAGCACTAACCTTCGAAAGATCACAGCACATTGGAAAGTTTAACTTTGCTTGCATTTTTTGGGGATCAAGATGGTTACAGGGACCTCAGCATCTTCAAACCTGAAAATCAGTTATGTTGTGGAGGGTTTTTTGAGATTTTTTTTTTGTTAAACATTTTTTTAAAAAACAAAAAGAAAGCTTTAATACTTTTTCCATTTCAACAGTTTCGCATCAGTCAAAAATTTCACTTATACATTTTTCCTCCCTTATTCTACTATATTTTTTGTGCATATGCTAATATTTATTTATTTACATATATACATATAAGTACCCACGTAAACACTTTCATTTTTACAATTTTTGTTTCCTCATATTTGCAATTATACTTCTACTCCTATTTTGACTATTATTTAATTTTTCCTTGCCTTTTATCTCTCTCCTCCAATCATTCATACCATTTCTCCCACACTAAGTAATATTCTGTTTCCTCTTTTTCTTGTATCTCCTTTGTTAATTTGTCCATCTCCGCACATTCCAAAACTTTTCTGATCAAATTATCTTCGGATGGTATATTATTATTTTTCCAATTCTGAGCATAGATTATTCTTGCTGCTGTGATAATGTGGATAATTAAGTATTATATTTCTTTTTCATATGGCCCTGGGAGTACTCCTAGTAAAAATGTTTCTGGCCTCATTGTTTGGTTATTTCTTCTAATTGTGATCTGGTTCTACTCCAATATTGTTTCGCTCTGTGGCAGGACCACCACATGGTAATACGTTCCCTTTTGCTGTTTGCATTTCCAACACGTTGGTGAGGTATTTGGAAACATCTTTGCCAATCTGGCTGGTGGCAAGTGCCACCTGTAAAACATTTTATACAGATTTTCTTTATAGGATACAAAATCAGTTGTGTTTTTACTAATGGTGCCTGTGCCAAGACTAGCTGGTCAAAATGCCAAAAAGACTGGACAAAGCCACCTACTGCTACATGTGTAATTGCTTATGGTTTCAAAAAATATCAAAAATTAAATAAAAAGGAACTGGTCTACCAAACAACCATTCCAGCCACCATCATAATTTTTATTTACTGAATGCTTTTACATCTATCTAGGCTCCATAAACATTCTAAATAATAAAGGCAGAATATGAATGAATGAATGAATGAATGAATGAATGATAAAAACCATTCCTGGGAAGTGTGGCCTCAGCACAAATACAAACATGAAGACAAAGGTAAGCAGAGGGTAGACACCATCCTGGTGAACTAAAGCAATACAGTGGAAAAGTCTCGATCATTGCTCTTCAAATGGCAAATTGTACCTGGTGAACCAAAAGTATTACCTACATCTGCTCTATTCAACAAGAAACAATACACACACACACACACACACAAAATTTTATATTCTTTTGCTTAGAATCCACATGGCTTGCCAATTCTGAAAGCAACGGTGTTAAGAACTGTATCTTATTTCTCATACCCTTGTATCTTAACCAGCAATTGAAATCGTTTTAATTTTATTTTCATCTACTTCAAGAAAAACTTTCCTTTAAATACATGGTAAGAGAGTTAACATTATGTTTTAATTAACCTAAATAATCCTTTATTTAATTTAATATTTATTAAATATTAAATATTAATATTTAAATAATCCTTTATTTAATATTACCAAGTTTATTACATTTAAACAACTGTCTAGGGGTATGTCAAACTATTTAGGTCAGCGACAGTTCAGCAGAACTTAAACTTTCAAATTTTCAGATAAAATAATATCGGGACAAAGGGAGTAGTAGAGCTGTGGTGGCGCAGCGGTTAAAATGCAGTATTGCAAGCTAATTCTGCATTCCACTGCCAGGAATTTGATCCTGACCTGCTCAAGACTCAGCCTTCCATCCTTCCGAGGTTGATAAACTGAGGACCCAGGTTACTGGGGGCATATGCTGATTCTTTAAACCTCTTGGAGAAGACTGTAAAGCACTGTGAAGCAGTATATAAGTTTAAATGAAATGCAAAAGCTGGTGGAGTCACACTTCCTCCTCTCACCGTGTATCATTACCAGTCTGCTCCCTCCCTCCCAGCTGCCAATGTCCTTGGGTTTTTTTTTTCCTCCCTCCTTCCAAGTCTTCTCTGCTAGGAACAAAGCAGCCTCATTTCATTCCAAGCATGGACAACTCAAAAGCAGCTATTCTATGTATGGAACATTTTTTGCACAGAATGTTTTGTACAACTCCTAAGTGTTGCTCTTTAAAGAGGAATCAAATGCAGCAAAGTTTATGGAGTTTTCACATTGCGCAGAGACTTCAATAATATATTGCTCCAAACTGAACAATGGCAAGTAGGAATAACATAATATTCTAGCATTAATACTGAGAAAGATTTAAAATGTATTTCAAACTTAGCTTAAAAGTCAATGGACTAAGCCAGTGGTAGGCAAACTTGGCTCCTTCACACGCTGTGGACTTCAACTCCCAGAATTCCTAAAACAGCTTGGCTGTCTTAGGAATTATGGGAGTTCAAGTCCACAGGGTGTGAAAGAACCAAGTTTGCCTACCACTGGACTAAGCTAAACCAACAATATTTAATGTTAAAAAATTAACACATTTAATTATTATTAAAAGCATTTTAGGATTTCTCTAAGGGCATAGGTATCTTAAGGCAATTTCCAAAATAAAAGCTCATGCAATAACAAAAGAGTATAATTTTAAAAAACACACACACACCAGTAACTACAAGCAACATCCAAGTTTAGTATTTAGTTAATGCTAAAATCTAATACACAGTTTCATTAAAAGCTAACTATCGGCATATAGTCAGACTGTTCCTAACAAATTATAATGATGAGATTCATTGGCAACAGAAGATAACATTCATAAAACCACTGGTGAAAAGACTTACCTAACCCTTCTCAAAAATGGACAACAAAAATTATATATGAGGTGAATGGCAGACATCCTGCAAAGAACTTAATTTAAAATCAGTCCAGCTGACATAATGTAAGTATCACATGAATTGATAACATCAGTGCCATGAATTTTCAAATGACCACAATCTACACCAGCTGAAGTTTCCAAATCATCTTAAAGACAATCCTTTATTTACCAGCCACTCCCAATCTTTACTGAGTATGCAGAAAGCCATTGTCACCACCTGTAAATCAAGGACAAACCTGCAGCTACTATGTTGAAGCCACAGCCTGGCATTTTCGCTAAAGTATGCATCATTTGAGAATCAGAACTGTCTTTCAAACAGTTCTAACAGTTCCAAATCTCCATTGTAGATAGTTTTAAATATATTTTGCAGGCATCAATTCTGTTTTGCAAGGGTAGCCTGAGAGCCAAGAGCTCCAATAACATCACTGTTGTTACTCTTAACGATATTGAAAAAGCTGGTACTAGGATTTGTATTCTTACAAGGATAAGATTGTGTAATATAATATTCATGCCTATTGTCAGTGGTTAGAGATGTATTTGTTATGTTAATCATGTATGACTTCTCATATTGATACGGTTGTAGTTTTCCCTGCTCAGTGATACTCCAAATAGGAAATGAACTTCTTTTACTCCCAATATTGAAAGAAGGTTCCTGATCTGAGATAATATGTGGTACCTATCACGCTTAAGAAATGAAGGGTATTGTAACATAAAAAATTAAGAAATGGATGGATAAAAGAAAAAAGATAGGCAAGGAGATAAATACAATTAAATACAGTTACATGTATAGAGACCACAATACCCACAACTGCATTTCTTCATTTGTTCTCAGCTATTATTCCCACATAGTTCAATATAAGTTAAAATGGGTGTTGGTCCTACCTGAACCCATTTCTAGCAGAGCTGGTAGAGAGCATCCAGGAATAGGTAGTAGCTCTATCTTCTGCATGGAGACTGAGCACGTGATCTTATTTGCATCTCTGGTCACTCCCTCGTCTGATGATTCCCCAGTTCGGCGAAGGCATAGCGATGAATAGACTTGTGACCTGTAAAACAGTAGCTCCTCTTGGATTGTGGACCAGACGTTAATAAGGGTGGGGCTGGATGCTCTCTACCAGCTCTACTAGAAATGGCATTCAGGTAGGACCAAAGCCCATTCTCCCTAGAGCTGGCTCGAGAGCATCCAGGAATGGGACATACCAAAGCCTGCCTGTCCCCTATGGATGGGAGCAGTCTGGTCCTAAGTCCCCCCCGACACTATGAACTCTCTAGAGGACTCACCTCCCAAATGCTGCCTCTGCTGAGGCAAAGGAGTCCAACTTATAGTCTCAAATAAATGGAAATGGGGAGGACCAGGTAGCTGCTTGACACACTTCCTCAATAGAGGCCTATGTCGCCTGTCATGGGCGCGCTCCTGGTGGAATGCGCTGTTATGTGCCTAGGCGTTGGTAGGTGTTGCACTTCATATGCCTTGGCAATGCAAACTCTAATCCAACGACCCACTGTTGAAGGAGTGACCCTGTGTCCTAGTGTAGATGGTTGAAATGAGATAAACAAGGATTTTGTCTTCCGGAAGGAAGACGTGTGTTTGATGTAGATACAGAGGGCCCTTCTAACATCTAACCTATGCTATCTCTGCTCTAGGGCATGTTTCGGGCCCAGGCAGAAGTTGGACTATATCAACTCCTGGGCCTTATGAAACTATGAATTGACTTTAGGAATGAAAGAAGGGTCCAAACGTAGAACCACCCTGTCTAGGTGGAATATGCAGAGGTCCTGTCTCACAGAAAGAGCCGCCAGCTCCGAAATCCTTCTGATGTAATCGCGACTAGAACGGCCACCTTAAATGAGAGGAAACGTAAACTGGCTGACCTTAAGGGCTCAAAGAGACTCTCCATAAGGCCCTGCAAAACCTTAGTTAGATCCCAAGTGGGATACCTGTGAACTACAGGTGGGCATAAGTTGGAGGCGCCCCTGAGGAATCTGCGCATTGTGGGATGCTTAGTAAGTGACTCTAAACTTCCGCATGATAGGACAGAAGACAGCGCTGCTGTCTGTCTCTGGATGGTGTTGGGTGTTAACCCCTTGTCCAATCCCTCCTGGAGGAACTCCAAGATCTGCGCCACTGAAACCTCCAAGGGATCAGCCCCTGATCTAGTGCACCAGGAGCAAAAAGCCTTCCAGGTCGAATTATATATCCTGTCGATGGACTGTCATCTAGAAGCTTGGATGGTTTGAATGGCTCTGGAGGAAAAATTCTCCTGCTTCAGGGACCACCAATCGCCAGGCAGTCAGTTTGAGCCACTGAGGCTCCGGATGGACCAGGTTCCCCTGGCTCAGGTATAATCTCTCCCAAGGTATTCTCCAGGGTGGTCTCATGGACAGGTGGGCCAGGTCTGCAAACTATGGTCTTCTGGGCCAATAGGGAGCTAACAGGATCACCTCCGCCTTCACCGTACCTTCCTGATGACTGCCGGAATCAAGGCAAAGGGGGCGGGGGGGGGGAGAAATGCATATAAAAGGCCCCGAGGCACGGGCTTCACAGGGCATCTGTCCCTTCCACCCATGATCTGAGCCTGATGAAAAACCTTGGCAGGTGAGTGTTCTCTGGAGAGGCAAACAGATCTATAACCGGCCTCCCATAACGAACTGTCAGCTCCTGGAACAGTGAGGGGTGGAGACGCCACTCTGAATGGTCCACTGTCACCCTGCTGAGGCAATCTGCCTGCACATTCAGGACCCCAGAGATGTGCTCTGTCCTTATGGATTGAAGATGACTCTCCGCCCAGGGTCCCAGACCATGAGGGACCTGGAATGAGTCCCCCCTTAAGGGGGACTCCAAGTCCATGATGTGGACTTTGGCTGTCATGTTGTTTGTTAAGACCAAAACATATTGTCCCCCTATGGCTTCCTTGAAGCTCTTGAGAGCCAGGTAAACCGCCCTGAGCTCCAGCCAATTGATCTTGTGCGACAGGTCCACCTGGGCCCACCGGCCCTGTGCAATCTGTGACTGGCAATGGGCCCCTCGACCATAAAGGCTGGCGTCCATGATGGTTAGACAGTCTGGCTCCCTGAAGAGGAATCCTTTGGTAAGGGCCTGTGACCTCTACCACCAAAGGGACTGCAGTACCTGTAGAGGATTTTTTTTTTTTTT
Organism: Arizona elegans; assembly: GCA_022577455.1. Taxonomy (NCBI): domain Eukaryota; kingdom Metazoa; phylum Chordata; class Lepidosauria; order Squamata; family Colubridae; genus Arizona; species Arizona elegans. The sequence continues at coordinate 18,675,854 of JAKOOJ010000003.1, forward strand.
TGCTTTAATTTATATACCTCCGTTCTCTGGAGACTCAGGGCGGCTTACAATGCATTAAGCAATAGCCTTCATATTTTTGTATATTTATACAAACTCTTACCCTGTCCTGGGAATTGCTCCTGCTGGATCATTGGTAAGGCAGGAGAAACCACTGCAGCGCCCTGGCATGTACTCGTGCCCACGGTACAATGGAGATGCATGATATCATCTTCCCCCGCGGCTGCGACAGGAGTAGTACTGTGTCCATGGCCGTGATGTGGCTTGCTAACTGTTGCCAGCTGTCCCGTCTCTCCGGGGATAGAGAGACCACGCATACAGATGTATCTATAATGGCTCCCAAATGGAGCAATCTGGTGGTCAGATGAAAATGACTCTTCCTGTTGTTTATTGAAAAGCCATGTTTTTGTAGGACCTGGATAGTGATCCTTAGGTCTGCCACTGCCTGAACTGCTGACGAGGACGGAATCAGAATGTTGTCCAGGGAACATTGGACCCTGATTGGCACGGATCGAAGGTGGGCTGCTAAGGCCGCCAATATCTTTGTAAAGGCTTGTGGCACTGAAGACAGGCCGAATAGCATGGCCTTGTATTGATAATGCCTTTCTGCATATGAGAAACGAAGGAACTGTCTGTGAGCAGGTCTGATGGGTATATGGAGATATGCCTCTGTGAGGTCTATGGAGGTGAGGAAGTCGCCCTGTTGTATACCTCCCAGAATTGATTGGAGTGAGTGCATTTTGAAGCATATGTACTCCACACACTTGTTCAGACGTTTGAAGTCTAGAATAATTCTGCACCCCCCGGAGCTCTTTTGAACCAAGAACAGTATCAAGTAGAAGCCCAGTCCCCTTTCCTCCTGAGGGACAGGTTGAATTGTCTGGATCTCCAGCAGGTGTTGAATCGCTGAGTCCATCAGGTTTTGTTCCTGAGTACCCACCTGTCTGATGTGGTAGCCTCCCACTGATGGAAATGGAGGCTAAGCTGACCACCCAGATGTGTGACAGCCCTGCAGTCACTTTGAATGATGATATGGGCGACTTCCTGACTCACGAAAGGGCCGCTTCCTCGGAAATCGTTGGTGGCCCCAGAACTCGGTCCTCTCCATCTGTCTCTCCTGTCTGCCTGAATAAGGTCTCCGGAAATGTTGGAATTCACCTCCCAACTCTGGAGAACAAAAGGATTGCCTCCTAAAATAAGGCGAGTACCTTCTGTCCCTCCTCTGGTAAAGGGAGGGCATGGCTTTGCCCCCGCCCTTGGTCTCCACCAGGATGGATTCGAGGGCCTCTCCAAACAAGTTATTGCCCGTGAAAGGGGCTGAAGCCAACTTCCACTTGCTTTGATTGTCAGCCTGCCAATGCTTCAGCCATAGCAGGCAATGGGCTGTTACTGAAGAGGCCAACAATCTGGATGCAAACTTAGCCACATTCAAGGAGGCATCTGCTGAAAACTCAGCTGCAGCCACCAGCTTATTTATATCCTGATGAATTCTCACATCCTCTGGGAAGGGATCCTCTCCTGAATCCGGCGAAGCCAGAGCAAGGAAGCCCTATTGAAGAATGAAGCTGATGTGGCAGCCTTAATAGCCCAGGCTGCTGCCTGGTGGGCCTTCCGCAAGGACCCTTCAGCCTTTTTGTCCTCTGCCTTCAAACAATCCATTGCCTCTATAGGCAAGAGTGCTACTGAAGTCATGGCAGCCACTGGTTTGTCCACAGTGGGAACCTCCAATACTTCAGAAAGATCTGATGCTACATTGTAAAGCCCTTTTTCAATAATAATAATAATAATTATTATTATTATTATTATTATTATTATTATTATTATTATTTTATTTATATACCGCCCTTCTCCCAAAGGACTCAGGGCAGTGTACAGCCAAGATTAAAAACATAAATATACAATATCATAGTTAAAATTAATTAAAATCATTAAATAGTTTTGGCCAAATTTTAAAACCCAATATTAAAACCCAATTTGCGAGCCCTCTCTGTGGGGGGCAAAGATTCACCCCCAATAGTCAGCAATGGCACCAGCTGACTATTCCAGCACCGGGACGCTGGAAGCCACAGCCATTCAGTCTTGGAATGGTAGAGCTTGAGCCTATTTCTCCCCATCCAGATCCGCACGGCCTCCAGGCAGCGTGACATCACATCAAGGGCATCATTGGGGTGGTTTGGGGTGGAGATGTACAGCTGGGTGTCATCAGCGTACTGATGGACTCTCACCCCAAAACCACGGATGATCTCACCCAGTGGCTTCACATAAATGTCGAACAGAAGGGGCGAGAGGACCGACCCTTGCAGCACCCCCCAAGCGAGGCACCTCGAGGTCGACCTCTGCCCAGCTGCCAACACAAACTGCGAGCGGTCGGAGAGGTAGGAAGAGAACCACTGTAACATGGTGCCTCCAATTCCTAACCCCCTCAACCGCTGCAGCATGATACCATGGTCGATGGTATCAAAAGCCGCTGAGAGATCTAATAGGACCAGGACAGAGAAGCAACCCCCGTCCCGAGCCTTCCAGAGATCATCCACCAACGCGACCAATGCCGTTTCTGTGCTGTACCCCCGCCTGAAGCCCGACTGGTACGGGTCCAGATAGACAGCTTCCTCCAGGTACCAAGGTAGCTGTCGTGCCACCACACTCTCGACAACCTTTGCCACAATACGAAGGTTGGAGACCGGATGGTAATTTGCTAATACAGCCGGGTCCAGGGATGGCTTCTTGAGGAGGGGCCTCACCACCGCCTCTTTCAAGACGGCGGGAAAGGCACCCTCACTCAAAGAAGCATTTATAATCCCCTGGAGCCAGCCTCGTGTATCCTCCCGGGAGGCCAGTACCAACCAGAAGGGACATGGGTCCAATAAACACGTGGCAGCACTAAGCCCACCCAGAATCCTGTCCACGTCCTCAGGAGCCAAACTCTTCCCAGATCATATTCTCAAGACTCACCCCTGTCTCCCTCCCCGGACTCACCCAGTGGGAGTCCAAGCCTTCCCGAATCTGAGCGACTTTATCATGCAGGAATTGCACAAAATCCTCAGCTCGACCCTGCAAGGGATCTTCCCGCACTTCCACCCGAAGGAGGGAGTGGGTCACCCTAAATAGAGTGGCTGGGCGGTTCTCTGCAGATGCAATAAGAGCGGAAAAATAGTTAGATTTTGCCACTTCTATCGCCACTAGGTAGGTCTTGATATAAGACCTCACCTGTGTCCGGTCAGATTCGGATTGACTAGTCCTCCAACACTCTCTAGGCGTCTTTTCCAACGCTTCATCTCTCTCAGCTCCTCGGAGAACCGAGGAGCCAATTGAGATCAGCATTGGGTCAGAGGCCGCAAAGGCACGACCTGATGCTGGGGTCCAAAGGGGTCCAAAGCCCTTGCGGCCGCACTATCCCAGGCAGCCACAGGTCTTCAGTCGAGTCGTGTGCCAGAGTCTCAGGAAACGGCCCAAGCTCCATCTGGAACCTTTCGGGATCCATCAGGTGCCTGGGACGGAACCATCTAGTCGGTTCCATCTCCCTGCGGCAGGGGGAAGCGGCTTGAAAGTCTAAGCGAAGGAGTGAATGATCTGTCCATGACAAGGGTTTAATGTCTAGGTCCCCTCTACCAAGATCATTCAGCCACTGACCAGAGATAAAAATCAAGTCCAGAGTGTGTCCCCCATGTGAGTGGGGCCTTGCACTAACTGGGTCAGGTCCATGGCTGTCATGGAAGCCATGAACTCCCGAGCCACCTCTGACGTCTCACCAATGGATGGCAGGTTGAAATCCCCCATAACAATAAGTCTGGGGGTATCAACCGCCACCCCGGCAATCATGTCGAGTAGCTCAGGCAGGGTCGCCGCCACGTAGCAGGGAGCCAGGTACGTAGTCAGAAAACCCATCTGCACCCCACAGCCCCACTTCACAAAAAGGGACTCACATCCGGCTATCTGAGGAACAGTGGCCTTCCTCGGACAAAGACTTTCTCTAATAATTGCCGCTACTCCCCGACCCCTCCCCTGGGCCCTTGATTGATGAAATACACGGAAGCCTGGAGAGCACATTTTAACGAGGGGAACCCCCACTCCCGGCCCAACCAGGTCTCCGTAATCCCAGCCAGGCCTACACCCCCCTCCACAATAAGATCACAAATGAGGGGGGCTTTGTTAATTACCGACCTGGCATTACATAACATCATTCGAGGATCCAGGGCCTGAGATTCTGAGCAATCCAGGACACGAGTCACGCTATGGGGGCCGGAGTGTGCAATCACTCGAAGTCAGTGCATGCGCACCCCCAGAATCTGATATGGCCCCCTGTGCCCACCATATCTGCCCCTCCCACTTATCACTTTGATGGAACTGCCCTTCCTTTCGCCCCCCAGCGCCCCAGTCAAATTACCCTTCTCCCCTCCTCCGCTGCACCCATCCAACCCACTACCCCGCACAGTGGCTATATGGACCCCCCCCCGGCCATCTCTACAGTCCCCTCCCCCCTCCTGGGTCCCCTTAAAAGCGTCCCTGCTATCCTTTTTTAAAAAAAACCTCAACCCCCTCTTTTTCACATGCCACCTTTCCGGGTCCCAAAACCTGTCATTGAGGTAGGCCCTCAATAATGTGGAGGGCCACGTCTGCGAGAGGAGGGCATCTCGCAGTGCAATTAGTTCAGCCACCAAATACATCCACTAAGAAGACCAAACGGAATTGGTATCAGATCTAAATGGAGGCATGCCCGCTCTAGGATTGGCCCACTGCCTTTGAACCACATCCACATCAAATAATTTGGGTGATGGAATCACTTCAGTTTCCAGCGTAGGTTCAGAAAAGAGCATATGACCTGAATCCCCTGGGCTCTGGGTCGATTCAGAAACTTGGTCAGGATCCAAATTTGTTATAGCCTTGGCCTTACGCAGCAATGACTTAAATAAATCTGTCTTAAAAAGGCCTTTGAAAGGCAATGGATCTGGATTTAGCCCTTCATCTTCTGAAAAGGTCTAGAATGGATGTTGCTTACCTGAACATCCTTTCTGGGCGCGCTGCTGAAGAATCCAAGAGCGTGGGTAATATCCCTCAGGTAGCCTGAAAACACTGAGTGCATATCACTTTAAATCAACTGTTGACTCCTCCCCTAGGGACTGGCTGAGGCTCAGTTTCTTTCACGAAGGATGTCCTAACCAAGAGACACGTCCATCCGGGATCAGGAAGCAGAAGCCGTAACGGGAGGGTTGGATTCTTCAGCAGCGCGCCCAGAAAGGATGTTCAGGTAAGCAACATCCATTCTCTGGCGCGCTGCTTGGAAGAATCCAAGAGCGTGGGATGTACCCAAGCAAGTACTAGATGGGAGGGAAGGCTGAGTGCTCCCGGTTGGCCGTTGCAGATATGACTGATTGCAAAACTCGCCGTCCGAAGGACGCCTCAGCCGAGGCAAAGGAGTCAACTTTATAATGTCGCACAAAGGGAGTGAGAGAGGTCCAGGTGGCTGCACGACAAATGTCCAGGATGGATGCCTGAGTAGCCCACGCCGCCGAAGTCGAGGCGCTCCTGGTCGAGTGCGGCAAGATGCGTCCAGGCGGGGGCTTGCTGCGAAGGGTGTATGCCGTACAAATACAAGCCTTGAGCCACCGCCCAATGGTGGCCGAAGAGACGTGCCCCATCGAAGCTGGTAGGAAGGACACGAATAGCGCTTCCGACCGTCGAAAATGGGAAGTCCGTTTAATGTAGTGCCGGAGAGCGCGCCGGACATCGAGGTTATGCCATTGGGCTTCTCTGTGATGTCGAGGATGCGGACAAAAATCCGGCAGAACTAGCTCTTGAGCTCGATGGAAGAGCGAATTTATTTTGGGGACGAAAGCGGGGTCGAGCCGGAGGATCACCCTGTCTGGATGGAAAATGCAAAGGTCTGATCGGACAGACAGGGCTGCGAGCTCAGAGACCCTCCTCGCTGACGTGATTGCCACTAGAAAAACAACTTTAAGTGTCAGAAATCGAAGCGAAATAGAAGACAAGGGCTCAAACGGTGGAGACATGAGGGCCTGGAGCACAAGCGACAGGTCCCAGGATGGATATCTATGAACTACTGGTGGACGCAGGTTGGTGGCCCCTCGAAGGAAGGTTCGGACTCTCCGATCCAAGGACAGTGGACGATCCGCTGACTTAGACAAAACCGAGTTCAAGGCAGCTACCTGCCGTCTCAGGGTATTCGGGGCTAGACCGTCGTCCAAACCGTCCTGGAGGAATTCGAGGAGGACAGGAACTGAGGCTTCGGCCGGGTCAACGTTGTTCCTGCAACACCAGCGACGAAAGGCTTGCCAGGTAGCCTCATAGATCCGTACAGTTGAAGCCCGGCGCGAGGCTTGCATGGTGGTAATGACGCGCCCCGACAAGTTGTCCTTTTTCAGGAGGGCCCTCTCAAATGCCAGACGGCCAGTTGGAGCCACTCCGGTTCCGGGTGTAGAATGGCCCCCTGGCTGAGAGAGACCTTGTCCTGGGGAATTCTCCATGGCCGGGATATTGACAGTTCTAGTAGATCCGCATACCATGGTTGTCGTGGCCAGTGCGGAGCGACCAGAAGAACTTCCGCGGCCTCCGACAGGATTTTGCGCACTACCTTCGGGATGAGGGGAATCGGAGGGAAGGCGTACAACAGGCCCCGGGGCCATGGGCATCTCAGGGCGTCCGTCCCTTCGGATCCCGGACTGGGGAACCTGGAGAAAAATCGAGGAAGCTGCGTGTTGCGGGGGCTCGCAAACAGGTCTAGGACAGGACGGCCGAATCTGGTCGACAGCATCCGGAAGAGAGCTGGGTCCAGTCGCCACTCTGAATGGTCGAGTTGAGTGCGGCTCAACCAGTCTGCCCGAGTATTGTCTGTCCCGGAAATGTGTTGGGCTGAGATGGAGAGTACGATCCCCTCCGCCCAGGAGAGAAGGGCGATTGCCTCGTCCAGCAGTGGTTTGGAATGCGTGCCGCCCTCTCGATTCAGGTGTGCCTTGGCCGTGGTGTTGTCGGTCAAGACCAGCACGTGGCGACCTTGGATGTCGAGTTGAAAATGCCGGAGGGCTAGGTGGATGGCTCTCAGCTCCAGCCAATTGATATCGTGCTGTATGTCCGAGGTTGACCAAAGACCTTGGGCTATCTTGGCGTGCAGATGGGCTCCCCACCCCAGTAGACTGGCATCCGTTGTCACTGTTACTCTTTTTGGGTCCTGAAAGAAGCACCCCTTCGAGATTGCTGGAGAAACCCACCAACGTAGGGATCGAAGAATGGGAACAGGAAGGCTGACCTTCGTAGTAGAATTGCTGCCTCAGGACTTTTGAAGGGGCAGAAGGAACCACTGGAGGGGGCGAGAATGGAGGCGAGCCCACGGGACGATGTTGATGCATGAAATAAACTTCCCGAGGAGCTGTGACAATTGGAGGATGGACACTATCCGGGAAGACTGGACCCGAGAAATTGCCATGGCAATGCTGTGAGAGCGATCCGGAGCCAGAAAAACGTGGCAGGATGTCGAATCTATGATGGCTCCTAGGTGCTGGATACGATCGGTGGGCTGAAGGTGGCTTTTCTCCAGATTCAGGGAAAAACCATGCCGTTGGAGGGAATCTCGAACTGCCTCCAGGTCTCTGAGGGCCCTGCAGTGAGAGTCGGACAGGATAAGAATATCGTCCAGGTAGCAGAGGACTCTGATGGGAATGAGGCGAAGTGAAGCTGCCACTACTGCAAGGACTTTCGTGAATGTCCTGGGAGCGGACGAGAGACCGAACGGCATGGCCCTGTATTGGAAGTCCTGGTTGTCGTAAGAGAAACGCAGGAATCGGCGATGTGAGGGCCTGACCGGAATATGGAGGTAGGCCTCCTTGAGATCGATGGAAGTCATGTAGTCGGCTTGTCTGATTGCGGCTAAAATTGAATGAAGGGACTGCATTTTGAATTTGTGATAGGTAATCAATTTGTTTAATTCTTTTAGGTCCAGGATCCCCCTCCAGCCCCCGGAGCTCTTTGGGACCAGGAAAAATATTGAATAGAAACCTGTCCCACGATGTTCTATGGGAACGGGCTCTATAGCGTGAATGTCCAAAAGGTGATGTATTTCCAAGGACATCAGACGTCTCTTTTCGGGGTTCCTGGAAACCGGGCATCGAATGAAGCGATGAGGAGGGCAGGAGGAGAATTCCAGGATGAGCCCTAGACGAATGGTTTGTAGGACCCATTCGTCCGCCATAGTTAGAGACCATTGTTGGAAGAAATGATGCAGGCGGCCTCCGATAGGGTAGGGTGCGGAGCAGTCATTTTCCTCTCCGGAAAGGTCGGGAGGCGCCTCCGCGAAAGGGACGTCTGGAAGACTGTTGCCGTCTGGAGCGGTCCCGAAAGGACTGTCTGTCGGACGGACGCTCATAGGAGAAGGAGGAGGAGGGACGATAGGTGGAAGCGGTGCTGGGGCCAGGATCAGCCCGAAAGGAAGGACGCTGATTGTATGGTGAGTAGCGTCGATCAGCTCTGCGATAGGAAGAAGGCATGATTTTTCTTTTGTCCTTATCCTCTATGAGGATAGGATCGAGTGCCTCCCCGAACAATCGGGATCCTTTATATGGAGCAGAGGCCAGCTTCCATTTGGATTTTACATCCGCGCGCCAATGTCGAAGCCACAGAAGGCGGCGGGAGGTAACGGTCGATGCCAAGGATCGCGACGCGAACCTGGTCGCTGCAAGGGCCGCATCTGCGGAGTATTCCGTGGCTGCCACCAACTTATTAACGTCCTGGTGGAGGCGGCGATCATCAGGAGGGAGTCGCTCCTGAAGCTGGCGGAGCCAGATCAGGGAGGCCCGATTGAAGAAAGAGGCCGAGGTGGCGGCGCGTATGGCCCAAGCCGCAGTTTGATGGGCCTTGCGGAAGACCAGCTCGGCTCTCCTGTCCTCAGAGCGCAGGCCGTCCGCGATGTCGTTGGATAACACTGCAGAGGACGTCAAGGCTGCGATGGGGGGGTCTACGGATGGTAGCTCAAGTAAATCCTGTAAGCTGGGCGCTGAACAGAACAGCTTTTTGTCAATGCCGTTGGGTGCCTGAAGCGCTCCCGGCTGGGCCCAGGGCCGCTGGACGGTTTCAGAAAAAAGTAGTGGACAGGGAATGAATTCCTGGTCAGGTTGAGGAATGGTGAAAAGAGCGTCATGCGGATTAGAAGTCTTCTCCGGGTCAGGCAAGGATTTGGAAGATGCCAGCTGCGTAGTAGCAATGGCCTTGCGGAGAAGTGCCTTGAAGAGGGAGGGCCGAAAGAGACCCGTAGACAAGGGCTTCTCAGGTGGCTCCTCCTCATCTTCCGAAAGTTCCATGGCACCCGCCTCATCACCATCAAATTGAGAGTCGTCACTGTGGTCGGACTCCTGTAGTGAGTAGTCACCCAGTTGACCCTCAGGGCAAGGAACTGCTGGTCTGGGAGGTTCCAGAAGGTATGACTGTGAAGCTCCTTGAGGGTAAGGGGCCTGAGGTAGACCTCCCGCCATCATTCTAGACACAGTGGCTGTAATCATCGCCTGAATGTCGTAATAAGAAGGAGAAGGACCCTCTGGTGGTCGGAGGCCTGCCGCGGTGGGTGTGAACGTAGCCTCAGGTGCTCTTCCAGGATGTGAAGGCTGGTAAACTGCCGTGGAAGTCGAAGGAAGCACAGGCGGTTCAACCTCAAGGATAGACGAATCCTTGAGTAGCAGGTTCGGCGCCAGGTGGTAGTCCCTGAGAAAGGTCTGGATGAGGCAAAGGGTCCACGAGAGATGATGGATTAGATTCTCCCCCCGGACGGCTGGTCGGTGGTACGGAAGTGGGGGCCTGGCGTTGAGCCATTTGAAATTGACGCTCAAGAGCATCGTGGCGACGCTTAGCGGCCTTATCCTCAGCCGAGGATGATTTGTGGCCTTTCGAGGAAGCAGATTTAGACGTGCGTGATGACTTCTTTGAAGTCTTCTTTGAAGCCTTCCCCGACGAGCGGTCAGAGTCCTTGGGGCGAGGTGGAGATTGGTCTTGTTCCATGTCGGAAAAAAGGTCTGGATCCGCCATGGGAATTGAAATTCAGCCTCTTCCTTTTTTTTTGGGGGGGGGGGGGCGGGTTAGGTGGAGCACACACACCCCCTGCAGGGAAGAACCTTTAAGGGCAGTAATGTTCCAAAGGTTCAGGAATGTCTTTGAGGCCTGGCTTCGATGCAGGCAAATGGCGGCAAAAACAAAATGGCGGCTGCGCGGGGAAATGGCGTTCTGTGGGCGTCGCCTCCTGATTCGCAGCAAGGAGGCCTCTCCGAAACGATGAAGAAGGGCCGCGGGGCTGCTGGAGTTCCCCCGCGTTTGAAGGAGATGGCAGGCTGCGCGCGAGCGCTAAAGAACGCTCCAAACGCCTCCAAATGGGCCTGCAAGGTGTTCGGGAGCAGGCAGAGTCGGAGCGTGATGGCAGCCAAAGGATCGGGCCGCGGGACAGTCTGCAGCGAGCCTGCGCTGACGAGCGCTCCAAACGGCTCTTTGTGGTGGGCGTGCGATGGCGGCCGATGGATCAGGCCGCGAAGACCGACCCCAGCAGCGTGCGAGCGCTAACGAGCGCTCCCGACGCCTCCCTGTTGCCGTTCAAGCCGCTTGTAATCCGGCGAAGCTGGGGTGCGTGGGCGGCAGGAGAGACGGCCGCGGCAAGGTAAAGAGGGCCTCCCGATCGCCAATCAATATAGCTCGCAAAGATGCCGTATGGAGGCAGAGCTCGGCGGCGAGGGCTGAATAGAGGGCACACAGTGGGCTCGCAGGGATGGCACGTTGGGATGCAGGGCCCTGCGGCAGATATAGGCCCCGGGGAGACGTCTGAAGGCCTGCGCCTTCAGAACGCCGTTGCCCTTAGATCTAGGAGGTTTGAAGCAATAAGGCAAAAAACTCACAATAATGAAGACAAGAAAAAAACAATAAATTAAAATAATAAATACACAGAAGGATTGCAATGAAGGGAGAGATCTCAAAAGGCACTGGTACAGGCTGCACTGAGTGAAAGGAACTGAGCCTCAGCCAGTCCCTAGGGGAGGAGTCAACAGTTGATTTAAAGTGATATGCACTCAGTGTTTTCAGGCTACCTGAGGGATATTACCCACGCTCTTGGATTCTTCCAAGCAGCGCGCCAGAGAATTTCTCCTCCTCAGCTGAGGAGTCCCCACTCCTCATAGAAGGAGTTAGAGCTCCCGAGGATCCAGCCAATCCTCCTGAAGCATAGGTTGTGCCTGTTGATGTTGGAAAGAGGAAACCCCTTGAGAAGGTAAATTCCTCTGCTGCAAACCTGCAGCTATTTCCTGCCTAATAGCTTGGGAATTGATCTGTTTTAACTGTTCAGGCAATTCTGAACCAGCTTCCTCCACTGGGCGGAGCCCCGCTGCAGTGGGAGTAAACGAGGCTTCTGGCCTAGCTCTGGGAGAAAGGATAAGCTCCTCTGATCCTGCTGCAGGCAACATAGGACTTGCAATAGAAAACCTCTCCCAAGGTTGGATAGCACCCTTCTCTGGAGCCATCTGGTAACCATTCCCTGCAAGAGGCAGTTTGCAGAGGTCCTGGATCATTAGCAGGAGCCAATGGCCTTTTTTCCTGAGGGCAGGAAGCCTCTGCCCTTCCCATAGGAGAACATTCCTGATCTAGGCTTTTCTCAGCCTGGATCTTAGCCAGTTCTTTCTCTAATGCCTTTTCTTTTGGTATCATTTTGCAACTTTTTCCGCCATCTTTGAGCCTCTGCTACTCCTAGAAGCAGTTGCATGGCTCCTAGTTGTAGCTCTCCTGGCTGCAGCTCTCTGTGCAGATGGGCTCAGGTTTAGAGCCCAGGAAACCCCAAGGTAAGCTCTCTTTCTGCCCACTTTGGGCTGCTGGCTGGTGGAGCGCACACAAGATACCATTTTCCACTCTGAATATAGGCAGGCGGACCTGCAATGGGTAGCTGCTGGCGTGGCTCAATTCACACTCCCTGTGCTCCCGCTGTTTACCAGTATGCCCCAGACGCCACTGGGTAGTGACTGAGTCCCCTTCCGCCTTCCTGATGGGACTGCCCAGGCCTCCGCTCGCCAAGGAGCCAGATACTATTTACAAGCCCTTACCCTATTTTCCCCAAAATAAGACATCCCCTGATAATAAGCCCAATCAGGCTTTTGAGTGCATGGCAATAAGGCCAAGCACTTATTTCAGGGTTCAAAAAAATATAAGACAGGGCCTTATTTTCGGGGAAACACGGTACTCCAAAGGGATGGAAGGACAATAAACTATTTGCTTCTTCTGAAGAAGGAAAAAGAGAAAGCATTACTGTAGCAGGCTCAGCCAAGAAGAAACGGTTTTAATGGAGGGTGGCTACATCAACAGTTCTAATAAAGAAGGAATCTAGGCAGAACCAACTATGCTCATTAAGGCCATGAAAGTCAGATGGGTGACTATAGGCCAGCCACTCTCTCTCAGGCCCCAAAGGAACGGTGATGTCACCAGCTAATCCTTTCCAACCCGCAAGCGCCTTGGTACTTTTGACACGACAACAACTCTCTCTCAGCCCAACTCACTTCACAGTGTTGTTATGCAGAAAATAGAACAAGGAAGGAAGGTGTGCTGGATATGTTTGCCACCTTGATTTATTCATAAAATTAATAAAGGCAGGATACAAATAAAAAAATAAACAAGGCCTGCCTCTGCAAACATGGCCATTAGGCACACAGTTTCATAGAAGGTACTTTACTTTCTACTGACTTTTTCTGGGAATATTGCTGTAATATTTTTTGTTGTTTTCAAAGAATTGTAGATGAATTTATTCCAAAGTACATTTCTAGTCACCAAAGGATGAACCTAACATTCCCATCCTAGATGAACAGGATGGTCAAAAATCAAACAATTAACTTCTTTACTATATTTACTGAGGTACAATGTTCTTCTATTTTCTCTGTTTCTTTGCCTGTAGCTAATGTGAATTATTCAATAAAGAACTTTCACCACACACAGATGAAGTAATTCCATGAGACTAAAAGGGACAGGGTTTCCTCCACATGACAGAAAGAAATTTTAAGTCCTATCTTTCATCTAGGAAAGTTGGACTTCACTCCTTCCCTTCCAGATTCATCTTTCAATATCCCAAACACACTTTACACTTCATTCAACAACCATTTATTTTCACCAATCATGGCCTAAACATAAAAGAAGTTCTGTCTTTCTATATGGTTTTGGACACATCAAAATTAATTGAGCCATCTTTCCTTTATTGCTTGATTCCCTGATAAGCAGCTAAAGCAAATGCTTCAGTAGTTTAATAAGAGCTTTTTCTATCACACAACCATTAAAGGTAGCTTGTTTACAACTGTGTAGTAATGTTACTCTTGTTAACAAGAGGGGGAAACAGCTTTCTTTCTAAATTAAGTTATCCTTCTCTTCTTTTTTTCATTTGAAGACTTAGACCTGCCTACAGCGGTAAACAAATTCCCAGGATACTTTTCAACTCACAAAGCTATCCACAGGTAATGATGATGGGGAAGAGACTATAATTTCATTCTTGGAAATGATACTCAGGGGACAATGAACAGAGTAAATTCATTTTTCCAGCAGGATTTATATATAATTTGCATTTCTTCCTACCCAATCAAATGTTGGAAAGAAATTAAGTAAAGAGAATCAAGAACTCTATCTATCTGCTCATCAGCATGATAATTCTTCAAAAACAGAACTGAACCAAATTTGGAAGGAAGGGGTGAACTGGAAATGGTTTCAATCAGTTGGGGGCTGCAAAGAAAAAAAATCCTAGGTTTCTCCTACAGCACCCCTCAGTCACTTACTCCAAAGTAAAGCATATACACATATAACCACTGCTAATAAATGGGTGGGAAGGAATGCTTTTCTCTTTGTCTTCTATTTAGCCAATGTAATGTTAGATTCCACACAGTATCATAGACTGTGAAAATCATAGAGTAGAAGGAACCTACAAACTATTCCATCTCATACCACCACCATTCCCTGCTCAGTGATGTTATAAGACTGTTAAAGCTCCCTTCGTCCACATAGATGATGTGTCCAGGTAGCACCAGCCACAAAATGTAATAGCTTTAAGAACCACCTTGAGGAAGAACTGCAACCAAGGCAACAGTCAGATACAGTAACAGAAATTTCAGTCCAAAGCAAGAATGGAATTTGAGAACGCCTCTCAGACTTGATTCTCCCTACTTATTTCCTAGATAAAGGCAAGGAAGGGCAGGCACATTCAGTATTGCAAGATTCTGTTATTCAAACCCTATAGTAAAAAATAGTTTTAGCATTCATGACTTCGCTGTTCAGGATTGGTCTACCTCAAACACAATCCTGGAGCAGAAACATTAGAGAGGCTATAATTATTTGAGAGATCCTGCTGGTTTTCAAAGGCACCACCCCGCACATAGCTGGTTGTGGGACTCTGCTCATGACATTAGCCACTAGGGATCAGATGGAACTATACTAGCCTGCTTTTATTGGCCTCTGTATCCAGCTCCTCCAGGCAATCTCTGGGTTAGAGTTCCCCAAATTAATGGTACCAGGGAATTTCAATCTTACCTCTCTGGGCACAAATTCAGAGGTAATTCCATAGCAACCATGAACCAGATGGTTATGGGGCCAACTCACAATTGCAGCTACACATAAGAATTGGTTTTATCTCAAGGAATTTGTGGTGTGATCTGGAATAGGAAGATACAACCATCAATCCCTTGTCCCAAAGGTGCTTTTTCAAGAGCACCTTTGCTTTTTCAGGCAATTGAATTTTCTGGTTTTTCTTCGAAGGCATTTTGCTTCTTGGATGAGCTTCAAGCTGAAGTGTTTAGTCTTCGAAGAAAAACAAGAAAGTCCAGTTGCCCCTTGAAAAAGCACCTTTGAGACAACCATGACCTGGATGACTGAGAATCTCCATAGACATCAACCCTTTGCCATAGTTGGAACACTCCGTTAACCCTAGAGTTCTCTACTGCTAACCCTTGCTGTGAGGAAGAAGAACATACTTGATTGATCCACTCAAGGCCCATGATGGTCCCTGTTGAATTGAAAATGAATTTGGGTTCATTCCTGAAGATCTCGTGCATGGTTCATCTGAGGTCCTTGTTGCTGCTTAGAACGAGATGGAAGTCATGTCCTTGCATCAATTTTCATCTGTGTGGAAAGGCAGCCCAAGGCTGCGGGGACCTGGGGACATGAGAAAGTAAGCAAAGGCTTGCAAGGACCCCAAGGAGTGGGAATCAGAACCCAGAGTGTCTTAGGGAGTGTGGGAGGACTTGGGAGGGCCAAGGCAGGCAGGCCTGGGCCTGTGCAAGGCCTCCCCTATCTGAGGCATTGCATGCTTCATTTAACAACCATATCAGGAAACGTTCAGAAAGGTGATCACATGGGTATCTTGCTTGTAAAATGTAACATGTAAAATGTAAAATGCTCATTATCTTCCAGCAATATTATTTGCCACACATTGTAATTAATCAGTTTGATAACCATTCCACTATATCTGTCAGGGCACTGGGAAGGGAAATGGTAAGCACCCCAACACCGCAATCTCAGAAGAAAAGCACACTAGATGATAAAATACAAATGCTGAAAAAAAGCCAGTTAGAAAGTCCAAGCAGTGGAGCGAAGAAAAGATCAAGTCTTTCTTGGCCAACTGAGTTAACAAACTGGAGCTCCACAGAGGAAGGAGGCAGGCTTATGCAAATTTTAACTCAGTCTCTGGCCAATCAGTTGAAATTAAATCCACTGCTTGGACTCGCTAAGCAGCGCACCAGAGAATAATGCTTTATCTATTTTTTTCTATTATATGGAAAATGCAGAGATTCTAAAACCTGTGGGGGAATGGATTGGATGATGGTAAAGATGTCAAAAAAATATATAAAGCTAGATTCGGATCAGCTAGAAAAAAAATGAAGAAAACTTTAAGAGTTGAACGTTCTTCAATGGATCCATTCTTAAAATAGATCAGTTGTCTAAAATGATCAGGAATATTTTTGTAGTAAAATTTGCAATAGGCTTTCAATTGTGCAATATGATTCCTTCAAAAGGTAGGAACCGGTAAGCATGACAACGATCTAGATATACATTGATGCAAAGACAGGAAACTTCTCATAATAGCTTATCCAATCCACACAGAACTATTCTTGCCCCTCTGCCATTTTCTAATACCACCACTCTTCTTAATGGAGAGGGTCTGCTTTATTGATCTCTGCAGAGTTAAAAGTCTTTTCCAGTGTTCTGGAAAGGATGGTATCTCAGATGACTGGAGCAGCACTCCTTCCATGTCAAGAGTTTCAAATCAATTTCAAATGTCTTCCTGGGTGGATTTGTTGTTGTTGTTATTGTTACAGATGCCCAAGTACTCATTTCTTCTAATAGCATGTCCTATCATTTGCACTCGGATAAGTTCTTGTACTCTGTTCTCCTTAGAGATTTCATTTGCTGGCCTTCCTAGAAAACTGTGTGTGAAAATTGTATGGTCATCACCTTCCCTGATGAATCTTAAGAAAAGCTAGTCCCCAGCCCTTGAATTTTTTTTCAAGGGCTGGTACTTGCAAGTAAGTCCAATTAGCAAATCCTTCTGGTAAGAAGACCAATACCACACACACCTGACAAGTCACCACAGCTGTTCCACAAACATCCAGCCTTTTAGCAGGATCATAGGCCAATTGCATTCTCCCCCCCACCCCTTAAACTCTCTGGCTCAACTCCTCTGTTCCTGTTTGTCTGCTCTGCTTACTAAAGAATAGTGGCTGACAATTCATTTTAGCTATTTAGGGACTTATATAGCAATGTCACGGACATGGTAGCTCAGATGCTAAGCTTGTCGATCAGTAGGTTGACAGTTCAGCGGTTCGAATCCCTAGCACCATGTAACAGAGTGAGCTCCCGTTACTTGTCCCAGCTTTTGCCAACCTAACAGTTCGAAAGCATATAAAAAATGCAAGTAGAAAAATAGGAACCACCTTTGGTGGGAAGGTAACAGCGTTCCATGCACCTTTGGTGCTTAGTCATGCCGGTCACATGACCACAGAGACATCTTTAGACAGCACTGGCACTTCGGCTTAGAAACAGAAATGAGCACCGCCCCCTAGAATCAGGAACGGCTAGCACATATGTGCGAGGGGAATCTTGACGCTTACCTTATAGCAGTGTCACCCGGCAAATTCTTGTAGCAGCCATAGAATAACCAAATAATATAGTATATGCTAAAAAAAAAAAAACCTAACCATCAGGAAGCTTTGCTAATAAGGCTGGCCAGCGAGGACAATTCATTCATGTCCTCAGATATTCACGTACATTTAAATTATAGCATTCAAGGCCAAGAAAATATTCAATTCCATGAAAAATTATACTAATACATTATTCAAATTAATTAAGCATTTTCTCTAGTGGGATATGTAATTGGTGCTTTTTAAGCATTTTTAAAGAATTCTTGAGGCAGCAATGCTGTTTACAAATTGCAACAGAAATACATACAGGGAGCCCTCGACTTACAACCATCCGTTTAGTGACTGTTCAAAGTTACGACGACACTGAAAAAAGTGACTTATAACCATTTTTCACACTTGCGACTATTGCAGCATCCCCATGGTCAAGTGACCAAAATTCAGATGCTGGGCAACTGGCTCACATTTATGACAGTTGCAGTGTCCTGCAGTCACGTGATCACCTTTTGCGACCTTCTGACAAACAAAGTCAATGGAGGAAGCCAGATTCATTTAACAACTGTGTTACTAACCCACAACCTGCAGTGATGCAGTTAACAACTGTGGCAAAAAAGGTGGTAAAGTGGGACAAAACTCATTTAATGTCTCACTTAGAGACACAAATGTTGGGCTCAATTGTGTTCATAAGTCAAGGTAATCGCTCATATCAGAAAAAGATGATTAGTAAAAGACATGTTGTAAAAGATTTTAGTTTGATTTCATGGAAACTGAAATCCAGAATTAAAATTGTATGGATCAGCACATGTACATAATTAAAAATATGCTTTTATTCTTAATGTGTTAATGGAGATACTGTATTGATAGTTTTGATAGCATATAACATTCCTGGATATAAAATCGTGCAATTCAAGTTACTGTAACAGTACAAAGACTATCACAGCCAAAAGGAAATAGCAAGCAAATTGTTGTTGCGGTTTCTATATCTAGCAAGATGCATAATTGTGCTAATTTTGAAAAAAGCTCTTTTTTTCCAAGACAGTTGTCCATATAAATAGATGAACAGAATTTGAACTTATATCTGTATGCAAAGTCTGTTACATTCTTCTGTTCTCTTGGGGAAAAAACACTGTCAAACATATAAATATATCCTAACAATAGAGCAAAACTGTGGAGAGTTTGGTAGATTACTTGCAGTACAGACTGTAAGTGATAAAATTATATTTCAGGTATTAGAAAAATTGTCAGCATTTTACTGAATAAGACAAGAAAGGAAACGAAGTTCTCCCAATGTCCTAGTGTGAAAAACAGATTATAAGATTAAATATGTTTAAGATTTTTTTTTTCTCTCTCTCTAGATGTAACAAGTTATTACTGTTCAATCAACAAAACAATATAGGCATATCTTGGAAACCTAAGGCTGAGCTAAAAAAAAACCCTCAAATGACTTAACTAGAGTTTAACTATGAGCTATTCTAAGAATAGATAATATTCCTATTTCAGCCAATCATTAGAGAGCATTTCACCATAAGACATCATAAGACTGATTGATTATGCCATAATCAATCGACATGCATTATAGGAACTGTACTGCTCACATTAAGCCTGTGATTGGTAAGGGCAAAGATATCAAATCATGAATAAACTGAAGTTATATACAAATTTGCCATTCAATAAGCTAATTTTCTTCCATGACTGATCTTCAATGACTAATATACACAGGGTTCAACAACTGCCTTAGCTACCGTATGTCCCAAATCAGTAATGCTGCTTCCAAAATTATGTTAAAATGTTCTATAAGAAAAAAAGGGGGGAGGCAGATGGTTTCATGGAACATTTTTAAAACTTATTATCTTGTCCTTATAAAGAATTATGACTTGTTTTAAAAAGTGATTTAAAATAACCTAAATCATTATATTATATCACACTGAAGGACATGCAATTAGACAAGGCTGATATAAGAAAAATATTTCTTTTATCTAACTTCTTTCATCATATTGTCTCTAATGTACCACGTATCATTTAGATAGTGCTTTACAAAGGTTGTAAAACTTTTAAGCGTTTGTTTTGAAATAAGTAGACAAATTTGATGTGTTTGGTATATAATATGCATGCTTCTTTTTTCACCACTAACAGTACAGAAGTATTCTTGAGGCAGAATTATTTCTATTCTGAAGCCAAGTAATATCCCTCTTAATGAAACCCAAGAGTGCTATAAAGATACTCTTGCGCTCCTGATTCCATTTTCTAGAAGTAAGCAAAGTTCATGAGAACTTACATCCTATTCCTAGAATCATTCCGAGACAATCATACCATTTCCTGCCAGGTTTGAATATGCCCACATCTAAGCTTCTCAAGTTAATATCCTAAATATGAAATTAACTCCTTTGTCATATAACTGTAGAACAGTCTTTGCCATTCAAGTCTATCGTCTCATTATATATGGGTATAAAAAAAATAAGATTAATGTTTCTGGCCGTTTTATTTATATATTGGGAAGTTAGAACATCTCAATTTATCCTCTCATACTGCTTCTGTAGCATGGTGATGAAAGAAATAAATGTTCCACCTCGCAGTGGTGCGGGAAGAATACATGAATTAAAAATAGTTATATACATACACACACCATCTCTATGACAACTGAAGAATAATTCCAAGGCTGATGTAAAAACTGCTGGATAAAATTAAGAATTTTGCAAAACAGGACATGAAACCTTGCTCATTTTTGGCCTTAAGGCCTGAAAAATATATGCTACTGACAATGGTTCAAAGACCTTAGCAGAGGTCCATGGTTATATTTCAATTACAAGGTGTTGAATTGCAGGGGTATATTTTAGTTTTCAGCTGCTCAACAGGCTTTTATTCCCACCCCCACCCCCATTTCAAGGACTGCAGTTAATGAAAAAAAAATGTGAGAAGTAAAGAAAGAAGCCGATGCCTCCAATTAAATAATTTCTGACGAAAGTAACATCAGAAAAAAACCAGCCTTTTCAAATAAGCATGTCAAACCAACATTAAAACT
This sequence comes from Arizona elegans, assembly GCA_022577455.1. Lineage (NCBI taxonomy): Eukaryota > Metazoa > Chordata > Lepidosauria > Squamata > Colubridae > Arizona > Arizona elegans. Next base: position 18,695,996 of record JAKOOJ010000003.1, read on the forward strand.
TTAACTTTTTTTTTTAAAGGCTGACAAAGCAAGTGGGCTGCTTGTGCCCACACTGACTGGAAAGGAAATTAATGGGAGTCATAAATGAGTCATAGGCTGTGCTGTGCATACAAAACGCACTCACAATGCAAAATGAAAGCTGGGCAATATCTGAAGGGATACATCAAACTTAGCCACACTAAAAAAGGCACAGAAGGAAATCCCAGTGTTCTGACACAGAGGCAGCCTATGAAGTAACAGATCCACTTATTTATCTGATGCATCCCCAAACCTCAAAGTGAAAAATAAGATTGGAAGGGCTACTGCCCTCACCACCATTTTGCTTACAAACTCAGGGAGACAACCTAAAGGGACCCTATTCCATCCACAATATGGAAACAACCTAGGCATGTCACAAAGAGAGCACAAGGGGTGATTTTAAAGACAGCAGATTTCCCAACTGCAAACAAGTTTAAAAAGGAAGGATTTTCCCATCCCTCTTATCTTTGAACAGCCAGTGGAATAGTCAAAAGAAGATAACTTGCAAATGCAAATTCCAAATACATTTTAAAAAGGTGGCTTCTGATAAAGAAATCTATGAAAAATCCCAGAGCAATTTATTGCTGCCCAAAATACTCCTCTAGCAAGAATTCAGAGATCATATTAGTTCAAATTAAGTGATATTGAAGGAATCTGTACTGTACTTACTCACTGTAAGCCCTAGTACCAACCTGGAATTACTTTGTACCAAAGCAGTCCTAAGAGGTAATGTAGAAAAATAGAACATTAGGTTACTTGCTTCAATACCGAGAAAAAAACTTTCTAGGAAATCCATCTATACTTCAACTGATTCGTAGACAAGCATCCAGAAGGATTCATATTACAGAAAAAGCTTTAAATTAAATGTTCAGCCTGGGAACACTATATGCCTCTAGCCACAGGAGTGATGCATTAACATGATTAACAGGAAAAAAAAGTTTTTAAAACCTCGGGTTTTTTTGAAAAAAGTAAAACAGGGCTTCTTTAAGATAAAAGTTTAAGAGAAAAGTTTGGGAACCCTTTAAAACTATCAGATATACTGTAGCTTCATGATCTACAATATACGTGGTTTAGCTAAGACTCAATCACATATTAAAAATTCTGATTAACTAAACAACTAAAAAAATACTGTGCCATGTCTTCACTGAGCACATGAAAAAGAAAAAGGGGGGGGAGGGAGAGAGAAAGAGAAAGAGAGGAAGAGAGGAAGGAAGGAAGAAAGGAAGAAAGGAAGGAAGGAAGGAAGAAGCTAGCTCTCTTATGGGAATAAATTGAGTCATAATATTGAGATACTCCAATCAATCGGACCATAATCAGGTGTGAATTTGAGGGGCCCTTCAATTGTTTAAAACACACACACACACACACTCATGTTATTGCCATCACAACCTGCTGTTCCCAATACAAATTTATGGAAATGAATCATGCCCTGATTAAAAAACATCTCTGTGAACTTCAGAAAAAGAGCTTTTAATGCCGATGAAGCTGGAAAGGCTTTGCCTTTTTATCAATTTATGGTCAGGCTGAGGGTGCCCAAATGGAGAAAATGAATGTTATTGTTATTTTTCCTAAGAGTAGCCTTCCAACAAAAACCAGAGATTCCTAAAGGATCTTATACCACTGTTATGTTGGCTGGAATCCAGTGGTGGGTTCCTCCCGGTTCGGCCGAGCCGGTAGCGGTGACGATATGACGTCACCGAACCGGTTCTCTTTGTTCGGGAGCTGGGCCCTCCAGCTCTCCCCTGCGTTATTCTTACCTTTTATTTGGCCCCGCCCCCAATCTATTTGCTGCCTCCCGAGTCCCAGCTGATCGGCTAGAAGGAAAAAAACTGTTTAAACTCTTGCCGCGGGGCTTCAAGGGGCCGCCCTACAGCTGATCAGTGTTAAAAGACAGTGTGGTGGTAGACCAGTGCGCTCGAAAAACAAATAAGTAGAGCGGTGCCTCCAAAAACGAATGAGTAGACCGGTGCCTCCAAGAACAAATGGGTAGACCAGTACAGCTCTGCAAGCAGTTAAAAGCCTGGTAGACCAGTACCTCTGCTAAATCCTAAAGAATTGTCACATGACCATCAAACCACGCCCACAAAATAAGCCATGCCCACAGAACCGGTAGTAAAAAAAATTAGAACCCACCCCTGCTGGAATCGTGGTGTTCATGAATTCCCCATAAGGAAAAAACAGAACAAGATAAATGTGCACAGGAGTGGAAGCAAAGGGAAAATCTCTGCTCTCCAAAATTATATTACCATCTGTCTCAAGGTTGGAAAGACAACCTAAAGGATCCAGCAGGTGATTGGAATAATGCTCTGTGGAAAGTTCAGACAAAGATGGAACATTCTGCTATTAATGAGAGATGCTATATTTGGAGAAAATTAATCAAGGCATTCCATAAAAAAAGAACTTTATTAAGCCATTAAGCATAGTGAAGGAAGTATCATGATTAGGGGCTGTTCTGAGGTGAGTCAGCTCAGCATCACAGAGGGAACAATAGATTTTGAATTGCACCAACGAATCCTACAGGAGAATGTCAGGGTGCCCATCCGTAATCTGAAGCTGAAACAAATGTGAGTCATGCAGTATGATGATGATCCTAAACACACAAATGAATCTATGACAAAATGGGTAAAAAAAAATAAATTTCATGTTATAGAATGGCTGACTCAAGGACCCAACTGACTTGAAGCAAGCAGCAAGCTAGATGGCTCAAAACTAATAATGAGCTGAAGCAACTTCCTAAAAAGGACATACCAAATTTCCATGCAATATGCATAAATGATCAATAGGTTTGGGAACGTCTCATTGAAGTAATTACTGCTAAAAGGTATGCCACCACTTATAATTATATCTAAAACTCAGACTTTCCTAACAAAGAAAGTGATTAGTTGTTCAAATTGTTCAATAAAGACAATCTATGTGTTCCGATTTAGATATTTTGTTTAACCAGAACCACTTTATACATAAATAAGACAAACATATTACAGATCACAGCAATGCATGATAAAGAATACAGCTAGACCTTGACTTATGGCCGGTCGCTTAGCGACTGTTCAAAGTTCTGACAGATCTCCCAGGCTATTTATGACCCAGATCTGACGTTCTGATGCCCCCCACCCACCCGCCATAGTTATGTGATTGCATTTTCAGCCCTCAGCAACTGACTCTCATTTATGGCTATTTGCAGCATCCTGCGGTCACGTAATCACAATGTACAGGTTTTTGTTTTTGTTTTTGCTGGAAACGGCATTTACTTCCAGTTTCCAGCAAACAAAACAAAACAAAACAAAAACGTTGCAGACAATGGATTTGCTTAACAATTGACATGGTCACTTAAGGACCATTCACTTAACAAGTGCAGTGGTTCTCTTGGTTTATTCAATTTCTATTTTATTCCATTTCTATAGCAACCCAGTGTCACTTGGTTGAGTTGGGCAACTATGGAAATTGAATAAAAGTAAATAACGACCAATGGAAAAAAGTGGTAAAATCAGAAATGATTTGTCTGGTAATGGTGCCTGCTTAACAACCGGCATGACCTACGACTGTAATTCTAGGCTCAATTAAGATCATGTTGAGTACTACTTGTACTTACAAAACTCACAAACATTCAGCAATGTAGCTATGAATTTGCCAGCTTAAATCTTACCATCCTTTTACCTAGGACATAATTTCTTCGCTTCAAACTGATTCTCTGTATCAGGCTGTTCTGGAGATTACCAACCTGCTACCCATTAATATTTTGATCATTCAAAAGAAAGCATTACATAACTAGAAAGAATTATTAAAATGTGCCCAACGTTTTTGCTCCAGCCATTTCATCCACTGCTTAGCAGATCAAAAATTACGGTAATCTAACAATCTTCCTACTTCAAATGGCAAAGGCATCAGAAGTAAATTTCTGAACCATCACTGCAAACGTTCTGTAGAACAGAGGCTGCTTCTTAATAATTCAATAGCTTGAGTAACATTCTAAATATTTCAGGTGAAAAGTTTCCCAATGAGAATCAGAGTTCAAGAACCCTCAAAGCAAGGTTTTGGTGCCTAAGCAATGAGAGGTAAACCGATGCGTTGAAGAAGTTTTGCACTGATCTTTAGATATTAAGGATATTACATTACCAGTGTAAGAATAGAATAGAATAGAATAGAATAGAATAGAATAGAATAGAATAGAATAGAATAGAATAGAATAGAATAGAATAGAATAGAATAGAATAGAATAGAATAGAATAATTCTTTATTGCCCAAGTTTGATTGGACACACAAGGAATTTGTCTTTGGTGCATATGCTCTCTGTGTACATATTATATGTAATACATCAGTTATATAAAGAGATGGATTTCATGATTTCTTATTGATTATATTAAATATCTGGGGCTTTATAAATCCCAAAATCAATCTATCTATCTTATCTATCTATCTATCTATCTATCTATCTATCTATCTATCTAAAAGCGAAAATCACTCACGCATTAATCACAAAATCTCCAGAACCGTAAAGCCTACAAACTTGAAATTTGTATGTTCCTCTTGGCTTCTAGGTACTCACTAAGAAAGGATTTTTCGAAATGACCATCAGAGCATTAGTATTTCCTATATTATTATAACAACTCCGATGCTAATTAGTTAGACATTCTACTCCCCCTCCCAACTTGAAAATAACTCTGTAGAGAATGGGATAGCAAAGGACAGGCTTCTGTGGGGCGAGCCTCATGGAGGGGCTAGAAAGCCTGAGGGAGAGAAGGGGATAGGATAGGAGACTTTTCTGTGGGGCAAGGCTGAGGGAGAGAAGGGGATAGGATAGAGGAGGATTCAAGCTGCAAGTGTTGATTTATCAAACCCGATCACATAGTTTCGAAGCGAAGCACAGGGATCTAGCTAGTATTTTAAATATATGCAAACAAATATGCCAAAACTTTTAGAAAGACATTAACTAGATGTTAATAGATGGTTAAAAATTCCTTAAATTTGTGAAGCAACTTTAATGTTATTAAAATGAATAGTCCCTCATTTGATTTATGCACTTAAGAGGTATTTCTATGTTAATATCAATTCTGCAGTCCTCTAAATGATGTTGAATTAAAACTGCCAGACAATGTGGATAATGTGGGAGGCAGGAACTAAAGAGCAAAATATATATATATATATATATATCAAATCAGTTCAATATGAATGTTGCATTGAGAACTTGATGAATTATGTCTTAATGGAGTAAATTGGATAACTGAGAAAAAACTAGAAATGGCTACTTTATTCTCCAGTGATTATGTAGACTAGATACAGTATTATCTTTCTTGACTTCTGTTAAAATGCCAGAGGATCTCAGCTCCTAAGCTTTACTTGATCTAAATTTAGCAAGGTAATGGAAACAGTCAGAAGGCATGGAAGTCATTTTAATATCTGCACTTGTATGTTGCCAGGCAGCTAATTTCTGGGTGATTTTAAAAGTACTCAACTAGAAAAAAAATGTTACTGTGATAGGGATACAGTGTTGCTTATAGAATAGCGTTATTAATTATTCTGTTCAAGATACTGGCTTCATTTGGAATGGAAGGTGACATACAGACCCAACTTAAACTAAGCTGTGCTTAGTTTTAAGCCATGGTGTTTAACTAGAGATTCCTAAATAAAGCTTAATTAACTGGATTCATCCAAGTCATAAATCAGGACTCACAGCTGCAACAGCTTAGCATATTATAACACACTAAGCCAACATCAACAATTGTATAGGTAGTACACTCATTCAGTGATGGTTTGAAGTTGCAAGAATGCTGAACGAGCAGTACTTACAACTAGTACCTACAACTGGACTTGGAAGTTCCAGCCATCACAATATCCTTGGGGTCACATGATTGCAATCTGGATACTTGGCAACCAACTCACACAGTTACTACAGTTGCAGCATCTCGTGGCCACATGATTGTCGCTTTTGACTTTCTCTGCTGGCTTCCAACAAGCAAAGTCAATGGGGAAGTCAACAGGGAAGGTTGCAAATCTCTCTAGTAAGTTGCTTTCTCCATTTTTTTCCTCCCAGGGATCTAGCCGCCAATAGCACCACCCTCAAGCCCACACTCTGTATTGCACGCTTGCTTATTTGGCCATGCTTCTGTGGCATTGTAGTAACCCCTTTCCCAGCTGGCTGCATTTGCTTAGCAACAGAAAATCCAGCCCCGGTTACTGTTTTAAAGCAACAAATACTTGTAGTGTGGCTTAGCATGATGTGATGTATGAACCCAATCTAAAAGTCCAGAGGTACAAAAGGAACATACAACATTAATGTATTATTCAAAACTCAGTTCTTTATATCTAAACAGAGCACTGAAGGATTCACCTCCAATATCTTAAGTGTAATCCTTGCAGCCTGCCACATAAAACAATCTTTCCGAATCTTGTCTCTAGATATATCAGATTATTAACAAATCCACACAGTCTCATTGCCCAGGCACAAGGCCAGCTCTCTAACCATTCCCCAAGTACATGGCTGCATGCTCAACCTGTTTCTTGGAGTCCTTCTTCTGCTGAGGATATCTTAAGATGCTTAAGGAACATGCTTTCCGTAATACCCTGCCTGGAGACACTGTATGGAGTCAAATTAGAATATGTTGATATGTCTAACCTTCCAAGGCTGAAGAATGTAAGATATGGCCTCAATTACTTAATGATTTAGAGAGTTGATATTATTAGCAACACATAAACAAAAATTATTTATTGAGATAGATTACCTATGGATTATTACAATAAAATGTGATTACTGAAATGCTTATGTTGCATTTTGAGAGACATATGTTGAATGTGCATGGTTTTTTTAGATTTTTTTTTTAGCTTTAATTTTTGAGTGGGTTTTTGTGTGTGTGTGTGTGTTACATTTATAAAAAAAAAACTGCAAGCCACACTGACGTGGACTGGAGAGATAGCCCTTCAGGTGCCCAACCTTTTCTCCTGCTCCTTGGTCCTTTTTGGGCTGCAGGGAAGGCCAGAATTCCTGCTTCTGCAGACACTTTTTTAGTTTGTTTTTAAATGGGTTGGTTGATAGTCCACTAGTCCACCTAGAATGTCTGAAGCCTTGAATCTGACCTGGTTGAATATATGTAACCAAAAGGACTCCACTCTTATACATTTTGGCCTGCCTAGCAAAGAAATCTTCCCTTCCCACTGGACTCTGCTCCCTCCAAAATCAATTTTCCTTATTTTCTCTCTTCACATTATAGGTAATCCTTGATTTACAACCATTCCTTTAGTAACAGTGCCACTGAAAAAAATGACTTAGAGAGGGTTTTTCACACTTATGACCACTGCAGTATCCCCATGGTCACATGATCAAAATTCGGCTGCTTGGCAATTGGTTTACATTTATGACAGTTGCAGTGTAGTGGGGTCATGTGATCTTTGTGACCTTCTGACAAGCAGTCAATGGGGAAGCCAGATTCACTTAATAATTGTGGCAAGAAGTGCTGTAAAATGAGGCAAAATTCACTTGTCTTGCTTAACAATAGAAATTTTGGCCTCAAAATCATAAGTCGAGGACTTCCTGTATGTTCTTAGGATAATTCACAGCTCTCAGTAATCCACACAACTAACTGCTTTCCCAAATTCCAGTTCTTCAACACTCCTTATCTTGATATACAAATCCAGATGATTACTACCGTGTTTCCCCGGAAATAAGACTGGGTCTTATATTAATTTTTGCTCCAAGACACAAATTAGGCCTTATTTTCTGGTTTGATCTTATTTGGGGGAAAATACAGTACTAAATGCATCCATCTGGCTGACAATCTTAACTGGGGCTTATTTTGGGGATAGGGCTTATATTATGAACATCCTGAAAAATCATGCTAGGACTTATTTTCCAGCTGGGTCTTATTTTCGGGGAAACAGAGTAGTTGGCAGCAAACCCTCAAGTCTCTTTGTCATGGTTAGCTCAAACAGTCAATCCATAGTTTCAAGGATTTAAAAAGAAAAAAAATCAATTAGTTGACACTAGAATGATAAAGAAAAAAAAAGAAAAGAACTGAATGAAGTAATGTGGTCAATTATAGACATCTTTCATCTGGTGCATGTGACAACCTCTGCTCCACCAGCTGCATTGGTTGCCTGTAAGCCTCTCAGTTCAATTCAAGGTGTTGGTAATACGTAATCTATAAAGTCTTTCATGGGAAGGACTGGATTACTTGGGGGGGGGTGTCTCTCCCCAATTATACATACCTATCCTGTGAGATCCAGTAGGACAGACATGCTCTGGATCCTAACCATTAGGAAGTATCATCTGGCAGGTCCCCCGAGGAGAATCTTTTCTTTTGTGATGCCCACCCTCTGCAACACAGGTGGGGAATCATGGCCCCTTTTAAGACTTGTGGACTTCAATTCCTAGAATTCTGGGAGTTGAAATCCACAAGTCATAAACGGGCCATAGTTCCCCACCCTTGCTCTGCAACATGATTCCCCCAGAGATTAGACTTGCTACTGGCTTTCTCTTCCTAAAGATTTGGTTCTGCTGCTGAGCCTGGAGCTCAAAAATTACCTATACTGGCAAATAATAATAATAATAATAATAATAATAATAATAATAATAATAATAATAATAAATCCTAGGAGTTAAAGTTTAGAACATCTGAATGCCACTAGATTAGGGAAGGCTTCTGGTAGCACTTTAGGGCAACCAATACATTTTCTAGGTGACTGCTAAATTCCTTTCCTATCCTGTCTATTTTATTGACGAGGCTAAATAGTTCTTAGAACAGCAAGTTCTTTATAAGCAACACGAACCACACATGGCCCCAAGCAGGTTGGTCATCTCAACAAATCCCGGGTTTCTCCGTTTCTTTAAGAATAGGAAAATACTCTCCTCATTTCGGTGAAGCTATTTCACAAGAAAAGGTAAGAGTAACATACCCACTTCCACTAACGACTGCAGCTTCTAATTGGCCTTGCTTCATGAAAATTACATGAATAACCTTATTAATCTGTGAATGTTTTGAAGCCAACTGAAGATTTTTCCCTTTAAGACAGATCTTGACTGATATCCTTGGTACTGAAATCCCCCCTCCCCTCAACTTCTCCCCCACAGACAGTGATGGAAAGTATTCTGCAGACTCTCTTACTTTCAAATAGTGCTGCTACTGCATCATGTTCTATTTCTTCAATATAGACACACGCGTTCCAATCCTCACTAACGCTATTAGTCAACCATCACCATACAGCAGGTTCATTAAACCGCGGCTTCCTAAAAGCAGTGGCCCATATTTTTTTTTTTGCAAGGGAAATACATTATCATTATTAAAATACCAGCCCTGCAATGCATTCATACTGCTCAGCAATGGAGCTCGTTTTCAAACTGAAAAATTATCTATCTTTGATAGTTTATTTTCAATAATTTATATAGCAACCATTGTAACAATGATTCGAGGCAGTGAATGATAAAAATAAAACAAATACATACCCAAAAATTTAAAGAGAAACAAACCATCATTCACGTAGCCAGGAGACAAGTCCCTTGACACACTTAGAGCCTGAGTACAGAGCCAGGTTTTTAGGGTCTTATGAAAGGCCAGCAGGGTTGAGATCAACCTAGTCTCTGGTTCCAGTGGGTGGGCACTCTGGGAGAATGGGCGTTGTCTTACCTGAATGCTCGTTCTGCGTAGCAGTGGGGCCAGCAGTCAGGAATGGGTTAACTCCGTCATCTGTCCTGGACTGAATCTGCAATTTGTGAAGCTCCTCCTCTTCTTCTTGCTTCCCAGATTTCCGCCAAAGGAGATGCTGCAGACTGGAGAGCTGAACTGACAAGAGAACGTTAGTAGCCAACCCTCCCCACAGCAAGGACCGGGTGAACAAGGGAGGGGCTGACTGCTGGCCCCACTGCTACGCAGAACGGGCGTTCAGGTAAGACAATGCCCATTCTACTATAGACTGGAGCCAGCAGTCAGGAATGGGACATGCCAAAGCAGAACCCCCTATAGGGAGGGAGCTGACCGGGCCGGAGCAGCCACCCCCGTATGGACTTGTTGCAAAACCCTACGGCCAAAAGCCGCCTCCGCCGATGCATAGACATCTAACTTATAATGACAGATAAATGGGGAAGGAGACGACCAGGTGGCCGCCCTACAAATATCCTCCAGGGAGGCCTGAGTGGACCAAGCCGCTGAGGTGGAAGCGCTACGGGTCGAGCGGGCAGTGATACGGCGTGGAACTGGCAAGGACTGAACCTCGTAGGCAGTGGCAATAGTAGCCCAAAGCCAACGACCAATGGTAGCAGAAGTTACCTTATGACCCAAAGTCGCTGGTTGGAAGGACACGAAGAGACTCTCCAAACAACGAACCGAGGAGGTTCGTTTAAGGTAAATACGGAGAGCCCTATGGACGTCCAAGGTATGCCAGATATGTTCTAAATGATGGGCCGGATTGGGGCAAAAGTTGGGGAAGACCAATTCTTGAGACCTATGAAAGAGGGTACTGACCTTCAGGATAAAAGAAGGGTCCAAGCTCAGTACCACCCGGTCAATATGAAATATTAAGTCGGGCCTGGTAGAGAGGGCAGCCAGCTCCAAGAATTGGCGAGCCGAAGTGATGGCGACCAAGAAGGCCACCTTGTAGGTAAGGTGATGAAGACCCACCTCCCGCAAGGATTCAAAGGGGCCTCGAGTGAGTGCCTTGAGAACTTTAGGTAGATCCCAAGTGGGGTATCTATGAAGGGCGGGAGGGCTGAGGTTAGTGGCCCCCTTGAGGAATTGCCTAATGAGAGGTATCTTAGAGAGAGGTTCCAAGGACCCATACAACAAAACTGACGAGAGGGCAGCTACCTGTCTCTGCAGTGTGTTGGGCGACAAACCTGACATCAAACCAGTCTGCAGGAACTCCAAGACCTGTTCTGTTGTAGCCGCCATGGGGACCAGACACCTCTGGATACACCAACTGCAGAAGGAAGACCAGGTCGAGTCATAAATATGGTTGGTGGAGGCCCGTCTCGAAGCCTGCAAGGTGGCTATGACCCCTGATTTACAGTTCCGCAAGATCTGCCGCTCAACCACCATGCGGTCAGTTTGAGCCATTCGACATCTGGGTGGGGCAGGGACCCTTGACTGAGCATCTGCTGATCCCGGGGGAGCCGCCAGGGAGGGGCCACCGATAGGGCCATCAGGTCCGCAAACCAGGGACAATGAGGCCAATGTTGGTCGATCAAGATCAGCTCGGCCTTCTCGTCCAGCAACTTCCGGATGACCTTGGAGATTATAGCCAGCGGTGGAAAGGCATAAAGCAGGCCGGAGGGCCAAGGGATCCTCAGAGCGTCCACGCCCTCCGCCCCCGGTGTCGGGAATCGAGAGAAGAATCTGCTCATCTGGAAGTTGGTGCCGGAGGCAAAGAGATCAACCACCGGAATGCCGAAGCGGAGAGTGATGTCGTTGAAGATGGATGGATGGAGATGCCACTCTCCCTGATCTACCATGGCCCTGCTGAGAAGATCCACCTGGGTGTTTGCTATCCCGGAGACGTGGGAGGCCCGGATGGACTCCAGATGCCTCTCCGCCCAGAGACCCAGGCGTTCGGCTTCCCTCATCAGATGGTGAGAATGTGTCCCCCCCCAGGCAGTTCATGTGAGCCTTTGCAGCCATGTTGTCTGTCCTGACTAGGATATAACGGTCCTGCATGGTGGTCTGGAAGGCTCTCAACGCTAGGTGAATGGCCCGAAGCTCTAGCCAGTTTATGCCATTGGCCAAGTCGGCTGGAGTCCACCGGCCCTGAGTGAAGTCCGAGCCCAGATGTGCTCCCCAGCCGTAAAGCCCGGCGTCTGTTGTGAGGACCAGGCAGTGAGGGTCCCTGAAACTCCGACCCTTGAGCAGAGCTGGTGAAGACCACCAGCGAAGAGAGAGGCATACTTTGGGGGGAAGCCGAATCTGTTGGGGGGAGGAGCTCTTGTCAGCTCGTTGATACGGAAGAAGGAGCCACTGCAGAGCCCTGCAGTGGAGACGTGCCCACGGATCGATGCCGATGCACGACACCATCTTTCCGAGGAGCTGGGAATGCAGGCGGACCAGAACGGGCCGTCCTGACGCCACCTTCCTGACCAGCGACCACAAGCTGGTCAGGCGTTCCTGGGAAAGATAGACCTTGCTCTGGGTCGTATCTATCACCGCCCCGAGGTGCTAAATGCGGGTCTCTTGGCCATGTTGATGGAAAATCCGTGGCTTCGCAGGACCCGCAAGGTGGTTTCCAGGTCCTGTCGCGCTAGTCGCTCCGTACTGGACTGGATAAGGAGATCGTCCAAGTAGAACTGAATCCTTATCGGCAGTGTCCGGAGGTGGCCTGCCAGCACTGCCATCAATTTGGTAAACACTCGAGGAGCCGAGGATAGGCTGAAGGGAAGAGCCTGTACTGATAGTGACGAGCCGCATGGCAGAAGCGAAGGAATTTTTGGTAGGCCGAATGAATGGAAACGTGGATCCGTCAGGACGATTGACGTGAGGACATCACCATCCCTGATGGTCTCTAATATGGTCTGCAGGGACTGCATTTTGAACCGGCGATATGCAATTCACCAGTTCAAAGACTTGAGATCGAGAATTGCTCTCCATCCCCCCGAGGATTTCTGGACGAGGAACAGGCGTGAATAAAATCCTTGTCCATGCTGCTCCAGTGGAACCAGTTCTACCGCCCGAATTTCCAGAAGGTGGTTTATTGCAGATTCCATCAGGAGCCTGTGTGACCAATCCCGAGAAAGCAGGCATCAGAAAAATCGAGTCAGAGGGAGTGAAGAGGAATTCCAGGGAGAGGCCTGACCTGACCGTCTCCCTGACCCAAGCATCCGAGAAAGACGCCTCCCACTGGCTGATGAAAAGAGCCAGGTGCCCTCCGATGGGAGGGTCGGACAAGCAGTCAACGGGACCTGCGAAAGGGGCGGCCCCATCCTTCCTAAAAGGATCTACGTGCCTGGCCCCTTTGGCTGAACCGCCTCTGTCTATCCTGGGATTATCCTGGCAGGGGGAGAAGTATCTCTGAGCCCTGGATCCGGAAAAACTGGAGACTGAACTCCTAAAGGAACAAAAAGAAGAAGAGGGGCGTGAATCCGCCCGTCTGGATAAGGAAGGGAGGATCTTACACTTATTCTTAGATTCAATGAGAAGGGGCTCAAGAGGAGCCCCAAAGAGCCTGTCCCCCGAATATAGGGAGGATGCCAACCGACATTTATTTTTGGCATCCGCCTGCCATTGGCGAAGCCACAAAAGGCGACGGGATGTAATGCTGGAGCCGATGGCCTTGGTGGCGAACCTGGAAGCGTTCAAAGTGGTGTCCACCGAGTATTCCAGGACGGGCACAATTTTATTTACATCCTGATGGGCCCTGGTATCTGACACAGGTAAACGGTCCTGCAGCTGCTTAATCCACATGAGCGTGGCCCTATTGAAGAAGGAAGCAACCGAGGAAGCCTTAATGGCCCAAGCTGCTGCCTGATGGGCTTTGGTGAGAGAATGTTCTAACCTCTTATCCTCAGGTCGAAGACCCTCCTCAGGAGGACCCGTGAGAACAGCTGAAGTTGTGAGAGAGACCACAGGGGGATCCACTACAGGAACCTGCAGAATGGAAGAAATGTCAGAAGCCATGTTACACAGACGTCTGTCCAATGCATTAGGATTAGGACCAGAAACCGGGGCAGACGACTGCCGCATAACGACATCCTTGAACATCTTTGGAACAGGGATTTCCTCCTCCTCGAATGCAGGTTACTCAAACAAGGAAACTGAAGGGCCCGCATCATCCCCTGCAGGACCTGGTTTGGGTTGGGGAAGACCCAGCCAGGTGGTAAATTTGGCCTTGTGAAGGAGATCTGAAGACCTGAGGTTTGAACAGACCAACAAAGGATGGCTAATCTGGGGCCAGATCCTCATCATCTGATAAACCCGGTTCCCCAAGCTGCAGAATCCTGACTAGAAGAAGCTCTGCCATAGTCCTGATCCTGGGCCAGGTCCACCGAACCTTGTGAAAGCTGAAGGGCCCCCTGAGCTGATGAATGTTCAGTTACCCACGAATTGGTTCTGCACTGCATCTCCTCAGCTATGCCATGCTGAACCGCTGCCTGGATTAGGGCCGCTAAATCAGGTGCTGAGGGTGGAGGCACCCCAGTCCCCTGGGAAGGGCCCACTGCCTGTGGAAGGGGAGCTTGTCACAAAGGTTGAGGCGTAGCCAGGCTCTGAACACCCCCCCCCCGATCAATAGGGGAGGGCTGGGTGAGTGAAGGCCCCTGGATATCAGCGACCACCTGAATGGCTTGGACAGGAGAATCCTGTAGGGTGTCAAAAAGCCGGGCACTGGCTTCAGTCTGGGCTGGAACGGACGAGGCCGGGTCCTCATCTGGAGACTAGGAAGGGGGGGCAGAGGAATTGGGTTGTTAGAAGCCCCTTGTCCCACTAAAGATTCCAGAGCTGAGGGTGGTACCACAGGCGATGGATGAAATTCCCTCATAGAAACCTCCTTTACGACCTTCTCTATTACTTTTTCCAGAGCCTTGTGCCTTCTAAGTTCCTCCTTTTACCAGGCCTTGGAGGACTTAGCAGCCTTAGAAGAGGAACCCTTGCTCCGTTTGGAAGGGCAAGGTTCCTCAGAGGGACGGCTAGAAGAGCCTCTCTTAGAATGTCTGGAGGCCATCTTAAGATTCCGAGTAGGAGACATAGGCCTCTAATAAGCATGAGACTGATTCAAAATGGCAGCCGGCAAAGGCAAAACCCCAAGGACTGCCGAGACAAAATGGCAGCCGGCAAGGGAACGTCAGGGAAAGCCCATGAAGGGGAAGGTAAGGAAGACTTCAGCCCCCAGTCAATGGCCATGGAGTTCGGAATGGCCTTACTGCCGCTAAATTTGCTACAGAAAGCCGGCCTTGTAATCGTGGTCACAGGGCTTCGCGGAGAAGCGGCAGCGGTGCCCCGACAAAATGGCGGCCGCTCAATTGCACTCGGCTCTGCTCCGCAAGTCAGGCGTATAGGCAAAGCCCAGGGATGCTGATCCAGGACTCTGCCAGCTGGCAGAGTCGCTACTCCGAAAGAACGGCCTTCAGTGGGCTCCAGCCGAAGCTGTTTGCGCTGGCAGGCAGGATCTCAACCGGACAGCCGGGAGGTACCTGCTGAAACCGCTGAGCAGTCCTCAGCGGTATCGGGAGTGAGCCCTACACGCTGGGAAGAAGAGCTCACCAGATCCCTGGGAGCCCTCTAGAATCAGTCAATTTAAAATTTGAGAAAAATCTCCTTAGATTAGAAGAAAAAAACTGCTGCAAACAGTCAGAAAGGGTCAGCTCAGCAAAGTCTGTCCTTACAGATCAACTGAGTCTGAAATCTGGGAAGCAACAGGAAGAGGAGCTTCACAAATTGCAGACTCAGTCCAGGACAGATGACAAAGTTAACCCATTCCTGACTGCTGGCTCCACGCTATAGTAGAAATGGCTTGTCTTCTGAGCCTTCCTTAGTCAGGATTCACAGCATTGCCATCCTGCAGGACAGGATGGAACAAATAGACAACCAGGAAGAGAAAGTCCCTTAAATAATCCAGCCCCAAGCCATGAAAGGCTTTAAATGTAACAACCAGCACCTTGAATTGCACCTGAAAGCATATCTATAATCAAGGCATCTCACAAAGTAGTGGTGATATGTACACCGAATAACTGGTGAAATTAACTACCTATGCCACTGCATTCTGCACTACTTGAAGCTTCTGAATATTCTTCAGAAGCACCTTTGATAAGAGACCATTCCAGCACTCCATACAGGGGGCAACAAGGTAGTGATGGTGAGCAGGGCCTCCCACTCCAAGAATAGGCACAACTGATGCACAACTCAAAGGTATGCAAAGGCCTTCCTAGCCATGGCTGGGCTAGGTTCTGGAGGAGCCTGTCATTTGCTGCAAGGTTCATTTTGGGAAAGAGATCAACCATATGATGAAACAAACAAAAATACAATAATTTGCATTGTATTAATTTAAAAGACGCATCTTAATTATCTTTTTTTAAGGCTGGTGCAAAGATTCATAGGTTCTAAAATTGGCATGGAACATAGGAAGAATTCTGTACATGATTGTCATCAAGAAAGAATTTGCTCCATAGGTCTTAATAACTGGGCAGGTTTAAACTGAGATGAGTAGGTACAGACAGAAATAAAATGGTTAGGGTTTTAAAGAATAAAATCAATATTCTCACATCTGGAAAAGGATGTGCACAAAGTTGTTTTCCTCTGTGCATGGAGCAAATGTTGGCCTTAGAAGTTAGGCCAGATTATTTTCAGCCTGTCTACAGGTTCAAGAAACTGTTGGTGATTTCACATTGATTTTACACTGGAATGAACCCCTACAATTAAGGGGGGGCACTTCTATTGATAGATCTCTCACTTAATTTCGATATGTCAAGTGAAACAAGTCAGGCCCAACCTTATTTAATATCTTGCTGTTGTTGGATTCACTATTTCCCCTTAAGATACGTCTTCTTGCTAGTCCGGTTTGCATGGCTATTGTTAGCTGAATATATACAGCTTTATCATAAAAGCTTCCAGGCAAATTCAGTGACCTGGTTTAAAGTTGGTAGCTAACTTCCAAATAAGTGCACTATGTAAAAAGAAAGGCACAGTATGGATTAATTGTTCAGATGCTTGGCTAGAGCTGGAGACACCCAGATTCAAATACATTCCCAGCCACAGAAACTGAATGGCCTTAGTACTATATAAGATACTATTTTTCAGTCCAGCCTATTTTGAGAGTTATTGTTATGGATTAAAAAAAAATTGAGAACACTTCCTCAAAATTTTGGAGGAAGGGCAGAATATAAACTTAATGAATAAATAATAAATAAAAATAATCGGACCAAACCACTTAAATGAAAACAAATTTTACATTTGGATTTCATCTTCATTTCCAAATTTGTGTGACGATATAGAGGGATAATCTTAGCAAAGGAATCCATGAGTGATGTGCATATAAAAGAGACAGTAGATGACATCCCAGTTTTGGGAAAGATGAAGCATGAAAAATAAGATCAAATAATCACATCTTATATTCTGTATGGTACAAGAGGGGGCAGAGGGAAATTCTAGCAGATGTTCAAAATTCTGTTATAGTATATCCTATAACAATAGACTACCCTGGAACCAGAGTTCATATAAAGATAAACTGATTAACTGATATATCTTTATATCAGTTAATATAAAGATAAACTGATAAACTGTCCACTGATAAACTTTTACAAGAACATTGGCAATTGTCATAGGCCCACCCCCATCAGCCAAAAATAATTAACTACTGCCAGATTTAAACAGAGATATGTTTCTTATCATATTAAATATTCATCACTATATTAATGCAAGAACGTCTGTGTCTCACATTTAACAACTGTTTTATAAAATATCTTTGTCAAGAAGGTAATCATCACTGTCTGTTACATTCACTGTTTTTTATTATTCCTCCACCACAACCTCAATTATGTGTGTGAGACAGGAGAGAGGGAGGGAGAGAGGGAGGGAGAGAAGCAGAGAGATCATGCATTCATCCGTCTTCCTCTCAGAAATACTTTTGCATCTTATCAAAGAAAACTGTCCCTGAAACTTTTATCCCATAATTATTTCATTAGTCTTTAAGGCAAAGTACTTTATTCTTTTCACTGTGGGCGATGTAAAATAAATTTTAACATTACATTAAACTAAACCAATATATAGACCAAGTTCCAAAAATTGGAGCAAATACTGAGCTGCAAAAAGGCTTGTTATACATGTGACTTTCTAATACCTAATGCTAAGGAAAGCTGGAAAAGCAGTTTGAGATGTTGCTCAAGGATGTGCTTCTAAAGAGTCAAGAGAGCACCTAGGACCCCAATCAGCAATTCCAACAAACAGGTGAATACAACACTTGATGCTAGCAACATTAAACCAAACTTACTTTGAATACCTTAATTCTAATCCTATCTTCACTACCTGTCTAAAACTACTAAAACTGTATTAAATTCTTACGTTGTATATTTTCCCATTCCCATTTTCCCATTCAAAGTTTGGCAAGCAAACTGAACCTTAGTTTCATCCCAGAACATTTGTGAGACTACTGATCTCCAGTCTCTTTAACACCCCTTTCCTTTGCTCACTCGGACTGGAACTGAGAAGAATTGAAATCAGTAACTGTCAGAGAGCTACTAATTCCCAACTCTGGACTACAGTAAGCCCCCAAAATGATCTGCTATATTCCAAATCAATGAAAGCAAATAATGCTTCCCATTCAAGCATAATTAAGTCTCTCAGAAGCTACATATCTTGTAGTCCATAATGAATCTGCTATAAGGATGTTGTGATTTTTAATTTTTGATACAAAACTATGCCATGAATTTCTATAGTATAGCCTAGCTAATTAGCTAAAGCAAGTATGTTAAGTTAGAAGTACTTTCTCTTTATTTTTGTGATTACAGTTCTGTATTATTAATTAATACATTCCACTTCCTAGTTGATCAATCTTTGTGATTTTGTAAGGCACTGGTTCTCAACCTGTGGTCTATGGACCCCTGGGGAGGCTGTGATGTCATCACTGGGGTCTGCGAAGGCTTGAAGAAATGTTATGGTTTAAATCTTGAGTTAAGTCTTGATTTTTCCATAGCCATAGTCCATGGCCACAAAAGGTACCCCCATGCCCCGTCTGCAGTGAAGAAAAGGCTGAAAACCATTGGTACAAGGTCTACACATTCTATTTCATCCATCTCATCTTCAACTTTCTCTTCTCAATTACATATATTTAAAAAATTACCTTTAAGTCTGTAGGGCATCAGTCCCCAAAATTTTGGCCCTAGGGATCGGTTTTGTGGAAGACAATATTTCCACAGACCAGGGAGGAGGAGGAGCGCCTAACCTAGATCTCTCACATGCGCAGTTTGCTGTAGGGTCACATTCCTATGAGAATCTAATGCCTGATGATCTGAGATGGAGCTGAGGCATTGTTGATAGCGATGGGGAGCGGCTGCAAATACAGGTGAAGCTTTGCTCACTCACCTGCCGTTCAGCTCCAGCTGTGTGGTCTGATTTCGAACAGGCCATGGACTGGTACTAGAGCAGTGGTTGGGAACCCTTGCTCTAGGGCAGTGGTTCTCAACCTTCCTAATGCCGCGACCCTTTAATACAGTTCCTCATGTTGTGGTGACCCCCAATTAGGGGTGGGTTCTAAATTTTTTTACTACCGGATCTGTGGGCGTGGCTTATTTTGTGGGCGTGGCTTGGAGGTCACGTGGCTTATTTTGTGGGCGTGGCTTGGAGGTCATGTGACTGGGTGGGCGTGGCTAGCTGGTCATGTGACCGGGTGGCCATGGCTATATGTATAGGGACTACTCAGAGGGCTGAAAAAAGTCATTTCTGACAGGTCCTCGCACTTTTGACTGGTCCTCACACTTATGACCATCCTCACATTTATGCCTGTGCAGCATTCTTAACAACCATGTCACTCATTTCACAACTGCTTCTCTTCAACATGGTATACGATAGGGCAAAAAACGTAAAATGTGAGGACAGTCGTAAATTCAAGGACTGGTCAAAAGTGCGAGGACCAGTCAAAAATAACTTTTTCAGCCCTCTGAGTAGTCCCTGTGCACAAAAGGACTACCCAGAGGGCGGAAAAATGTGATTTCTGACAGGTCCTCACACTTATGACCAGTTTTCGCAGTTATGACTGGTCATCATTTATGCCCATTGTAGCATTCTTAACAACCGTGTCACTCATTTCACAACTGTTTCTCTTCACCATGGTGACAAGATAGCACAAATACGTAAATTGTGAGGACAGTTGTAAGTTCGAGGACTGGTCAAAAATAACTTTTTCAGCCCTCTGAGTAGTCCATATGCATAAAAGGATACAGCAATAGAGAGGGATGAAGGAAGGGAAGGGAAATTAAAGTAGGAGTGAAGGTAAGAGAGGGAGGAAGAGAGGAGGAGAAAGAGAAAGAGGAAGTAGGGAGAAGAAGAAGAGGGGGGGAGAGAAAGTAAGAAAGAAAGAAAAGACAGAGGTGATAGGTTTGAGGAGAAACGTATTTTCTTTGAACAGAGTATTTGGCCGGTTCACAAATTTAAACAGTTGTAGGGGGTTAGCACCCACCCCTTTCCTAGAAGAATGAAATATTTTGGGAAATATTAAAAAGGCAGAATATTGTACTTCCCTACCTGTATGAGAAATGGAGAAGCATATTTTACAGACAAAGCAGCTCCCACCTTCCTGCCCCCCACACTTTGTTAATGGGCCAGAGGCAGAAACTCAATCCTTTGTCAAAGGACATTTGCAACACAATAGCAACAGAAACTAACACAATGGGCCCCATCAAGCCATGTGATCCTGTCCAACATTAAACCATCTTTCCAAGCAGTCTCCATGTTTCCAGTGTCTTTTTCCCCGCTTGGAGCAGAACCCAGAAGGATATCTTCCAACACAGTATTTAGTCATTTCAATTAAATTTACAATTTCTATATTTCCTTTTTACCATATTTATTCCTCATCTATTTTTTAAAAAAAACAATATTACCCTTCATCCTCATCTCTAATCTTAATCAAATTCAATTTTTCCCTTCTATTCTATATTATACCCCTTTGCATTGTCATCTATTTTTATATCCATCCTCACATTGGTTAATTATGTAATACAGTTGTTTAATACAAATTCAACATTTTAATATAAATCAATTAGTTATATAACTATCTTTTTTGTATATTAATCAATATGAACATGAATATTCCAATTATTTCCATGCAATCCAATTTCTTACAAATCAATTAATTATATTTACCAATAATAATAAACCAAATAGTTTCCCCCATATATTCCTCCAAACCACAACTTAACCAATTAATAGTATCTCAATTATTACAATTCCCTAGTTAAATAGAGCTTTTTTTCTTTTGTGTTTTAAAATCTTGGAACTCTCCTCTTTTGCCCTAAATTTCCCATTGTTTGCAGTGTTGCACTTACCTTTTTTGGTGAGGAAAAAGAAAAAGAAATCTCTCTGCCTCATTTTGCAGCCTGCTTAGTTTCAATTTCGCTTTTTCAGCATAGATAGGGGGAAAAAAACTTGCTCCAGGAATTTACCTCTTTGCAGCTAGCTCTTTGAAGCCCCGCAGCAAGAATTTAAAGTTTTTTTCCCCTCTAGCCACCAGCTGGGACTGGAGGCAGCAATAGATTGGGAGTGGGCGGGGTAAGCGAACGGTGACCGGGCGATCTAACAGAGGCAGAGGGGGAGGGGGAGTGAAGGCGTGGGGGGGGTGAGAGAGGGCTTTGGCGACCCCTGTGAAATGGCCGTTCGACCCCCAAAGGGGTCGCGACCCCCAGGTTGAGAACCGCTGCTCTAGGGTATAGGGCTCAAATTTACATGGATTATAAGTGACAGGAGCATTAATATTTGGTTCACAAGAACCAGCTATTAAATTTTGTTTAGGGAAATACAGACTATAAGAAAGACTAGATTTCTCTTTCATACACAGACATACATGTAAATGTTTTCCGATATATCAGTGTCCATAACGTGTAAAGCAACTGGTTTTCTTTCCCTTTTTTAATGCTAAAGCATAAGCGTTTCAAAGGTTTTCTTTCATTGCTGTTTTTCCATGCATGCTTAAGCTCCAAGTTCTCAGATTGTAAACTACTCTACTTCAATTCTGACATTCTGTGGTAAAACTGTACCCTGGGAAATGCAGATGTGCCTAGACTCAGGAAAAAATGTGTTTCATCCATGGAATGTGGTTCAGTCCTCATTCTATTAAGATTCCCACTGATAAATATTCCTGAATGACCATTTTTTTTCCAGAAAAGCAGGTAAAAATTATTGGGATGTTAACAGATGCAAAAGTCATGATGGAAATAAAGTACAAATAGCTCTCAGTTTATGAAGTCAACTGAGGCCAGAATTGCCATTGTTAAATGATGTAAATGCCACTTAAAAGATAATTCCTACAGTACAAGTGTTGGAGTTAAGCGAATCACAAGCAAAGAGGTCACTCTTTGCTTTGCAACCTCCTGCCAGCTTCTCCATTGACTTTGCTTGTCAAAAGCTAGAAAAGAAGCTTGCAAATGGCTGTCGTCTGAGCATAGGATGCTGTGATGTTGTATTCACAAGCTGGACATCGAGTGCTTGGATCGCAATCATCTGACTATGGGGATGCTGCAACGGCCGGAATGGACGTTGTCTTACCTGAACATCCCTTTTATGCTCGATGCGCCGCCAATCCTACGTATGGGTAACTTGCTTGATGATTGGATGTACTGAGTGCCTATTAAAGATTCTGCAGCCTTTGGTACCGCCCCTTATGACGTTAACCCTTCAGTCTTTTTCACGAAGAAGATAACGAGGACGACACCAACCCCTGGCAAACACAACCCAATAGGGGCACAGAGAGCACGCTGCAGAAAAGGGAAACAAAAAAGGAAAAACCACACACCAGCCACAGCAGCAACGATCGACAAAAAAAAACGGGAGGGCCGGATTGGCGGCGCATCGAGCATAAAAGGGACGTTCAGGTAAGACAACGTCCATTTTCCTGACTCGATGCGTCGCCAATCCTACGTATGGGACATACCCAAGTTCATTCAAAAACTGGGAGGGGTCGATCCATTGGCTGTGGCTGGGTGGAAATTACAGATTGTAAAACTCGTCTGCCGAAGGCAGCATCAGCAGAAGCGAATTTGTCCAAGCGATAGTGGCGAACAAAGGAAGACAATGATGACCAAGTCGCCGCCTTACAGATGTCATCTACAGACGCTTGGGAGGCCCAAGCCACCAACGTAGCGGCACTTCTAGTGGAATGGGGGACAATGCCCCCAGGCACCACCTTTCCCTGCAAATGGTAAGCTGTCGAGATACAGGCCTTCAACCACCTCCCTACCGTATGCGAAGAGACCTTTTGCCCCATAGAAGCTGGTAAAAAGGACACTAACAACGCCTCTGTTCTTCTAAAGGAGGCAGTGCGTTTAACATAGCGTCTTAAAACCCTACGGACGTCTAAGGTGTGCCACTGTCTCTCTAATGGATGACGGGGATCAGGACAGAAATTAGGGAGCGTAATTTCCTGACTTCTATGAAATTTGGAATTCACTTTGGGCAGGAAGGCCGGATCTAACCTAAGAACGACCCTATCTGGGAAGAACACACAGAGATCGGAACGAATTGACAAGGCAGCGATCTCTGAAACCCTCCTAGCTGAGGTAATTGCCAGCAAAAAAGCTGTCTTTAGGGTCAAATAACGTAAAGAAGCTGAGGCCAAGGGTTCGAATGGTTCAGCTGTGAGGGCTTGTAAAACTAAAGTCAAATTCCAAGTCGGGAACCGATGGACCACCGGAGGTGACAAATTGGTAGCTCCTCGTAAAAAAGCCTTAATCCTTGAGTTGTGAGAGAGAGGTTGACGACCTTCACCAGGTAAAACCGTGGCCAAGGCCGCCACTTGTCGTCGCAGAGTAGAAGGAGCCAAGCCTTTGTCTAAACCCGCTTGAAGGAACTGTAGAATCTCCGAAATTGTTGGTGAAGTAGGATCTACCAGCTTGGTAGAACACCATCTAACAAAAGCGGACCAAGAGGCGTTATAAATTCGAACCGTTGAAGGGCGCCTGGCTGCCTGGATAGTCGAAATAATATCCGATGGTATATTGTCCTTTCTTAGGATGATGCGTTCAAATGCCAGACGGTCAACTGTAACACGCCTGGATCTGGATGCTGAATCACGCCTTGTAGAAGAATCACTTGGTCCCTGGGAATCCGCCAAGGCTGACTCACTGACAGGCCCTTCAGGTCGGCGAACCACGGTCTCCTCGGCCAGTAAGGCGCTACCAGCAGAACCTCGGCCCCCTCTGAGAGAATCTTCCGGATGAGACGCGGCAGGACTGGAACTGGAGGAAACGCATACATCAGACCTTTGGGCCAAGGGCAGCGTAGAGCGTCGTGGCCTTCCGCGGTGGGAGACGGGAACCTGGTGAAGAACCTGGGGAGCTGAGCGTTCCGGGAAGTCGCAAAGAGGTCCACTATTGGATTGCCGAACCTGACGGTGAGGACGTGAAAGAGGCGGGGATGTAATTGCCACTCTGAGGGATCTAGATGTTCCCTGCTGAGGTAATCGGCTTGCAGGTTGCTGGTCCCGGAAATGTGTTCTGCTTTTATGGAAAGAACATTGACCTCTGCCCAGGCCATCAGTCGTTCCGTCTCTGCCATCAGGACCCGGGATCTCGTGCCCCCTTGTCTGTTGATATGCGCCTTCGTGGTGACATTGTCTGTCAGAATTAAGACATGCTTGTTGCACACATGAAGCTGGAGAGACAGAAGTGCAAGGCGGACCGCACGGAGTTCCAAGAAGTTGATACTGTGTCGTAGTTCGGACGGAGTCCAGGTGCCCTGTGCCAAGTGGGAGTCCAGATGGGCTCCCCAGCCGTGAAGACTGGCATCCGTCGTTACGGTGACACGAGGAGGTTCCAGAAACACAGTCCCGCATTGCAGAGCTCTGGATTCCCACCAGTGTAGCGACCTCTTGACGGCGTCTGGAACAGTGACTTTGAGTAAAGAATCTGCTTGACCCGACTTCTGGAGAGGCAGGAGGAACCATTGAAGAAGTCGAAAATGGCGACAAGCCCACGGCACAATTTGAATACAAGAGATGAACTTCCCCAACAACTGGGATAGGAGCAGGACCGACACCTTTTGTTGGATAAGAACTTGTCGCACCATGACCCTGATACTCTCTTGCCGGTCCGGGGACAGGAAGACCATTCCTTGAAGGGAATCTATAACAGATCCCAGATGAAGAATACGAGCCGTTGGAATTAGCTGACTCTTCGGTAGATTGAGAACAAAACCGTGGCACCGAAGAGCCTGAAGAACCACCTGCCTGTCGCTGTCTGCTTGTATCCTGGATGATGACAGGATCAACACATCATCCAGATAGCAGACCATGCGGATGGAACGCTCCCGGATGGACGCCGAGAGAGCCGCTAGAATTTTCGTGAACGTTCGGGGCGCTGACGACAGTCCAAACGGCATGGCCCTGTATTGAAAATGGCGTCCTTCGAAGGCGAAGCGGAGGAAACGCCTGTGGTCCGGGTGAATGGGTATGTGAAGGTACGCCTCCTTGATGTCTACAGATTGCATCAGGTCTCCCCGTCGTATGCATGCAAGAATTGTCTGGAGCGAATGCATTTTGAAACGTCGATACAAAATGAAGGGATTCAGGTCCTTGAGGTTCAGAATGCCTCTCCAGCCCCCCGAAGATTTGGGAACCAGGAACAAAATTGAATAGTAGCCTGTTCCAAGTTGATTGATGAGGACTGGTTCTATGGCCTGTATTTCCAGCAAATGTTGAATCTCGAGTGACATGAGACGACGTTTTAGGGGATTCTCTGAATTCGGACAAGGAAGGAAGCGATCCGGTGGGGGAGAGAGAAACTCCAACTTGAGGCCGTGTGTGACAGTGTGAAGAATCCAGGCATCTGTGGAGGTGGACTCCCATTGATGGAAAAATGCCTGAAGATGGCCCCCCCACCGGAACGAGAGGCAGGAAGTCATTTTCCTCGACGGAAGGTCTTTGACCCGGAACCACGGAATGGTCTACGGAAGGTGGTCTGGCGTCTTCCTTGGTCACGAAAGGAAGATCTAGTCGCTGAGGAAGCGTATCCCTGATTGAAGGATCTATTGTAGTAGGATCCGGTGGAATTGGAATCGGCCCGAAAGGACTGCCGACCGTAAGGGGCAGGTCTTCGATCCAGTCTCCTAAAGGCCGTGGGCAGCACCTTCCTCTTATCGCGGCCTTCTACAAGGATAGACTCCAAGGCAGACCCAAAAAGAGCAGACCCCTTGAATGGGTCAGTAGTAAGTCTCCACTTGGACTTGTTGTCAGCACGCCAGTGCCTGAGCCACAATAAACGGCGAGATACAACCGAAGACATAAGGGCCCGTGAAGAAAACTTCGCTGCATCCAAAGAAGCGTCAGCTGCAAACTCAGCCGCAGCCAGTAACTTAGTGATATCTTGTTGAATCCTTGCCTCCTCCGGGGGCACCCTATCCCGTAATTGGCGAAGCCAAATGAGAGATGCCCTATTAAAAAAGGATGCTGCAACAGCCGCTCTAATTGCCCATGCCGCTTCCTGGTGCATTTTTCTGCACGATAATTCAGCACGTTTATCCTCCATCCGAAGTCCATCCCCTACCTCCCCGGCTAGGACCGAAGAGGATACGAGACTAGCTACAGGTTCGTCTATGGATGGCAATTGTAACAAGGATTCAAGTTCTGGAGCGGCACAATACATGCGCTTGTCGTGGCCCGACGGACCAGCCAAGGATCCAGGTCGTTCCCAAGGGCGTTGGATTACCTGGGCAAACAAATCCGGAAAGGGAATATACTCTTGCTCAGGTTGAGGCATCTTAAACAATGAATCAGACACAGAAGGTTGGTCTTGTGAGGTAGAAGGAGGATCAATGACCTTGCCCATATTAGTGGCCGCTTTGGCCTTACGCAACAACGAAGAAAAAAGGGCCGGTTTGAGGAGACCCGGAAAAGGAGGCCTATCAGACGAAGGCTCGTCGTCCTCAGACATCTCAAAGTCATCAAACAACTCCTCCTCATAATCAGAAGCCTCCACCCCCTGGGCAGTAGACGCAGCCTTAGAAGTAGAAGGTTGAGGCGCAGAAGCCCTAGTTGAAGACTGCATTGAAGAATGTTGAAAGGTGGATTGTAAAAAATTGGAAAATGCTTGGGAAAGCATAGCTTGAAAATCAAACACTTGACCTGGAACAGAAGAAGTCATCTGTCTAGGCTGTGCTGTAGAAGGGACGGCGGCAGGATCTGGAGCCCCAAATGACAACTGCACCGGAGGAGGCTGGATAACCAGATCGCCCTGAGTACAGAGCAGATCGTGTCCCTGAGGAACCAGGAGAATGTCACCCTGTGGCCATGCGGGCAAACAGGCTTCAGTAGAATCAGATAAAAGATGGTCAGACGGTTGAACTAGTCTCTCCTCATCCTGCGATAGGGGACCTTCTCCAGATTGTAAAGCCGCCTGAGCCTTATTAAATTGCTTTTCAAGAGCATTATGTAATCTGGTCGCCTGCTTGTCTGTAACACCCTCGGCTGGACCATATTTAGGGGCTGCCTTTGTCACCCCCCTGGTTTTGGCCTTCCTTTTACCAGCCGGTTTGGGGGAAGGGGCCCTGCGAGGGGAAGCCTCCCTCTCAATATCTGAGGACATAGGGGAATCAGCCATAGCCCCCCCCAAAAAAGACCAATATGTGATGCACCAAAAATCCTAGAAAGTGCTCCAGAAAAAACTCCAAATAATAGATTTTTTTTTAATAGAAAGGATCTAAATCTAACTACTTTATTTGAATTGATGAAATTATAATTATTATCACTATCCCCTTTTCTTTCTTCTTTTTTTTTTAATTAAAATATAGATGGATTAATAATAAGGAGCAGCAATTAATCACTTCCCTTCCTCCAACGAATCACCAGGCAGACAGCAAAGATGAAAGAGATGGTGGCTGCAAATTCCGGTTGGCAGACCACCCAGCGCTGAATCAGGCAGCAGTCTATGGAGGCCTCAGCAAAATGGCGCCCGCAATACAAAATCTGGAAAGAGAAACCACTACGCCAAACCTCACAAGGAAAAAAAGAAAGAGTAAAATTAGTTTTCCAAAAAAAAACCAATGCAATAAAAACGATTGGAGGGGGGGGCCACTCCCAGTCCTCCCCAATCTCCAGCAGGTAAGTAAGGCCATAAAGGATAATACATATTTAAGAAGGGAAAATGGCGGGAATCACAGGCGTTACCGCGCCATAGGAAAAAACAGCAGGGTATGCAAGCCCTCAGCAGGGACCCTGAGAATATAAGGCAATGATAACAAAAAAACAAAGTAACAGTGGAAGCTGATCCGTTACCCTCCCAGACCAGCGCAACCACCAACAGCACGCCCAGATGCTTCTCAGGCAAATCGCTAAAAACGCCGCCATTAACAACATGCTGCCGGCCGTACTTACAGACCCCTGGAAACAGCTCTCCTAACTCCTCGAGGCGTAATTTAGCAGCGATTCACAGCGGGGCTGCTTGAAAAAGCACCTCTCAGCTGTCTAGCGGCAATAAGTAAAGCAGGCTGGCTCGGCAGTTTTATTCCTGCCGAAACCACCGCACGCGTCCCAAACGGGCCAGATAGGGGCGTAAAATGGGGGATCGGCAATGCAGTCCCGAAAGCCGAAAACCGCTACTTCAGAAGCCTCCAAAACGATCCAAAATAAAATAGAATAAAACAAAATAAAGCCCGAAGGCACAGAAAGCAAAAAAAAAAGGATTTTAAAACCAACAAAAAGAATTTCTCAATGGAGAATAGGCACAGTGAAGTACTCCCTTTCACTGAGTGAAAAAGACTGAAGGGTTAACGTCATAAGGGGCGGTACCAAAGGCTGCAGAATCTTTAATAGGCACTCAGTACATCCAATCATCAAGCAAGTTACCCATACGTAGGATTGGCGGCGCATCGAGTCAGGAAAATGCCAAGGACCAGTCGTAAGAACCACTTGTTCAATGTTCTTTGAACAGTGGCTGAACTAGTGGTCATTAACTGAGGACCATCTATATGTTTTTCCTCAGGAAAAAAGTACGTCCCTCAGAAATAAAGAACCCCTCTACCTTTTCTTAAAATTAATGAGGAACAATAGAATAATGGAAATTCAAAGATAGAAAGACATAACAAAGGTGCTTATGATAGGTTGCTAACTTCCCTTGTTTTATATTTTCCAATTTCAACTGAATGAATTTTCGTTCATTCAGTTCACATACTCAGGAAGCATGCATTGTTTAGTATCTTTAAATTGGTTTCTAAATTTGAGCATTTGTCAAGAGACAACATTTAAATTAATGGATGGCTTGCTTAACATATTGTAGTATTATGGGGCTTTTTTTCTTTTTCTTTTCCTTTGTTTCTTACTTACTGTACTAGAGACTTACTTTAGACTGAGGTCTAAGAAGTCTTCAGTATTACGGTCCTTGGGCTGCTGAACAAGATTTCATGCAGCATTCATGATGATTTGAGTCCAAGATTCTTACTCGAAGGCAAAGTTAAGCCGGTCTCAAAATCACGCCAATCTCATCTTCAGCTATATCACAAGAGCTTTGTAAGCAATTTGTAAAAATCAACTTGCCCACTTATTTTGTTCCACATGCTTCCCACTGTTTGTTGTGCTAAGTAGAGGCACTGTCACGCTGCCACAGCATTTGAAAGTGGTGACAGAGGCAGTTAGGACACCATCGTTTCAAATATGGAGTTCAGTAGCTGTGATTACTGCATGTTGTCAGAATTATAACATGCTAATTGCAAATAATCTCACTATACCATCACAGTCAGGCAACTAGAATACCTTAATACAGGTAGTCCTCGACTTACAACCACAATTGAGCCCAATATTTCTGTTGTTAAATGAGACATTTGTTAAGTGCATTTTGCCTCATTCTACGACCTTTCTTGTCACAGTTGTTAAGCGAATCACTGCAGTTGATAAGTTACTAACCTGGTTTTTAAATAAATCTGGCTACCCCATTGACATTACTTGTCAGAAGGTTGCAAAAAGTGTCACATGACCCTGGGACACAGCAACGGTCATAAATATGAACCGGTTGCCAAGCATCTGAATTCTGATCACATGATCTTGGGGATACTGCAATGGTCGTAACTCTGAAAAATGGTTGTAAGTCACTTTTTCCAGTGCCGTTATAACCTTGGTCACTAAATGAACTGTTGTAAGTCGAGGACTATCTGTACTTGTACAAGTAATTGTTCCATCCTTATACTAAATATGTGCAATATACTGGCACCTCTAATGCAATTTTGTACAACGATCTCAGTGTTTGATAAAGAAATGCATTTAACATTTTGATATCACAAAGATGCTTGTGCTCAAGCAGAGCTTGCTTGCCTTCCTAACTAAAAGCGGTTTTTAAGATGAATTGTGGCTAGTGCTTTGAAAAACAGGGTCTTAATCATGGAAATACTGACACAACTCTAAATATAGTAGCACAACTGGTGGTGCTATTCCAACAGAAGCTAAAAGCATCTGTATAAAAGATGGTGGCGGGTAGCAATGAGAGACAGCACCCAACGAGAGAATCGGTAAGGTTAGCAAGACCTCTTCTACCAGGTCCAATTGCATATCTTAAGGCTTATCACTGGAAGATGGTTTCTCATTAATTATCCTTACTATTCCTTTCTCCTGCATGCCAGTTTTGACCTTTCTGTAAAATTTGTCAGGGATTTTTGTTCCAAAGTATAGCATTGCTCTTCCCAGGACATATGGCTGCAATATTTCAAAAATCCTCCACCGTCACAATTGTGCTTATACGGCACTTTTTATATCACACTTTGCTAGTGACTATTCATCAAAATACGGTCTACACTGCAGTTACCAGATAGCAAGAAAACAACTGATCATTGAACTCATAAAAGAATGCTGAGCAGTTAGCATTTGTTTAAAAAAAAATGAACTTGAGACTTCCTCAAAGATAAGCATCATACTGTTTTAGCAATCAGATTTGTATACTTCAATAAATATTTCAGGTTTATTAAATGTATCAATATCTAGATAACCAGCACAGACTAGTGCAGCTACTTCAGATTGCTTACCTGTGACATACAAATTAAGACTGGCTTCAAATCCTGGGTTGCGAACACCCTAGTTATCCACCAGGAAAAGAAGACCATGAAAAAACAAGAGCATGACCATTTGGCTGGCTCCCAACTGTTAATACTTTGCAACTCTCCAATCTGAAATGAATATACATTAATGCACTCTGAAAATGGCAGTTTAATTCAAATAACATTATAAATCATACAATTGTTCATTAATACAATGTGGCAACCAGCCTATGTTTCAGACAAGTATTTATTTATCAAATTTATATGGCCACCCATCAAACATGTTCAATCAAGATTTTCTTTTTCCAACACAGAAAAAGTAGGGGGGGGGGCAGTTGATTTCAGAAATATATTCTACTTCTAAAAACACATATTACCTACTGATGCAGGTGATACTATTTGTGTGTGCACTGTACTTTAGGAAATGTTTTCATTCAGTTTTTCATATTGTCCATGTCCAAGGAAAGCTGTATGTACTCTAAAATCTAAACAAATGATCAAAAAAGCATTACTATTATTAGTAGTTCAATAGCTACCATCCATTTCTTTTAGAGATAGAAATAAATTTATATCCAATGGTTCAATTCATGTTTTTGTCCAAATCCTAATGCACACCTGTAATATAATTTTAGTTCAATCTTGTCCCAATTCAATAGCATAGGCACTCAAAGCAGTTTCTTTACAAAAATAATAACCTAAACTCCTTAACGTTAATCTTTACTCTCAGTGAAATTCTCACATATTTCCAACAATTGGTTTAAAAACAAGGACCCAGATAAGTAGCTTTTAGATTAGAGAAAACTGCAAGCTAAAGCTTTGCAGTTTCAGATTTAACAAGTCTCTGAGAGCACAAATTAAAGTTTTCCCAATTTCACATAAACATAGGCAGTATATATACATGGGAGAAGAGAAATTGCAATTATATGCAATGAGTGTACCTTGACATTTGATACAAAATTAAAAAACACTCTGTACAATATACAAGTAATTCTGGATCTATATCTGAAATTACATTTCCAGTCAAGCAAATGCAAAACATCTATCAGTATTTAGATCATGTTTAATCTTTACAGCAGATTGCCCAACCTTACCTAGGCTTAGAGCTGTATCTAGTTTTTGAGATGTATGCCAAAGGTTGCCCTCCAGAAAGGCAGGGGAGGAGTAAAACTACTACTTTTGATTTAATTCATTATTTCATATTTTTGTTTAGTTAAAAAGTGATGCATCTAATACTTTTCAGTATCTGCCATTATAATATTCTACCTCTCCTATTCTACATATGGAGGTCCTTGGAGGCTGAATCTGGCATCAAATTGGCCTCTGTTTTAAAATACACTGAACCCCTTTCTGGATTTCATTCTTTTATATAAGCCTCTTTATAGTTAAATCTACCAAGACTGCTATATGCTTCATGCATGAAAAATAGATGTATTTAACAACTTTCATTCAAACTGATTTTCTAATCTGAAATTTCTTCACAGTTCATTAAGCTGGTAGCAAACTTAATTCCACCAGATAACTAGAACCTGGTGGAAAGGCCACCACTGATAAATCAGTTCTCTCTCTCTCTCTCTCTCTCTCTCTCTCTCTCTCTCTCTGATCCTTATGAAGCAGATTTGGGAGATGGAAAGGAAAAAAGGGCAAGGAAAATTGCAAAAGACCTCATTAATCTATATATCGCCATTCTTACTGATGTTTTTACAACTTTAATATTTCTAG
This sequence comes from Arizona elegans, assembly GCA_022577455.1. Classification (NCBI taxonomy): domain Eukaryota; kingdom Metazoa; phylum Chordata; class Lepidosauria; order Squamata; family Colubridae; genus Arizona; species Arizona elegans. The sequence goes on from JAKOOJ010000003.1 coordinate 18,728,347, forward strand.
GTTTAGGCCTGTCTTGCTTGACAGTATTTATCCAGCATGTTATCTGATGGCATTATTTTCTATCATCCCCAACAATTTATATACTACTAAACCTCTGATTTCTGTAACCTTTAGCTGAAACAGTGCGCTGCGGAGCAAAACTTTTTGAACCAAGGTAGCTCAAATGGCTACTTGCAGAATGCATCCAAACTCCAGAACCCAAGATTCCCATGGAATTATTTCACAAATTTTATAAAACATTTTATCATAAAAATCATCATAAAGCAGTTTATTACACAATACTTAATTTATCACATAATACAAGTTTATTACATAAAACATTTCCTGTGTTGATGTTTGATTGTGCTCTATAATTCAACATGGGCTAATTTCAAGCCAGAGGCATCTCTTAATATATCCCAACTTTTCCTGTAAGGGCAGTACATTAGAAGCTCTGTCATTATTGAAGGCTTTAAGGAATCTGGTAAGGAAATATCTCTGAAACTATGACCCAACAGGGCATCAGTTATCTAGTTTCTAATATAACTTATTTTTAAGGTATTTAAAAGAATGACATGACCAAAATAAAACAGTCTTAATTTGGTCATGTTAGTTTCCAGCGGTATTTCTAGCTTGATATAATCTAAAATTTTATTTTGTTGTCCAAATCCATAGTTTGAAGGAATCTAATATTTTTCCATCTGCCTTTTTATTGACCAATTTTTATAACCATAGAGGAAAAAAATAACATTTATTACTTTGCACTTGGTATTAAGATTGATGTCCTCGTTTATCCACAGTTGTCATTACTGGGTACCCAAACGATATTCTGCATTTCATTTTGGGTTCAGTATGTTTTGTTCATCAATTTTGGAACCAAGCAAAATAAAGCCCTAAATCAATTTCTTTGTTGCTAATTTTTATTTCAATGTCACTCTATAACTATTGTCATTACTTTGGTCTTCATGTTTAGCTACAATCCAGCTTTTTCACTATATGCCTTTATTTTCTAAGATATGTTGTTTTATATCCTTTACATTTTTTGACAGTAAAGTGGTGTCAGTATATCTTAAATTCTTTAATGCTTCTGCTGTCAAGTTCCAAATCATCTAAGTTAAACTTCCTCAAAACTGCCATTGTGTTTGAATTAAAATGAGGATAAAATACAGCCCTACTCTACATTTTTTCCAATCTTGAACCAGTTTGTGTGTCTCTAAGTTGTTCTGACAAGGGCTTCTTGGTTATTGAACAATGATTTTATCATCCGAATCAAATGTTCTGGAATGCCTATTTCTTTCAGATATACTTTAATTTGTCATGTTCACTATCAAAGACTTCAGTTAATAAGCATAAATACTTATCCTTTTGAAATTCAGATACTTGTGCCATGCTCCATCAAACATTTGCAGTATCTCTTCTACTTCCACATGAATAACCCATATTATACCTTGAGTATTTGCAAAGTAAAATGCCATATATAAATTAAGTCAAATAAATACATAAATAACTAAATTACTTTAACCTTTGGGCTTGAAAAACTTCTATCTTTTCTTGCTCTTCGTTCTATAATGAGTTATTTAAAAAAACGAATCAGTAGAAGCGTTCAGCTAACAGATGAAGTCCCTATCAACAGAAAAGTGGGGAGTGGGGAGGACCAAAGTCAGTCAATAATTGGCAGGTCTGCAAGGAAGAGTGGGGGGAAGGGGGGCAGAGCTTCATGATTTTTAAACAATGCCTGAATTTCCAGTGAAGAATTCCAAGGTATCCTTTATGAAAATGAAATGATTTTCAAAGGTCAAAATTCAAGATTCTCCATTACTGGAATTCCGTTCCACAACGGTTAATGTAGACCAAGCAAATAACCTAAAATTAGCTCTGCTGCCAGCTGTGTTTTGTTTTGCAGTCGCGCACGTGTGTTCATCTCTTCCATTTGCGAAAACAGGATAGCCACAGATCTATAGTGCTGCTTTGTGAAATGAGGTAGGCGACACATTTTCCTACAGATAAAGAGTCTGTAGAAACAACAGACAAGCAAGCAAACAAATAAACCAGAAACACCACCATAAACTCCTAATCAACCATGCAATACATATTTCTTCTTTTAGACATAAAGATGAGAATTCTCATTAATTTCCATTAACAGAAATAAGCCACATTCCATCTTTGGCCATGTTGTCCAACTTCTGTTCTTTCTTCCCACAAACCAATCTACAATTTCTGCTAGTCATGTGTTCTAACTGCAAATATGCAGAGAGCTGAAATAATAATATGGGATACAATTAAGAAAATAAAAGGACACTTGCACCAATGTAGACAGTTCCTGAAAGAAAAAAGCAATTTCCCTATATCAGAAATAGAAGTCAGCTGGAACAGCACCTGAATCTTCTTTAGTGCTAGCAACATCTCTTGAGGGAAATGGGTGGTTTAGAAATATGAAATATAAATACACACAATAATTCCTCTATCACACCTGAATGCAGTATCTGGATTAAGAGATCCATGACAGACCACAAAGCACAATTCTGTCCTTCAGCATCTTATCTTGCTCCCCCATTCTGTTGCCATTCCTTAATTTTACTTATTTTATTTGTAAAATTTATTAGTTACCCGTCTTGCCATATGATAACTCTGATAAACAACCAGGACTTTAGACAATCATTAAACAAGAATGTTGCTGTTATGAGGAAAATGTCCTCCACATAATCAAATGTGTTGATTTGAAAACCTGATGGAGTAGGATTTAAATTTTTCTGGAAAAAATATTCTATAATTTGTTACCATTCTAATAAATTAGTGGGATTTTTAGTAAATATGTTTTTAATCTACCACATACAGGTTTTAGAGCAAGCACCATTTGGTGAATAATAATTGCTAAACCAAATATCAAAGAAGAGCTCTCACTGCCTATGTTGAAAAACATAATTCAATTTTACTTTTATTCCAGCTCCTTTTTTCCAGAGAGGAAATACCGGTACTTTCTTCTTCTAGATCCCATTTATTTGGTTGAAGGTGCTGCTGAAATTCCACTTCAGTAGAATACGTACTAGATTGTGAAAGACATTTGAAAATATTACTTTGCAAACTACATAGTCATGATTAAAACAACTCCCTCTGAACCATTAAAGCAGCCACATCCTTTACAAAGTGCACACAGCCGTTTCAAAGCCTGTTTGGTCCAGGATGCCTCCACCTATTGTACATATGCATAAATGTTGTGGATTTAATAAGACAAACACAACTTTTGGATTAATCAGAGACAATTTGTATATTGCGCAATAGGTTCAAAGCTCTGTACATGAAGCGTTGAACAAAGACAGAAATTAGGTACAATGGTTTTATACCCTTCTAGACAAAGGATTCTGTTAACTCAGCAATTCATATGGTCATATACATTTGTCATTTTTATTTGACATTTCCTAATTACTGAGTTTCTTTGCAAAACAGTTATAATTCTTTCTGTAGATTACTAAAGCATAGACTCAAATCATCTTCCGACGATAGACAACTTTTAACTCATGTGGATCCCCTTGACCTAACCAACCTTTAAGCTGTATGTCATTAGAATGTTCCTTTCTTCTGACAACTTAGAGGCCTCTTAGAGGTACCAAAAGGATTTTGGCTGAGTTTGTATTTTTTCCAACCAGATGCATTGCTTTTTAGAATAGAGTGAATAGAAAGTTATCCAGTGGTCATCTATCAGAGCCCGCTTCATTTACATTACAATCACTTGCTTTTTCAGCAGTCACAATGCAATTGGAGGCACAAGGTTTTATCCTTAATGTCAAAGAACTGTTCTTTGAATTTACCTTATTTTGTGGATAGGAAGGTTAATTAATAAGTTTAATGCCACAATAAGGCTTGAAAATAGATCTTCAATAAATTCTCCATCTCCTCTCCCATAATAAGATGACATGGACAGAAATAGAACTCAGAGTCATCACAAATTCTTAAGAGAGGTCACTGTATGTATTTTCACTCCTACAGATTTTGTTCAGTTCCCTCCCCTGAAGAGCTCACATTTTCTATTTTTAGATGCTTACATGGCCCCAATACATTTATATCCTAGTACATGAAGTTTTTAACATATTCATCCCCAGAATTATCCTGTGAGGTAGGAAATTATTTTCTAGGTGACAATCTAACAGCTCATATTCTCAAATGCTACACAATCCTAAATGTATTTATTTAGTAACTCCCAATGATTTCCCTGAAGTATTTTCAGAATTGCACAACTGCATATATTTACTTGAAAGTATTATTGATTACAATCAGGGTGGATAAAAATCAATGATTTTTTTAAATAAATCAAAAAAAATCAGATTTTTTTGATTTAAATCGATTTTTTTTATTTAAATCAGATTTTTTTTAAATAAAATGCTTTTTGAGGAAAATATATTACCATCCAAAGGTTATTCCATCATGAAATAAAGATTAGTTTTTTAATTATGTAGAATAAGGTTGTAAATGTTTAATTTTTTTGGTAAATAAATTCCATTAATCCATTCACAATGTCATGCTCTTCCAGAGGTTTTTGTAAGATTATTCGGCAGTTTCTCTGCCTACAAGATATTATCACAGATGCTTGGTTTACTTTTGCAGTTCTCAAAACTGAATTTGACTCAGCAGAGATCACATGCCTCTTCTTCACAGCAAAAATGTTATAACATGAACAGAGTTGAGAAAAAGACCTTAATCCTATTATTCTACAAACCTATGAATACAGAATCAACCCCTTCAGTGCTAAGTTTCAAGAAGTTCAGTGAATAGAATAGAAACAATATTTTTCTGATTGTTTGGAGTGGAATAGATCTGCACAAGAAGAAAGTGAAACTAAGTGTGAAGAGGAAGGGGCAAACAGACAAGCAGTACAAAATGAAAGTGAAACTTTCTGAGCACAATACTGCACAGCCACAGACAGACAAGTCTTTGGATCTTTTTGTATGTATGACCTGAGGTTTATCACATTCTTTCCTTGGAGGAAAAAAACCTATAATGGCAGCAGGCCATAAAAGAGACCCAGTTTGGCAATATTTTAATGAAGTTCCTTTACCTATCGGTAAGGCAGGCATGCTTGCAAACTGCAAACACTGCAACAAAGAAATGCAAGGCCTGGTGGCCCGAATGAGGCAACATCATGAGAAGTGCTGTGATGAAGATGACCAAAGAAAAACATTTGAACAGGTGGGATCTTCAAGTTGGTAAACATTTTTATTGAATCATATTTCTAAAACTGCCTTGAACTGTCAAGTTTGAGCAAAATTATATTTCTTATTATTACTGCATGTTATTGTCATTTGGTACAGTTATAAAGAAAAGCAAATATTCCTTTTGGGGCAGTGCTGTGTGTACAATAAGCAGAAATTGTATAAACAATAAAATAACAGCATTGATTTTTTTGTTTAGGGGAATTCATGGATTCTGGAAACTATCCACCTTCAAGATCACCATCCTCCTGTTCTACAGTTTCAGAGTTATCCATCCAGGATAGTGATTCATTAGCATCATCATCATCAGACACCCACAGCCACATATCACTATCCCCTAAAAGAAAGAAAAAACCCTTCCCTCTTGGAACCACCATAGATAAATTTGTGATAAAAACTAGCAGATTAGACATGGGTATCCAGCAATCATCCATCTGTAATGCCAACTATAATAAACTTCAAAGCTAAGGGGGAACCATTCAAGAAATATATGTTTGCTGAAGATATTTTAAAGAAAGTCACACCAGTGAACTGGTGGAAGTCACTTAAGCACTTGGATTTAGAGACTGTTCAAGTAATGATTTCACTTTTAATAGCAGTAGCTTCTTCTGCAGGCATTGAAAGAATATTCTCTTTCTTTGGACTCATTCATTCTAAATTGAGAAATCGTTTGGGACCCGATAAAACAGGAAAGCTTGTTTTTCTTTTCCAGATTATGAACAAAGAAGAAGATGAAGATGACGAGTGAGCTACAGAGGACAGTATTTAAGTTTTTCATGTGTAGGCTGGGTTGACATTCTGAGTTTCTTAAAATATATATATATTGTTTAGCCAAATTAGTTAACAAACATGGATGTTTGTTTAAGCAAATAACATATGCTGTAATGTTATTGTTTCAGTTGAATAAATCTATTTAAATTGTTATTATTAAGGTAATGATTATTTTTCTCCTTCCTAAGTACAACAGAAAAGTTGTCCAAATATGAATGATTAACCTATTAAACTGGGGATTAAAAAAACTAGTATGAAAAGTTGTTATTCTAAAAAACTTCATCTACTTGCATATTAAAGTTATACCAGCAAGAATTAGTCTTTATGTAGAAAACTATGATTTAAATCAAGCCTTACTGACTAGTGATTTAAATTGTGATTTAAATCAGTTTGATTTAAATCAAATCCACCCTGATTACAATAGCATTTATTTCCAAGCAATACTTTTAGGTTTACAACCAAATCACACCATCTATATATAAACCTTTTCCTTTGACCAAGGAAATGCAATATTTCCAATATGCAGCTGTTACCAAAAAGAACTCAACAAACTGTTTCTGAAACTACATGATTCAATTGTCTGCTGTCCCTCTTTGCCACAATGGAGACCTGGAAAGGACATATAGTTTGAGGTGGCTTTTTTTCTTTTCTGACACTTTTCTTATTCTGCCTCTAATATCTTTCAGAAGAAAATCTCGGCAGATAATTATTGCATCGTTCTGTTAGAATGCTATTTAAATTTTCAATATTCAGTGCCAATATTAATCAATTGCCCCAAAATTTTGATAGAAGGATTTCAGATTTCCAACCTCACCAATCCCAAGCAAATACTTATTCCGTTCTTCCTTATCATGGGCAAGCCCCAGCAAATAATACAATGTTTCATGCAAAGTAGGTCCTTCTGAATTAAAAGAATGAGCTATCTGTTTACCACCTTCCCTCGTGCTTCCAAGGTGCAAGTTAATAACATGAATGTCTTCAAGTGTCTTTCTGTAGGAGAAGAAGATGAACTGGAAGGTGGTGTTAAACATGCCATCAGTTTGGAGTCATTGTCACAAGAGACCCAAGTCTAGCCCTCCATAAATTCTGTTGATCCTTATCTAGCATCAATTTAGCTTTGATTATTAGTTGACTAGATTCTTGTATTACAGGTAGCAATAATAAACTCTACTGGGCTTTGAACTCAACAAATGTTCCTAGTTATTTGTGCCTGACACTTTCTATTGGCTATTCCAATGAAGGAAGTGGTGAGCAATGTCAACCAGCAATAGCAACTGTTTCCTATCCACAACAAAGAATTTACTGTCCTTGTTCATTTATCCTGGGATTAAGACATAGGCTACCACAACACATAAGATACAAATTCAAACATAGAACAACATTATTGCAGGCATGAAAACAAGATGTTTGACTCTTTCCGCGTATCCTCAACAAGAAAAAGATATATTGCTGTTGTCTTTATTCAGGTTGGCAGTTCAAAGTTAGTCAGGCCTATCTTATCTGAAGACTACACCAAGGACAACAATATCAAAAAGGAAAAGTCCAATTCATTCATAGCACATGTTTCTGAAGCAAACATCAGAGCAATTATAGGTCGCCTTTTACATTTCCACAAAGTGATTAATGGTGCCAAATAATATGTTCTGTCTGCAGCCAAGAATTCAGGAATAGTTCAGTTAAGAAAAATTCCCCAAGAGCAAATGTTCTGTACAAGTTTAAGTAATAGAACATGCAGCATAGGAACAATGAAATTATCTGTAATACAATATTTTGGTTGCTTAGTTCTAAATTCCAAAAGGAACAATGAACACACACACACACACACACACAGAGGGAGGAAGGGAGGGACCTAATAGGATAGAAATCTGAACTTATCAATAAAACAATATACTATGGAAGCTTGATAATTGTACTAGGCTTTAAAATGTTCTTCCAGTTCAATAACAATATGATAAAAAAACTCATTGGGAAAAATCGGAACATCTCAACTTCCTAAAGGTGACTGAGAAAAATTGACAGCACCAACCATCTTTCTTCCTCCACCTATCCCCCCCTCCACTTAAAGAAACACTCTCCCATCCCTCCATTACAATATTACCTATACTTGTGTGATAACCTTGGAATAAAGGTAAGTAGATATATCTTTCTCAGTCCAACACAACACAAATAAATGTAAGTAGATGTATCTTCCTCAGTCAGACACAACCTGAGCACTAGAATAATTTTCAACTGTAAAATAATCTAGAGAACTGTTTTCCTAAAATATTTAATTTCAGCAGATATATATACCAGAACCTGCTCCATATAAGCAGCAGCCATATGTCAGATGCACTAAATTTAAGATTTTCAAAACTATGATCCAAGGAGTACTGGTGCTCCATAACATCCATTCAAGTAGTCTATTAGAAAAATTACTGAACAACTAAGAAATATATGTTCTTGGTTCTATGCTTTATTATGAAAAAGACTGATGTCCCTTTTGACCAGATTATCAAACTAGCTACCAATGCGAAAATCTTTTGATTTTTCACAATAGAAGTCATTTTTTTGAGTATCATGGTGTTGAAGAAAAGATAATTCAAGATGAAGAAAAGGAGCTGTGGTCTGTAATCTGACAAGATCACAACTCTGAAATAGTATGTTAAAAAGGAAGGTTTGCTCTAAGAGCCCTTAAATAGGGAACTTCCTCTAAAGGGGTGACTCAAAAAACAAAAAGAATGAAAGATAGGAAAGATGTATGAGCTGCCAAAAATGTATATATTGCAACTTGAAAGCCCCTACATTTTGAAACAAACATTACCAATTAAAAAGAATTCTGAGCACCATGCAATTTAGCAACATAAAAGCACACTTCAACTGTTTTTTTTTTAAGCTGAGGCACATATCTAAAAAAAATCATGATCTGCCTTTTTGAGGATGACCGATATATTTTGCCCCACCAAATTACAACCATATTGCTGCCATGTGGGACTCTGTACCTTCAGTGCTTCTGAGTATGATTGAGGCAGGAACCTGAGTTGAAAAGGCCACTCTTGACAATAACAAGGAAAGTGAAGCTAAAGGAAAACTACAGCTGGGTTAAGAACAGGCCAGATGCTGCATGTGTGAGAAAAGCCAACCACTTAGGAGAAGAATTCTCCAAAATCAAAATTTGGCAAGTTCTGCTGTAAAGAAAAAAGTACAGAATTGGCTAAAATATTTAGATGCGTTTGGATGACAGATCATGCTATTCTCAACTCAAATTACCTCTATTTACTAGGGGAAAATATCAAACTTTCACAAGTAGATCTGGAGGTAATGATACGATCAGACCAAAGCCACAAGGAAGTCTAATTGCTGATGGAGCAAGTACTTTAAGAAGTTCCTAATTTTACAGTGATGCATAAAATTGGACACAGCAATGTAACAAAGATAATTGAAATCGCCGAAATACAAATGAATTATTTATAAATGTGGTATTTTAGAATAAAGTGAGAACTTAGACGGAACAGAATGGATCCCTTTAAATTAGATTCATATGATGAACCTTATTAAAGAACCCAGGGTCAACTCATAACAGGAATTTCAAACTTACAGCCCATTGGTCATGTGGAGTTTTCAAATAATTTATGTGGTCTGCACAACACACTGTACACATTGATGATGCTACCCAGAAAGGATGGAGACTAACCACAGATTAGTTCTGTAAAATATGCTAAAGAAGTACCTCCAGAGGAGCAGTACTCTAGCAATGGTAGGAACCTGGCAGCTCACTTCAGTGACACTTCCAGCAACTGCAGAGCAGATACTGTTTCTAAACCACTCAGAGTCGCCATGAGGTGAGATGGATGACAAACAAATAAATATTATGCTAAATTCTCCAGATTGAAAGCAGTCAAGAGGCAACATTTTGCCCAGAAAGACTAACTGGCAGGCTAGAATAGCCCAAGTGAGGGAAGGAAGAGGTACGGTAGCTGAAGAGGAAAACTAGGTATGACCAACTCACCACAAAAGTCTCTCGGTAAGGAATGGGAAAAACTACAAACAAGACATTTCTCTCTTGAAAAGGAGAAGGAACTACAGGCACGGATAAAGAATAGAAAGAATCGGAAAAAGATCTGTGCTCATCAAGGAGCCAAAGATTAGATTAGATTAGAATAGATTAAGAATAGATTAGAATAGATTAAGAATAGAATAGAATAGAATAGAATAGAATAGAATAGAATAGAATAGAATAGAATAGAATAGAATAGAATAGAATAGGCACAGCTCTTATGAGATTATATCATCCTGGGTCTGATCCCCCTCCTCCACAAAATATAGCTATATAGTCAGTAATAAAATCAATTACTAGTATTCTGATTATTAAAACATATTGGCAGCTAAGCGGCCAAAACGAAATAGCTGATTTGCCACTCTGATTGATGGTAAAAGGTTGTGCTGCTTTTAATTATTTGGATATTTAATAAATGCAGATGTAATGGCATACCACAATACCTTTCATTTTTGATTCATTAAACATTTTAGTATCAATGTATGAAAAGCATTACTTTTGCTGCCTTCAGTCTAATTAACTAGTCTTCATGTGGTAATTGTGACAAATGCCTCTCCAAAAAGACATTGCTAAATAAATGCTTTGCTATAATCTAATTAAAAATGGATCATATCTACTAGGATTTGTGGATATCCAGTTTATGCACCTGTTACAGATATAATGGGAGAAGTTATTGAAAAATTTTATGGCATACTCTAAGAGCTAAATGCAATATCAAGGAAGGACACAGACTTATTAATGTATAATTGCAAAATGAAAGCGGAATGGAAACACCTCAAATTACCAGAATATTTGGGATGGGTACATTGAACAGTGAAGGAGATAGATCAATGATGTTTTGTAGAGAATTTATTGTTTATTACTAACATTTGCATTAAGCAATTTAAACATGGCCTCAAAACACGGACCTTTTTGGATGCACAATGTTAACATCAAATTGACTACACAGTACAATCCAGTCAATTAAAACATTTTGAGATTCAGATTATGGAGCAGATCATAAATTACTGACATTCAATATATAGGTTAAATTTAGAAAGTTAGAAAGCAGGTCAACAAGATTATACCTGGAAGAACTATGGACAAAATATAAGAGCAATATAAATACTTAATTTATGCAAAGGAAAATCTGAAAAACTATGGGAAAAGAAAAAAGATGTTGTAAAAACCAATGTGGAAAAAATTTACAGATGAAAATATAACTCACTTTCAAAGCAAACTATCATAATAACCAAAGAAAGCCAGAGGATAAGTCTTGGATAAGAAAAGCATAGGATGACAGATCACAAACTTCCAATATTAAGAAGGGACATAGAAGGAAAAAAAAAAGATGTATTACTAAGATCAGAGAAATCATAAGAAAATTTCCACTCTATACTTAAGAATTGTTGTCATTCTTATTATCTCTTCACAACAATGTAAAGTCACAGCTGCCAGTTCTTTAGTTAGTGTTGGCTTTCATACATACCATTCTTCCCAAGAACATAGGATATTGTAGTGTATCGGCATAACATATGTGTACATCCAAGCAGTGTTTTGTTGTTTTTTTTTTGTAATCAATTTAAATTTTGTCAATGAGCAGATTTTCTAAGAGCCATCCACAATTCTTTGGTATGACACCTAGTGTGCTGACAACCTGTGATAGGCAGATGTTACTAGGATGGGTTTTAAAGGTATTGTCGCAGGATGTAAGCTGTTCCAAGTAAACAATTGACTGTGATTTTGTTAATGCTAATGGTGTTGAAGTAGTGCTTCAGATGTTTTGGGACTGCACCCAAGGTGCCTATTACAACTGGTACTATCTTTGCTTATTATTATTAAGATTTAGATGGCAACAATATAACCTTGGGAAACTAACAACAATCAAACCCATATTTTTTCAAAATACCAACTGCTCCACCAAATTAAAGACTAACATATTTTAACTAGGCTCATAGCAACATCACAGCCTTTGCACATACACTGGACTCAATTTACATCCTGACCCAATGAGGGTCACCAAGGCCTTCCCGAAGGCCAAAAGGAGTAGGGGGCTTTTGGACCTTGGGGAGAGGTTGTTTCATTGTAAAAGAGATATAATATGGGTGGGAAGGAAAATAGAAAAGCTATGCAGAACTGACATTCTTTACAAATAGGATTATAGATGAAACATTTGCAGAAAAAAAGTAGGACAGGTAATAGGTGAGGTGCTACAGGCATCAACACATTTGTCAAACAGAAAGGCATCAGAAACAGATGAAATATCCAGTGAATTCTTTAAAGCTGCAGAAGAAGGTCATTAAAGTGCTAACAGCTCTAATATCAATAAATAAGGAACAAGGCTACATCTTTGGTGTGACACCAAAGGGACATGCAAAAGAATGTGCAAATTATTAAACTTAAAGCAGTAGTTTAAGATTTTACGAAGAACAATAAACATACATAGCCGGGCTATCAACATAATAATTTTAAATTGGATGTTTTAAATTTCTGGGGTTTTAAATTGAGCCGAATTATTTAATAATTTTAAATTATTTTAATTGATGTTTGTCTTGTGCTTTTAATAGACTGTACACCACCCTGGGTCCTTCGGGAGAAGGGCGGTATAGAAATAAAATTATTCTTATTCTTATACAGAAAATATGTCAAATAGGCAAGTTTTGCAATTGGCAAAATTAATAGTTGACCTAAGATATACCCGTAACCAAAGGATATAAGAAAGGTATTTATCTTTGCTTTATTGAATATATCAAGGCTTTTGATTCATAGCTCATACCAGAACTGAATATATTAAGGTTAATGAGTATGCCAGAACATCTGATTATTTTTCTGAGGAATTTTTTTACAACGAAAATGAAACTATTGTACAAAAATAAATCTGCAAAACTAGATTTAGAATAAGCCATACACACACACATATACACGCACAAAACATATTGTCCCCATATATGTTTAACTTATATGAACATATTATAAAAATACTAGGATTGAAATATATGACAGAAAGCTAGAATCAAACAGATGTAGCTGTGACAATAACTATTTGTGATATACAGACTATAGCTCTGTTAGTTGGAAAAATAGCTAATTATGAAAGTAACTGAAAAGTAAAAATGTAACTTATTGTTAGATATAAAAATTGCAATTTCAACTAATATTTAGTGAGTTCACCATTGATTCTGAAAAAAATGAAGATGCTGTTATCTTCTGTTATCTGTAGCTCAAGATTAAAGATGGCAAGAATGCTAGAGAAACAAACAGATTAATAGGAAGGAAAGCAATAACAAGCTTAGACAAGATCATGAAACTAAGTATATTCCTATTACAACAAAAATCATAACAATAAAAGCAACTGTCTTTTCAATGACAAGGCATGGCTGTGAACACTGGACAACACTGAGAAAGGATGAGAGAAAGAATATACACAGTTTTGAATTATGGATTTGGAGATGGTTATTAAGAGTACTATGGATTGTAGAAAGAACCAATAGTTTTTGACCAAATAAAGACTGACTGCTACCTAAAAGGTATGATCAGCAAACAGAAACTCACATGCTTTGAGCATGTGACCAAAAAAAATATGCCTGGTAAACTGAGAGAAATAGAAGGGGAAAAAAACAACAGACAAGGTAGATGAATGGAATCAAAGTTAAGTACAAAATTGTCCCCAGAAAAGCTACAAGTGGTATTACCAGAGACAAGTCAAAATGGCAAACATTTCTCCATGCAGTGAATAGGATCAGCCCAATTTACTGACTCCAAAACTAGCATACATTTGAAGGTCTGTTGATCTCAAAGGTTTTTAGCAGATCTTGAAACAAAAGACAGCATCGAAAATGACTAACAGTCACCCTTCTCTCCATCTTTTGTGGTTGCTGAGGGTTTTTGTGTGTGTGTGCGCCTTGGTTTCATCACTCCTAAAAAACAATGTTTCCTTACTTCCTTATTTAACTATGCACATCTCATCCCAACGACTTGCAAAAACACACGCATACATACATCCCTAAAAGTACATCCACAAAACAGATGAAGACAACCTATACGTTAAACCTCCCCACTTTTTTTAATAACTAAACTCTGAATTCCAAAAGCCAGTGTTTTTCTTTTTGTTTTTTTTTAAAAGACAATAAGCCTGCTTCCAAAATGTAGACAGACTCAAATTCTGAGATTTTTTTTTTTTACTCTCGGACAGAATTCCAGGTTTGGGAATGTTCATGCTCTTTACGATGATACAGGCATCATCATCACCATCATCACCATCATCATCATCATCATCATCATTTAAGGATCTCGGTTACCACTCAGAAGCTACTATATTCATCTCGGTAAAAACAGCACCAAGCGAAAGCGCTTTCCCGCTTCTGGACCCCCCCCCCCCCCAGGAAGAATCACGGGGACCCGAAGAAACATCCCTTTTTTTTTACACAGCGCATCAAAAAGCCTACAAATGAACCAAGCTAGTAAAGCCTCTGCAAATTAAGGAAGGCCATAAATGCACCCAGCAACTATGAATGGTTATATTCATATAGCGCCTGATACACTCCCGGCGCTAGCAACACACACATGGCCTCAACAGTTCCATCTGGCCCCAAACTTAAAAAGACTCTCAAGCCAAACGCTGAATGGCACCCAGGAAGGGGGAGGAAGGGGTGCCGACCCTCCTTTAGACCAGGTTCAATGGCACTTTCTTTTCTCCACCCCAGGCAACATTGGGGGAGAGCCGGGGCTCCGTTTCTGAAGGCCGGCAGAAAAACCACCGCTTCCTGCCATTCCCCACATTTCAAGAAGAGTACATTGCAGGCACCACCATTCCTTCTCCCCCCCCCCCCAAACACCACCACCTTCTTGGCTTCGGACCTGTTGCACCTTCGCTCTTTTTTCTCTCTCTCTCTCTCCCGAAGGAGACAATTCCTCCTCTTCCTCTCTCACCCACCACCACCACCCAGCATGGGGAAAAAAGCCACAAAAGAGGCTGAAGACGTCCACCCCGCTCCTTCCCACCCGAAAGGGTCCCACTTTGCAACCCGAAGAGAGACTTACCTCCGGGGGGGGGAGGGAGGAAGAAGGAGGAGGGGGGAGAGCAGGGACCCCGGTCGTCCCCCCCCCCCTCTCGCCTTTCCGTCGCTGGCGTGTCTTCGCGCCCGCCGCTTTCCTTCTTCTTCTTCTTCCTGCTCCCTCCCTCCCTCCCTCCCTCTTGGGCGGGGAGGAGGAGAGGTGGCGCCGCCGGCCGAGGGAACCTTGCCGTCCCCCCCCCCCCGCTCACACCGCTTCCTCTGACGTAGAGCGTAGGTAGAAGCCGCCGGAGGAGGAGGAGGAAATTCTGGGCAGCAACAAGTGCGGGCAGCTGCAGCGGGGCTGAAGCGCCCGGCGAGAAAGCGAGACAGGCCAACTCGGGGCGGAGCGACGGGCCGGGTGGAAGGGTGGAGAGGAGGAGGGGGGGGGGGTTACCCCGCCGAGCCAGCGAGGCTGGAGCTCCTAGAGAGTCCCACGGGCCGGGGAGCTAAGCTGTAAGGGCGGGGGGGGAGGGAGTGGGCAGGTCGGGGCCTGGGTCAGTCCGTCCGGGCGGATGGATGGATGGATGGATGATTTGCGGCCGGTCAGGTAGAGCCGCCGAGGCCGGGGGGTGGAGAGAGGGAGGCAGGAAGGTCAAAAAAGAAAAGAAAAAGGGAGGGGGGACGGGGATTTTTTTAAAAAAAGGTGGGGGGGGGAAGAAAAAAGAAAAGAAAAAAAAAGAAACAGAAAAAAAAAGGGGGGAAAGGAAGCTGCCGGCCCCTCCCCCTGCCTGCGCGCGCGCGCCTGCCTGCCTTTGCGTCACTCCCGTCCGCGCCGCGCGGCGACGTAACCCCCCGGCGCGCGTCACTCGTCGCCTTGCTCGGCGTTGCCCGGGACAACGTCGCAAAGGCGACGCCTCCGCGTCCCGCGCTAAGTGACGGGGCCGGGCTGTCCTAAGTAAAGCGGGGCTTTAAGGGAGATGGGTATTGGTGGCGGAAGCCCCCTGTTGATTTGGGGAGGAGGGGGGGGGGAAATGAAACGTCCCTGAAACACCTTCCCGTCATCTGGGGGTCCTGCCGGAGGACGCCAATTCCCTGCCGTGATGGCTGGGGAGCGTGGAAAGCCGTAGTCTCAACATTTGAAGGATCCCGGGCTGAGGAAGACATTTTTTTAAAAAAAAAAAAGATATTTCTGAGGAAACGAGGCCAACGGTCAATGTTGATTCGAGGTCTGGGGCCGCATTGGACGCTCCAGTGGCTGGTCTGAAGGGGAATCTCTTACCTCAAAACCCAGCTGTGTGTGGCTTGTTATTCTTGCAGCCTGCAATTCGTCTCTCTACCGGAGGGAAAGGAAGGTGACACCATGCGGCTCCTTTCAAATTTAGGCTACTACGGTACTCTTGGGCATTTAGGATTAAGCTTCCATTGGACTTAGCTGGAAAATAAGCCCTTCCGAATCAAAAGTTAAATAAGCATTTGTGCTTAGGAGGCTGAACTGCTTAGGAGAGCTGCGCTGGATCACCTACATATATATATATTTCTACAGAGTATTTTGCTGCTGCACTCCCCAGATGTTTTTTGTAAACGACCAATTTTAAATTCAAGTTATACCATACCTAAAAACTATGTGTAAGATGACCTTGTGGTGACTTTTAGGTTGATGCCTCCCCCATTTCCTGGAAGTTCAGCACTTTCAAAGTTTGCCTCATCCCTTTTCATTACAACTTAATTTAGAAGATGAAAGTACATTCATCTTACAGCACTTAAGTGTGGTGTAATTACAAAAGACAGACCAAGCTTACACAGAAATAACTCTGAAATGGAAAGAAAATACTGTTTTGTTTTGTTTTGTTTTATTAGATTTCTATACCGCCCTTCTCCCGAAGGACTCAGGGCGGTGAACAGCCAAAAGATAAAAACACAGAAAATACAAAATTTAAAATAGGTTAAAACAGATTAAACAATTTGGCTAAATTTTAAAAATATCCCATAATATCAAATTCATGTTTAAAATTTAAATTTAAAATTTAAAAATTTTAAAAAGGAGAAGATTTAGGCCAGGCCAGCTTGCTGGAATAAAAACGTTTTAAGCACACGGCGGAAGGTGCGCAGATCCGGGATCCTCCGTATCTCCGGGGGGAGCTTGTTCCAGATCATAGGTGCCCCCACAGAGAAGGCTCTCCCCCTAGGGGCCGCCAGTCGACATTGTTTGGCCGACGGCACCCGGAGGAGCCCCTCTCTGTGGGAGCGTACTGGCCGGTGGGAGGCTATTGGTGGTAGTAGGCGGTCCCGTAGATAACCAGGTCCTAAGCCATGGAGCGCTTTAAAGGTGGTAACCAAAACCTTGAAGCGCACTCGGAAGACCACCGGGAGCCAGTGCAGCTCGCGCAGGAGAGGTGTTATATGGGAGCTCCACGTTGCTCCCATAACCACCCGCGCGGCCGCACTCTGTGCCAGTTGGAGCCTCCGAGTGTACCTCAAGGGGAGCCCCATGTAGAGAGCGTTACAATAGTCCAGACGAGAAGTGACGAGGGCATGAGTGACCGTGTGTAGAGAGTCCCGATCTAGAATTGAGTTCTACTGATTGAGTTCACATAATCTGGTTAACTAAATTTGGCATTTGTAACTGACCATGTGTGGAGCTAGCCGTATTTTTCTATGTATATCTTGTTTCAGAATTGTCCCAGAAGAAATCATGCCAAATATGCAGTGTACAGTGCACACCCCATTGTACAGACAGCTCCCTCATGGAAGCAAAGGCTAGGAACATACGAGGGTGTCTTTAGTCATGTTAAACCACTATCCTAACTTCATAATTAACAGTATTCCTTCATAATTCATGAAGGATATAAATTATAGTCCTGGCTAAAACCGAACGGTATACCCTACTATATTTGAAGCGTATCACTAATTTCTATACAATTCTTCCTGGATAAATGCAAAACTATGAGAAAAAATTAAATACAATCAAAACTAAACAATTGTTTGAAAAATATAAACATTAAAGCAAACCTCATTTTGATAAGTAGAAAATCTGAAAGACAGCCTGGTCTTACTGGACTTGATATCCTAAAATGTCTTGGGAGAACAAAATTTCAAAACAATTGTTCTCAACAAAATACTTCCATAGTTGTATGGCCCTAGTCCTGGCTGTCCCTTATACTCTATGCTGTCACTACTGTGGCTGTCACTACTATCATATATTCTTCACCTGATTTTAATGCATGTGTTGGATAGTATTAGAGAAGGAATATTTTAAGTATATCCTGTGCTTACCATCTACTTTCCAACTGGGTGATGTTTTCTTCCCATGGGAAAAAAGTAAATTGTTTATGTTTTGTGTTTGTTAAAAATAAGATTTGCAACAATATCACCTTTAACCCAAGTTAAAAGTTATTTGGTCTGGGCTCAAAGCATAATTGCCATGAATAAAGCTTTGGAGAAGCATCTGAAGAATAAAGCAGAACAGTCAGCAATGGAATTGATTTTCCTTTTGCCCTGAAGTTTGTGATTATAATTTTCCATTCTTAAGCAGTCATCTTCATGAAAGAAACCAGTGGTATTTCTTCTCTTTTAACTTCCAGACATCAGCCTGAGGAAGTGTTATCTGTGCTCAAATTACTAAGTATTTATAGGAATAAAAAAAAAACATGCTTCATAGGCTACTAAAGAACTCTTCTTCTTGGAAGCGAGTCTTACTTGACATTATATGTTGTCATCATTCACTTTGAAACTGCCCTGCCAAAGTTACCCTGTGAAGTGATCAGGGAAGAATAGCCTATGTGCAAGAGGCAGCTCTCCTGGTTTTAATGCTACTGAAAATTGTAACATACCTGGAAATGGCAAATCACCCAGAGAAGCAGAAGTTTTGCCTTAAAGTGAGCAGAATATCCTTTCCAAGTTTCACTAAAAGGAAAAGCCCAATGCCACAATCTTTGAGTTGCTTTAGAGGTAACTCTGAAAAAACAGTTTAGCAGCCTTGAAAATGATTGGGAGACACAGGATGGAAGTGGAAATATACATACTGTATTTCTAAGATTTTTAAAAACAATTTTATATTAGGTATATATGTGTTTGTGGTCTGTGAAGCCCTATCTATTTTTCCTTGCCAGCCAGGTTGATCAGCTTCCTGTGTAGAATACATTGCTTTTTAACACACTTTCCAACAATAGGACAATTGAATGTGTTTGTCCTTAACAATTGAAATGCATTGAAGAAAACGGTGATTTGGATCCAGATTGCCAGAAGGAGACCTTACAGCCTCATCCAGCATATGTGCATACAGCTCCTATAATTGCAGTATAGCACAGTCAAGACAGAATCCCAACTTCTAGAAAGGCATATGAATGCTGCTTTTTCCTTATTCTCTAATTAAGAAGCCCTGAAAGAATTTCCAAGTTGTTAATATGGCTCTCCCACTGAAAAACTGGAACCACTCCACAAGAATAAGATTGCAACTTCAGTATGTAGCAGGGAAAGCTCAGACATTATGCATCTTATGGATATTGTGGCATAAGTTTTCATGGACTTTAATCCCCAAATGTCTACCATAAAGGAGTTACAGGAACACAAGCCTCTTAGATTAAATCCAATGAGGAATTTAATACCTGCATTAACATCCCCATATTACTTAATCACCTTTGTTTTTGTCTACTTAGTAAGATCATGTAAGCTGAAAGACTGAAATCTACTCAAGTTACTCATACACAAAATTAGAATATGTAAATAAAATTTTAAATTCAGCATTAACAATAGAGGTATCCTAGCTATTCCTTTAACAGATAATCTATAGACATTGGCAGTGTAATAATTTTCTTGTTGGGAGTAGCCTCATTTGTCAATTTTTAGACATGAAGTGGTTGCTTCAAGCTCAGCAGCAGAACTGTTCTTTTTTTAAATTCAGCTGAGTGCTACCCCAAGATCCTTATAAGATGTATATTCCCTTTCTGTGGATAAGATCTTTCAATTATAAAACTTCCAAAAGTCCCTAGTTAATTTTGCAATAAAGACCATTTTAATTTTATATTGGGAAAGAATAGAATGTGGTTAATTAATACAATGCTACTTGTCCAAAGCAAAGTATAGAGCCAAGTACCTACCTTCATGGACAACAAAAAATACTACAAAGAAGTCGCAGAAGCTTTGATATCCTCCATCCCCCTCCAGCTTGAAAGAAGTCCCATCTATAGCTACCTAACTGTAGTGAGACTAATTTCTGCACAAGCTATCCCTACATAGTCAACTCCTCCCACTCTTGCTCAGAAGAATCACTGCTTGATAGGACCACTAAAGAAAAGGGTCCAGGTGTTACCATTTGCCTACAAACACAAAGCAATCTTTGCTGTGGTCTATCACAGTAGAATTCCTTGTGCTAGGTGGCTATTGCTCCATTAGAAGTAGCTCTGTCAGCTCTGGTTTTTGGTAGGATTTTGGCATCCAGGGTAGGGCTTGCTTGATCAGTTTGAGGATATGCAGGTAGAAACAAAACCTGAAACATGTTGTGCTGCTGAGCAATACTTTCTCTATCTTCAGAAATGGTTGAACTGTATTGACATTGATGGGAAACTGTGCTATTTAAGAAAAAAAAGTATATCCAATTTAGTAGTAGTAGTTGTCTCTGTTTCTAATAGTTTTCTGGACAGTTTGGAGCAATAGGAAAACCCTAGGGTTCTGAATGCAGAGCCAAAGGTTGAAGAGTTCCTTAAGGAGCAGGAAGTAAAGATTATGAATTGGCCCTACTTTCTGAGGAAGAGAAATTAACCTTTACATGTCAATTCTATTCTGCTGACTAAGCAGGGTTTTCTTATTGAGGAAATCTAACATTACGTGATTCACCTAATAAGGAAATAGGGTTTATTCTGCTGAAATCATTTATTTTTACTGTTGAAGCAGAACTGATGTTTCATTCTACAGTTTGCAATCTACCATTTATTGTGCCAAACTTTGGAGGGGAGGGTGTCACAGTAAAAATATCACAAATACCACTGATACCGTATAGCTGTATATTGGGGTGCAGTCGGAGGTTTCAAAACCAGCTTGGTTTTCTAAGCCTTAAGTGTGGCTTTCAGAGCATTTCCAACAGTTGCTGCCCATTTTAATATTTATTGTAGAATATTTATAAAATACTTGAATTAAAAACATTTTCCCAATTTTTTGCCCAATTGTGAGTGCAATCCTGGCAAGCTTCTCTAGACACTTGGCTTAAAAAAATTAAACTGCTTAAACTTATGGTTTTTAATGGCAAAACTCCATATCAAGGGCAAATTGGTCAATAATTTCATGTTAGTTCTGATTCATAAATAATATATACCCTCTTCACCCAAACATGGCAAATGCCTTGGTGGGGGGATAATTAGGCTGACATTGAAATATGTATAGTTGAAGCCATTCTTAATTCGATAAGAACTCCAACAGGTTCTTATACAGTATCCCTTGAGATGTTTGTTGTATAAAAACTGGACATTAGGAAAAAACTGAGACTTGCCTCATATCTTGGAGTTCTTTGTGCTCTCTGAACTTGGAACTTGGTTGTTTGCTTGCAGAAGTTTCATTATCTGGCTAGGTAACATCATTAGTGCACCTATACTGATTTGGTTGTTATTCTAAGTTATCGTTTTCGTAGGTCCTAACAGCTGTCTCCTTTATATATTTCCAATTGTTATCTGAGTTTCTTCTACTACTCTACCGTTGCTATTTGGTCTTCCATTTTCATAATTTTTCTGAATCTCTTCCAATTCTGCATCCTTAAGTATTTTATTTCTAGTAATGAATATATTTTGATCTGCTAATCTTTGCCCAATTATATTTGAATCCGGATTTTAAAAAATTACATGGTTCAAACATTACGTTTAGGTAACCCCATTTTGTTGGTTCCAACTTACAGTAGAGGGCTATAATGGCTTGATTTTCAAGCACATTATACCTTTATCTCCTTTGTGGTTGTTTCTTCCAGTAATCCTTCAGGGCCAAGCCCTGGTTGCCCAACCATAGTTCCTGAGTCCCTCCACCAACAGATGCCCAGGAGTTCCAACAACTGGCATGATCCTTGTTGACCCAGGCAACAGCCAATCCAGCACAGGGTTGGGGGGGGTTTCTGTTTTTTCACCATATTAAATGGATTGATGGACACACTTAGTCTGGCTCTTCGGCTGAGACCTGCCTGGCATGACTAACCCTTCTGGTAGAATACACTACCGGCAGCATAGCTCTCAGCTTCATCAGAGCATCACAAGCCCTCATCTATCAGAAGGGGGAGTATCCATTATGGAGGGGATGATGATGATGATTACTATTGGCTTCTAGTGAAAAAATGCTAGCATGGAGTTAAGCAGAGCTGATCTCAATCTTAGGCATCCTGAATGAAATAAAACATAATTATCTTATAATATATTATGATTGTAAATCTAAAGATGCCTGGACAGAGAATTTGATAAAGTGGTGTCAAACATCTCCAACTGTAACGCATTACAGGTAAGTCCTTGACTTATCACAATTGAGTCTAAAATTTATGTTGCTAAGCAAGGCAGTTGTTAAGTGAGTTTTACCCCATTTTACAACCTTTTTATCACAGTTGTTTAGTGAATCGCTGTAGTTATTAAGTGAATCATACAGGCGTTAAGTGAATCTGGCCCCCCTCATTGACTTTACTTGTCGGAAGCTGGCTGGGAATGGAATGGAATGGAATGGAATGGAATGGAATGGAATAGAATAGAATAGAATAGAATAGAATAGAATAGAATAGAATAGAATAGAGTAGAATTCTTTATTGGCCAAGTGTGATTGGACACACAAGGAATTTGTCTTGGTGAAAGTTACAAATGCAATCCCAGTTGCCAAGCATCCAAATGGATGCAATCCCAGTTGTCAAGCATCCAAATTGACCATAGGAATATTATGGTCATCAGTGTTAAAAAATTGTCATGTCACTTTTTTCACAGCTGCTATAACTTGGAATAGTCACTAATGAATATTGAGGATTGCCTGTATAATCCAATGCCTCATTATAGGCAATTCCTTTATCACACATCAACAGCCATTAACAACAGACTTGCATGTCCAGCAGTGTAGTAAGAAAGATTGCAACAAACTGGGGCTTGGGTAAAAGATTTTGTACTCTATTCTAAGTACTATTAAGGGATGCAATCCAGTTTTGTATACAATATAATTCTCCAATTAAGGTCATGCCAGGGACTGTTTAAATTTACTTCTTATGTAAAGGTCAGGCTTTTTCTTATTAAGTGTATTTTAAGTTCAGCACCACAACTATACAAATATGTCCACTGCTTACAAACAAAGTGTTCCGTCCTGAACTGAAATTATATGTATTTTCCTTACAGCCTTATAAAGCTACATTAGAGATAGGATAAGTGAAACTAGAGGGTTAGGGCTGAGCTTCACATTTGAGCAATTGGAGGGTGTCAACAGAATATGCTTTTAAAAGTACAGCTATGATCTTTAATACAGCTCTTACCAAAAAAGAGAGAAAAAATGGAGGTTTTGGGGGAGTGCTGCTCCCTGATTCTGCTGTGTATCTACTGGTCCACCCACACACCCCAAGTATACAAGAATAGCTGCATCAAAGGTGCAGGAAAGGAACAGGAAACCCAGAAGGAAACTAATTTGAATTCTTTCCCTTCCTTGATCTCTGCCTCAAACCTGTTTCTGAGGGAGGAGAATCTAGAGAAAAAAGGCAAAACAAGAGAAGCCAATAGGAAGGAATTGTCATTTCTTTTGGTATTTATAACATTAATCAAAATCTTTCACTAAAGAATTTTTGCACTTTATGAAATGCTAAATTGGATATGTTATAATTAATGAATTCACGCTATGCCTTATAAACCAGGAATGGATATGTGCCTCCCCTCCACCTTTTGCAGTCCCTAAATTGTGTTAACAAAATTCAGTGGAAAAAAGATCAAAAAGTGTAATATTTCTCCATTTATTGTGTTGTTAAGCCTTAACAAACAGACTTTGTGTCTTACAATCACTGTAAACATGAAAAAAATAACCCTTTTGTGCTGGTTTGTGACGATAATAAAGACTGAATAGCTGAAGACATTTTTGTTACTTTTTTAATCTGGTCAAGCACTTCCTATTCCACAATATTCTTTCAGCAGATATGGCCACAATTTACCTACTTTTTCAGCTTAAGCTGCATGTAAATTGCCACTGACTTTCATCCTTTGAGTGATATAACACTTTTTTGTTGAAGACCCATCTCAGATTGTTCCTTCCAGATTAATAAAGAAAAGTCAATATACATGAATGTAGTGTTAAAAAAATAAAAATTTTCATAGAGGCCTAGAAAATTGCTCCTTACTTTCAATGGCTGAATCTTTGAACTGTGATTTAAAATTTCCCACAGTATGCATTATATCGGGGACACTGCTTAAAATATTAAGTAGTAGCTACCGTATCTACTGCCATAAAAATGAGCCTACAGCCAAGTACCTGAATATAGGAGAAAATGTATTAGAATTTTCAATCTGATAGCAAACATCCTTCAATGTGAACACAGCTCTTGGAAAATGATCAAACATATAAGGCGCTCCTTAGAAATAGCCACATGTGGTTTGAAAGTCAAGAACCATGCCCATCATGCCTCTAATGCACCCTAAGCTTACTTTAAGCATAATACTATTTTTTCCAAAATGCTATTTTCAAAAGTGCACCTATCTGAACATCAAAGGCAAGCTTCCAGAGATCTGGTTGGAAATCCTTGAGGAACAAGGAAAGACTCAATATCAACAAGCCAAATGCAGCTTATTCAATCATCCATGGCTAAAAATATGGCCAAGGTGACTTCTGTACTAGAAATTTGTTTCTATCTTAAAGCATCAGCCTGCTATTGTGAGGCTGTAACAGCCACATCAGGACTGTTTTAATTAATGGTATATCACTACAGCAATGGTTGGGTGATGCTATAAATTGTAAAATACTGATGTAGAATGATCCACGTTCACTGTGTGAACATGGACACAGTGTGATGGCCTCCATTCATTTGCTCTGCTTATATCCAGTGGTGGGATTCAAATAATTTAACAACTGGTTCTCTGCCCTAATGATTTCTTCCAACAACCAGTTCACCAAACTGCTCAGAAAGTTAACAACCGGTTTTCCCGAAGTGGTACGAATTGGCTGAATCCCACCACTGTTTATATCCCACCTTCAGCTGAACACACAAGTTAACTAATAGCAGTGCTTTAAATTTGTGCAGAACCGCTCTGGGGCATCAAGATATTCTATTGATCACTCCTTTTCATTTTTGATGGTCCCAATCCAGATTGGGTGGGTGGGGATATAGTTATTCTTGAGTAATGAAAAACAAACCTGCCAAAACTGTCCCAGACTGACTCAAACAAGTACAGTTGATAAGAATTATCC
Source organism: Arizona elegans (assembly GCA_022577455.1). NCBI lineage: Eukaryota > Metazoa > Chordata > Lepidosauria > Squamata > Colubridae > Arizona > Arizona elegans. The sequence goes on from JAKOOJ010000003.1 coordinate 18,753,687, forward strand.
AGCCAGAAAAACTGGCCCCAGGAAATCTTGGCTTGGAAGCAGAATATTGAAACTGACACATGGTCTTGGGAGCAGAAGTGATTGTTTGCTTGAGAGAACATTCCAGCTGACTGCACTTCTCGTCCCAGATACCTGCATATGGTTAGACACAAGACAATATAAGGCAGTGGGTGATTTGAGTGGTGTGGTTTTTTTCTTATCTTTTCTTATGTATTTTCCAGAACTGCTTAAATCCTGCAGTTAATGGGCTTTTTAATCTAGAACAGTATTTTTTTTTAAAAAAAACCTTGCTTAAATGCCTATTCAAGGGCCCTTTCTTCTCCAGAATAAGATTTTAAAATTTAAAAAACTTGCTCCAGAGTTAAAATCCTGCTCTTTTGTAATGCAAAGCATTATTTTATGTGTCACATACCCAAATAATGGGCGCTTTTTTAAAAATCCAAAACAGTATATTATTTTCACAATTTATCCATTATCTATTTTTTAATAGTATTGTAAAATTGCATGCAATTCCCCATATACTACAGGGGATAAAAGCATGTATTAAAACCTTCCAGTAAAGAAATCTGTGCTTTGACTTTTTGAGAGATATTCTATAATATCCAGCATAGAAATGCAAAAGTTATTAGAATTTAAAATCCTTCACAGGTGCTAATACCTCTTGATCTAATCTACACAACTCAGAGACAAACAAAAGCAGTTACTATATGGCTACTTTTCAGGTTTTTATGGTAGCACAATGTGCCATTTCTTGTGAATAATTGTTTTCAGTAAACGGATGGACAGAATATTTCCAGCCACAGAAAGAGGTAAGTAATATGCATCTGGATACACAAAAATCAGACAATCCGTGGCATTGTCCTTGGTTAAGGGAAGATTGTTCCTTTAATGGCAAACACTGCTCCAGCTCCAGTCAGTTCTACTATTTTGTCATCCTATTTCTTGCTTTGTTTTTATGGAAAACTTACCCCACAATACTGTTGCGTGAATCCCTTTAGGGCTTGGGGGAGGGAGGGATATGCCAGGCTTGACCTGTTTGTGTATGTGTGAGTGAGACAGGCAGGCAGGCGAATCAGATGGATGCTGAGGAAAAGGTACAAAATGATATAAGGCCATGGTGTTAGTGGTGACAACTGGTGTAGGTCAGTAAATGAAAGAGGAATGTTGAAAAGCTGAAGGCCTGCAGGCCACTGTTAGGGAGTAGAAGGTCAGAGGTGATGTCTGGGAGCAAAGTTATTGTGGGGGAAAGAGATGGAGATTAGGCTATTAGGTTGCAGAGGCTTTACTTCTGAAAGTATTTCAAATAATATAGACAGCATCAAGTAATCTGAATGTATAAGTGTACATGTGCTCCAACTAAGACCCAAACAAAGGTATAAGACACACCGGTCACTTAGAAATGCTTAAGGCATAAAACGTATGAGCATTATTAATCCTTGCTCAGTGACCGCCTCATTTAGCAATCATTTGCAATTACGGTGGTAAAGAAAAATTAACTTTGCAACCAAACCTCACATTTACTGCCTTCCCAGATCTGTAAAAGCAAAATAGAGCTGAAATCATATCATAAGCATTGTGATTTCAATTCAGTATGGCTTCACTGAACAACCAGGTTGCTAATCCCAATGGTGGCCACTAAATGAGATCTACCTGTATTCATTTGGATTGTTGAAGTACTACTTGGCTTGGTTCTGGGCATGCTTCAGACCATCTTCCCCATAACCAACCAGGGCATTCATTCAATTGGGGAAGTTACTTCAATCAGAATAGAGCTGGAAAGGATCTTGAAGGTCTTTTAGTCCAACACCCTGCTCAAGCAGGAGATCCTAGACCTATATCATTTCAGACAAGTGACTGTCCAGTCTTTTCTTAAAAAGCTCCGGTGATGAAGCACCCACAACTTCTGAAGACAAGTCTTTCCACTGGTTAAGTGTTCTCACTGTTAGGAAGTTTCTCCTTAATTCCAGTTTGCTTCTCTCCTTAATTAGTTCCATCCATTATTTCTTGTCTTGCCTTCTGGTGTTTTGGAAAATAAACTGACCCCCTCTTATGCCTAACACGAGATCAGTGGGGAATCAAGGAGAATGTAGCCTCTACTTTCTTAAATAGCCACCTTCCCCCAGTGTGGCTAGATTGGCCTTAACCTCATCCATCCTCATTCATGAGCCATGGTGGTGCAGTGATTAGAGTGCAGTACTGCAGGCTACTTTTGATGACTGCCGGTTGCCTGCAATTTGGCAGTTCAAATCTCACCAGGCTCAAGGTTGAGTCAGCTTTCCATCCTTCCGAGGTCAGTAAAATGAGGACTCAAAAAGGACTAAAAGATGTTAGTTATCACCTTTAAAGCGCTCCATGGCTTAGGACCTGGGTACCCACGAGATCGTCTTTTGCCACCAATAGCCTCCCACCGACCAGTTTGTTCTCACAGGGAGGGACTACTCAGAATACCGTCAGTCAAATTATGCCGACTGGTGACTCCCAGGGGGAGGGCCTTCTCTGTAAGGGCTCCAACCCTTTGGAATGAACTGCCCCCTGAGATACGAAATATCCCTGATCTCCGTGCTTTCTGCCGTGCCCTCAAAACCCTGATGTTCCAACAAGCTAAACATATGAACATGTGAATGTTTTTAAAATGTTATCTAATTTTAGGTTCTATTTAATTGGGCCAAACTATGTTATAATAATAATTTTAATTAGCAATTTTATGATGTTTGTGTATCTATATTTTTCTTTTTTTTTTTTTATTTAAAATTTTTTATTATAGACAAACATACACATACAAATATAAACATTTAAACAAACTAAACATAGACTAACTATACAGTGAAATCAAGTCATCAAGCTTGAACTTTGAAAATAGAGCTACTTCGGTAATTATATATCAATATATCTGTACATGTTATCTTTCATCATATATCAGCATTTATATAACGATATTTCATTTTATTTCCTTGTTTGGTAACATTGGGTGGTATTTTTTTTATTTCGTGTTCTTTTTATCTAGCCAGTTGTACCATTTTTGCCAAATTAAATAATAGTCTGAGTCTTCTTTTCCCTGTATTTCTTTAGTCAGTTTGTCCATTTCCGCACATTCCATTATTTTTTGTATTATTTTTTCTTCTGGTGGCGTATCTTCCAATTTCCACATTTGTGCGAAAGCAATTCTGGCAGCAGTTAGGATATGTATTATTAAGTATTGTATCTCTTTTTTATAATCCTTAGTCAATAGTCCTAATAGGTATGTTTCCGGTCTGAGGGGCACTTTTTGGGTGGTAATTTCTTCCAGCTGACTTTGAATTGTTTTCCAAAATTTTTTGGCTTTCGGGCATAACCACCACATGTGGTAATAGGTCCCCTTCTGTATTCTACATTTCCAGCAATTCTGGTTGGTGTTGGGAAACATCCTTGCCAGCCGTGCAGGGGGGAGGTGCCATCTATAAAACATCTTGTATGTATTTTCTTTGTAGGGCACGGACATTGTCAGTTTAGTGTTTACTTTCCACATTTTTTCCCAGTTTTCTAAGTTAATATTGTATCCAAAATTTTTTGCCCAACTAATCATGTTTTCCTTCACCACTTCTTCTTCCAATTTGTATTTAAGCAAATAATTATATATTTTAGTTATCAATTTTTCATCTGATTGTATTATGATTTTATCTAATTCATTCCTTTCTTTTTGGATTCCGAATTTTTTCATATCACTTTTATATCTTGATTTTATCTGTAAATACGTCCACCAATCAATGTCCGTGCCCTGCTGTCTCAGTTCCTCTGTTGTTTTTATATCTCCCTCTGTGTTTAACAGTTCGTCATAGGTTTTCATCTTGCCTATATCCATTGTGTTCGGGTAAATTTGGGCCTCCATGGTTGATAGCCATCTTGGGATTTTATCGTAATGTTTTCTCCTTATTTCAGTCCAAATTTTTGCCAATGCTCCTCTGATATAATGTCTCCTAAAATGATCATGTTGTCTGGGCTTTTCCTCCCATAAAAATGCATGCCAACCTTTGGACAGGTCAAATCCTTCTAGTGCTAATGTTCGTTTATCTTCAAGCGTCATCCAATCTTTAATCCACGTTAAGGCTGTTGCTGTGTAATACGTTTGCCAGTCTGGTAGTCCCAGGCCACCCCTTTCTTTGGTGTCTTGCAGGTGTTTCAGTTTGATCCTGGCTCTTTTTCCCTGCCATATATACTTTGATGTCATTTTATCAAGATCTTTGAAGTATGATTTTCCTGGGTTTATCGGTATTGTTCTAAATAAATATAACATTTTTGGTAAAATAGTCATTTTAATTGAGGCAATTTTGCCTAATAGTGATAATTTCAATTTACTCCATGCCTCTAAGTCTTTCTGAATTTGTTTAGCCAATTTAATATAATTGTCTTCTTTAAGGGATGATGCTTTATTGGTGAGCCAAATTCCTAAATATTTTATTTTTGTTGTTGTTTGTATTCCTAATGTCTCTTCCAATTCTTTCTCCTGAGTTTGTGTCAAATTTTTGGTTAGTAGTTTTGTTTTTTGTCTATTGATTTTCAAACCAGCCACTTCGCCATATTGTTCTATCTTCATTAGTAAATTCAGTCCTGATTGTTTTGGTCGTTCTAAAATAAATACTACATCGTCGGCGAATGCTTGTAACTTATATTCCTGGTTTTTGGTTCTTAGTCCTTTTATTTCATTGTCATTCCTAATTTCATTCAACAGGGGTTCCAATGCTAATATGTATAGTATCGGAGAGAGAGGACATCCTTGTCTCACTCCCTTGGATATTTTAAATTGGTCTGTTGTCTCTCCGTTTATCCATATTTTTGCAATTTGATCTGAATATATTGCTTTAATCATATTTAAAAATTTCTTGCCAGTTCCCATTTTTTCTAGTTGCAATGTTAGGAATCCCCAGTTGAGATTGTCGAACGCTTTCTGTGCGTCGAGGAAGAGTAAAGCCATTTTTTCATCTGATTTTTGTTCATAATATTCCAGGATATTGACTATTGTTCTTGTGTTCTTATTAATTTGCCTATTTGGAATAAATCCATTTTGGTCTGGATGGATATAATTTACAATGATTGTCTTCATTCTCTGGGCCATAATTGATGTAAATAATTTATAGTCTGCGTTTAGGAGTGATATGGGTCTGTAGTTTTTAGTTTGAGTGGGGTCTGAGTCTTCTTTAGGTATCAATGTAATGATTGTCTCTATCCATGATTTAGGAGTTTTGGCTTCTAAGATTGCTTCATTCAGGACATGTAGTAGAATGTCATCAATCAGCTGGTGTTCAATTTTGTAGAATTCCGCCGGGATACCGTCTGGGCCTGGTGTTTTGTTGTTGTTCTGCTTCTTCTTCGCTTCAATTAATTCTGACATCGATATTGGTCTGTTCAAGAGTTCTCTTTGAGATTCCTTTATTTCTTGGATGTTGGCTTTATTTATATACTCTTTAACTTTTTCCAATTGGATTTCTTCCTGTGCGTATAGTTTCTGATAGAAATTCCTTACAATTCGCTTTTTTTCCTCATTCATATGCTGCAGTTGCCCTTGTTCGTCTTGTAGTTGGTGTATTAATCTTTTTTCCTTTTCTTTCTTTAATTTGTAGGCCAGCCAACGTCCTGTTTTATTCGCAAATTCAAATTGGTTTTGTTTTGCAATTTTGATTTTCCTAGCTATTTCTGTTGTTGTTATTAGATTTATTTCATGCTTGATAAGGTTTATTTTCCCTTTGATCTCTTTCCTATCAGGTCTGTTCTGTAATTCTGTTTCCTGTTTTGCGAGTTCAGTCAATAGATTGTTTCTTCTTTGCTGTTTCTCTCTGTTTTTCTTCGCCTTGAATGAAATTGTTAGTCCTCTTATATATGCTTTTGTGGCATCCCATAGAATTTGCAATGTTGTATGTTCCTTTTTGTTGATTTGAAAAAATATCTCCATCTCTTTCTTTATCATCTCTATATATTCTTTGTCTTTGATGATCTCTCTGTCCATCATCCATCTTCCTCTTTTTTGCTGACCTTTCCAGACTATTGTTATAGGGCTGTGGTCAGCCCATACATTCGGTGAAATTTCAATTTCTTTGATGTTTTCTCTTAATTCTGCGGTCATCCAGGCCATATCTAATCTAGACCAGGACTGATGAGGGTGTGAGTAGTATGTATATTGTTTTTTGGTTTTATTTAATTCTCTCCAAGCATCTTTCAGTTGTAACTCTTGAATCATGTCCTTAAAAGTGTCAGGTAATGTCTTTTTCCTAGATTTGTTTTTTTTTGTTACTCTGGTAATCATTGTCCATGTCTACGATTGCATTATAATCCCCTATTATACATATATGTTCGTAGTCTAATTCTTTTATTTTATCATGTATCTTTTTAAAGTATTCTTTTTGGTTCCCATTCGGAGCATATATTGATACCAGTAACATATTTTGGGTCTCCGTCTTAATGTCTATCATTAATATCCTGCCATCTCCATCTGTGTAAATTGGTTTTGCCTGAATATGGTTTTTAATGTATATTGCGATACCTCTTTTTTTTTGATCTGATAGTGAGGTGAATAATGATCCAAGTTTTCTGTTTTCTAGTAATTGTTTATGTTGTTTTTTAATATGTACTTCTTGTAAATTGATAATGTCTATGTCTAATTTTTGGAGTTTTTTGAAAGTATGTGTTCTTTTGGTTGGTAGATTAAGGCCGTTTATATTAATTGAGATTAATTTCAACTCTCGTCCCATTGCCCTTAGTTTCCCTTTATTAATTTAAGTCTACTTGTGTTTCTTGTTACCATATGTGTCTTCCCCCTAGCCCCTTCTCTTTCCATCTTCTCCCTTTCTCTAGCCTCCTTTTCTTCCTTTCCTTTTTTTGTTTGGTTTGTTTCCCCCGTGGAGTGTTCCTGATTCGTGTTTCCTGAGTCACGCCTAGCTTCCTGTTCCTCTTCTATTGTAAAGTGTGTGTCAAAAAATTCTTGTGCCTTCTCTATCGTGTCAATTCTATATTTTTTGTCGTCCCATGATATTAAAATTCCCTCTGGCACCAGCCAGCGGAACATTATTTTATGTTGGTTCAGTAGGGTTGTCAAGAAATTATAGTTTTTCCTATATTCTCTTATTCTTCTTGGAACTTGCTTTAGAGTTATTATTTCTTTCCCTTTGTAGCAGGGTTTTCCCTCTCTCATTAATGTGTAGATCTCTTCTTTTACAGTTTTACGTGCAAATCTGACATGTATTTCTTTGGGTAGTTTGTGTCTGCGGGCATAGTTCGTGTGAACTCTATAGATTTCGTCAATTTCCCTGCTAATTTCGTTTTTCCCCTTCTGGGTAGCCTCAGCTAGTATATCTGTCATCAGTTCTCTTAGGTCTTCTCCTTTTGTTTCCACAATATTTTGAAATCGTAAAAAAAATGATGCCTTTTCTAATTCTAGATGGGTAATTGACTCTTCAAGTTCTCTATTTATCTCCATTTGATCTTGTTCGATGTTATCTATCTTTTGCTCCGTTAACACCATTTTAGCTTCCATGTTTTGGATTCGTTCTTCATTTTTAACTATGTTTTGTTGAATTCTCTCGATCTTATCGTCCATTTTTTTTATATTATCGTTTATTTGTCCTACTTCTGATTTCAGTTCCTCATGGTTCCTTTTTGTTTCTTCATGGTTATTCGCTATTGTTTCTTGGGTCTTGTTCATCCCCTCCTGGATCATAGCTAATATAGACTGTATATTCTGCATGTTGTGTGCAGTGGCAGCTTTTTCCTTGTCTGTAGTTAGCATCGTGTCTATGGTTTTTTGTTGTGCAGGTGAAGATTGTGTGGGTGTTAATTTTTTCCCTGTTTTCGTTATTGTTATTGAGGATGTTGCCATCGTTCTTTGTATTATTTTTCCCCAAATTTTCATACACTAATTCGATTGGGGGAGGGTGAAATATCGTTATATAGGAGTCAAATTAATTAATTCAGAGGGGTTAGAGGGAAGTACAGTATTTTAGCAATTCATTCTTCTATTATTGTTTCTATACAATATAGTATGGTTAATATTTAAGTACCAAGTTATATTGATGCTAAATCACATTTATGTTCGTACTTTCTGGTATCACAATACTTAGATTCGCTTTAACACTAGACAATTCCCTTTTAACAATTTCTATGTAGCTTTTATGTAATAAACCTATAAAATCTAAGATTCTCTATGAATTATCTAAAATATTCTATTAAGTTATATCACAGTTGCCAATGCATACTACCTATATTGATAATCACAGTTATTATTCCTTAATATCCCTTAATAATATCTATAGCCGTCCCTCTCCAATATCTATATTAATATCTAGGTTTCTAATCAATAGACAATATAATATGGTATACAATATAGTTCCTCTTAATCAATATATTACTATAAAATCTATTAACTTATTTCAATAGGGTGGGAAACCATAAAACAATAAAAAAAAGAAATAGTCTTAAATCAATTCTTTGATATATATTATAATAACTTCAAGATCTAATATTAGTATTCTTTGAGCAAAATTAAATAAGTTTTAAGTGTGGATTTGTAAAGAAAATGAAATAACTATATTTTAATAAATTAACATTTAAGACTCTCCACTATATCACTTCCAGACCAATTGGAATTACTTCCTTCTCCTTCTTCCTTCGTTATTCCGTTCGTCTTCTCCTCACCCAGCTTCACAGTTCTATTACAGTGGCTTCCGTTTAATCAGTAAGTTAATTGTTCCGCTTTCCCTGTGTAGCAAATTGTGTCTCTTTTGCCAACAGCGTCAATGTATCTAATGTCTCATTACAAATCCCGTGTCTGTGGTTTAAATTGTTGTTGGTACTGGATACAAAGTAAGAGTTCCTTCTCTGAATCCTCAGTCCTCAATCCGCCATTTGCTACCGTTCAGCTGTTTCCTTTCCGTCCGCAACCGTCTTAAATAGCCTTAGATCTTTAAACTTCTGTTGATTAGTCACTCTGTTGATTAGTCTTTGTTCCGTATTAAATCAAAATGTATTGATATAAAATTGTAATCCACCGCTTGCTTCTGATCCTTTCCTTCTGTCTCTCGTTCCTTTCGCCTGTCAAATCTGCGTAGTCACTGTGAGTGTCAGACTTCGCTCCGATCACTATTTCTCGCCGCTTGCCTGTAGATCTTGCCGCCGCTTTTGGAGTCCTATTCACGCCGATGCCTTAGATCCTTAAATCCTTATAATTATACCTTCGTATTCGAATAGCTTAGTCCATTACCGATGTTTCTCTGTACGATCTTCACTTCCCCGCTTGTCGGTTGACAGCGCTCCGGCCAGCCAAGATGGCTGGTTTTTTCCCGGCTGGAATTAGGAGGTTTTCTTCTGAACCTTCGGGGAGATTGCTGTCACCCCGAGGTCCTAGGGAGTCCTCCTTTTTCTGTCGACCTCTCCGTGGTCGAAAGTGCCAAAAACGGCTTCCAATCAGGAAATTTGGAACTTCGGGGACGGAGCCTCGTTCCCCTCGTTCCTTACACGCTGACGTCACCGCCGGAAGTCATGTATCTATATTTTTCTTGACTGTACACCGCCTTGAGTCCTACGGGAGAAAGGCGGTATAGAAATATAACAAATAAATAAATAAATAAATAATTGTTGGGGGCAATATGCTGACTCTGTAAACTGCTTAGAGAGGGCTGTAAAGCACGGTGAAGCGGTATATAAGTCTAAGTGCTATTGCTATCCAATTAAAAACACTTATTCTGTAGGGAATTTGCAATTTAAGGTAAGGCTGCTTAAGGTTGACAACTCCCAGGTATATTTAGTTGGTCTATTTAGTTGGTCTATTTAGGTATGATGCAGCATTTTACTGAAGTTGGGGTTTTATGGGTGATCACAGTTCTGCTTACTTATTATATATGGTTCTATTTTACCATTCTGACAAGTCATACCATTCCACAGTATAGAAATTGAATAAATATATTTATGAATGTTAAAAACACACACATGCAAGCCATACACATTGAATATGCTTTGTGATGCTAGGCTGTTTCACTTGAAGGGAAATAAACCTGTTTCATTTTCCTGCAAAATATGATCAAGGAGTGGGTTTTATTACACAAACGTTGGGCTGGCCTGAGCAATCAGGATTGAATGAAAAAGGCTTGTAGTGGGGCATGGATCCCCTTTCCCCCAAGCAGAAGACTTTTGGGAGGAAACAAACCATGTTCAAGCCACAGACTGGCAAGGCATATGGCTGTGGTATTTATAACTGTAATGAGCCTCACATGAAAAGTGACTAAGAACCAAAGGGCTGTATTTTTAAACAAGCTTTGACGTAAGTGTGAACAAAGAGCTATAAATTAGCCTCCTACACCCCACTCTTCGTCTTTCCTGGCTAACAGGATGTTGGGCCATTAAGAATCCAGGGCTGCCTGGTTAGCACCAATATGAAGGAATATTTCACCTATTTTTGTGCAAAGCTACAAATCGGAAACATTTAGATATGCACCGCACTAGGGTCAGTTCTACTTATCTTTACTACCGTTTCGTAATGGGATTGCGCACACGCTGAGCTTCTGCGCATGCGCAGATCACCTATGATGACATCCGGGGCAGTGGGCGGAGCCTCCCGCCGGTTTTACTACCGGTTCTTGTGAACCAGTCTGAACCAAGGGCAACCCACCACTGCACTGCACTCTTGAGATCCCTCTGGCAGCCAGGCAGTCAAACCTGAGCAGTGTAGTGCTTAAGGCACCAGGCTAGCCACTGGGAGATGGTGAGTTCTAGTTCTGCCTTAGGCACAAAGCCAGTTGGGTAACCTTGGGCCAGTCCATTTCTCTCAACCCTAGGAAACTGGCAAGGGCAAATCACTTCTGAAATCTTGCCAAGAAAACTACAGGACCTTTTCTAAGCAGTTGCCAGACGTCAACACTTATTCAAAGAAAGACAGACAGACGCCCCCCCCCCCCCCCGCTACACACACACTGCTGGGGTTTCGAATACATTAACCGCACTTCCAAAATTCTGGCTATACTGTAGTAATGCATAAAATCTTTAACACTAATTTAAAAAGAACTAAACCATTTCTTGAAAGTTTAGAAGGGAACGTGCTTTTTTCTGTTATATTTCATATATATTCTGTTATATGAAAGATATTTCAACTTCCTTTCTAAGGTAGGTAAATTGAGGACCCAGTTTGTGGGGCAATAAGCTGACTTTGTATAAATCTACAAAAGTGTGAAGGCTATTGCTTAACGCATTGTAAGCCGCCCTGAGTCTCCGGAGAAGGGCGGCATATAAATCAAATTAAAAAAAAAACTTGTATAGGGTTTACACAAAGAATGAATAATCAATGACTCTCAACAGGTCTTTGCTTCTTCCAAATCAATTTCCTAAGTCACAAGATGTTCATACTTGTTGCCAGATGATAATTGGAAATGGTAGCTACATTTGCCATAATCTTTCCTGAGAACTCATCCTTCATCTTCAACCATATAATAAATACATTCCCAATCCTTTTGTCACATATAAAAATAGCCTTTTCAAATTCAAATTCAAAGCCTTTATTGTCATTGTACATCATGTATACCACAAAATTGGTTTAGCCTCTACTGGTGCAGTCCACACAAGAAGAACATCAGATGCCCATTGCTTAAATCAGAGGTGACTGAATTAACCCCAGACAGAGTTAGTTAGGACGTTGATGGATGTTTATGCAGCCTATTTTTTCAGGGATCTTATGGACCATTTCACAAGAACCAGTTCACCGTTCCTGTTTCATGGAAAGATTTTTAAGGGCCTCCATTTATCCAATCAGAATTTTCATTTAGTAGTGAGGTTCAGTCATCACAAATCCAGTTCTTCCTTAGCCCTCAAGTCTGTTAAGGTTTTTCCAGTGAATCCTGTGTTAAAAATGAAGCTAGTAATTCCAGCACTTATGTTTTGCTAATCCTATTGCCAGATTACAGCTGTAGGGGGCTGTGAGAATAAACTTGGGAGACTGGAGGAAGAGCTGCAGCCTTCTCTGATGAGAGAAATCTGAGCCCATAGCAGGAGTGGGAATAGAAAAAAAAAATATCATAAAGGACCCTTCCTCATTTTCTGGAATATAAAGGTAGAGGAATGGGGAAGTGCTTTCAAACTTGCAAGATTCTGCTTCTGTAACCTTACCATAAAGATAGTATCTGGGTTCTTGGGTTTTGATTTCCTGGTCTGCACTACCTTGAAGAAATGACAATAGCAGGCAAGTTGAAAAACAAACCCTGCATATGAACTTGAAAACGTCCACAGAGTTGAATGAAAATCAGTCGTGAGAGGACAATTTCTATGTCGGTTTGATAATGACAACTAAGTGAGTTCCAGGTGAGGCATGCCACACAATCACAGTGAGGTTAATGTGCATTTAAAATCAGCTCCAAACCTGAGCAGCTGCATGATGTTGGATGGGTTTTGAGAGCTAAGCTGAAAGGGAGGGAGGTTGGTGCTTTATTTGAAAGCAGAGCTGTGAAACTGCTGGGCAGTCTCCAGGTTCTACATTAGTATCTTTAGATCTAGTTTCTGTAGTGGCAAACAGGATTCTAGTCCGATTGCACAAAGGGAAGCAAAGCAGTTGGTGGATTGGCAGGTCCACCAGTATATCGGTTACATTCTTTCCATGCTACAAAATCTTTTTTTAAAAAAATAGGCATCTCGCTGGAATCAGGAAATAGCAACCAGAGGCATCCAAACACTGCAATCCGTGCCAAATCGCTCCTAAACCAATAACAAAGTGGTGTCTGTTACTTCTGAAAGCTCTTTTGCCAATATCAATAACTACAAATAGCAAAGGTCTAGGGGACTATTTTGACCAAGGCCAGATCTACCAAAGATCCTGCCTTCATCACGTGAAGAGCTAATTTTTAATTCCTCTGTCAAGAATGTTGTTATGTTTCTCTGTCATTGGCAGTCTCACGTAGCTACCTGATCTCTGATTTTTCCAGAAAGAAAAGACTCTGCAGGAAGGAAAACTGCCCCCCTTAGCAGAAAACCAGATGCTCAATTTGCCAAATGCCTGACAACAAAGCTGAGATAGACTCTTCCCTTTCCAAAACCTTAGAAAGGTGCTTCTGTTTTGAGTGGACTACACTCGTTCGCCAAAACCAAATAAACAATATTACAGCTTAGCACAATGTATGGATTTTAGGAGCCGTGGTGGCGCAGCAGTTAGAATGCAGTATTGCAGGCTAATTCTGCCGACTGCCAGGGGTTTAATCCTGACCGGCTCAAGGTTGATTCAGCCTTCCATCCTTCTGAGGTGGGTAAAATGAGGACCCAGAGTGGTGAGGGCAATATGCTGACCCTGTAAACCGCTTAGAGAGGGCTATAAAGCACTATGAAGTGGTATATAAGTCTAAGTGCTATTGCTATTTAGCCAATGAGGTTTATAAGACATGATTTAAGGATTAGCATTATATCTAAATCAGTCCACATGGACTTGGTCAGCAAATCGTAGTTAAATCAAAACAAGTTGGCATGAAGTGTGAAATTAGATATTGAGTTAAAACGATGGTCTGATTGAATATGTACCTTCCTGTTAATTGATGTGATCCATTTCAGGACCAGGTACAAAAAATGAAAACCAGGGCTAGAAAGTAGTAGGATTTTTGCCCCAACTGACCCTAGACAGGATGCCAAATAATCAGAGAAAATAGGACCCGTTGTTGAATATGATTTGAAAGCCACAGATACCTGAACATTAGAACAAGAAAAGAGAAAAAGATGTTTGAAAATTATTCAAAAGGAAGAAAAAACTACACTAAAAATATGAAACAGAAAAGGAAATTGATACATAAATAAAATCCACCATTATGAAATTCACTTTTATAAAACAAGTATTAATCTCAATGTAGAAACCATAACAACAGTATCTTCTAGTAACAAACTGAAGAAGAAATACATCCGATTGTCCTAATACAATCAACGCATGCACCATTATTTGCTGGGTTTATTACATTCAAATTATGTATTGCACATCTGGCTATTCAACATAGATACAGTATATACACACCCATCACTCTGTTCTCTTTCAGGGTAAATTACATGATGGAGAGCCCAGAAACAGGATAAGAAATAGGACGCCAAATGTCTATTGAGATTCTCAGTCATCAGTCATGGTTGTGCCAAAAATGTTTTTTCAAAAGGCAACAACTTACTTTGTTTTTACTTGAAGATGCTTCACTTCTCATCCGCATTCTGGACAGAGAGGACTGTTGGTTTGAAAGAGAGGTCAAAGAGGCCATCTACATTAAGATTGAACAGCCACCTTTCACAAAGGGGGAGTGATACGACATCATCTATCCCCAGTCTACAACACAATCCTTTCAGCAGTTCCAAGAAGGTTCCACACCCGTTTTCATTATTCAGGTGACCCTGAGAACACAGATAAACCTCCAAGTGGCCTCGATGACTCTCAGAAAGAAGGCTAATGACTACCTATAATTTGGATTTTTCTAGGATAATGTATGTATTAGTTTCTGGGATCAATAGGCTCTTATTTGGGTCTCTTCTCTGCAAGTCATGGTGTGATTGCCGAAATTCTGCCCCATTCCTTTTCCAATGGCACATTCCATCACATTAATAAAGAATATTAATGAGTGAAACTGTGATATCAGTTTTCATAGTGTCATGACTGGATGTTGGGGGGGAAAGGACGCAGAAGAAAGTGAAAGTGAAAGAATGATTCTAAGAAGAGAAAATGTGATCAGGTATGAAAAGGGGCTTAGATAACAGATATATCTCCTCGTAGAATGAATGGAAAATCGAATAGGGAAAGAAGATATGGAAGTTCCTTGAAGAAGAGTGAGTGGCACATAAAGATATACCAAATAAAATGTATACCAAATATATACCAAATAAAATATATACCAAATGGGAAGTATGGAAAAGGATCTGTGGTGTAATGATGAAGTAAAAGAGACTGTGGTGAGAAAAATGCGTGGAAGAGAATGCTTTTTTTTCTTTCCTTTTAACCACCCTGTAATCCCTTGCATTGGGGTGGAGTCAGGGTGACTGAATGGATGAATAAATGAGCATTTACTGGCTGGATGCCCTTCCTGATGCCTACCTAGAGTTCACAGCAAATATTTTCTCTTTGCACCTAGAGAGAGAAATACCTGTCGTTTCCTAGGATCGAACTCACAGCCTCCTGATTGTGAGGCAAGAGCTCCACCTCTAGGCCATCACAGCACTCATCACTATTGGGTTAAAAAATAGGTTGGGGGAAAGATATTTGATGTCAGCCCTCCCTGTTAAGCCAGATGGAAAGCAACACTACATGAAGTAATTCTACTTTATTGTAAGACTGCATTGACTGAATCGTTTTTGTTATTATTGTTTTTGTTTTGTACTTTAGCTTTGTCTTTTATTTCTCCCATTTTCTTTTTTCCTTCTTACTTTATTTTAGTTTTGTATTAATTTTTATTCTTGCATTTAAAACTTTTAATGAAATTATAGTTTAAAAAAAATACTGCAGGATGTGCACAGATAGCAACTCCCTTGTTTCCAGTCACATCAAGGAAAGTATCAGAGTGCACATTTGAGTTCTATATCTCCTATTTAAATCTGGGAAAAGAGCAGATCCTGGCAGGGATTATATTACATGTAATGTGCTAATTTTATAAGAACGATTTTCATAAGATACTATAAAGTATGAGAATGTATACTATTTATATGGTGACTTTTAGGCATGGTGTTATGAGCCTGTAACAGTTAAATTAGATGTGGCATTAAATGTGGGAATTTAATTTGTTTCCCACTTTGAAATATTGTTTCCTGCTACAGAAAGGAACTGTCAGTTTCCATCTGGATCATGATACACAAAGAATGATACAGATACTATTTCCTCCATTACTGCAGTCCAGGCAAAAATCACATTTCCCGAAATTCTTATTAGTCTTAGTGTGGAAGTTGATGGGTTTAATAAGCACAAAAAGTAGTTCATTATTCAAACTGCAGCCACAGGGTGGCAAAAGTGTTGCATTAAATTGCATAATTTGGATCTGTAAATAATCTTGAAATCTCCTGTTACAGCAACATAGCAGATTCATGGCTAGAAGCTAAAAATCCCAATCTAATTATATTTTTCAGCCCCAAACCCCACAAGAACTTTGAAAAACCGAAAAAGGTAAAAGCTAAGTAATCAAGAGGGCTAAAACAAATCCTTTATGAGGCAAAATTCAATGTTCAGGCATTTTAGGGGGAATAGATTTGCTGTTCCACCAGAACAATACAAATAGTCCTTGACTTACAGCAGTTCATTTCGTGACTGCTCACAGTTATAACGGTACTGGAAAAAAATGATTTATGAGCATTAGGACCATTGCAGCATCCCCACAATCACATGAACAAAATTCAGGCGTTGGCAATTGACTTTTATTTATTTAATATTATTTTTTATTATACAATTTTCTTTGTTTTATATATAAACTTTCTATATCCACAATGGCAGTGTACTGACTGGATATAATCTCTTTTAAATACAAATAATAATTCTTATACACACAATAGCTATAACTATTATTCTCAAAATCTGTTCACCATATTCTTCACATATCCTTATTCAACATTTTCCATTATTTAATTAAACGCTCTGTTCGGGTTTATCTATAATTAGTTAACAATATCAGGCATTATAAACATCATATAACTATCACATTTGTAACCATTATCGGCCAAGTCTATTAATCATAATGTTTACTTATCCTCATTATTCAATATTCATTATTTAATTACACATTTACTTCATGTTTATTTACATATGCTCCTTGATTCTAAATTTCTAACTTCTGCTTCTGTTTTCTAACCATTGATAAAATAATTCCCAAGTTAAAAAGTATTCTGTTTCCTCCTTATCCTTAATTTTCAATGTTAATCTATTTATTTCAGCACATTCTAGTATTTTCTTTATTACATTTTCCTCTGTAGGTATATTTTCTCTTTTCCAATTTTGTGCATACACAATTCTCGCTGCTGTTATCACATGTAAAATAAAATATGTATTTCTTTTATTATATTTCTCCAGTAGGATACCCAACAAGAACATCGCTGGTTTAAGATCTATTTGTTGTTTTATCATTTCTTCTAGCCACATTTTTATTTTTAACCTATATTTTTTTGCCATAGGACAAGTCCACCACATATGATAGTAAGAATCCAGTATCTGTTTACATTTCCAACATCTGGGAGATATGTTTTGGAACATCTTTGCCATTCTTGCTAGTGGCAGATGCCACCTATAAACATTTTGTAGAGATTTTCTTTGTAGGCTATTGACATTGTCAGTTTATAGTCCTTTCCCAGAGTTTTTGCCATTTGTCTAATTCTAAAGTATATCCAAAATTTTTGGACCATACTATCATAGTTTCTTGCTCCTCTTCCATTTTAAAATTCTGTATATATATTTTATTAGTTTATCATCCGTCCCTAAAAATTGACTCGTATTTATGACGGTTGCAGTGTCCTGGGATCATGTGATCACTTTTCACCATCTTCTGACAAGCAAAGTCAATGGGGAAGACAGATTCACTTAACAACTGGGTTACTAACTTAACAACTGCAATGGTTCACTTAACAATTGTGGCAAGAGAGGTTGTAAAATGGGACAAAACTCACTTAACAAATGTCTCATTGAACATAAATTTTGGACTCAATTGTGGTCGTGAGTTGAGGATTACCTCTAAAACTGTTTAATTTCTTTTACAAAAATGTTAATTTTTTAAAATAAAATATTGCTGTCAATATAGGACTTCATATTAGTCCTATAAAAGAGTTTGTTTTTTCCTATGACAGAATAATACAGTTTCTTAATGTGAAAGGGTTTTTTATGTTTATCTGGGATATATGTGTGCAGAAATCAGAATAGTATTCTGAGAGTTGGAAGAGCAAACCAGAAAAAAGGTAGCAAATGTAAGCAGGTTCTCAACTTGTTTAAAAATCTGAAATTTAGCCATGGAACTACAAATGGGATTGGATCATAGCGACAACAAAGAATGTGTTGTACTTTTTGCAAAACTAAAATTTGAGACCGCTTGTTTACCAGAAAGTTCTCTCACTTGAGCTCATCCATTCCAGTCCTTGTTTTTTGCTTACCTGAATATACATTTTATTAACAAATTTAATACAGTAGATATTTTGTCTTTTTAAATAGCCTGCCTTCTGATAAATGTCTGGCTTTCTTGTATTTTGCCTTATTTTAAAGGAAAGGAAATCTCTAATTTTCAAAGTAGGAAAAATAGATTTGAGTGTATCTAGGTAATTCCTGAAGAGCATTTTTGCAATTTCCCATATTAATCTATGTCTGTGTCATTTTTGCATAATTTTAATGCTATCACCTGTCTGTTAGATTCTGTCTCTTCTGTTCCTGTTTTTAGGATCACACTTTTGAGTTTGTATTTATGGTGATTGTATTTCCCTTCGTTTTAGTAATCTGATTAAAGATTATAATTACAAAATGTAATACAAATCGGAAAAACTAAAAACTCGAAAGAGTGCAGAAAAGAAAGAAAAAGGGAAATATAGAAGGAGAAATACAGAAGAAAAAAAATATAAGTGACTTCCCACCTTCATTGCAACAAATATAAACATGTTTAGAAACTTATCAGCTTTTCTTAAAATATAATAGTTCTAATGTCAGCAAAAGTCCATTAAGGGTATTAGAGATAACAGCATATATATATATTAACCTTGGTCAAATAAACCAACATTATATTCCATTTGCCTCTATCTTAATTTTTAGTCTCTTCAAACAATGTTATAGAACAGGGATGTCAAGCTCGCATCACCACGGCAGTGTCATGTGACATATCACAACTTTTTTTCCCCTTCACTAAACTGGGCACGGGTGTGGCCAGCGCATGACGCATCTGGCCTGTGGGCCAAGAGTTTGACAGCCCTGTCATAGAACGTGATTTCTTTTCATTCTGCAGAACTTTAACAAGTTCTTGTAAATCCCAGGTAGGAGATTATCAAGGTCACTCTCGTGGCTTGTTTTTAATTATTGAAAGATTAGTCTACTTCTTTTATATGTTCAGTGTAACATTCTTTCTCCTATCATTCTTGTAGTTTATCATTTTTAAGTTCACATTCAACTCAGTTTTGTAAGATAGAACTTGTTCCTCGTCCAAGGACCTTTTAGACACAATCTATCCATAGAGGCATACTCTCTTAAAATTAACTTTTGAGTTGATTCAAAAATATCCTTCAATATAGGTAGTTGTTGACAGCAATTGGGACCAGAATTTCCACTGCTAAGGGATGCAGTTGTATGTTGTCATTATTCTATCTTTATTCTTAAATGTAATTATTACATGGTTGTTTGTTATCTAAAATTACCGTGGTGATCAATCAATTGGTTGACTGATTGATTAAAGAAATAAATAGACAAATAAATAAAATAGTTTGATTAATTTCAGCTAGTATGTTGCATGAAGTGAACCACTGTGGTTGTAAACCATGGTTTATGGTTTAGTGTATTTCACATACCAAGCTAGTGGTAGTCCCCAATTCTTTGGAACATTCTCCTCCTGGAATTATGTCCCAGCCCTGCATATTTTTCACAAAGTTAAAACTATTATGTTTGAACATATTTTCAGGCCTTAGTTGTTCTTAGGCACTGGGTTTATTCTATTTACATTTTCTCTTTGATATCAAATGCTTTATTGTATTATTATTCACCTGGAATTTTTCAGGATTGGGCTGGTGGTGAAGTAAATATTGGGAAATTGTTCGGTACATAAACAATGGTTAAAACAAACCATGTCTTAGCATAATATGGGAACCCCAAATTACAACATTAGTTACTGTGTGGGCTGTTTGTTTGTGGTCTATTGTGTGTACCCGGCCACTCTGATGTGTAAACTGTGGCTTAGCACAAAGTGTACTATCCAATGGTGATCCCAAGGGTGCTTTTTCAAGGATGATTGAGAATCCCCATAGATATTCATCCAATGGTGATTTATTCCAAAACCGTGGTTAAATAAATTGTGGTATAGTGGGATGTGCTAATTGGATCCCTAAGCAGCCCATCCCAAATGCTATCTCTGCTGAAGCTCACGTCCTCTCAATCATGCCACTCTGTGTCTCATTAGCACGTGAGTTGGGTGTGAGGCTTGCTTTCTGAGAAATGCTCCATTGATCAGTGGCTTATGCAATATGTACAGTAAATCTCAAAATACCATACTGACCTCTGGCCTAGATTCCCTTAGATGCTCTTTGGATTGGAAACGGGAGCTCTGAGAATTCAGAAAGGCACTCAAATGCTCTTGCCTTAAATTCAGTACAGCTTAAGTTGTACCTGCTTGTCCATCAAGGTAAACGTATTTCCTCTGTGGTTATGATACACCGATTCCAAGCAGCCTTGTGTGATATGCTGTCACTGAAAGCACTCTTTCGTGTCCCTGAACCCCCAAATGGTTTCTTTTCAGCTTCCCAATCTCCAAGGGCGAAGGGTAAAATTTAAAAGATGACAGCACTGGACTCTTTTTGAAAATCCCAGTTTTGAGGTCTTCCATGTCTGATTGTCACAGACTCTAATCTTGAACGTCTCATGGTTCAAGTTAGGTGGATCATTCTGGTGTAGAAGTAGGCTTGAGCTTTTGAGGTCTCCTGCTCCCCAGAGGTACGAAATTAACATGGTTCTCCCTTCCATTCATTGGAAGAACCAATGGAGCATAAAACAAAAAATCAATTCCATAACAACAAGATTTTTTTTTTTATCCTCACAGATTCACTAGGACATATGAAAGTTCTATGCCATTGTGCATCATGTTTGTTTTCCATTGGAGTATGATAGCTGAAGTGTCATTACTTTTCTGTGAAGCCCATGTTGTTGTGAAACTACGTTTTGGTCCCCAGCTTTAGGTCCCCAGAAACAGCATTGTAGTCCTTCCTTTCACTGTGGCTGGCATCTCCAGGCAGGTAGAAGCAGTGTGTGACACATGCCCTGGCATCATGCCAAGGCCAATTGCTAACTATTTACATTCATAGCTCCTATTCCTGGAGCTATGCTGCCAGCAGTCTTAGTGTGCTATGACCTTTGCTCTTAGCCCTTCCGTTGCACGATGTTGCAGAGGTAATTTTTCCCAGACGATCCTGTTTACACATTGCCTCCACCTTTGGCCAAAACCAACTCTCCTGTTATGTCTCTCTCAGACACAATTAAATAAGCCTCCATAACAGTCAATGGCACCATGGCTCCGCTGACTGCTGGGCTTGTCAGCTGGAAAGCCTACAGTCCAGTTTTAAGATCCAAGCATTGTGGGATGGGATGAGCGCCCATCTTTGCTCCAGCTCCTGCCACAACCTAGCAGTTTGAAAGCATGCAAATGTGAGTAGATAAATAGCTACCACCTCAACACGAAAGGTTACCGCGTTCCATATTGTCATGCTGGCCACATGACCGTGAGAAAGTTTTCAGACAGTGCTGGTTCAATGGCCCTTGAAATGGAGATGAGCACTGGCTTCTAGAGTCGGCAATGACTTTTCTGTTCCCCGAAAATAAGATATTCTCTGATAATAAGCCCAATTTGGCTTTTGAGCTCATGTGCTAAAATAAGCCTCCCCCTGAAAATAAGCCCTCCCCAAAAATATCTAAACACAGAGCTGGAAATCAGGTAAGACGGCAAGAGGATCCCCATCTTGCTCCATGCGCCCCAAAATAATAAGACCTCCCCGAAAATAAGGCCAAGCACTTCTTTTGGGGTTAAAAAAAAAATAAGACAGGCTCTTATTTTCGGGGAAACACGGTAGTGGAGTAAAATCCACAGGGGCTCCTTTTAACCATAACAGCCAACTCCACAAATATCAGATGGACTTCTTTTTGCCAAAGTTGATGGTGGAACCTTTTCAAGTGATGCACACCACATCTGAGATCTTCGCTTCAGGCTCCTATACCAGAGATGATCACAATTTTTTCCAGGCTAAAGGCCACTCAGTCCTTTAATGACATGCCAAGGGCTTCACTCCAAAAAATGGGTACATTTGCTTTAATTTACATCTGCATTTGATTAAAATGAAATATAATTAATCTAACTATTCTTCGGTTATAATATCCCCCTTCTACCACTAACTGACAATTTCAGTTCAATTGCAGGTTTTGGAGATCCTGGGGCAATATGAAACTTTAGGAAGTACATCTGCACATTACAGAAAAAGAGAAAGAAACTATAGACGAGTTGGTCCTCTGATCAAACGAGGGAAAATGTTTTATTTCCAGAGTTGGTTCAAGCTGTTATCTACTATGATCAGCGGATCATACAATGAAGATTAAAGCTATGGCCAAGTGTGCATATTTCCTGCGTTTAAATACGCTGCATTTTTTAAAAAAGAGGACACCAGCCTAATCAGCTAATTTATTCAATTTGTTCTAATAAGAGAGCAAATGAACAAGAGCAAAAACCTCAGACGCAGCTTGCCATCTAGCCCATTAACATCTGCCATAACTAAGCCATAACAAGACTGTGGATTCTGCAATTACAGCTGACTTCTTCGCTCTGATCTGATGCAGATGTGCTTTCAAATTCAAATCTTTATTGTCGGTGCACAACATATGTGCAATGAGATTGGTTGAGCTCCCTCAGTGCACCCCACCCCCAACACAATACAACTCACAGTGAAGACAGAAAATCTGTAACCCAATAAATCATATTAACAAAACACTCAGTCCTATTGCACCAGTGAACATGTTACACATTGCGCAGACCCTGCAGTCCAACATACTACATAGTTATGATGTTATTTCTCATTCAGGAGTCTGACAGCCCACGGATAAAAACTGTTCTTCAGCCTGTTTGTGCGGCTGGCTATACTTCTATATCTCCTTCCTTCTGTTGGCTTAGTTGTAAGAGATGGTTAACATGTCTAAGCAAAAGTCTACCTTCATTCTCCATCTGAAAATAAATTGCTGTGTTGTTTGTTTGCATGCACTTCTGTCTTGCTGATATAACATTCATTCTAACATTCTAACCACCTTTTGAGGTGACCGATCTTGGGAATTGTTTCCTCTGGATCTTTCTATCTTACCAGTAGTTGGAGCAATTGGTGGTTGCTCCTAGCCTCATGTTGGAGGTTGTATTTGATGGAGGTTGTATTTGATTTGCTCCCAAGGATAAAATTATATAGGGAGGAAAAGGAGGAAAATATGGACTATCCTATATGCTTATGAGCTGCGATGACACAGTGGTTAGACTGCAGTACTGCAGGCTACTTCTGCTGCCTGCCGGCTGCCTGCAATTTGGCAGTTAAATCTCATCAGGATCAAGGTTGAATGTTGCCAGGTGTCCACTATTTGAGCGGACAGTCCACTTTTTTCACATTATGTTCACTATTTTTTTTCACAAAATAGTGGACTTTTTTTTATTCAAAAGCTTTATGATGAAATTAAAATGTAATTTAATATTTTACATATTACTATAATATATTTGATGTTTTGAATTTTAAGTAAAGTTTTGAAGTGATTATTTTAATACGTGTTAAAATGTTTGTAAGAAAATATATAATTTAATTGTAATTTTTTTTTATTTTTTTACTACTTAACACCCCACCCACCCCCACCCCCGCTTGTCCGCTATTTTTGGGAAGCAGACCTGGCAACCCTAAGGTTGACTCAGCCTTCCATCCTTCCGGGGTCGGTAAAATGAGGACCCAGATTGTTGGGGGCAAGATGCTGACACTGTAAACAGCTTAGAGAGGGCTGCAAAGCACTATGAAGCGGTATATACTGTAAGTGCTATTGCTATTGCTATACTTATGTAATATTTTGCTTTCCTGCAGACCTTGAGACTAGCTATTTTACAAGAAATCCTTTGGCAGGGAATTTTAAAAATAGCTTAGGAAAATATGCAAATTCAGTCAATAGTTTGTGCACTCTGGGCTCTCAATTCACCATAGTTTTTATATTTATTCCTATTCATCTGTTTGGTATTTTATAATAATTGGACGTAGGTAAATCGGCTATGTGTGGTATTCTTCATTCCCATTTAGTAAAATGACAGAGTTTGAGGTATGCTTCACTTGTCCAAGTTGGCAAACCTGGGACATCTGCTTGATTAAATCCAGCCGGATTACAATGTGGATTCTTCTGGATCACAATGGGAGGAAGGGAGGCCAATATTTGGTATTTTTGTCCAACATGAGTATCCTCTCCAACAGTCTACGTATCAAACAACTCTATTACTCTATGGCAAGAATAATTTTATTTATCATGGGGTGTGATGGGAGTGATCTATTCATTCAAGAACTCCGTTTTGAAGGCTTTATTCATTGTTATTTGCAGCAGTAGCATCACTGCTTCTTCCATTGATACTTGTTTAAGTCTCCTTATCGTTGCCTTTTTTCTATTGAAAAATACTGGCAGGTGGAAAAAGCATAGAATAGAAAAGATAATACATCAAAATGCTTCCAGTTCTTTACTATCAACCTAATAAGAGTTTGATTCTATTGAAGTCTGATATAGTAGAAAGGATCTTAGAGACCCACAGTAATTTTCCACTTTGGTTGTTGAAAAATACATAATTCTTTGTGCTACTAATCCAAAGCTACTATGTAATTACAGATAGCCCTTGACTTACAACAGTTTGTTTAGTGACCATTCAAAGTTATAATGGTACTGAAAAAAGTGACTTGTGACCATTGTTCACACTCAGTGGTGGGTTCCTCTCGGTTCCACCCGGTTCCGCTGAGCCGGTAGCGGTGATGATATGACGTCACCGAACCGGTTCTGCCCCCCCACCCCCACCCCGCTTTATTTTTACCTTTTATTTGGCCCCACCCCCAATCTATTGCTGCCTCCTGAGTCCCAGCTGATGGCTAGAGGGGAAAAAAAACTGTTTAAACTCTTGCAGCAGGGCTTCAAAGGGCCGCCCTACAGTGATCAGTGTTAAAAGAAAACAAATGAGTAGACCGGTGCCTGCAAAAATACATGAGTAGATCGTTCCCTGCAAAAATACATGAGTAGATCAGTGCTTGCAAAAATAAATGGGTAGATCAGTGCCTGCAAAAATACATGAGTAGATCATTCCCTGCAAAAATACCTGAGTAGATCAGTGCCTGCAAAAATATATGAGTAGACCAATGCCTGCAAAAATACATGAGTAGATCATTCCCTGCAAAAATACCTGAGTAGATCAGTGCCTGCAAAAATATATGAGTAGACCAATGCCTGCAAAAATACATGAGTAGATCGTTCCCTGCAAAAATACATGAGTAGATCAGTGCCTGCAAAAATAAATGAGTAGACTAGTGCCTGCAAAAATACCTGAGTAGATCGGTACAGCTCTGCAAGTAGTTAAAAGCCTGGTAGACCAGTACCTCTGCTAAATCCTAAATAATTGTCACATGACCATCAAGCCACGCCCACAAAATAAGCCACGCCCACAGAACCAGTAGTAAAAAAATTTAGAACCCACCCCTGTTCACACTTATGACCATTGCAGCATCCACATGGTCATGTGATTTACATTCACAGGCTTCAGAATTGGTTCGTATTTATGATGGCTGCAGTGTCCCAGGGTCATGTGATTACCCTTTGTGACCTTTTGACAAGCGAAGTCCATGGAGAAAGAAGCCAGATTCACTTAACAACTGCGTTACTTTTAACAACTGCAGTGATGCACTTAATAAAGGAAGAAAAGTTGTAAAATGGGGCAAAACTCATTTAACAAATTTCTCACTTAGCAACATAAATTTTGGGCTCAGTTGTGGTCATAAGGCGAGGATTACTCATATTTCATTTCTGTGGCATCCTCGGTGCTCTCTGAGTTTGGTTGTTTGCTTGCAGACGTTTCATTACCGAACTAGGTAACATCATCAGTGCTAGTGAGTCTGGAGTTTGCTCCCTGTTTATATACAGTAATTGGGTAATGAAATGTCTGCAAGCAAACAACCAAGCTCAAAGAGCACCAAGTTTGGTCCAGGCTAGAGAATAAGAGATTATGAATTCAAGCGCTGCCTTAGGCATGAAAGCCAGCTGGATGATTTAGGGCCAGTCATTCTCTCTCAGCCCAACTCACTTCACAGGGCTGGGGTGGGTTCTAAATTTTTTTACTACTGGTTCTGTAGGCGTGTCTTATTTTGTGGGTGTGGCTTGATGGTCATGTGACAATTATTTAGGATTTAGCAGAGGTACTGGTCTACCAGGCTTTTAACTGCTTGCAGAGCTGTACCGATCTACCCATTTATTTTTATTTTTATTTTTTTAATTTGATTTATATGCCGCCCTTCTCCGGAGACTCAGGGCGGCTTACAATGCGCTAAGCAATAGCCTTCATCCTTTTGTATATTTATACAAAGTCAGCTTATTGCCCCCACAAATGGGTCCTCAATTTACCTACCTTAGAAAGGATGGAAGGCTGAGTCAACCTTGAGCCTGGCGAGATTCGAACCTGCAGTAATTGCAGGCAGCTGGTCTTAATAACAAAGTGATTTAGACCACTGTACTACCAAAGCTCTTTCTGCAGGCACTGATCTACTCATGTATTTTTTCAGGCATCGGTCTACTCATTTGTTTTCTTTTAACACTGTAGGGCGGCCCTTTGAAGCCCTGCGGCAAGAGTTTAAACAGTTTTTTTCCCTCTAGCCATCAGCTGGGACTCAGGAGGCAGCAATAGATTGGGGGTGGGGCCAAATAAAAGCTAAGAATAATGCGGGGATGGGGGGGGCGGGGGGTAGAACCGGTTCGGTGACATCATATTGTCACCGCTACCGGCTCGGCGGAACCGGGAGGAACCCACTACTGTCACAGGGTTGTTGTTGTGGGGAAAAGGAGGAATGTGAGTTGCATATATTCAGTGCCTTATTTCTAAAAAAAATAATAAAGACGGGATACAGATGTTCTCTTCTGGTATTCCATTTCCATTCATTGTTGGATTTTTTTTTCCTACTAAAGAGAAGGGGGAAAACAACAGAAGAACCCAGGAAGATTAGAAATGGAAGACAATAATGTCTGGACCTCCATAAAAAATCATGGCCGTAGCATAAAAACTGGACTCAAAGCACCTAAACTGCCAGATGTAAAGAACAGAGGAAAAATTCCAGGAGCTCATTTTGCAATCAGAATTATGACTCTGAAGTTAGCTTTGCAATACGTTTTCTTAATCTGCATCGGATGTTCCACCTACGGAATTGGAGAAGGGACACGATGATCGAAAAATCAGGCGAGGGACCTTGACACCCGAGCAAAGCTTAGCTGATATCTCAAGGTGGCAGAACCCTGAGCACCAGCAGAGTGACGTTGCACCTGCCAGACATCACCATAAACAGACGCAACTCCTTCGGTGCCTGCAATCCACCTTCCTTCCCTTTGTTTATCAGGGGTTTATTAGCCATTGATAAGGGTTTTGCAGCTTCTGAAACAATTAATCAGTGGAATGGCTTGCCTTCAGAAGTTGTCATCATTGGAAGTTGTTAAGAAGGGACTGGCGAGACATTTATGTGGAATGATACAGAGTCTCCTTGAGCAGGGGGTTGGACTAGAAGACCTCCATGGTCCCTTCCAACTCTGTTATTCTGTTATGTCATTCCCACATACCATTTACAAAAATAGTGGTGATAGGGATTGGACATGGAGACTGTGAAGTTTCTAGTCAGTATAGTTTTCTGTTGATTCAATGGATTGCATTTTAATTTAGCAGTGGGGAAGGTGTGAATGATGTATGATGTGTGAATCCAGATTATCTTCCTTTGTCCTGTATCTGCAGGCATGCCCTTGAATATTCAGTCTTGGGCATCAGTGTTCATTGGCATTATCTTTAGTGTGCTAAAGATATAGCATTTATTGCATGCTAAATATAATGTATTCTCTGTATTCTAATCTTACCAGCTGAAGGTCACCAGCACTTCTTTGAAGTGGTAGATTAGTAGAATTGATCTATTGGGTCTACTAGCACTTTGGGATCAAACAGTTTGTCTTGCTCCCTCCGCGGAGTAAAAATTTCCACCAAAACGTAGCTACTTTAGAATTAATGCAGAGTTTTTCCTCTGTTTCTTTCAACATTGCTCCAAGGTGGATTTCAAACCAAAAGTCTAATTCAGAGCCTAAGTAAAAAGCCACAGTAGGCCTAAAATTTAAAGGGCATGTTTTGAAAAAAGGCAAAAGTCTTCGGAGAGGATCAATGGTTGCTAGAATTGCAGCAGACCAGGAGGGAAGGTAGTGTCGTCCCAATGAAAACGGGTGCTTTGAAGCCATGCTTGGTATTAAGCATATAAAATGCAGAGGTGGAATTTTAACATTCTCCCCAGTTTATTAGCAGCTGATAAAGGCTTTGTAGCTCCTGAAAACTGGGGGAAGAGTGCTGATCTTTAAGCCCAATTTTTTTAGGGATACATCTGCCATCCATTCTACAGACATCAAAACTTGTCAAGTAGGAAGATAATTACATTCATTACACACACACACACACACACACACACACACACATATATATGTAATGAATGAATATATACACAAAGCACTCCTTGTGCACTGCACATGATGTTATTCATTTTTTATAACAGTCCTCTTATTTGCTCCCAAAGGTACTGTTTACCATGAAGTGCACCATGGCAAGATTTTTTTTAAAAACACAAAGGGCTCACACACAACCCCCTTTTCCTGTGAATTCCTCTTCTGTCAGGTTTCCCCCATCCCTACTCTCAATGTTACGGTGTTTTAGCAGCCCCATCTGGAGCAAAGGGCACTCGCACCTCCCTTCACATCCTCACTGTTTGGGGCTCAGTCTTTCCTCTCCCCAGGCACCCATTCCCACTCTTTTGCTAAACTCTGGCTCTCTCCCCAGTTGGAAAAAACCTCCCTCTGAGCACCAGAAGGCAGGCAGCCAATCACAGAGGGACAAAGGGCAGGACCAAGGCTGCCAAAACGACAAATGCCGAGGCCGACACTTGGGAATAGCCAGTTGATGAGCTGAGATCTCTTAAGGGAGAGTCCTCCTGTTCTGGCAACAGCAGCAGGTCCTAGTGACCAGAAAGCCTCAGAGGTGCTGGAGCTGATTGTCTTCTCCTGACTCTAGGCAGACTGCCAAGCACTCTGGATGCAGCAGAGGCACGATTCATGAGTTCCAGGCACTGCCACTAGACTTCCTAACAGCATCATTCGTTACTGCATCTTGCTACTTGAGTGCTTCATGGCTTCCACCTACAGCCTCCAAGGAAGCTGGACTCCTCTAGCTGCACTGACCGTACTATGGACTTCTTTGGCTTGGGTTGAAGGAAAGCCAAGCTGTCCTTCCTGCAGGATGCCGCCACTGGAACCCAGTGCCGAGAAAGCCTTCCTGATCGAAGTAGCCAAGCAGCAGATACTCCAGAAACTGAACTTGAGCGAGAGGCCCAACATCACCCACCCTGTGCCACGCATGGCGGTGGCCAATGCCCTGCGGCGACTACACATGGGCAAAGGCTGGACAGATGGGATGGGACACTTCTCCAGCTGGGAAAAAACAGAGTCTGATGAGCAGGGGTACGAGATCATTAGTTTTGCAGAGACAGGTGAGTGCCCATAGGTCTTCCTAATGTGCAGGCCAAGGACTGAATATCCTAGACCAGAGAGCACACAGATCCTTTATGTATATGTCTTCTGCTCCATAATTTGCTACCTATAAAAATGTGCTTGGAGAGGAAAGGCTATAAATTACTCCAGAAATCCATCCCATGGTTTTAGGTTAGAGCCCGACTATGTGCTGGGATGCATCAGTTGCAAAAGGAAAAAAGGCAATGTGTGTTTTGGGTCTACCGATCAATGGGAACAAATTACACCTTTCTTATCAGATCTAGCTTCCTTCTAGCATCTCAGATCTACACAGAGATCGCTTCCTCTCCCAGAGAACTGCAGTGTTTCTATTGTCTGAAATATGTACATTTGGCATTGTCATAACTTTATCCAACCAGCTGAATCTTTAAAATCTGCTAGATCGGAAGTTTTCAAACTTTTTGAAGTCCTGGAACCTGTTAGTTTAAAATAATAATAATAAATGAATAAATAAAATCCCAGTATCCCTGATCGAGGGATAAGGTTCTGGTGATTTTTTTTAAAGCTGTATTCAAATGAACTTTCCCCCCCTTAGTCTCTCATGGAACCTTATCATGTTGAAAGACTACAATTCCCATTTACCTGTTCCAGTGCAGCCACTGGGTTGGAGAATGTTATACTATCATTGCAGGTTTTGCCATAGTGAAAAAACAAATCAAAACCAGAAGCTAAAGACTAGATGATCCAGAAGATCTGGAGGTTTCCTCCTGGAATCAGGAGGACAAAAGAACCAATTCTGTCCCTTCACAGTCATTGAAGATTCTATCAAATTGACTAAATTTTTCAAAAATGTTTGTTTCCTGCAGTTGTTGCTCTATTTTTTCTTTGCTTAAAATGCAACCTGAGATGAAATAATGGGATGCAGCTGGTTAAAATGGATAAAGTCAAAGGGTTGCTTTATAAAAATTTATATCAACCAATGTCTCTGATAGCCAACAGGCAGATTTAAAAGAAGCTTGCCTGTCATTCTCTCTTCATCCATATAGAAAACAGATAGTTGCAGGAATATTCTGCACAGTTGTGTAGACATCTTACCGGTTTAGTGTTTCATTTAGTCATCCATATTTCTGATTTCATCCTTTGGGTTTGGCCCAGTAAACCCCAGAACTCAAGGTTCTTGGGGAATTCCTTACATATCACATAGAATGCAAGAATGGATTCAATCCCAACATTGCTGTGTTGAAGGATGCTGAGACTTAATTCATGTATATGCAATTACTTCACTCTGTGATGATTTTTATATTAATGCCTGATGGAGCTGTATAGTGAACAGGTGTAATATGTACACAACCATCTCATCCTGGGCAAAGTTTTCCTATTAACCTTCTAAGCACATTATTGTAAGGTTGTTTACAATTTAGGGCCCATATTTTGTGATGTACAGACTAGTCACACCAAAGATATATCTAAAGTAGGCAAAAGTATATATATATAATACTGTTCAGAGAGCAGGTTAAATTATCTTTTTTTTTTTTGCATTTATTTGCATACCCATAACTTGAAACACTGAAATAGCACTGTTGTGATTATGATTATTACTACTGCAGTTACTATTAGGGCTGCTTGGACTGAGTAGCTCAATTTTAAATGCAGAGCTAAAGAAGGAGCTGAGCTGGAAAAAAAAAACCAACCCTCACTGAGTGTCCCTTGGACAATTCTGTGGTTCCAATCCAACAAGCTGCATTGGACATCCCCTCCTGGTGCCTTCCAAACTTGTTGGAGTTTTTTTTTTGTTTTGTTTTGTTTTTTTTAATTTGATTTATATGCTGCCCTTCTCCGGAGACTCAGGGAGGCTTACAATGCACTAAGCAATAGCCTTCATACTTTTGTATATTTATACAAAGTCAGCTTATTGCCCTCACAAACTGGGTCCTCAATTTACCTACCTTAGAAAGGATGGAAGGCTGATTCAACCTTGAGCCTGGTGAGGTTCGAACTTACAGTAATTGCAGACAGCTGGTGTTAATCACAATGCTATCAGTCTGCTGAGCCACCAGACCCTTGGCCAGTGGCTCAGCTGGCCAGTTCTTGGCCAGCATGCTTTTAAAGGCAGATTAATATACAATGTATGATACTAAATGCAAATGTAGCAAATAAGTAAAGACCAAAAAAACCAACAACAACACCCCATTCACCCCTTAGAAGAACTCGGGCTCTGGTTTGGGGCTGGGGCTTAGAGGATATGATACTGATTTTTGCCTTCACCATTTTCTCCTCCACAGAACCTTCTGGCCTCCTTCAGTTCCAGCTCACCCATACCAAAGGCCAAGCCATGCACGTCCTGAAGGCCCAGTTGTGGCTACACCTTAAAGCACATGAAAACATCACAATACAGATCTATCTCGCAGGACAGCCACAAGTGGTGCTGGGACATCAGCAGCTGGAGAGCCAAGGGAGTGGTTGGCACACATTTTCCCTCATGCCAGCTTTGCAGAACTTCTTCGAGCACGAAGACAAAACCTTACGCTTGGAGTTGAACTGCGAAGGCTGCCATCCTAACATTATGTCTTTGATGGCCACCGGTAGCAACTCTCATCAGCCATTCTTGGTGGTGAAGGCGAAGATAAAAGAATTGGGCCATCGGGTCACCAAACGCAGCGTGAGCTGTGACCAGAACTCAGATTTGTGCTGTCGAAAAGACTATTACGTAAATTTTCGGGACATCGGTTGGAATGACTGGATCTTCAAGCCAGAGGGCTATCAGATCAACTATTGCATGGGTGAATGCCCTATGCACCTGGCAGGTGTGCCTGGGGTGGCAGCTTCCTTCCACACGACTGTCTTCAATTTGGTCAAAGCCAACAACATCCCCATTGCGGGCCATTCCTGCTGTGTCCCCACACAGCGACGGGCCCTCTCTCTGCTATACTTTGACCCCAATAGCAACCTCATCAAGACAGACATTCCCGACATGGTTGTTGATGCTTGTGGTTGCAGCTAAAGATGGGATGGTAAGCAGAGAGAAAAAAACGAATGGACAAAAAACTAAGAAATGACTTTCCACTTCCCTTTGGACTCCCACGAACGTCAAAGAACTCTGAGCCAAATCGAAGGGGTGGTATTATCAGGTGGACTCTTTTCAAAAGAGCAACAGTGTTTGTTCTTTCAGAGAGAACGAGTTACACTAAGATGTAAACTAGCCTGTTTTCTTACCATTGTATAATGTATAATGTAATGCTATGCAGGGCTGCCAACAGCCTTCTAAGTCTTGGGACACTGTATTTGTCTTCCTCTCTGAAGTTGATGCTTGACAGACCCTCCACGCTGTTTCCCTAATTCTTCCCACCCCACTCCCAGTAGCTTCACTCATCTCTCTTTCCCCAGTCCTGTTCTGTCAGGAAAAATGGCTCTGGAATGAGTTCTGCATACAGGGCAGTGGTAGATTTCTACCTGTTTGCCCCAGTTCGGGTGAACTGGTAGCAGCGGTGGTGGAAGGCTCTGCCCACCCACCCAGACATCATCATGGACGCTCTGCGCATGCGCAGAAGGTTCTGAGCATGTGCAGAAGTGCCCCACGTGCATGCTTACAGTACTGAACCGCTAGCAGAGGTAAGTGTAACCCACTACTGATACAGGGTGTACATAGGCCCTCAGCATTTCAAGATAGGGCTGGAGAACAGGCGACACAGGCAAGAGCTTGAATCACACACATCTTCTCAAGACTAGCTAATCGGCCCTAAAGGCAAATATCACGGTGCATTTAAAAGTTCTCCTTGTTGCTCTTTTCATCTTCACGGTGTTCTTCTCAATCCAAGGCTCCACATGGATTGGGCCAAGTTTACTTGGGAACTCCTTCAATGGATTGGTAGAAAAAGAAGGAGACCAAGAAGAGCCGCCCAGATCCATACCCAAAGGACTTTAAATAGGTTTTGCCTTTTGTACTGTGAGTAAGATTTATTGTATTTCTCTTAATGTATCTATATTATTTTATTTTTTGGAATGACATTCGTGGCAAAGCAAGTTTCAATAAAAAAAATTAAAACAACAGTTCAGTGTATTCTGTAAATGGGCATCCTGAGTAAAAGTGGACTTCAAAAACAGATACTCTCGTTTACAAGAATCCATCCTTAGAATTCAACCACAGCTTCACCTTTGTTCCCTTTCCTCTTTCTTGCGACTCACAAATCTGTCCCTCTCCCACTTCTTCCTCCACCAAACTTTGCCACTAAACCAGTTTTCCACTGTCTGTACATTTAGCAAAATTTCTGAATCTAAACTCTGAGGTCTTCTGTCACTTCACCATGAACTTTCATCATAATGAAAACTGGGGTTGAGATGGAAGTTGGCCTATGCATTATCACAGGTTGCAATATCACAGTTGCACTTAGGCCTGCACAGAGTCAGAAAGGTCAAGGAAGGAAGGAAGGAAGGAAGGAAGGAAGGAAGGAAGGAAGGAAGGAAGGAAGGAAGGAAAACTCTAAGCTGCATCAACAGAAGTACAATGTTAACTCTCTCTATGTAGCAATCATCAGACTGCACCTTGTCCTTCCAGTTTAGGAAGCACACTGACAAGCTAACTAGAATCTGCTAGAGGAAAGCCAGCAAAACAATAAGGGAGGAAAAACTTATGAGTAACACTGTATAGGCTAAACCTGGAGGAGAGAAGACTGAATGAGACATGATCATTGTCTGAACAGTTATCACGTAGAAAATGGGCCAGAATTGTTCCAGAAGACAAAGCAAGATAAGTGTGTTTAAATTACCAGAAAGTTAGTAAGAGCTGTTCAACAATGACAGTCTGGATGGATGGATGGATGGATGAATGGATGGATGGATGGACAGACAGATGGTTGTTTTAGCTGTGGTAGTAGTGAGTTCCTGCATGGGGCAAGGGGTTGGACTACATGATCCTTAACATCCTTTCCTACCCTTAGCTCAGCGGTGAAATCTGGCCGGATCTATCCGGCTCACGCGAACCGGTAGTGTCAGCGGTGGGAGGCTCCGCCCACCCACCAGGAAATCATTACGTCCCGTTTTTGATCCTCTGAAGAGAAGAAGAGGCATGCACGCGCAAAGCACACGAGCACTCCCATGCGCTCCCATTCCCGAACCGGTAGTAAATGTAAGTGGATTTCACTGCTGCCTTAGCTTCTATGTTTTTATGAAAACAACAGGACTAAAACAAACCTAGTTATGGAAAAGGTTGATTTAAAACATGAATGAGAACCATGTTCTGCCAGTTATATTTTGCTACTTCTGGCCCAGATGAACTTTCTGCTGCTTTGGCCTACACAAGATTTCAAGCAACCATACTTGAGTGAGGGGCGTAATTTAGTCTATTCTTGCACCACTTTGCCTACTTCATAAATGTTGAAAGTGAGGGAGATGACCTTGATGGACATATGCAAAAGATGTTTCCTAGGCAAAACAAGCTAGAGCATTTTTAAAGCTTAGAACCATGATGGTGAACTTATGGCACATGTGCCACATGTGGCACACAGAGCCCTCTCTTCGGGCATACAAGCCTTTGCCCAGCTCAGCTCCACCCCCCATGCACACATGCCTCCCACTGGTCAGCTGATTTTTGGGTGTCTGCCGCGCATACAGCGGGCAGGCACATGGAGACGGGCGCGCATGCATGGGGGATCACATGCGCATGAGTGGTGGTGGGTCACACATGCCTGTTTTGGGCCTAGCAGGCCTCCCTGCAGCCTCCTGAGACCAAAAACAATAGGAAAATGTTGTAGAAATTTAATAACCCCAGGAATGTTTGGAGTTCTGTTTTATTGGTTGGGGTTGGGGCTTCTCGAATTGCCTTCAGTTTGCCAATGGTGGGTCGTATTCCAGAACTGTCCATTAGGTATCCCAGAAATTCAACTTTTTCCACCGCTAGTTGGGATTTATCTTTTTTTACTTTTATTTATTTATTTTTTTTAAAAAAATCTTTATTAACACTTAAAATCCAAAAATACAAGTTAAAATACCTCTATAACAAAAATACATCCATAATAATTATACAATTCAACGTCTTTCTGACAGTACTTAAGGAATATGTGGGAATAGATGAAAAAAGTTAAGAATTAAGTACTATCTTTTTTTACTTTTAACCTCACTTCTTGGAATCAGATTAATACTGCCCTTACTCTTTGTTGTAGCTGTTCATGACTAATAGCTGATATTAGGACATCGTCAAAATAGGGGATGACTCCTTTACTTCTCTGTAAGAGGCGCTCCATGAGGCTTTGGAACAACCCTGGGGCCATGCTTACCCCAAACTGCAACCACTTGCATTTGAATGCTCCCCTATGTGTGACTATAGTTTGGGCCTCTGCTGTGGCGTCATCAATGGGCAGCTGTTGGTATGCCTGGGCCAGGTCAAGCTTTCCAAACACCTTTCCCTGACCCAGGGAATGCAACAGGTGTTGCACAACTGGTATGGGATATGCGCTCTGCTGTAAGGCTTTATTCAGTGTACTTTTATAGTCTCCACACAAACGCACTGACCCATCTGGCTTCATGGGGGTTTCTATTGGTCTCTCCCACTTAGCATGGTCCATCGGCTCTAATATCCCTTGGGCAATGAGTTTATCCAGTTGCTCATCGATTTTGGTCCATAGAGCAAATGGGACCTTCCTTGGCTTTATCCGAACAGGGGCAACTTGGGGATCTAAGTTAAAGGAGATGGGAGTCCTTGTGTACTTGCCTAGTTTCCTGTCGAAAACTTCTGCAAAGTCCCTTAGGAGTTCCTCTTCCCAGTTGTCGTCTTCAATTTGGTTGATCCCCATCACTGTCAGGCCCAGAGGTTCAAACCATTCTAGCCCCAGTAGGCTAGGTCTGTCCTGGTCTACTATGGTTAGGGGTAGTTGTCCTTTGAAATCTTTGAAAGCTACATTGAAATAACCGATTCCCATTACTGGAATTCGGTTTCCTTGGTAGTCCTTTAGCATCAGTTTCTGCAGCTTGAGTGCGTGGACTGTGAGTCTGGGTACTAGTTGTTTGATGGTTGTCCAGGAGACCATGGAAAGGTAGGATCCTGAATCGACCTCCATCTTGCATGGTCTCCCTTTGATGAAAACAGTCACCACCATCTTCTTTGCTTTTCCTGTGACCAACTATTATGGTCTGGTGTATCTCCCCTCTCTCTGAATCATTATCCTCAGCGGTTTCTTCCAAATGGTTATCTCCTGCTGTTTGTTTGGACGTTGTGGAGGGCTGGATTGCAGGCTCTTGTGATGTGTCCTTTTCGGTTGCAGCACTGGCAGATGGCATCTCGGAATCTGCACTCGGTCCTGGGATGGTTCCACTCGCATCCAGCACACCAGAAGTCCTTTTTTCCCCTCCTGTTCTCCCCTCCTGGTCTCCCTTCCTGTTTCGAGCGGAGATGATGTACTTCGTTCTCGTCTCCATCCTCAGATTCCATCTCAGCATCCTCATAGTGGACGGTGGTATCTTCCTTTGTGGTAATTTATTCATTTTTTTTCATCGCAGCTGTGGACTTTTGTGATGCTTCGATCACCATCGCTTCTTCCATGGCTTCTTGGAACATTATTCTTGGTTTTGCAAGCAATTGGCTTTGTAGGGTGAGGTCTCATATTTCCAATACCAACCAGTCTCTCATCGCTTTGTCCAGATTGGAGAACTCGCAGGTGATGACTATTTCACGCAGGGTTACGATGAACTCGCTGATGGATTCTCCTTCCCGTTGGTCTCTCCGGTAGAATTCGTGTCGTCTCATGAGGGATGATGCTTGGGGAGCGTAGTGTGCCCTCAGGATTCTTTGTAGCAGTGGCCAGATCATGGTTCTCAATTCCGCTGGTGAGGCTAGGGCTTTTGCCATTTTAAAAATGGTGGCTCCGCAGTGTGTGAGAAATAGTGCTCTTTTCCTTTGTTTGGAAAGGCTCAAGAAGTCGTTGGCTTCCAGGAACATGTGGAAATTCTGCTGCAGGGTTGAATGGAGTGGGTAGAATTATCAAAGACATCTTGCACTGGCCGGTTGTTGAGTTCAATGGCCATTGATTGCCACGTGGAGTGTCTGTTCAGCCTAGTGCCTATTGTTCTTCCGAAGATCCCACCTTCATCGCCAGTGTTGATTAGTAGATTCAGACAAAGGACATAGGACACATCCGGCAAAGTTCAACAGGTTTATTCAGCTCCAGTAACAGCAATCCCGATGCAAGCCATGGCAGCCCTTTTTAAATGGAAGCTGTCTGTGGCTTCAGCCACTGACGCGTGCTTAATTTTCCCGCTCTAACTACGGGCTCATGATTGGTTCCTGCGCCCGTCTATTCAATATCTAATAGGCTTCCTGGTCTGTTCTACCTAGTAGGATTGACAATGGCAATTTTCAGGTGCTGAGAACCACTTTCTTCAACACTGCCACCATGTTGGCTATATGGGAGCTTGAGTGAAATTGGCATGAATTCTGTTTGTTTTCCCCTTTTAACCAGAGCGATAGCTCACAGGCACTGAGGAGGGATGCACAGTGAAGCAGAAGAAAAGCATCAAGGCTCCTTGCAAACCACCATCACCTCTACATATTGGTGACCTATCACTTGGGGCAACCTGCAAGTTGCCTAAACACTCCATCCTAGGTTCACTGCCCACCTGCAGCCACCCAAAACAATAAACAAGATATCAACTTCCTGGGAAATATATGGAAATTTCAGAACAAATCTCCTGTTATAAGCAAATGCCTCCCAAATCTGTCCACAACAAGCAATGAACATTTCCTCCTACCCAAATGAACAAATAAATATCTAGAGATCTTCCTAGTTGATCTGACAGATACTCTTTCTGAATGGTTCTGGGGATGTCTAAGAAATGAATGTGTTTGTTCTGCTTTTCAATCAAAAGAAGAGCTGTGCAGGGCATAATAAACACAATTTTGTTCTATCATTCTGTGAAAGTAATGCTGCTCAAAGTCCAGTGTTGCATGGCAGCTCAGAGGTCCACGATCATCAAGCCAAGTTGGTTCCCCTCTCTCATGGCCATGGATCCGTAGCTTGGCAAAGTACAGCACAGAGAGCAAAGGGCAGCTTTCATCAGCCAGGACTCTTTGTGCACAATCTATTGCTCTGGTCACTCTGTGTATGAGCAGATCACATTGTGATTTGATTCCTGGATCAGGAAGGATGAAACAGACTCTGATATTTCCATCAGAGGCTTACCTCTGCTTGCAATATGCATATTCCCTTTGAGTCCCTAATGGCTTTTAATTCAAAACTTTCAAAAGACAACTCAAGGTTAGCAAAGAGCTAAACTTTCTAACCCCCCCCCCCAAAAAAAACCAAGTGGGATATTCCATAACTAAATTTCTGTCCAACTGAAACTATTGCTATTGCATAATGCTTATTAATGAATAATGGCATGCATACACATCTGATAGAATCCTGTGCTGAAAGAATTGGGATGGACACTACTGAGTGCCCTGCAGTCTCTAGTGTCTAAATGTTATGGTGAGAGAGCATGTCTAGTTCCCCACTTTTTAAAATTATTTTTGGCTGTTATTGCTATGAGGATGTGATGCTTGATAGCATTATTTATGCAAAGAAAGTGTTCTCCTGGGCAAGGTTTGATTCTATTTGAGATGAAATACTTCCCTTGATGTGTTAATATACACGTTTAAGTCTTAACGTGAGATATATACTGGTATAATTGCAATTTAGAAATGCTGGGAGTTGGATGCTATAGAAAGCTGATAGATAAATAACCACTTGACAGTGGTTGGATTGATACAACAAGTCAACTCAATCTATAGACCCGTGATGGCGAACCTATGACACGCATACCAGAGGTGGCACGCAATGCCCTCTCTGATGGCACGTGAGCCGTCGCCCCAGTTCAGCTCTGCCACGTATGTGTGCACGCCTCCTGCCAGACAGCTACAGGACATACGCAGGGTCAGGGGTGAAATGCTCCCGGTTCGGACTGCATCGCCCAATCCAGTAGCGATGGAGGCGGGTGGTTCAGAGAACTGGTAGCAAAAATCACCCCCCCCCCCGATGCCCAGCTGAGCCACTCAATCATCAGAGGCCTTTTTTTAACTTTTAAAAGCATTTTTTCTACAACTACAGCCAAAAAAATGCTTTTAAAAGTAAAAAAAAAAGCCTCTGATGATCGCGCGGCTCGTCAAAGGCATTTAAAGGAAAAAAAAAACCCTTTTTTTCTTTTAAATGCTTTGACAATCCAAGCTGAGTTCCCTGATTGGCAGAGGCTTTTTTAAAAAGCTGGGATCGTCAGAGCCTTTTGAAAACATTTTTTTTACGACCTCTTAGCTGAAGAGGTTGTAGAAAAAATGGTTTTAAAAGTAAAAAAAAAAAAAATTTGACCACGCCCACCCAGTCACATTACCCCCCACCAAGCCACGCCCACAGAACCAGTAGTAACAAATTTTAGATTTCACCCCTGCGCAGGGTGTGGGGCACATGTGGGCATGTGAGGCACGCATGCGTGGGGGGCACAGCATGTGCAGGGGCATGTGCGCATATGTGGGGGACAGGGCGCATACGTGGGGCCACTCGCGCATTCGTGCACTCTTTGGGCACTCTGTTTGGAAAAGGTTAGCCATCACTGCTATAGACTTAGCAGATCATATAAATTCAGCCATGGCTTATGCTTCAGAATGGCCTCTCCAAATATAATGTTTAAATCCAGTTTAATTCCTTGTGCTTCAACAAAACTTTGGGCTTAATATAACTCAGCCAACTCATAGGAAAAATGTAGGTAGAGCTTGTCGTAACTGAATATTTATCATTCAGTTCACGCTGCTGATAATTGGCTTATTAGTAATTGCACTCAGATCATGACATTTTACTGTTCATCATTTGCCCATGAGATTTGCACTGGAAGTAATTCAATAGTAAGAGCCTTGATAGTACAGTGGTTTAATGCACCCTGTTATTAACACAGCTGCCTGCAATTTCTGCTGGTTCAAATCTCTCCAAGGCTCAAGGTTGATTCAGCCTTCCATCCTTTCTAAGGTAGGTGAAATGAGGACCCAGTTTGTGGGGGCAATAAGCTGACTTTGTATAAAATATACAAAAGAATGAAGGCTATTGCTTAACGCATTGTAAGCCGCCCTGAGTCCCCGGAGAAGGGCGGCATATAAATCAAATTAAA
Source organism: Arizona elegans (assembly GCA_022577455.1). Lineage (NCBI taxonomy): Eukaryota > Metazoa > Chordata > Lepidosauria > Squamata > Colubridae > Arizona > Arizona elegans. The sequence goes on from JAKOOJ010000003.1 coordinate 18,794,239, forward strand.
AAAAAATAAATTCAAGTTTAAAGGGATGAGTTCTCTGTTTATGGAACTATATTTATTGAGCTTCTTGACATGGCTTCTTGACAAAAGTTTACAGATGGAGATTAGACCGACATTGAAAAAAATGATGATAATGTAACACATTTCTACCACTTCCTGTACAAAAGCATATCAAAGCTATTTTCAACTTACACACAAAAAATAATAAAATAAAATTATAATAAAATTTTTATGTAATAAAATTAACAGGAGAGGGGGCGAAAACCCATCCAGCTAATAATCATTCAGAGAAAGCCTGCATGAAAAACAAGTTTTCAACATCCAAATAAAAGTTATAACAATAGGTGCCTTATAGATTTTAAGGAAGAGATTCCCAAATCTATGTGCCATTATAGTTAAAGACCATCCATGGCCCTCTTGGTTGTAGGTATCAGCAATAGGGTCATTTCCAATAATCACTCAGGTCTGTATTGCAATGTTGAAGGTAATCCATGAGGTATCCTGGTGTCAGACACAAAGAATTGGGACCATTCCTAAGGTTGCAGCATAGAAGACTTATTTTAGCCTAAATAGATGAATCTGATCAACTGAAGTTCAACCCTAAATTGGCACCAGATAAGGGTCAATGGAATTCAGGAAGGAACGGACTTGGAGTGCTTGTGGGAATGCAACAACTCTATGCTGATGATACACTTAACTCCACTCCTAGCTCTGTCTGGTCTTTTCCTATGTCTGGTTCACATTGATTAGAACCTGAGACTTTATAAGCAAAACATGGCTTGGTATTTAATAGGCAGCCAGTGCAATTTCTTCAAGAACTTCTTGTGGGAATACAACAACTCTATGCTAATAATACACTTAACTCCACCACCACCACCACCCCAGCTCTGTCTGCTCTTCTCTTACATCTGCTTTATATTGATTACAACCTGAGACTTTATAAGCAAAACCTGGCTTGGTATTTAATAGGCAGCCAGTGAAACTTCTTCAAGAACAGAGAAGTAATGTGTCCACAGCCAAGAACCTCTTCAGCCACCTGGCCACATGACCAGAGCAGTTTCTGGATCAAATTCAAACACTGACTCACATAACACATTATATTAATCTAAGCACAAAGTTATCACTGTGTCAACAATGTTCTCAAACAATGTTGACAACAATGTATCAAAACCAGTGTTGGTTTTGAGTTGCTTAGTCAAAACCAAAATGTGTGGTTTTGGTCCAGAAACAGAGTAGAACCAGATCGTTTTGCTCTAGATACAAATGTAGTTTTTCCAGGCAAAATATCGTGTTTTATGGAAGAGTAACAGCAGGAAAAAAAAGGCCAAGAGGGGTTTCCTTGTTGATCCTACATGCATATTGGGGCAGGTTTCAAAACCCGTTGCTATTGGTTTGCTCACAGGCACGTGTGCGTGATGCTTCTGTGCATGCGCAGAAGCGTCCGGGCAGGTGGGCAGAGCCTCCCGTCACCACCGCTACTGGTTCGCCCGATCCAGGGTGAATCAGTAGCAACCTACCATTGATGCATATCATACAAATTATGATGTGAGAAGCTATGCAGGAACGGGCTCCTGGGGGTTCAGCAGGGTTTGGGCGATCCTCTAGCCAAGGATCGCCGGGGTTCAGCAAACCCCCAAATGCCACCCCTGGCTGGCCACACCCACCCCTCCCTTCCCCTCTGACCCCTCCCCTCCCACCCTGTCCTGCCCCTCCCAGGAGTCTCCACTTGACCTGTTCATCATTCCAGGTAAGTCGGGGGCCGCAGGGAGGGCCTGGGAGTGCAAAACACAGGCCTACCGGAGGTTCCAGAAAGGCCTCAGGAGCCTGGGGGAAGCAGTTTTTGCCCTCCCGGAGGCTCAAGGAAAGCCTCCGGAGCCTGGGGAGGGCAAAAACTGCTCCCCCACCATGGTGCAGGTAGCAACAGGGGCAGCGAACCATTGCTAAAGGATCTGAAGCCCACCCCTGAAGCTATTAAATATTAAAAACAGAAGGATATCTCTTTGCACAACCATTGTGATGTTGGGAAGGGCCCATGTGTCATCTAAAGGCTCACCCCCTTCCCATCTTTTGCCATTTGGTCACTATCAGAAATGGCTGAAGGGAGGCTGGTATGATAAGAGGTCCAGCAGACCTTGGGAGGAGGGAGGGGGAATGTTACAGGAAACTTTAATTAGTCCAGAGAAGGGGAAGCATGAGAATCAGAATCAGAATCATAGAATTTATTGGCCAAGTGTGATTGGACACAAGGAATTTGTCTTGGTGCATATGCTCTCAGTGTACATAAAAGAAAAGAAAGAGGTTCAGCATAATTCTGCCTTAATCACACTACTTATAAATTGTTCTGAAGAATTCCTTAGGAAGGCTACCAAGATACTGTTTGTTACATTGCCCTCCTAGCAATAAAGATCTTTCCAGACATTGAAGTGGTTTTTGATTTCTGACAGCCACAAAGGGGTTGACAGCAGAGGTGGAACAGAAAGGAAAGTGTTGGAAAAACCAAGGCAGACAAGGCTAGTGAGATATATGTATCAGTCAGAGGTGGGTCAGCAGGTTCTGACCAGTTCTGGAGAACCGGTAGCAGAAATTTTGAGTAGTTTGGAGAACCGGTAAATACCACCTCTGACTGATCCCGCCCCCATCTATTCTCTGCCTCCCAAGTCCCAGCTGATTGGGAGGAAATGGGGATTTTGCAGTAACCTTCCCCTGGAGTTGGGAGGGAAGGGAGATTTTACAGTATCCTTCCCCTCCCAAGCCACACCCACCAAGCCACACCCACAGAACCGGTGGTAAAAAAATTTGAAACCCAAAATTTTCAATTTTGGTATCAGTGTGCTACACTGGGAGCTGTTGAGTCCCCCAAAGAATAGATTCATAGGCCACATGAAGGAGGCAACTGTGGCCTTCTTTTTGAAGGAGGATTGTCTTACCCATCCTGTAAAATCAATCTGGAGTTTCTGCAGGTTTTCTTAGTTGATATCTAGAACAAGAAGAAAAAAATCTTTATCTGCCAAACTTAGGCAATGTAGAATTTCAGAGCTTGGAAAAACTTCAGTGACCTCTAAGAATGAAGCTAAAAAGAATTGATTCTCTTGAACTGGGGTGGTGGGTGTCCTACTTTTAGTGTCAGATTATTATTACTATTACTATTACTACTACTACTATTACTACTACTACTACTACTATTATTATTACCCTTTTTTTAAAAAAATTGATTTATATGCCACCCTTCTCTGGAGACTCAGGGCGGCTTACAATGGGTTAAGCAATAGCCTTCATACTTTTGTATATTTTATATACAAAATATATATTGTATATATTGCTTTTGTATATATTGCTTAGCACATTGTAAGCCGCCCTGAGTCTCCGGAGAAGGGCGGCATATAAATAAATAAATAAAAAATACAAAGTCAGTTTATTGCCCCCATAATCTGGGTCCTCATTTTACCTACCTTAGAAAGGATGGAAGGCTGAGTCAACCTTGAGCCTGGTGAGATTTGAACTTGCAGTAATTGCAGGCAGCAGATGTAAGTGGATGTTAATTAGTCTGCTGAGCCACCAGAGCTCCTTAACTCACTTTCATTTACAACCCATTCCACAGAATTCAATGAAAAGTTTTTTTTTACTTCTAGAAGAGAAAATATATATCTATGAGCATTTTCCACTTAATAATTTGTGTTATGCGTCAGCTGTACAAAGAATCATTCATCCATTTATTTGCAAGTTAATCATCTTTAAGTCATCTGTGCTCCTCTTAAGTTTTCCCCATCTATATAGCAAAATTCTACAACACTGAAAACACCCATGATTGTATACCCCTTTTGATTGGAGAGGATGTAAGAAGATATGTGTGTCTTCTTTTACATTACTTTTACATTTCCTTTTTAATCATTGTTTAATAAAATTGCTTTTTATTGGATGAACGATTGTGTGAATGAATTTCTTTTACAAAAAAAGTGTATTTTTCCCCCATGGCCCTCAACTTTAAGCCAATTCAAACATAAACATTTATTATATTCAGCTGCCTATTTTGGACACAAACTTATTTTTCTGCTGTTTTGCCTATCACTGCTTTTTAATTGGATTTTTGTTAAAAATAAAGAAATTGTTTTCCAGTTTCTGCAGTTCCGCGTTGCTTTTTTTCTTCCATTTTGGCTTAAGTTGTGTTTCCAAGTTATAGAAAAAGCAAAAGCAATCTGTATTGACCATGAGGGGAAAAATACAGATAACACCAAAGCTTTAATTAGATCAACTAAAAGTTTCTAAAACAGCCTGCAAGCTTTTCAGTTTCCACTAATTCCTCATCATGAAGAAATTATTTTATTGCTAATTTTAGCTGCTTGGTGAGCTAGCAAGAAAATAAAGCCTGTACTCATTTTTTAAAAAATGTACATTTTTGATAAGTTACTTATCAGATGTTTTAAAAAATTAAAGTCTTTGTTATGGTATCTGGTAAATGTTTCCAGGCATGTTCATACAATTTCACAAGACCCATATTTGTTAGATTTCTGTGAAATGTAAAATAGGCAATGCCATTTCTCTCGAATGAACTACTGGGTTAAAGGTTTTTGGTCCTAATCCAGCCTGCTATTTCTGTGTGCACTAATCAGATCACATCCCCAATTTTTGAACTGAAAAAATAATCTTCACAATTATGAAACCCAAGGAAAGGAAAGATCCTAGTAATAACTTTAAGAAGAAGTTGCATTACTAAGAATCAATCAAGGGTATTTGATCCTGGTAGGACTGGAGACAATGACTGGAGTGGATAAGGCTGGACTTGAAGCCGTTGCAAACTTTCTGCGAGTTAAATACAATAATAGTGTTAAGAGAGGGATTTAAAGCTAGTTTTTGCTGTTCAGCTTGCCTATTAAATTTTTTTTTTTAGTACAGCTCAGTGATGGGTAGCTCCCAGTTCGCACCGGTTCTATAGAACCGGTAGTAAAACTGGTGGGAGGCTCCGCCCACTGACCCTGATGTCATGAAAATGCTTCTGCGCATGCGCAGAAGACTGCACGGCCCTGTTGCAAACTGGTAGTAAAGGTAAGTAGAACCAGTTGTGGGATTCAACCAGTTCGCACCACTTTGGCAGAACCGGTTGTTAAATTGCTGGCTGGCCCCACCCCTCCCCTTCCCACTCCTTCCAGAAGTCACTCTGCTCTTGCTCCCAGGAGGCTGCAGGGAGGCCTACTAGGCCAAAAACGGGGCGCAGCGGGCCAGTGTTGTCTCCCCCGCGACTCATTTTTTTCTCCCGGGGGGGTGCAGGAGGCCGAGTGCTGCCTGTCATACCCCCTGGCCATGCCCTACCATGGCCACACCCACCCAGCCAGTCATTAGGAAAGAGAACCGGTTGTTAAATTATTTGAATCCCACCACTGAGTAGAACCCACCCCTGGTACAGATGGTCCTTGACTTACAACAGTTCATTTAGTGACAGTCACTTCTCTTAGCCTTGAGAAGGAGGCAAGGACCAACCACTTCTGAAATTTTACCAAGAAAACTTCAAGGACTTGTCCAGGCAATTGCCAAGGGTTAAAAAGTAAATCAAAGATATTGTGCACGCATACACACACACACACACACACACACACAGCTTTATACCATTTTTGTACTGCTTTATTGGTTGCAAGTTGCCCAGACTTGTTTTAAGATGGGCAGCTCTATCAATGTCTTAAACAAATAAATAAACTGAAGGTCTGTCTTATTTATAAGTCCAGCATTAGGAAAATCAAAATGGTGGCTCCTTGCGATTTGGACCAGTAGTGGGTTCCTCTTACCTTCACTACCGGTTTGGAACCGGGAGTGTGCGTGGGATGCTTTTGCGCATGCGCAGAGCGTTCATGATGACATCCGGGTGGGTGAGCAGAGCCTCCCACCACTGCCTCTACCACTTTGCCCAAACTGGGGTAAACCGGTAGAAACCCAACACTGGTTTGGACCCTTGCAGCCCTTTAAGCTACAACATTTGATTCAAGAGACACATTGGACAGGCTGTAAAATGGTAACACATACACAGGTAGTCCTCGACTTGCGACCACAACCGAGCCCAACATTTCTATTGTTAATCGAAACATTTGTTAAGTGAGTTATGCCCCATTTTACAATCTTTCTTCTCACCGTCTCTAACTGAATCACTACAGTTGATAAGTTAGTAACCTGGTTGTTAAGTGAATCTGGCTTCCCCATTGACTTTGCTTGTTAGAAGGTCGCATAACCTTGGGACACAGCAATGGTTATAAGTGTGAACCAGTTGCCAAACATCTGAAGTTTGGTCACCTGATCACGGGGATGCTGCAACAATTGTAAGGGTGAAAAACAGTCACAAGCAGTGGTGGGTTCCTCCTGGTTCAGCCCGGTTTGGCCAAGCCGGTAGCGGTGACAATATGACATCACTGAACCGGTTCTCTTTGTTCAGGAACTGGGCCCTCCCACCCGCGTTATTCTTACCTTTAATTTGGCCCCACCCCCAATCTATTCACTGCCTCCCGAGTCCCAGCTGATGGCTAGAAAGAAAAAAAACTGTTTAAACTCTTGCTGCGGGGCTTCAAAGGGCCGCCCTACAGCTGATCAGTGTTAAAAGGCAGTTTGGTGGTAGACCGGTGCCTCCCAAAACAAATGGGTAGACCGGGACACTCGAAAAACAAATGGGTAGACCAGGACACTCCAAGAACAAATGGGTAGACCAGGATGCTCCAAAAACAAATGGGTAGACCAGGACACTCCAAGAACAAATGGGTAGATTGGTACAGCTCTGCAAGCAGTTAAAAGCTTGGTAGACCAGTACCTCTGCTAAATCCTAAAGAATTGTCACATGACCATCAAACCATGCCCACAAAATAAGCCATGCCCACAGAACTGGTAGTAAAAATTTTTAGAACCCACCCTTGGTCACAAGTCACATTTTTTAGTGCTGGCGTAACTTTGAACGGTCACTAAATGAACTGTTGTAAGTCGAGGACCACCTGTACTGATTAACTGAGTTGTTTAATTTGCCCTCTTATGGAAACACGCTCACTATATCAGAGTGGATTATCTGTGGTTAAGGTTAAGCTAATACAGGGATCTCCAACTTTGGCAACTTTAAGACTTGTGGACTTCAACTCCCAGAGTTCCTCAGCAAAGCTGAGACCCCTGAGCTAGTATACATCTAAAAAGCTGGTTTCCTCTCCTCCCTCTGCCTTCCACCATCTTACTTGAGTTTCTCCCTGTGTTGGTGCCTCTCTCCGCTTCCCATGAGAATCTGCACCTACCACCCAGAAGAGACTGGTGTTTATCAGCTTTGGAAACAACTAGTTTCACCTGTACTAGAATATCACCTTTGACCTATTGCATTTGGGAGAAAAGGGACCCACAGCAATCTCTGTTTATTTACCGCTTTATTTGCACTTTTAAAGGAAAACACGTTCTCCCTGACTTCTCTACATACCGCTTTTTGAAAAGATAATGTAACCAAATATAGAATATCCACATATGATAACCTATAAAGCACAGAAGCAGCTCCGGTAGGCAGAAGACATGATCAAAGAGGGGGCAGATTATAATGAACTTGGCCAGCTCAGCAATCTGAATCCAGCTGTTGTTCTTCCCTTTTCTACAGCACCATCTGGTTTAAATATAATAGCGTCCTGCTGTTTCCGTTTCTTGGTTCCCATTTTCCACAAATAGCATTTCAATTTCAGTATGAGAGAGGTTGTCCCCCCCAGCATGGAGCTGCACCTTTTGGTGGTGATTACTCTTCGGTAAGGCCACGCACCGAATTTCCCTTCTTCTTTGTCCTGGGAGATGACTTCAGCTCTACAGCCAATCTGTTGTTCTGCCTGGTTGGCAAAACTATTTCCCGCAAGTGAAATACTCCAGATTAATTGCAGGGCCTGGGACAATTTCAATCAACCAGAATAGAGATGGAAGGGACCTTGGTGGTCTTCTAGTCCAAACCCCTGCTCAAGCAGGAGACCCTATATCCGTGATGGCGAGCCTATGGCACGGGTGCCACAGGTGGCACGTGGAGCCATATCGGTGGGCACATGAGCTCAGCTCCGGCACTCATATATCCGCCGCCCAGCTGATTTTCGGACCTTCTGGGCCCACCAGAAGTCAGGAAACACACTGTTTCCGGCCTCCAGAGGGCCTCTGGGCAGGTAGGGAAGGCCGTTTTTGCCCTCCCCAGGCTCCTACAAAGGCTCTGGAGCCTGGGGAGAGCGAAAAACGAGCCTACTGGGCCCACCGTGCCATCATGTGCCAAAATTGGGGGGAGCATGGGGGGGCGGGGCACATAGAATTATGGATGTGGGCACGCGTGCGTGTGACCCCCCCCGTGCTCCCACTGCTTTTGTCACACGATGGCAAAAAGGTTAGCCATCACTGCCCTATATCATTTCAGACAAGTGGCTGTCCAGTCTCTTCATAAAAACCTCGAGTGATAAAGCACCCACAATTTCTGAAGGCAAGCTGTTCCACTGGTTGATTGTCCTCACTGTTAGGAAGTTTCTCCTCAATTCCAGCTTGTTTCTTCTCCTTGATTAGCTTCCCATCCATTGCTTCTTGTCCTTCCTTCTGGTGCTTTGGAAAGTAAGTTGACCTCCTCTTCTTTGAGGCAGCTCCTCAAATACTGGAATAGTGCTATCATGTCCCCCCTAGCTCTTATTTCCTCTAGACCAGGGTGTCAAACTCATGGCTTAGGACCAGGGTACTTACGGGACCGCCTTCTGCCACCAATAGCCTCCCACCGGCCGGTTCGCTCCCACCGAGAGGGCCTCCTCAGGGTGCTGTCGGCCAGACAATGCCGGCTGGTGACCCCCAGGAGGAGAGCCTTCTCTGTGGTGGCACCTACCCTATGGAACAATCTACCCCCAGAGATACAAGTGATCTCCAACCTCCGGACTTTTCGTCGGGCCCTAAAAACTTATTTTTTTCAGTTAGCCGGTCTGTCTTGATTTTAGGGTTAGTTTTAAATTTTTAATATTGATTTTAAATTGACAAGTTTTAAATTACAGGCCAAATTTATAAATTATTTTAACTTTATTTTTAACTGTGATGTTATGTATAGATGTTTTTATTTTGGCTGTTCACCGCCCTGAATCCGAAAGGAGAAGGGCGGTATAGAAATTTGAATAATAAATAAATAAATAAGGCCCAGGGGCCAGATCCGGCCCACAGGGTGCTTAGATCTGGCCCGCGGGGCTGCCCTGGAAACAGCAAAGGACTGGCCCGTGGTGCCTCTGCCAGCAAAAATGAAGATCATGAAGGTCGTGCATGGTCCTCCTGAGATCCGTTTTCACTGGTAGAGGGTTGCAGGAGGGTGTCACAGCCAAAAACAGAGCTTGGGACACTGTTTTCACTGGCAGAGCGCTTGGGCCACCACAGATGCCCCCGACACGAGTGACGTTGAGCTGGCCATGCCCACCCTAGCCAAGCCCATCCTGGCCCCCCAAGGTCAAACAGAACCCTGATTTGGCCCTCAATGAAATAGAGTTTGACACCCCTGCTCTAGAGTAGCCAAACCCAAATTCTGCAATCGTTCTTCATATGTTTTGGTCTCCAGGCCTTTAAATTCCTCTGAAAGGAGTTCTTGGCAAAATTCCTATTGGTAGTCCTCCTGTACATTTTGTCCAAGCTTTCACCAGCAAAGCAAGAGGTATAATCAATAGTATTGTGTGCAGTGCTTTAGATTCAAGGCAAAAAGCCAGGTTGGTCTAGTAGTTAAGGTGCTGGACTAGAAATGAGGAATCCATGAGTTCTAATCCTCTTGTAGGCAGTCATTAGGTGAGTTTGGGCCAGGCACTCTCTGTTAGCTCAATCCATCTCACAGAGTTAACTTTATGGGGGGCAGAGGGGAGGGGAGGTAGCTTTTGAATACTGGCTTTGAGTTGTACAAATTAGAATAGAAATCTATTACTAAATAAGTGTGTTGGAGCATTTGAGGCACTCACAGAGCATCTGCCTGCCACTCCTTAAAGCAGGGGTGTCAAACTCAAGGCCCGTAGGCCAGATCCGGCCTATGGGGTGCTTAGATCTGGCCTGCAGGGCCACCCTGAAAACAGCAAAGGACTGGCCCAGGGTGTCTCTGCCAGCAAGAGCCTTGGTAGTACAGTGGTCTAAGGCACCCTGTTATTAAGCTGGTTATTAAGACCAGCTGCCTGCAATTACTGCAGGTTCGAATCTCGCCAAGGCTCAAGGTTGACTCAGCCTTCCATCCTTTCTAAGGTAGGTAAATTGAGGACCCATTTGTGGGGGCAATAAGCTGACTTTGTATAAATATACAAAAGGATGAAGGCTATTGCTGAGCACATTGTAAGCCGCCCTGAGTCTCCGGAGAAAGGCGGCATATAAATCAATTTTTTTTAAAAATGGAGCGTGGGAGGGCCATGTTCAGCCCAAGCTCTGTTTTCGCTGGCATAGCGCTTGGACCACCACAGGCGCCCCCAACACAAGGGACATCAAGCTGTCCATGCCCATCCTGGCCACGCCCCCCCCCAGCCCCCCTGAGGTCAAACACAACCCTGATGCGGCTGTTAATGAAATTGAGTTTGACATCCCTGCCTTAAAGCAACGGTATCTTTTCCTGCAGTTATGAGGCTGCCCACCATAGTTGCAGTGTGATGCAACATGCTTGGTTTAAGGAGCTGCAGGCAAGTCCTCCTGCCTGCTCCACTGTGGTCTGAAACCTATCTTTGCCTTTGGAATCCAGAACATTGTACAGCCCTAATAAGCACTGTGCAATTGGGTAGTAAATAATGAAATCAGAGCACTACAAATTTGTCCATGAATGTAGGGCCAAATTTTGCTCAGAGCAAGACTTTATTTTTTACATTTCTAAACTACCCATCTTCCTGAAAGAGTTCCAGAATCCATGGAATAGTTCAGAATATTCAGCAACGTACACCATCAAGAGATGATCAAAGTGAAATCATGCTATCAGTGAAGGCAAGAATTAGATTCTGATATTATTCCAGTGATTAAATGTACCTGGATGAGAGTTTCTATGTCTGTTTCAGCCCAATTGACACTATTCAGATTTGGTTACAGTTGTTGGAGAAAAGCTCTTCCTGAATAGTCCATTCAGAAGACTCTTCTGAGGAACTGGCACCTCTCTGTCTCTTCAAGCCCAGCATTCAATCCAACAGTATTGTCCACCATCTCCAGCAGGTTTGGTGGTAATGACATTAGGTAGGTGTCAGGGTTCCAAGTAACACCCCTAACGAAAGAAAACTCCGAGGCTTGAAATTCCTCAAAGCTACATTTTATTAGAGATGTCATATTGGCACATCTGGGAAAACCCGAATCTGAAAGTTCCCAGGTTTTCCCCACCCAAAGAAAAGTTCAAGTCCCTGACCAACAAGTCCATCACATGGTCCAATCAAACATTGTCTCAACTGGGAATGCTTCCCAGGCCCAGCCTTCCAGGTGCAGGGCAAGTTGGCCTTGACTTCTTGAGAAAGGAATGTTATTATGACTATATATCACCCGTGCTCCATAGAATCCCTCCTCCCAGTTTCCCACAGTAGTAAATGTGGCAGGTCTGAAGGCCTAATACAAAAGATGGTTTCCAGGCTGATACTAGGTAGGTGTCAGGAGACATCATTTTGGCCTTCAGATTGGGACGGGGCTCACCAAGACTTTACCCAGCTCCTCTGGTCAGAAGAGGAGCTTCTCAGAAGATTGCTGGGAGACTTTATTCACAGCAAAGAACATGGCAGCAGCACTCTGGTATAAATATTGGACAGTCCTCTTTGGGATTTCCAGAGTAACTTCAGGGTTAGTATGGAAAGTTACCAAAATGGCTATGAGGGCAGGGACCTTGACGGTTATCAGGGCATATTCTGTCCCTCAAACAATTAGGTTGACCTTGTCTTTCATCCATAGCCCCTAGCCAAACAACGACTTATCTGAAGAAGTGTTCTGTCCCTGACTGGGCTTTTAACTTTTCCCTGGTTTCCAGAGCCTTATGTCACCTTTGTGTGGTTAAATTTATTCTGAGTAAACAAAATCATAATATCTATGGAGAGCAATACTGGGAAATGGTCGGAGGCCTTGATGAATCTCCACAGTTTCTCCATACAATTTTGGATCCAAGTCCAGGGATGTAATCTCCATGTTCGATTGTCTGTGGAGATTCTCAATCATCCAGGTCATAGTTGTCCCAAAAGTGCTTTCTTGGACCTTCTTGGTGTTTTTTTTTTTTTCCTTTTGAAAACGTTTCACTTTTCATCCAAGAAGCTTCTTCAGTTCTTCAGAATGGCACTTGCGCTATACTGTCCACTCGCAAGCTTCTTGAACTCATGCATAGCTTACACCGGGCCTCCCAAGCCCTCCCCACAGTCTCCTCCACATCCCCTGCACGTCCTTGCCTGAGACTCCCACCATTTCCTGCTTAACAATCTGCATGTCTTTAAATGACGACAGGAACTGGGAATGAGGAAATTGTTGTTGGTTGTCACATGACATTACGACCACATCACTTAGCAATGGCAATCCTGCTCCAATTGCCATGACAACCTGATGACTACTTGCATTTTACAGTATACTGACGTGTGAATCATGCAAACCTTATTTACGTCCTATTGGTTTTGTGGATAAACCAGCAATTTTTATCTGGCTTTCTATTATCCATTCCATTATTTTGTTATTGGAATATAGGTTCCTTGGACTTTTTAAGTGACCTAACACATTTCAAAGATGCCATTCTGTTGTTTATTAAGATATTTCCTTTGTTCCAATTTGTGGTCTTCCTCCATCCCTAAGCTAAGCTCATATAACAAATGTTCCAGAATAATGACTTCACCAAACTTAGTTGTGGCCCGTCAGTGGCCTGTGCAGATTGTAGCTGATTCCGACAACGAGGAGGCTGGTGTGGTGCTGCGCCAGCAGCCTGTGCAGCTGGCGCTCGAGTCGGACTGTGAGGAGGCTGTAGAAGATGTGGTGCCAGAGGCGGGGATTCAGCCAGGGCCTTCAGAACCTCCAGAAGCTCCTTTAAGTGAAAAGGACGAAGAGGAGGAGCCTCTTCTCAATGCACGGGTGCGCAGAGCTGCCAAAAGGCAGGAGTGGCTCCTCAGGAGGACGTCTCCTCGAGAGTAAGGCTTGGGGCTAATTGGCCACTCCCTTAGCCTATTTAAGGAGGAACGCCGCTTGCAGCAAGCTGTAGGGAACAACTTTAGTTTACTCTCCTTCGCGTCTGGATTCTCTGCAAAATTGCTTCTGGGCTTTCTGCCAACTCTAGTAAGACTGTGATTACCTTATCTCAGAATTCTTGTAGGCTGTTAAGACAGTTTATTAACAGCCTTTGGTTGATAAAGACTGAGTTATTTGAGTAAAATAAGCTTTGTATAGAGTTTGTGTGTGCTGCGTTCTTTGGGGTCCGTAGCTGGGGCAAAACAAGTTCCTGGCCATCTTTGGAAAGCTGTGTTTCAGCTCTTGGATGTAAAGCTTTGCCTGTCCTTAGCCCATTATGAAATGATGAGGGTAGATACCATTTCAGAGCAATATCTTCATTGCTATGCAAACCACCACTAAACAATGGCCTGACATTTTGTGTATGGATGAGCTCATTTAGCTCATGCCTCTGCTTACATGTTGATATTTCAGGCCACTTAAGGCCAGTTAAGGCATACATCTACTGCCAAATGCACTCCCAACTTCTGGGAGTCCAGCCATACAATCAGCCACTGGTATCCACTGTCAGTATTTCTGCCTTTGAAGAAGAGCAGATCTTGTTTGTGGAGTGGAAGACAATTGTACAACTGATGAGAAATAAATCAAGACTGTCCCAAGTAAATATTAGAGGGGGGGTGGAGGACGAGTGTTCCAAAGGCGGGGGGGATCCAGACCAAAAAGTAGAACAGTTGGGCAAAACCTCCTTCTTGCTGTCCAGAATCAGGAGGAAGGACAGAAATGGAACCTTTTAATAACTTCAGCCCACAAAGAGATTCTTCTTCTTCTTCTTCTTGTGCCATATCTGTCATCGGACATTGGCGATCATGTTGGCAATCCCATTTTTGTCAACAGCTGCATGAAAAAGTGCTGCTGAGTTTTGTCCAAACCAGTCCCTTAGGTTTTGAAGCCATGATGTTATTCTTCTGCCTGGACCTCGAAAGAGATCCACAAGGAGATGGAGGTCCGATTCTTCTTACTATCCTGAGTCTGTAAGGGAGAGGGTCTCATTAGAATAGAATAGAATAACAGAGTTGGAAGAGACCTTGGATGTCTTCTAGTCCAACCCCCTGCTTACGCAGGAAACCCTACACCACTTCAGACAAATGGTTATCCAACATCTTCTTAAAAACCTCCAGTGTTGGAGCAATTACAATTTCTGCAGGCAAGTTGTTCCACTGATTAATTGTTCGAACTGTTAGGAAATTTCTCCTTAGTTCCAAGTTGCTTCTCTCCTTGATTAGTTTCCACCTGTTGCTTCTTGTCCTGCCCTCAGGCGCTTTGGAGAATAGCTTGACTCCCTCTTCTTTGTGGCAGCCCCTGAGATACTGGAACACTAGTTAAGTAAGTAAGCTTTTATTGCGGTCAAAGACCAAATTAAAATACACATAGAAGGGGAGTATATTTTACAAATATAGATAGATCATGTGACAGTATACCATCTACTGCCTCAGATACAATCTGTACTAACAATACTAGTGATCCTCTGCCGTAGGGGTTACCCGTCTCTTCCCCCGTTTTTTTTCAGCCACGACTGCAGCAAAATTTTTTGCCACCTTGGGGGTTATATTGATACTGTAACACTGCTATCATGTCTCCCCTAGTCCTTCTTTTCATTAAACTAGACATACCCAGTTCCTGCAACCATTCTTCATATGTTTTAGCCTCCAGTCCCCTAATCATCTTTGTTGCTCTTCTCTGCACTCTTCCTAGAGTCTCAACATCTTTTTTACATCGTGGCAACCAAAACTGAATGCAGTATTCCAAGTGTGGCCTTACCAATCATTAGTTGTAATTGACAAAGAAAAGGAAACTCTAGAAGCAAAATGGTCCCCAGCCACCCATGATAGAAAGTGGCAGGAGGGGAGAGAGAAATTGGAAAAGGAGATGGCATTAGGAATGAATCCAATGTTGTAGGAACTAACGGATTAGTGAGGAACATTACATCAACAAACCCTAGCTGCAGTCTGCATCCTTGGGGAAACTAGTCAATTAGCCATTAAATTGGAAAGGCCAGAGGAAAAAGCTTACAATTTAAATCATGGATGCATACATGTATGTATGCATCAGAGGTGGGTTCTACTTACCTTTACTACCAGTTCACAATGAGGTGCATGCACATGTGCAGATCGTTCATTGTGACGTCCGAGCGGATGGGCAGAGCCTCCCACCGCTTTTACTACCGGTTCGGAAGAACCAGACAGAACCGGGAGCAACCCATCACTGGTATGTATGTACACATATGGATGGTGTGTGTGTGTGTGTGTGTGTGAGAGAGAGAGAGAGAGAGAGAGGGAGGGAGAGAGAGATGATATAGATTCTGACTGTATACTGCTGCAGCAGACAGATATCCTATGAAGTACAGGAGGAGGAGGAGGAAGAGGAGGAGGAGGAGGAAGAGGAGGAGGAGGAGGAGGAGGAGATTATTCCCCTCATTAGATCACTACTGGCTGATTTTGAATGCCCATGAATTCTGGAAATTGTGATTTAGTGTATTTGTAGGCCACTAAATCAGTGAAGGAAAGCTGATGTAAGCAGTAGGCAATGTAGTATCAGAATTAAACTAAAAGCCATAGAAACACAATCCCAAAGTATCAGCAAAGCATAACACCTAGAGAAGATCAGTACCAAGGAAACAGGAGCAACATCCACATCTCTAAAAAAAATGTTCATTATTGACAGAGCCACACCATTCCTGTACTGGATTAATTTCAAATAATTCCCTCCTGCCCTACTAATAATTTTCTTTAATGCAACACTTGGCATCATCACCATGTTTGGGCCAAGCCTGGAGTTTGGTCAATTGTGTTTCCCACACAGCTGTGCCATGAGGACGAGAGAGGTCCCCTGGGGCATTTAAGAAGAATATTTGCACAAGGATTTTATCGGCAGGAAGCCATCGCTGCCACTCTACCTTGAGGATGGGTCCCCCCTCCCTTTCTGTTAATGCTGAGACAGCTTAGACATACCTGGCAATGGACTTCAGTCTCTCAGAAGTCGAATCTCACTGCCATGTATTATGTCATATTCTGGCACTCTCCGAGAGGGCAAGGTCCATACTGCCTGAAATAGCTGCCAGTCCCTTCCGCCAGGGAAGGACCTCTGCCCTGCATCCAAGCACCATGGCAACACCTGAAGGCAAGGACCTGCAGGCCAGAGCAAGAGGGCTTGGCCTCAGAGGTAAAAATAAACAGGGGTCTCGGATAAAGTGTCCACAGGGCCCCCTCTTGTCCTTGTATGTGTCTGAACACGGGCTGAAAGCAAAAATCCGGAGCTTTTGATTCCGAGGGATGATGGGCAATGAGGAAAGTGAGCATTTTGACTGGATTAAAACCTCAGGCCTGATCTTCTTACCAGATGAGAAAGGCACTGACAGGAGATACTCTATGGGGTGAGACTTCTGCCACCCCTTTTTCCAAAAGGGAACCGAGTCGATCCCTTTGGTTTGAAAGGGCTCTTTGGTCTGCTGAGAATTGGTGCAGAATCTGGGAATGGCCACAGATCCACCAGTGCTTTCATGCACCAGAATGAGCTTGAGGTTTGGGGCTTGGGAAGAGAATGCTTAATGCAGGGGTCTGCAACCTTAAATACTTAAAGAGCCATTTGGACTCATTTCTCACAGAAAAGAAAACACCGGGAGCCACAAAACCTGGGTGGGCGTGGCCAACTCGATGTCACTCACTTCCACCAGTCACATGACCCCTAGCCATGCTTACCCAGCCGGTCATTAGGGCAGAGAACCAGTTGTTAAAAAACACCAGGAACCACAAAATCCTTTTGACATATCTCTCTCTCTCCCCCTCCCCCCCTCTCCCTCTCTCTCTGTATCTCTATGTGTCTGTCTCTCCCCCTCTCTCTGTATCTCACTGTCTCTGCCCTGGTCCCTTCTCCATCCTCCGCCACCACCCTTACCTTCTCAGGCCAGCCGAGGAGTGACTGGGAAGGGAGGGCGAGGGGCGGGGCCAGCCAGTGGTGGGATCACCTGACAGGGAGCCACAGCAGAAGGCCCAAAGAGATGCATGTGGCTCCAGAGCCACAGGTTGCTGACCCCTGGCTTAATGGAAGCACATTTGGGAATGTTCCATTGATACATCGCAACCAACAAAAAAAGAAGGAAGTCATGGCAAAATGCAAAAGAAAGTGAATATCTGGCTCAAAGAGGAAAACATTATTCACACTCTCTCAGAATACTAAATTCAACATTGCCCAATTAAATTGATTGGCTGTAGGTTCAAAACAAGCTCAGTTATTTTGGCCATATCATGAGGAGGAATTCACTGGAGAAAGCACTTATGTTCAAAAGAGTTTGCAGTAAAAGGAAACCAGGCTGCCAAAGAACACAGTGGCTGGACACCAGCCAAAGCACAGAAAAAGATTTATTTATTTATTTATTTATTTATTTATTTATTTATTTATTTATTGGTTGGTTGGTTGGTTGGTTGGTTGGTTGGTTGGTTGGTTGGTTCAATTTATATGCCGCCCTTCTCCGGAGACTCAGGGTGGCTTACAATGCATTAAGCAATAGCCTTCATACTTTTGTATATACCTGCTTAGTAGGGCTAAGGTACAAGATCAGAAGATGTGGAGCAAGGCTGTCAAACTCACATCGTCACAGCAGCATCACATGACGTATCGGGACATTTTCCCCCCTTTGCTAAACCAGGCGTGGGCGTGGCCAGCACGTGACGCATCTGGCTCGCAAGCCGAGAGTTTGACAGCCCTAAAGTGGAGAGATCAGATCCATAGAATCACCAAGAGTCAGGCATGATTAAATGGATAATATCATCATCATCACCATCATCATGATAGACAGACTGATGGATCGAAGGACTTCTTTATACTAATGCAGTTCTCAGATCATGCAGAAGAATCATAGAACCACAGAATTATGGAAGGGACCAAGGAAGTCATCCAATCCAACCCCCCACTGCAGGATTCACTAGGCCTTCACCAAATGCTCTTTGTTCTCAGCCTTGCAGAGCTGGTGACAGTGAGGACAAGCACAGATCTCCTTCAAATTGCATTTGAAGGATGGGGGTTGGAAATCATTCTGCTGTCAACCTGTCCATAGTTTACATTCACTGAGATGGTGGTAAAAATGGCTTCTGTGTTTCAGGGGAAGGACAGGTGTAATTTGCAATTGGTCAGTGAAAGAATATATATAATATATAAAAATATATAAATTTGATTTTTATACCGCCCTTCTCCAACAGGACTCAGGACGGTGAACAGCCGAGATAAAACATAACATATAAAATTTAAGAAACAGTTTAAAAGACATTAAATAATTTTGGCCCTCAATTTAAAACAACCCAATTAAAACCAATTTCAAATTAAAACTGAAAGGATGGGATCAAGCCAGCCCGGCTAGATGAAATAGATGTGTTTTCAGGGCCCAATGAAAAGTCCGGAGGTCTGGTATCGTGCGCATCTCTGGGGGTAGGTAGTTCCAGAGGGCAGGTGCCGCCACAGAGAAGGCTTTCCCCCGGGGGTCGCCAGCTGACATTGTCTGGCCGACGGCACCCTGAGGAGGCCCTCTCTGTGCGAGCAAACTGGCCAGTGGGAGGCTATTGGCGGCAGAAGGCGGTCTCGTAGATACCCTGGCTCTAAGCCATGGAGTGCTTTAAAGTTGGTCACCAACACCTTGAAGCGCACCCGGAAGACCACCGGCAGCCAGTGCAGCTCGCGCAGGAGAGGTGTCACATGGGAGCGCCCCGTCGCTCCCATAATCCCCCGCGCGGCCGCATTCTGGACCAACTGGAGCCTCCGGGTGCACCCCAAGGGGAGCCCCATGTAGAGAGCATTGCAGTAGTCCAGGCGGGAAGTGACGAGTGCCTGAGTGACCATGCGTAGGGAGTTCCAATCCAGAAAGGGATGCAACTGGCGTATCAGGCGGACCTGATAAAAAGCCCCCCTGGCCACGGCCGTCATATGCTCTTCTAAAGACAGCCGTGCATCCAGGAGGACGCCCAAGTTGCGAGCCCTCTCTGTGGGGGCCAGTGATTCGCCCCCAATAACCAGTGATGGCACCAGCTGGCTATATCGGGACGCTGGAAGCCACAGCCACTCGGTCTTGGAAGGGTTGAGTCGGAGCCTGTTTCTCCCCATCCAGGAGAGAAGGAAAGGGTATGTTAGAGGGAAAATATTGAGATAACCCTAGTACATCCACTGAGTACATATTTAGAAAAGCATCTGTGTGCAAGTCAAACAAAGCTAATTAAAGGAAACCAGAGACAGGTGCTTAAGGTCTGAAAGGACAGGTTTATCTTAAAAAGTTATATATTCCAATAGAAAGTTTCCATCTCTGAGAACTGTGTTATCTACTCTTAATGCCCCCTAGTGATCGACTGAATGAATGATGCAAGGAATAAATGTTTCTAGAGGTTCATGTCTCACATGTTTTCTAGCTACAGGTAGTCCTCAACTTACAACCATTTGTTTAGTGACTGTTTGAAGTTATATAGGAAGTTAGCACCCACCCCTTTCCTAGAAGAATGAAATATTTTAGGAAATACTAAAAAGGCAGAATATTATGTTTCCCTGGATGAGAAATGGAGAAGCATGTTTTAAAGACGAAGCAGCTCCCACCTTCCTGCCCCCACCCTTTGTCAATGGGCCAGAGGCAGAAACTCAATTCCCTCCCATCCTTTGTCAAAGGACCATCATCTACAAAAACTCACCACATGGCACCTGGGAAGATTACATCAGCCAGCAAGGCTAGCTAAGATCCCCATCCCCTGGGAGTCTGACAACCAATCAGGATACTCCTTCTGGGCCCCAGGAAGTTCAAAGCCAGAGAGGGCATAAAACCTGGGGACTCACAGCATCTCGCCCCTTTTCTGTTCAGGAACTCAAACCATGTGATCCTGTCCACCATTAAACCATCTTTCCAAGCAGTCTCCATGTTTCCAGTGTCTTTTTCCCCACTTAGAGCTGAACCCAGAAGGATATTTCTTCTAACAGTTACAATGGCACTGAAAAAAGTGACTGATGACCATTTTTTCACACTTACAATTGCAGCATCCCCATGATCATGTGATCAAAATTCAGATGCTTGGCAGCCAGTTCATATTCATGCAGTTGCATTGAGCTATGATCATATGATCTCCTTTTATGACCTTCCGACAAGCAAAGTCAATTGAGAAGCCAGATTCACTTACCAACCGTGTTACTAACTTAACATCTGCAGTGATTCACTTAACAACTGTGGCAAGAAAGGTTGCAAAATGGGGCAAAACTCACTTAACAACTGTTTCACATAGCAACATAAATTTGAGGCTCAATTGTGGTTGTAAGTCAAGGACCACCTGTATTCCCTTCCCCCACCCCATTAATTGCACCACAAGGCAGGGAAATAGTGGGGGGGGGGGAATGTGATCTGATGTGCATTGAGACAAGGAAATATTTTTTTTTACAGTTTCAGCTCACATCAGGTTGTGATACAAATTTTAAAAAAACCAAAAACAAATCTGCCAAACCTCCATATAGGATTCATACAGGCTGTGTTTGCACGACATGCTTCCCCTAAATAACTGAAGCAAGATTTGCTTAATCCAACTGTGAGGGTTCACATATCATAATCAGCCATAAACTAACCATGTGGACTGAATTTGCAAAATAAAATTAAAGTGAAATTTAATTGTGGTCCTGCATATGGTGCGAACTGTTGGAGATCCAAATCTAATGGCACTGAAATCCAGGATGTCATGACTTCCTGTTCACGAGGGAACAATGGGCGGGAAATCAGTATTTACTCGGTGCCCCCCTCCTTTGTCTATCAGTCTGCCTACTCTTTTGCTAAGACATTGCTATTCTGAAGCCAAGTCCCTTTTGCTCTTTTTCACAAGCAGGCATGCACAAACAAACAAAGAAACAAAGAATACATGCTCTTTAAATCTCCTCCTGGTAGGATCTAATTAAGCGTTAGGCTTTGTCTACCCTCTGTGAATGAATTTTCTACTACATAAATGTCTTTCTGTTACAGTTAAGAAACCTACTAACGTTGCTCGGTTTGAGTCCTGCATTTGGGAATGTTCATACGCACACAAATGGAAGACTTCAACTTGCAACACAAATTCAGTCACAGGGAGGAACCAGATACTGTGTAGATAACCTTTCTTTAAATATCTTAACTTATTAATATAAAACTTACTGATTAAAAGTTAAATGTTAATTAA
Organism: Arizona elegans; assembly: GCA_022577455.1. Taxonomy (NCBI): domain Eukaryota; kingdom Metazoa; phylum Chordata; class Lepidosauria; order Squamata; family Colubridae; genus Arizona; species Arizona elegans. Next base: position 18,815,556 of record JAKOOJ010000003.1, read on the forward strand.
ATGTTGTTAGCTAGTAAGTATAGAGCCGTGATGGCGAACCTATGGCACAGGTGCCACAGGTGGCACACGGAGCCATATCAGTGGGCACACGAGTATTGCCGTAGCTCAGCTCCAGCACACATGAGTGCGCCGGCCAGCTGATTTTTGGGCCTTCTGGTCCCACCAGAAGTTGGGAAACGGGCTGTGTCCGGCCTCTGGAGGGCCTCCGGGGGAGTGGGGAAGGCTGTTTTCACCCTCCCCAGGCTCCTAGAAAACCTCTGGAGCCTGGGGAGGGTGAAAAACAGGCCTACCAGGCCCACCATGCCATCGCGTGTTAAAAGTGGGGGGGCATGCACGCATGTGCAGGGCGCATTGAATTATGGGTGTGGGCATGCACGTGGGTCATCTCGCCGCGCTCCCCCCACTTTTGGCACGTGATGGCAAAAAGGTTAGCCATCACTGGTATAGAGTAATCTAGACACGATTTTATTCACAATTTAACAAAATTCGGTAGGACGTCAAAACACCAGTTGTGCATTGATTTGTTACCCCTCTCTTTTAGGAAAAAAAACTTACATGAATGCCCCCAAAGGAGAAAATCCTTGGAAATACACTAGGCATATCCTCCTTCAGATAAATCAGGGTGATGTCAAACTCAAGGCCCGTGGGCCAGATTCGGCCCATGGGGTGCTTAGAACTGGCCTGCGGGGCTGCCCTGGAAACAGTAAAGGACCGGCCCATGCTGCCTTTGCCAGTAAAAATGGAGCTCGGGAGGGCCGCGTGCAGCCCTCCTGAATTCCATTTTTGCTGTCAGAGGGTTGCAGAAGGCTATCGCAGCCAAAAACATAGCTAATGAGGGCTGCACATGCCTCCCCCCCCCCCCCGAGCTCCGTTTTCACTGAGAGAGGGTTGCAGGAGGCGGTTGCAGCTGAAAATGGAGCTCGAGACTCCATTTTCTATTCTCCTTTCTCCATTGTGGTGCCTGGGCCACCACAGGCACTCCCCCGACATGAGTGACATCATGCTGGTCATGGCCACTCTGGCCACACACATCCGAGGTCAAATACAACCCTGATGTGGCCCTTAATGAAATCGAGTTTGACACCCCGGAGATAAATCATCCAGTCCACAGATTCCCAATTCCTCTCATGGAGATCTATTAGATCACAACATGTTGCTGCTTAGTGCCGGGTCAGTAATGTGCAAAGTAGTGTGATTAAAAAAATGTAATTCTGAGCAGGCAAATTAACCTGATAAGTGTGCAAGAAAATGGAGAAGTCAGCTTAACCCACTTATCCCCTCCAAGATTGGAGGGAAGCCTCAAGCAAGATCTGATTGAGTGGGAAGCTGAAACAGAAGTGATTTATTCTCGATTCAAACAAATAGCCTGTGTTAAGTTACCCAGCCTGGCAATCATCAGGAACGTAGCTTCCATGCTTGATAGTAAAGTAATGAAACAGAAAGGGGTTTTCTTGGCATAGTAGTCACCTTGATGTCTACTCTTTTCTAAACCGCATGGGAAACATAAGTTCTCCAGAGGTTGCTAAACTATATATTCCTCCAGTCCACATCATTGGCTATGCTAGCTATAGCGTCAGAGAGTCATAATTCCTTATCAAAGATGTTATCATTTATCTCTACTAGCCTAAGTAAATATCAGCTTGGTTGATACCTGCCTTTTTTCTAAGTAACATAGTGGGGGCATCTCTCCAGGTTTTCATGTCTCATCCTTTTAGTCTTTTTCACAATGACTAGAATTCTACTTCTCAATAGGGGCTACATTAAAGAATCCTAAAATCTGACTATGTTTTGCCTCTCCTCCCCAGAGAGTTAAGATGTAGTAAGTTTGACTTTCTCCAATCTATCAAGATTCAGAAGGATCTTGAAAGACATGAACACTGGGGCCTCTCCAACAAAATGCAATTCAGTGGTGAGAAAAGGCAAGAAAAACCAAATGCACAGGTGGAATAGGATAGAGTAGATGATACCTGAATCAACAGTAGCAGCTAGGAGAGGGATTTAGGTGTCCTAGTGGACAACCACTTAAATACGAGCCAGTATACTTGATTGGTCGTCCACCAGAACAACCTGTGTTTTCCTAGTGGACAACCACTATACATCCACATACCAACAGAAGAATAGCATCTACAACGAGAAGAGATAGTACTCCTTTACACTGCACTGATGATGCCACACTTGGAAAACTGAGTCCAGTTCTGGTAACTACATTATTAAAAAAAAAATGTTGAGACCCTGGAAAGTGTACAGAGAAGAGCAATGAAGCCTCTGGAGGTTAAATCATATGATGAATGTTTGAGGGAGTTAGATATTCTAGCCCCATGATGGTGAACCTATGGCACGCGTGCCAGAGGTGGCCCTTTCTGCAGGCCCATGTGCCGTCACCCCAGCTCAGCTCTGCCGCACATGTGCACACGCCTCCTGCCGGCCAGCTGGTTTTTGGGTCTCTGCCGTGCATGCACGGGGGCGGGGCGCATGCAGGAGACATGCATGCATGTGCGGGGGTGGGGTGCATGTGCGGGGGTCACGTGCACATGCACAGGGGATCAGGGTGCACGGGGGGGTGTCACATTGCATTATGGGTGCATGGTTAGTCATCACTGTTCTAGCCTATCAAAGAGGAGGAGTGAGGTGACAGCTGTTTTCCAGTACTTAAGGGGCTGTCATAAAGAAGAAGGTGGTAAAGGTTTCCCAGTTCAGTCGTGTCTGACTCTAGGGCATGGTGCTCATCTTCGTTTCTTGATAGAAGGAGCATCAGCATAACTGCATACCAAAGGCACACAGAATCCTGTTACCCACCAAAGTGGTACATATTAATCTACTTGCATTTGCATGCTTACCGAACTGTTAAGCGGGGAGGAGCTTGGGCGGGAACAGGAGCTCACCCCATTGTGTGACGCTTGGGTCTTGAACTCAGGCTGTTAGCTTTCCAGTTCAGTGTCTTTAATCACTGGATTGATTTAGTCTCTAGAATATCAGAGGGCAGAACAAGGAGTAATGGGTGGAAGCTTGTTAAAGAGAGATCCAACCTACAGTATAAGGAAAAGAAAATTTCTGACAGTGAGAGCAATTAAACAGTGGAATAACTTGTCTCCTGGGATTGTGGGTGATCCATCATTGGACGTGTTCAAAAACAACCATTTAACTGGGATTGTATAAGGCTCCTATCTTAAACAGAGGATTGAACTAGAAGATCTCCCTTCCAACCCTGTGACTCTATGATTCTACGGTTCTATTCTCCAAAGCACCTGAAGGCAGGACAAGAAGCAATGGATAGAAACTAATCAAGGAGAGAAACAACTTAGAACTAAGGAGAAATTTCCTGACAGTTAGAACAATTAATCAGTGGAACAATTTGCCTCCAGAAGTTGTAGGTGCTCCAACATTGGAGGTTCTTAAGAAGAGATTGGAGAACCATTTGTTTGAAATGGTATGGAGTCTCCTGTTGAGTAGGGGTTTGGACTAGAAGATCTCCAAGGTCTCTTCCAACTTTATTATTGTTATTCAGCACGATGAAGGAGGGGCCAAGTTTGAATTCAGGTGGGAGGATTTCAGCATCTCCACATCATCCCCCTCTTGGTAATTTAGTCACCCTCTATGGTGACTTTTTTTATTTACCATAATGGCAATGTTTCACGTTGCTACACAAGATACAGCTCATTGCTATAAAGTTTTAATCTCAAAGGAAAGTTTGCTTATCACTGTCTGTTCTGATGCTTGTCACGCAAGAACAAATGGTTGTGAGGAAATGTGTGATGTCCTCGTGGACAGAGGGTAAGGACAGGTTCAGCCTTTCTGGGAAGCAGGAATGTTTGGCCCCTTACTTGCACAAGAAACAGTGAGGACAAGACACGCAACCCATCTCCATCCTTGCCCAAGAGCAGGCTTTATTTTGCAGTACCTACAACACAACAGTGCGTGTTTGCTTACCCTTTATACACAAATATACACAACGTGGCATATGACTTTGCTTTGCAATGGGCAAAAGGCTACACAGGAGCGGCCAGCAGCACCATTGAAGTTTACCTCCTCTTACCCTTCCTGTGCCATCTTAGGGAAACTGCTTTGCCTTTAATCCTATTTCACCCAAAGAGAAGAGGTGGGAAATCTCATTCTTTTCCACACTTATTTTTAGCTGGAAGGTAGAGTATTGGTCCTTTGTCTGAACATGACAATCCTTGTCTTCTTGTGGGACAAGAAGAGGAAAGACAACGAAGAGTCTTGGGCTTCACAATGTAACCTGTTAGTCAGTCAATGGCTCTTTATTGCCTTCTAGTGGGCAGAGAGAGAGAGATAGAGAGAGAGGAAATGACAAATCTTTTATTGGAATCTACCTGACCAAACTGATTCACCAAACTGATGCCAGACTTGCGCTACCATGCTGAGGTTGCAAAAATCCTGGGGTACCAGATTTTACACATTCTGCACCTCTTTGCTCCTGTTCTCACAGAACTACCTGAGTTTTGCTGTCCAGATGTGCTACAGCGTGTTGTGCAGTGCTTCAGTTCGGGGGTGAAATCTACTTATCTTCCCCACCGGTTTGGAAGTGCACACGCGGCACACGGACCCTCTGTACATGCACAGAGGGTAAAAAACAGTTTACTTCCTGGTTAAAATCAGGAAGTAATGATGACCGGGTGGGTGGGTGGAGCCTTGCGCTGTCGTCACTACCGGTTCTCCGAACCACCTGCCACTATCGCTACCGGTTTGGCTGAACCGGTCTGAACCGGTAGCATTTCACCCCTGCTTCAGTTCCAATCATTGCTTTGCTATCACAGTCTTTGGCCATATTGGTTAGTAATAATAGAAATAAAAGTCCAGCAAAGATGAAGAATATCAGATTGGGAGATGACATAAAAAGGGGATTTGTATGCAGGTGTCAAGTCTAGCTCTAGCAGAAATTACTTATATTCTTGGACCTAAGAGCAGCTGGAGTGTCATTACTGTTGCCTGAGGGTATCTTCTCTGATCCATTTCCTTCTTTCTTTTACAACTAGAGAAGGATAAGAAGTCAGGTTTGACTTGCCTGGTACACCTGGCTAGTCACTGCAACTTTTCCTAACCTGTTGGTGGTCCTGCTCAGGTGCTGGGCCTGCAGCTCCTAGGCCAGTGGTGGCAGACCTATGGCTGGTACCCCAGCACAGAGTCCACCAGAGACCACCAATTGGGCAGCCCTGGTGGGATCAGGCATCTTGCAGGGCAACCTAGGGGGTGGGGTCCTCACCCTGGCAGAAAGTATGGGGTGGGGGAGAGAAGAGCCTGACAGAGCTGGAACTGCAGAAGTGGAGACATCGCCTGATCCCACCTGGGCTATGCTAATCCCCTTCTCAAGCCCTCCACCCCCGGAGAAAAAGAAGCAAGGAAAGACTAACGTGATGCACTCGGTTAGAAAGAACCGGAGCCTTTCTCAGCAGCGGACGGGCAGCACCATGGTTGCAGGCCCGTCAGGCAGTGTTGTAGACAGCCCTCATTCGGCTGGGTCCTGAATTAACTGTCTTAATTTGGCTACTGTGGTAAAGTCACCCCCTGAATCTTGAATTAATTTGTAAATACGTACCACTACAAGCCTCATCCATAAGTCATAAAGGGATTCTTTGGCTTGGCAAAGTCAACAAATATGACTATTTTGAGCAAACCAGTTATGCAAACTGTGACGTATGTTGCATGAACATGACATTACACATATTCATTGATGCAAGTTCTAGATTGGGATCATACTTCATACTAAGGCACAATAGGATTTGTGGTAGGTTGTGTTTCTTCAGTCAGGTTTGATGGAGCTGTTAACACAACCGGCCTAATAGGGTCTTCTATGTGCCCATTATGTTGTATAAACTAAGCATTTTGGTCATTGCAAAGTCAGAATATCAACAAAGTATATTAGAATCATAATTTACTCTCTGAAAAAAGGAGGATAGATGGATTACTTCAGTTATCATCAATGACTGTGTAATTTAGAGTTTAAAACAATTGTTGAATATTGTTTTAATATAATATAAAACAAACTAGAAATAAGAACAGAAAAATTCTCTCCTCCTTCCCAAAGAAAGTGTCTAAGAATAGATTAAGTGGGACATACACTTGCTAGAAAGATGAATGGGAAGGCTGTGTTTGATTTTGGGATTCAAATCCTCTATTAATGTTGCCCAAATGTATTTGGGGACAGAGTTGCCATCAGCAAGATTCCCTCTTTGAGGGAGAAGGACAGTTCAGAAACGTAAAAACATAATTAAATAAAATTATGGTTGAAATTGTAAATATCAAAAGTTGTTTATATCATTGAAAGCTGTGTTATTGTGTTTTTCTTTTAAGACAAAAGATGTTAATGTATGAGTTGTTTTTTTCTAAACCAAAACCTCAGTGTTCAGATTAAATTGCCATGTTGGCACTTTGTGATAAATAAGTGGGTTTGGGGTTGGAGTTGGAGTTTGGGCACTTGGTCTCTACAAGGTTCGCCATCACTGTCCTAGGCAGTGAGAGTTTTGCAATTGTGGCATTTTGGAAAGTGGCAGGTTAGAGAAGGCTGCTCTATTGGTCTGGATAATGAAAGGATGCTCTGGATAAAGAAAAGTGGTTAAAATACCAGGCATCAGGAGACCATGAATTCTAGTCCTGACTTAGGCATTAACGCCAGGTGGGTGACTTTGGGCCAATCACTTTCTCTCTCATTTCTATCAATCCATCAATGGATAGACTACAATGAACCAGCCAACACCTGACCAAAAAAACCCCACAAACCCAACCAGTGTAATTCTGGACACAGCTATGGGACCATCCAGAGAAATACAAGAATGAAACTTAGATAAAGAAGATGGAGAAGGAGGAAAAGGAGGATAAATAAGCAGAAATGAAAGAACTTGAAACAACAGCAGAAATGGTGGAGAAAAGGACAAGGAAGATCAGAATTGATCAGAACCGGGTGCAAGTTTTGAGGTTGAAATCTGACTGGCCTACACCCACTCATTACCAAGTAGTTTGATAACATACTGCGAGGTTAAATTGAAAATTCATTAACATCTGATAAAACTTTCATGATAATGAAAGATCCAACAAAAGAGACCATACCAGACAATTACAGGTCAATACCTACTCACCAACAACTTGCAAATTGCTAATTGGTGTTGTAGCTGATGATACAGTCCAACAACATCTAGTTGAAAGCAAGCTCTTTTCACCTGAGCATAAAGGAAACTGCCTAAACAGGAAAGGGAAAAAAAGATCAGATCCTAATAAACAAGGTGTTTTTTGTTTTTTGTTTTGTTAAACTGCAAGAGAAGGAAGACCAGCTTGAATGTAGCTTGATTGGTTACAAGTAGGCATTTGACTCCCCACCATATGTTTGCATAATCAAATGCCTAGAAATAACAGAAGTCAGTAGAAACATTAGAAGCTTTGTGAAAAGATCAATGGCACATTAGAAGACACAGTGGCTGGTCAATGATAATTGACAACATCAACAGAAGAATCTTTCATGGAAATTTATTGTCATCACCACTGTTTACAATTGCATTGATTCCTCTGTCAACAATACAGCCATGGCTTCAAATCATCAAAAACATCTGCCATGCTATCTCTCTTCCTTTACATGTACAATCTAGCTCTATGGAAAAATATCGCTTGAAATTGAATCGCCGCTCAATGCTGTCTGTATATACTGTACAGCCAAGATATTGCAGGGAAGTTTGGATTGGACAAATGTGACACTCTTACCATCAATATGATAAAGGTAATGCTTGACTAGGTGGCTCAGTGGCTAAGATACTGAGCTTGTCAATCAGAAAGGTCGGCAGTTTGGCAGTTCGAATCCCTAGTACAGGTCTCCTGCGTGAGCAGGGGGTTGGGCTAGATGACCTCCAAGGTCCCTTCCAACTCTGTTACTGTTAAAACTGTTAATGAAAACTGAAAGAATCAAGATGCCCTATGGAAATAACTTTAGGAGTCTGGATGAAGAAGTTCACTACAAATATCTGGGCATCCTTCAAGCTGACAATTCCAAATACACTGAAGTCAAGAAGAAAATTAGAAATGAATATATCATGAAAGTGAAGAAAATCTTAAAGCCCAAACTCATCAACACAATTAAATGCACAGACTACTCCAGGCTGTATATACACAGCTGGAATGGTGGACTGGACTTAAGCAGAATTAAAAGCCCTGGCCAGAAAAATAATGAAAATAAATTATGCCTTTCATCCTCACAGATTTGACTTACCAAGGAGCATAGGTGGGCATGGAATGTTACAAGTACACCAGATAGTTGAAGAAGGAAAAAGAGCACTGGAAGAATATCTGAAGGAGATTAAAGAAGATGCACTGAAGCTACTACATCATAAAGGCTTATTGAATACTGAAGAGACCAAACTGAGTTACAAAAAGAACAAATGAAGAATACAAAAGAAACAAGGAAAGGTGAAGTCATTACACGGCCAGTATAGATAAAAAAAACCTATAGGCAAAGCAGATAACAATAAGACTTAGCAATGGCTAAGAACTGAAAAATGAAGAAAGAGACAGCTAATTATGGCTGCACAAGACTAAGCCTTAAGAACAAATGCACAAAAATCCAGGGTTGAGAAGACAGCTATAGACAGCAAATGCCATCTCTGCAAAAGGTTGGAGAAACAGTGAATTACCAAGTTAACCATTTCAAGACTGTCAATAGCATGACAAAGTAGCAACAATACTGCATTGGAATATGAAATGAGTTGGTGAGACCACAAAAAAAAATAAAGTAATAGAATATGAAAAAGCTAAAGTGCTCTGTGACTTTAGAATTCAAACAGAGAAGCACTTGCCACATAATACCCCAGTTGCCCACCCAAAGTGGTACCCGTGTATCTACTTGCGGTCGCCCAATTTTGAACCTCTGGGTCAACAGGAGCTGGAGTGTGTGATGGGAGCTCGTCCCACTTTGTGGCAGCAATGGGTCTCAAATACAAGGCTGCTGCCCATCAGCCCAGTGTTCTAACCTTGCGAGCTACCATGGTCCTGAGATGGTAAAAAAGAACAGAAAGAACTGGAGAAAATCACAAAGTACAAAGACCTGCAAATAGCAGTAGAGTGACTGTGGCAAAAGAAAGCAAAGATAGTACCAATAGTAATAGGTGCCTTGGGTGCAATTCAAAACATCTGGAGCAATATTTGAATGCCATTGTTAAAATCACCATCAGTGAACTGCAAAATACAGAAGGATCTTGACAGACTTGAACATTGGGCACTATCTAACAAAATAAAATTCAACAGTGAAAAAAGTAAGGTTCAACATTTAGGTAAGAAAAACAAAATGCACAGGTACAGAATATGTGGTATCTTGCTCAATAGTAGTAACTGTGAGCGGGATCTTGGACTCCTAATGGACAACCAATTAGATATGAGCCAGCAATGTGCAGCAGCTGTCAAAAAAGCCAACACAGTTCTAGTCTGCATAAACAGAGGGATAGAATCAAGATCACATGAAGTGTTAATACCACTTTATAATGCCTTGGTAAGGCCACACTTGGAATATTGCATTCAGTTTTGGTCACCATGATATAAAAAAGATGTTGAGATTCTAGAAAGAGTGCAGAGAAGAGCAACAAAGATGATTAGGGGACTGGAGGCTAAAACATATGAAGAATGGTTGCAGGAACTGGGTATGTCTAGTTTAATGAAAAAAAGGACTAGGGGAGATGATAGCAGTCTTTCAATATCTCAGGGGTGGTCACAAAGAAGAGGGAGTCAAACTATTCTCCAAAGCACCTGAGGTAGGACAAGAAGCAATGGGTGGAAACTAATCAAGGAGAGAAGCAACTTAGAACTAAGGAGAAACTTCCTAACAGTTAGAACAATTAATCAGTGGAACAACTTGCCTGCAGAAGTTGTCAATGCTCCAACACTGGAAGTTTTTAAGATGTTGGATAACCATTTCTCTGAAGTGGTGTAGGGTTTCCTGCCTAAGCAGAGGGTTGGACTAGAAGACCTCCAAGGTCCCTTCCAACTCTGTTATTCTATTCTAAAAGGCAACTTTATTTGGAACAGCGTACAACTTGCAATGATATCTTTAACATCATCAAATAGCATCTGCCTATCTCACATCCTTGAGGAGGACTCAACAGGTGGATAAAAATGCCAAATTCATCTAAATATCTTTCTGATTGTGCGACCAACCCGTGTATAAATGGAGTTTTGGAAACCTCATCTGTTCCTTGAAAATGATTGGGTTGGTCAGCCTTTTATTCCTGGAATTGTAGTTTACACACTAAACATTATCTTTGTTTTCTTCTACATTTCTCCTGTTCCTGTTGAAAAATGGTGGAAATCAAACTGACATTAATTTAAGCATGAAGGGAAAAATTATTCCCTGAATGTATGCATCAGGTTTTCTTTTAAGTTTCAGTAGTTTGGCAAAGCCGTTTTGTTTCTCTAAATAAACTTGATGAAGTGTTACTGAAAACCATAAGCACAATAAATGGTTTAGATCCCCATTTTCCTTTCATGATGAAGCCGAAATCTCAATCACAAAAGTCCTATTCAATCTTTAAAAAAAACAGAGCACTCCAGTAATGCCCCACCCATCACCACTGTTGGTTAAAAGGTAAATTCTTCTTCAGAATGTATGCTTTTATCATGAATGTTGTCCTAATAACTATGGATTGTTGGCTCCTCTCCTGGAGACATTCACCCTAAATGCACAAATGTCTACAGGAAGTGGACTTCATTTGAGCAACAGTATAAGGGAGGGACAGGAATGAACTAGTGAGCTCACATGGGAAGCACTTTTCGGAACATCTGAGGCAAATAGAACATTCTCCTTGAACATTTTTTTCTCCTTAATTGCCAAGTCAATTCATAGCCGACTCTTGATGGTGCTAGGAATGAATGCTCTCCAAACCATTCTATCTCTTGTGGCATTATGGAAATCCTGAAAGTGCATTACTGAATCTTCCAGTATTTCAAAACATTTAATAAATAAATTTCATCTATGCACCTCATGCGTTACTGTTCTTTTCTTTTCCTTTTATCCCTTTTATCCAGGACTGTCATCTTCTGTTCTATAGATGCGCCAGTCTACATGATACACCCACAGTACAATAGTTTAGCTCCCTAAATTCATTTAACATAAGTCATCAGCATTCTAAGAGTTCTTAGTGACAAACCTTACAAAGTTCTATTTAACATGAAACTACTGTAGGAGGACATTCATGATCAGCTCTACTATTCCCCTCCATTTAATTCCAAGAAACAATAAATACCCTTGAATGCTGTACCGGTTGTCCTTGACTTACAGCCACAATTGAGCCCAACATTTACGTTGTTAATAGAGACATTTGTTAAGTGAGTTTTGCCCCATTTGATGCCCTTTCTTGCCACAGTTGTGAAGGGAAATCACTGCAGTTAATAAGTTAGTAACCCGGTTGTTAAGTGAATCTGGCTTCCCCATTAATTTTGCTTGCCAAAAGGTTGCAAAAGGTGATCCCATGAACTTGGGACACAGCAACAGTCATAGGTAAAGGTAAAAGTTCCCCTCGCACATATGTGCTAGTCGTTCCCAACTCTAGGGGGCGGTGCTCATCTCCGTTTCAAAGCCGAAGAGCCAGCACTGTCCAAAAATGTCTCCGTGGTCATGTGGCCGGCATGACTAAACACCAAAGGCGCAAGGAACGCTGTTACCTTCCCACCAAAGGTGGTCCCTATTTTTTCTATTTGCATTTTTTATGTGCTTTTGAACTGCTAGGTTGGCAGAAACTGGGACGAGTAACGGGAGCTCATCCCATTATGCAGCAGTAGGGATTCAAACTGCTGAACTCTTGACCTTTTGATCAACATGCTCAACATCTTAGCCACTGAGTCACCGCCCTTGACAGTCATAAATAGGAACCAATTGCCAAGCATCTGAATTTTGACCACATGATCATGGCAATGCGGCAAAGGTTGTCACTGTGAAAAGCAGTCATAAGTCACTTTTTTCAGTGCCATTGTAACTTTGAATGGTCACTAAATGAACTGTTGTAAGTTGAGGTCTATCTGTATTGCCTAATCTTCATAATAACCAGGCTAAGAGAAAACAAGAGAAGATAGAAGCACTGCAATAAGGAGTAGAGCATTGAGATGAAGCCTCTGTTGAATGAGGTCATATTACCCCAGAAACAGCAGATTTGGGTTTGGCAGTCCTTCTTGACCTCCAGCTAATGAGGAACATGTTTGCACAACTACGCCTAGTAGATCAATTGCAACCTTCTTGGAACCAGCTCGATTTGGCAACTATTATCCAAGTCTTGGGAAAAACCAAGAGAAGAATAACACACCGGTAGTTAGTGTTTCAGCTGTCTTGGACACCCTTTTTTTTTTTTTTTTTTTTTGTAGCTAAAACTGGGAGATTCTTGTGAGATGTAAAGTTATTAAGAAAACCAGGAGGAACAGGAGTTCTGCCATTTTTCCAACATCAGAATGATGAAAAAGATAACTTTCAATTTTCACAGAACATGGTAACCCACGGCTAACAAGGCAGGGTTTTCTGTTTTTAACCAGTTGCTCCCATTGGTTGTGTTTGCACAACACTAAGGTACACTAACCAATCATACTTAGGCTTAGATACTTAGATATTAGACTGTTTAATCCAACGCTACTTCCTTCTGTAATAATTAGCTGTCACTTAATTCAGATTAAGAAAGTGAGATTTTGCTGTCCCTTCTTAACTTCTTGGCTAGAAAAGGCCCAAAGGATATTCCTCTCTCAGATTTTCTTCTCTAAAATTAAATTTGCAATGAAAAGCATACTGGGGAAGGGTTCAATTGGTGTTCAGCTCCCTTGTTAAGAAATGGAATACTTGTACCTGAAGTGACAATTTCAGTAAAACATTTGCAACCTCCTTCTTCAAAAATGATGGTTCATCATTTCCTCATAAGTGGCTCGTCTTTCTTCCAGCTGCAGAGTCAGATCACATTTCTGTTTCCTTGCAGAGAACCAAGGGGTGGGGGTGGGGGGAATCACATGCTTTGTATTACAGTATGTGACTTTTACTGATCAGATCCTTGCTACATTCACTGATTGAAATGCAAGCAACAGTGAACAGATGCTGTGGCTTAGGTGTTGAGGCTAATTGTATCCTCTAGAGGGCAGCAGGTGCCATGTCTTGCACTGTTCGCTTCCAGATGTTGCCTGAACCACTCAAAGCATTCAAGCAAGAAAATGAATGGACCCATTATTTTCAGTAATAGACTGTCATGCCATCATGCTACTATAAGTCTGCTGCATTTGCCAAAAGTATCTCAACCTCACAACCATTAAAGATTAAGATAGCATTCTTCTCTTTCATATCAAATGATTGACAACTCCCCCCCCCCAAACTTCAAACGCAGACTAATTTGCATCAGCCTAATTGGTGGTTGTTAAATGGATGAAGCTTCTGGTCTTTATACTTGGAAAGGTTTTGCCAACTTGACTTTTGTTCAGAAAACAGTGTTTTTTTCTAATGATAATGCACGGCTATCAAAGCAGAACAATGAGAAAGAACAAGAGAAAGGAAATACACTTGTGACTGTTAATGGAGCCTACCCATTACGGTCACAAGTGATGTGATCGCCGTAAAGCAGGTCATCCATGCGACCAATGCAATTTTACAACCTTTTTTTGTGTTGGTCGTTAAGCGAATGCTATGATCATAAAGCAAATGTTGCAGTCGTTAAGCAAATCCCATTGTTTGCTATGGGGTGTTTTTGCTGAGACCTGGAAGTAAATGCTGGTTTTCAGCAAAAATATCATAAATCGCAGGCATATCATTTTGGGATGTTGCAAATGGCTGTAAACATGACCCGGTTGCTGTGTGCCTGAAATGCCGTCAAATGATTGCAGGGACGGGCAGCTGTAGAACTTTAGAACTGGATTATAAGAACCTTTAGAGGGGATATGTCATAACTTCAAACAGTTGCTAAGAAACCGTTCGTAAGTTGAGGCTTCAAATTATGAATCTGGAGATGGTTACTAAGAATCTTGTAGACTGCAGGACCAACTAATCTGTCTTAATGAAATACTGACTCTTTTCTTGGGGTAATGATCACCACACAGAAAGTCACATACTTTGATTATGGGAAGCAAGCAGTGATGGATTAGAAAAGCAATTATTCTTGGCAAGATTGAGAGAGGCAAAAGAATAGGAGCTAATGGATAAAATATGTGGTTGGATTAAGGAGATTGTTAGAATATTCTTGGAAGAGTTGTGGATTATCACCCAGGTCAGGTTGAAACAGTTACTGGGGGCCAAGTATGACTCAATGCCCTCTAATTAGTCTTCATACCAAAGCAGAAAGTAGGTTAAAGAACAACCCCCACTTAGAATTATTGCTAGATACAATGCTAGTTTATGAGCTGAAGTATGCTTAACCCAGCTCAAGAGGTCCAAAATCCCTACCTATCGATACAAATGTCTGTACAGATATCTCTAGGATTTCTTACTAGTGTTTTTTCTATAGAAACAGGAGATGCCAAGAGAAACCAGGATCAAAAGGGAATCAACACTGTAGATAGGATTTGTAGATCAAAAACTCATGATAGTCAGAAAACTGCATTCTCCATTAAAGAACTGATTCTAGCAATTGTAACATGGGGCAATCCAAAAGAAATATGTCCCAATATGTAATTACTATATTGTCATGCTATAAAGTTCTGATGATCAGAAATATGTGTAACTTAAACCCATTCAAATTAGATAAACTTCTGTTTTTCAGAATAGAGATGGTCTCCAGGTTACACACAGGAGAAGGAATATTAAAAATGAACTAGATAGATTTATAGAAATTATGGTGGGACTCTATTAACATAAGCAGGGATGGCTCAGGCATATACGTAAATTAGGCAATCTTCTAGGACACTAAAATGAGTAGGGCACCATATTTCATGTGTATGTGTTTAAAAGCTTACACAAACTAGAAGAAAGAAAGAAAGAAAGAAAGAAAGAAAGAAAGAAAGAAAGAAAGAAAGAAAGAAAGAAAGAAAGGTAGAAATAGAAAAAAGTTAAAGGAAAATAAAAAAGAAACAAAAAAGTATAGCTTCTGATATTCTTCACAGCAGTTACAAATAAAAATATATTTTGACTTCTCTCTCTTCCTAAGGTTACATCATATTACTTTTATTTCTATAATTTATCCTATCTAATTATCAAAGTTATAAGTCACAATTTCATTTTTTAAATTTTTACGCAAAAGATCCACACGAGGTTTCTAGCCAGCAATAAATGTAGATAATACTTTTTCTCTCATCAAAGAAGTTTATCCATTTCAGCAAAATCTGTCAACTTTAGCAACAATTCGTCCATAGAGAACACTGTCGAATATTTCCCTTTCTGTGCATACAGTACAGTAATCTTGCTACTGTCATAATATATTAAAATCTTCCATGACATTTTTCTAATTGTTTATCCATTAATCCTAATAAAGTCTAAAGGAAAAGTTCCAGCTTCAATTGAATATGGATCTTTAAAAGCCTCTGTAGTAAAGTCTGTTTGGGTTAACTTTTTTACACTAAGCATAATAAAATGTCCCTTCAAGTTCACATTTCCAACATACATTTGATGTGCCTTTACAGGTGGTTCTCGATTTACAACTGTAATTGAGACTGTACTTATGGTTATAAGCAGTGGTGGGATTCAAGTAATTTAACAACCGGTTCTCTGCCCAATGATTTCTTCCAAAAACCAGTTTGCCAAACTGCTCAGAAAGTTAACAACCAGTTCTCCTGAAGTGGTGCAAACTGTCTGAGTCCCACCACTGGTTATAAGTTAGGTGGATCATTACATGATCAATTTTACAAGTTTTGCAGCAGTCGTTAAGTGAATCTGTGGCCACCCTCAGCCCACGTTTACCTTTAAAGATTTGGAATTCGGGGCAACAAATTCCATAGTACATGGGATATGCCAGCTGTTGCTTGCTACTCTAGGGGTCTGCGCTGAACAGAAAATTGGTTTACAAAAATTAGCTTGTGATTTTTTTTCTAAGCGTGAAGATGAACTTTTCCATCTGTGAATGGTTGCAGATCGCACAGCACACTATCTCTTCTTAACTTTGGAATAGGTGATCAATATAAATAGAGATCCAGAAAAGTCCCACAGAATTATTTTGGAGCTGTAAATCTGATAAGAGGGAGGGAGGGAGAAAGAGAGGAATGGAGATAGAGTTGGATGGAGGCTATCTCTCTCCCTCTTTATGATTCTGCTGGCGAATTTATTTGGCTAACAATATCAGCACAGATGGTGGATACACTTGTTGTCTGGACCGACGATATTCCGAATGCTGACTCAGCACATTGCTGGTCACCTGCAGACCATGAGAGTCAATGGAGAAAATAAGCATCTGCTAGCGCTCAGCCTACAATCCGGTTGTTTCTGGGAAAGTCTGCTAGCTCCAATTTCTCATCTGTTAAGAGGCAGAACATGCGGTTCAAGGAAAGGATGCTGCAAGCAGCGAAAACCACCCACAGGCAATGGCAGATGTGATGACATAAGTGAGCTCAGTGCTGGGTGTGGCTCCCGGATTGCACAGGGACCTGCTGCTGGGCATAGATCCAGATTCTCTCCCCCCCCCCCCCCTCTCTCTCTCTCTCTCTCTCCCTCCCTCCCTCCCTCCCTCCCTCTTTCTCCCTCCCTCCCTCCCTCCTCTCTCTCTTCTTTCTATGCTAAGAGAAGATACCCAATTCTGAATACATGGACTTGAGGTAAAACAGGAAAAAGTTCATCTGCCTCTATATTATGAATCTAAACCTGTGTTCTTATTAAAACAATTTTGAGGCATGCATTATTAGGAAGGACAGTGGTGTTAGTTCCTGCTGTCCTTCAGATATTGCTGTTAGTTATTCCTAACCACCCCAGACAGCCTGACAAATATTCACAAATCTCTTTTATTGGGCTTCTTTATGGAGAAAAGCAGGAATGAAATCCAGCAGGTTCTAACAGGTTCTGGAGAACCGGTAGCAGAAATTTTGAGTAGTTCGGAAAACCAGCAAATACCGCCTCTGGCTGGCCCCAGAGTGGGGTGGGAATGGAGATTTTACAGTATCCTTCCCCTGCCACGCCCACCAAGCCACGCCCACAGAACCAGTGGGGAAAAATTTTGGATTTCACCCCTGGAGAAAAAGGGGTTTCATTGGGTCTCCCATCTTTATATGACTCCCACCTTTATATATATTAAGATGGTCTCCATCTTCAGTGAAACAGAAGTCCAATTATCCTGTTCTACCACGTAGAGAAATACACTGAAGATAATGAGAAACAAAATCAAATGATCTTTAAGTGCTTTATCTCATGGCCTGATATTCATCCAGTTTTTTGTGGGGTGGGGACTTCATTCCTCTTCGCTAGCATATTTAGCTCCAGGAGATATGGAGTTCCAAATTCTACCAAATTTTGGCAGAAATCCTCCTTTTCATAGAGGTATAGCCCCCCCCTCCCCCGGTCAAAATTACAGAGTGGTTAGTTGTTGCTCATCAGCCTAACTTGCCTTTGTGGATGTTATAGAAGGATAAAATGTTGGGAAACTGGGCATACCGCCCTGAACTCATAGGTGAGAACCGGGATGTAAATAATAATCACATATCTATATTCATAAGGGATATTTTCTGCTTACGAAAGATGAGAGAAAATTAGGGAATGATAGTCATCTCCTCCATGCCTGAGCTTCTTAGTGATACGAATGATCATTGCTGGATATAACATATCAGATTTTTTAAAAAACAACAATTTAGGATGTAATCAACTAAGCTGGCAAATGAAATGGATCAATAAATAGGAGAAAGAGGAGTCTGTATTTTATATGGCAAGAAATAACCACGAAAACCAAAACAAGAGTCAGGGGAGTGAGATATTTTCATATGAAGAGCAAGTAGGAGGTCTATAGGTGGTTGAAATACATGAAAATATGTTTCATATATTTTAACCAACTACAGATCTTTACTTGATGTTCTTTATGTTTATGTTAATATACTTTTAAAATGTAATCATAATATATTTTATGTTAAAATATATGAAACATAAGTCATTTAATTGACAGCTTCCAATTTTATAAAGAACAAACCATTAAAGTTTACAAACACCACTTATACATGTAATTCTTTTATTTGCATTCTGGATGTTATGTTAAGCCAATCTTATTTCCAGTGCTACTGTTACATAGAAGAGAATCTGGAAGAAGTTATTTCCAGGAGTTCTTAGCTGTCTTATGCTAAGTTCCCAATCATGTCCTTCCATTATTGTACTTTTTTGGAAGGGGAATAGTGAACAACTGGAATACCTGAAAGAACAGGTTAGGGATACATTGTCATGGAGAAAAGTTATCTTTGTACTCCCTAGAAGTTGAAAATGATTTGATGGCACATAATCAATCACTGGAGTGGACTGGTATTTCAGTGTCACTACTTGTACTATCTACCCCCTTTAAAATTCATATCTCAGTAGGCTGGTTAACCTGAAAAATTAACATATAGCAATAGATACAAAGCATCAAAATAAAAACAGAGCAATTGAAAAACACACTAAAATAGGTTGGAAACGGTGCTTTGAAATGTAAAAGGATACATACATACACACACACACATACATACACATACACAAATACATATACATTATTCAAGGCAAAGTTAAAATACAAAATGCAAAACTCCAAAAAACTCCAAACAAAGGCAAAAAAACCCAACACAAAAGAATCAAAACATTAAAAAAAAAAGGTGCATGAAGCCCCCTCCCCCAACACATAAGCACATATTATCCCTCCTAATTGAATACTGATTAACTTACCTAAAAGGTCTATTTTGGGCATCAAATAAACCATTGGTTCCAGAATGACAACTGAAATGACTTTGTTGTGGTATTCTATCTTCCAAAGAAGAAGGGTGAGGTGGAGACTCTGATGAAAATCTGAATAACAGATTTGTCAGTGATAGAGAGCTGGTTCTTAGGGTGACCTAGTTATAGACTATTTAGAATGTTTAAAGGTTAAAATTGTGTTTGGAAACCTTGCAATGGGATATGAACTGACAACAGATAATGGAATACTGTTTAGAGAAGAAATGTATAACCTTGAGATCCCAAGGCTATGTCTGAGTCCCAAAAGATGTGGATATATTCCTTAGAAAGTTTTTAAAAATGCTACAAGATTTTATTTTTATGTATGGCAAAAGAAAAGAAAACCAGCAGTGTCCCATAGTGACTACAGCTTTGAATTAAGAACAGGTAGGCTCAGGTTTATATCCCTATTCTTGTGTTTGATCTATAAAGATGTGTGTGTGTGTGTGGTGTAGGGAGTGTCCATCTATCTATATGTCTGTATGTCTGTATGGATATCTATCTCCATTCATCTGTGGGCCTCAATGGCAACAGTTTCTCTAACCAGCCACTACAACACCAAAATGGCAACACAATGGCTCATTACGTCATAATGTAAATGATGTTTAAATCATGAAATTGTGATGTCTCTCCCTTGTATACATATAAGCCAATGACTCTCACATCACCATTTGCCACACAGCATTGTTGCCATGAGGATTTAATGAAAAGTCACACAGGGCACATTGTCTTCAGCATCTGATAAGAAAGGTGAGATATACATGAAGATAACAAGAAAATTAGATTCATAAATACATGCATTTTAATTACATATAAATCAAAGGTAGTTTTAATTCTGTTAGCAAATAAAACTCTGAAACAGCTACAACCACTCATAGTCCAGATACAGTCCTCTGCATGGAAGAAGTTGGATATCTCTAGATTAAGGTTCAAATAAATACAGGGAGACTGAGATTCAGATTCCTGTTAACTATGGAGCTCACTTGGGATGGCTTTGGCTCAGTTTGTTTGTTTGCTTGTTTGTTTGTTGAGTATGTATTAGATAATATATATAAGTATAAGCATGAATTTGATGAGAATGAGAAATGAGAATGAGAAATGAGAAGTTGCTACTTCTCAGCCTAGCCTACTTTATGATTGTTGTGACAACAAAATGGACACGGAAAGAACTGTCCAGCTGGAGAAAAAGTGGCATATAGATGTAATCAATGGATAGTGCTTGTTTTAAAATGGGTGAGATGTGTATCATAAACCAGGATTCATTTAGTAATCCAGCCACTTTCATTTTGTATTAGCTTTCATTCCTGAATTGTTCTTAGAAATGGCATATAAAGGCAATAGATTGGATTTATCCCAATATGAATGAAGGAGCTGAATTATCCCTTTCAGGGAAGGGTTGCACGGGAGACTCCAGTCTGTTTTGCCAGCACACCAAAATTACCTATACAATTCTTGAGAAGTAATACAATCCTGTTCAAATAAACCAACCCCCTCTTAAGTATACAGATGAACTACTGTACCCAATACAGTGCTTCCATTTTATCACAGAAGCGAGGTTTAATGGTCTCCCTGATCAAGATCAGCTCTATCCCTGTCCACTGTGAGAATCAGTGTCCATGTCCTCAATTGCTCCTTTTATATCTATGGAGAGTCTCTATCATCCAGGTCATGGTTGTCCTAAAGATGCTTTTTTCAAGTGGCAACTGGACTTTCTGGTTTTCCTTTGAAGACGTTTCTCTTCTCATCTAAGAAGCTTCTTCAGCTCTGACTGGATGGTGGGGAGACTGAAGAAGCTTCTTGGATGAGAAGCGAAATATCTTCAAAGAAAAAACTGAAAGTCCAATTGCCTCTTGAACAAAGCACCTTTGGGTGCTTCTTTTATAGTTTCTGGTGCAAGGACTTAATTGTATCTTTATTAATCAACTGCCATGGGAATTCAGAAGATTGTTTTCTTCTCCCTTTATTTGGTAAATCAATGATGGCTTCAAGGAGAGCTGAAAAGTTTCGCTCAGTCCCTTCCGCAGTTCACCAATTGACTATTGTATATCTACGGCGCATAGAGTAATATGAATGTTACCACACAACATTTGAGCATTATTCTGAACCACAGCAGAACTTTTATTTATTTTGTATTTATCACTAACTACAATACAGATCTAGAATAAAACAACTGAAATATTATTTACAACTCATTGTGACACCATAACAAAGAACAAGAAATGCTGAACTAAAAGATCCATGACATATAATGATAACTTTGATACTGTCATAGCAAACAAGAGAAATCTTTTTTATTTTGAAACATCTGGAATGGGCTCCCCTCTGAGATACTAACAGCCCCATTTCAAAGGGCCTTGAAGTAACTCTTCATCCAGGCCTTTGATGAGGATGACTGGTGTCCCATTTTTTTCCTTTCCTGACAAATTCGTTTTTCTGCCATTTTTCTTAGCAACTTTTTGAGTTGTTTTCAAATGTTTATAACAATCTTTAAGCTGTCAAAGTCACCAAGAGTCGGGCAACATACAAATAAACATCAATCATTAATATATTTAAATTTAAAAATAAGCATTTTAGGGTGTTCATTTGAAACCTCTAAAGGCATTTTGGCTTTATATGTTTCCTGGTCACTGATAATAAATGAACTTTCATTTTATTGGACTGAACTGTACTTATTGGCCCATGCC
The DNA here is from genome assembly GCA_022577455.1 of Arizona elegans. Lineage (NCBI taxonomy): Eukaryota > Metazoa > Chordata > Lepidosauria > Squamata > Colubridae > Arizona > Arizona elegans. The sequence goes on from JAKOOJ010000003.1 coordinate 18,837,042, forward strand.
CTATATGAGATGTTGAATGAGGGAGCCTATCTCACAACCACCATTTTGGATGCTGTAAAAAAAGTCACACTGAAAACATCAAATGTCTTGCTGTATTTTGACTCCCAGGAAATGGGCTAGGCAAAAGGGTCAGCCATTGTGCTTTGGGTGCCCAAATATTTACCAACTATATGGCAGAGGGTATTTATTGCCCTACCTCAGTCACTGAAATACATTTTGTTCTTCCCTCTGGTGTTTCTTCAGAAATGAGCTCTGTGCCCCTCCCCCACCCCAGCAATGAATGGAAGATTTATTTTTATGCCAACTTTCTCTTTCTGAGGAAATGGGCATGGATATGAGCTTTCATTTGGGAGGGGACTTGGCAAAGGGATGTCCCAATATTTTTCTGAAAAAGTTTCGGGGACGTTTCCTGAAATACAGTTTTTGATTTGAGCCAAGTCAACCTTTTCTTCCTATTTGGGTCCTCCATTAGAGAAAGACTTGTGGGTGGGAATGGGGAGAATGAGATAGACTCCTTTGAGAAACATGTATAGTAGTTTGCATCCCCGTATGTCACATATCACACATGCCCATGTCGGCGTGTGTACTGCATGAATAGCCAAAACTCCAGGCCAGGTTTTCCAGAGCGCTCTGGCACCGGAGGCAGCATGCTGTGAGAACTAAGCCGGAGAGGGGCTCCTTCATCTAAAACCTCACACAGGGCTCAGCTTACTCTTCTCCTGCTGCTAGAGATCCCCACCTTAAGGAAAAGACAGCCAACAACTTAGAAACTGTCCCAAAAAACCCACTCCTCTTCTTTTAACAGCTTGAAAGTTCCAAGGGGCGGGAACGGGTGGGGGGGGGCGCGAAGAAAAACAAAACAAAACTGCCTTTCCATCCCATCTCATCTCATCCCATCCCATTCCCGCCAGCGAGTTTCCCCGGTCCCAGCAGAGCCCTCCCTTCAAAAGACAGCAAGCGCAGACGCTGCGGCTGATTGGCTCCATGTGCGAAAGCTCAAGAAAGCATCGGGAAAGTTTTGAAAGAAAATCAAAACTTCCTGCTTCAAGGTGGTCCCGGGTTGCAGGCTGGAGAATCGAATATTTATAACGCGTGCTGCTTATGCCTTGGGTGTGCAGGCATGGAAAGCGGCACCCCCCGATCGCCTTTTTAACGGCTTTCAACAGACTCCGGTTTTTGGATTTTATTTTTTAACAGAGGCGAAAGAAGTGGAAGCCCAAGATGTGGAAAGTTTGGGGAATTTGGAGAAAGGTTAGAGCGCTCTCCATTTAGCTGCTGGGAGAGTTGTGATTTGTTTTTGTTTTTTGTTTTTATCTTTAAAAAAAGCGCTTCCCCCTTCCAGCCTTTGGATGTTGTGTTTTTTGGGGGAAAGAAAGTTTATGGGAAGTTTGGAATTTCGGAACCGGGGCCAAATCTTAGGAGTGGATCGCCAGCGAACCTCAATAAAGAATACGAGGATCTCTAATGCCCGTCCAAACATTCCGCCTCACCCTTTGGAAAGGTAAGGTTTGCGTGTGCGTGTAACTCGCAACTAATTATGGCAAATCTTTTTGAAGTTAAAAAAAAATGCCTCGCCTTGGAGGCATCTTTGACAACCTGCAGGTTCGAATGGTTGTAGCGTTGATGACTCCAAGGGAAAAAAAAATGCGGGGAAGGAAAATGGGTTTTTTATTTATTTATTATTTTATTTTTATTTTTATTTTATTTTTTGAGCGAGAAAGGAGTCATCTCAAGGAACTTTAGAAAACAAGCCAAAAGGAGTCCCGGACGGTGGTTTGGCTCTCGGTTCAACAACGCTCCATTTAGAGCAACGCGATAACTTTTTAGCTTGGACATTTCCTCTGGTGGGTGCCTGAAATTGGGAATTCTTCGTGTTCTCTTTGTCAAGCGAAAACAAAATGTGTCAGATCGTTTCTCCATCTGTTTTTTGGGGGGAGGGGGATGGAGGAAAGGAGTCGTTTGAATTAAACAGTGCAAAAAAAAAAAAAAGATTCTTGGAAGCATTTAAGACCCAATTAAAAAAAGGGATGGAAGCTGCAACAAAACCCATCACCGATTGGTTTGCAAAAATGACAGATTGGTAGCAAGATAAATCCCAAATAGAGTCTTTTTACCTGGTTTCCACTTTGTAATTTGGTTTGCTTTCCACATCTCAGTGGCTGGTGTGAAGTCCGTAAGACTGGGCACTTGGGAAACTTAAAGTCTATCTATCTCTATATGAAGAGCAATGGCATTTTTCTTTAACAAAACTTTTTTTTTCCATGCAAGCTGGTCAAACTTCAAAAACTTGGTGTGGGGCGAAACTGATGGATTCTGTAGTTGAAATTCAATTATTAGAACCAGGATAAATTTCAGCTGGGTAAATCAGGACTTAAAATATACAGTTATACAGTTGTTAATTTTGGCCTCCTCTCACACTTGTTTTTAGACCATATCTTTGGGGATTGATTGGGAGGGAGGGGGAGGACATAATTGTTGGAACACAAACAAAAGAGTCCAAAACTCTATTTTTCAAGCTGCCCAGATATCATTTAAAGTCCTTTTCATTCCACAATTTGGGTTTGATAATTTGAATATTAACACTTACCCTTTTTCCTTTATAACTGTCTTTCTTTCACTTTTACTGATCACATTCACAAGTGTCTCATTCTGGAATAAATGGGATTCATGAGGTATGTTTTCACAGCAACTGGTTACAACCTTTTAATGCTCAGGTGTCCTGATTAAGGGAAATTACTTTAGTAGCAAAGGCTCCACATTGCAAAGGGGTTTTCCAAGCCCTCACAAAATTAGACTTTCTGAGGCACTTTAGAAAAAACTGCGATACCTACATTTGTTTAAATGTCTAGCATAGATATTAGTTTATGATAATGTTCTTAATGCTGGGTGAGCTTTCATACCCACACACCCCAGTTTTAAAAGCTACTCTGTTCATTTAGCAAAAAGAAAGAAAGAGAAAAGGAATCCCTTAGCTGACTCATCTCCAACATTTAGTGACACAACAGAGAAAAGAGAAACAAAGCCCTCCATGACAGGCTTGGAAAAATAATTAAGAATCCATTTCCCCTGTCTACTGGAATTGGCAGCTGGAGTGACCTGTGTGGACTTGTTGAACTGCTAAAGGGGATACGGTTGCTGGGGATGCCTCTTGACTGAAGCTCACATTAACAACAATCTGCTGTGGGTGATGGATTGGGGATGGGGGAGGGCAGTGAAAAGGATGAGATGGAATTTGGAGCACTAAGAAATAAATCTTGTGGGAAGTTCTGCTGGAGAAAAAAAAAGAGCTCACTCTGTCCACTCAGGGTTTTGTAAGAGACTTGCTGGTTCCAGTGTTTTGGACACACAAGGAGAGAAAGCTGAGATCAGAGTGAATTTGTTGCTTGCAGATTGTTAGAGGAAGGCCATGGGTGAACATCTGGCTGAAGTCCTAGGACAACTTATGACTTAGTTAATGCTGCTTCCAGGGTCTAATCATGCTCTGAACATGCATCTGTGCTTCTAGAACTATTGGTGTGATAGAGAGACATCCCGAGGGATCCAGGATAGCCCAAATCTGCTGTGTGAGAGCCCTACCAAATTTTAATTGGTTGGTGGTAAAAGATTTTGCTTATAAGTCCTATGGGAAAGGCGTCTCTGCCTTTTTGACACATGCTACAGTATTGCTGTCCACGTTGCTTCTGGAAATACAAAGTCCTACTTACCTTCTACATCTTGAATAAGTCCCCAGTTGATGTCTTATTGTAATCTAAAATCATAAATTCTGACATGACTACTGAATTATATATTCAAAATAATAGAGTGTAAGAGAACCTGATAGTCCTCAGCCGAGGTTGTTTTATTCCCAGGGTAATGTTGTTCACCCATCATATAGGCCTGAAGTTCGGCAGGGCTCTCTACTCTCCCAGCTTATCGAAAAACACTGAAGACTTGGGTTTTCCCCACAAGTGCTGGGATAGGATGAGGTGTCTGCATGTCAGAAGCTTAACTTGGTGCCAGGTTTTTGTTTTTAATGTTTATGGTATTAATAGTTTTAATACAGTTGTTGTTTTCTGATTGACATTGTTTTAATTCTTGATTGGAAGCCACCCAGTTTGGTATAAGATGAAGGTTTTAAATAAATGAAATAGTTAAAAAAAAATCCTTGGTATTATTTGACCACCCAGATGGCAGATAATTGAAAAAGGAAAATTTTAAAGCAGAAAACCAGTAGCAGTAGCATTAAATGGAAATACCTTTATAGTGTTTAGGTGTTTCTTTTGGAGAAGCAAAAAATAGATTAATCTGGCATTGTAAAATATGGACAGTTACAGTAGACACTTTTTTTTTCCTGTTAAAAAAAAGCTTCAATAAAAACCCTATACCTCTGCTGAGTTTACCTTGCAAAGCACACTGAAGTCAGTGAGATATAGAGGTAGGTCTTCCGTGTTTTCAATTGTGTGTACTACAACGTTGCCCATGCTTATTTACCAATAGAAGTTTTGATCAGGAATTTATAGGCTGGACTTTAGAGAATCGGATCGAATCTTTCTTAATTTTTGTGTCACTGCATATTTTTCTGCCTTGCTACTTGGTTGGGCTATTACCTTTATTACTTTTGCTAGCTTCATTCCATGGTTATTTCATCAGTGGTAGAACAGATATATGTCTACAATAGCACTAAGGCTGCAACTTACAGTAATTATTGAAATATAATGTGACTGTAGTAGTACTATTGCTGATGGGTAAAATAGAGGACTTCTGTTAGGATCAGGGTCTAGGTCAGTGATTCCCAACTGTGGGGCCCATGCCCCACAGGGGGGCAGTTTGATTTTTAATGGGAGCAATTTGGAACCTTGTTTAAACCAAGTTAATGGCCTTTTAGGCTTCCTCTGCATGAGTAGGAGTTCACTTTTTGAATAGTAAGAATTATATGTCGGGGGGATGGTCAAAAAAGGGTTGGGAACTACTGGTCTAGGTTGTAATATTTATCAATTTTGCATCTATTCAAAAGTTTGTTGTGTGAATTTTGGGCACAATCCTGCAATAGTTTTAAAAGGCAAGAAAAGGTGCATTTGTCTGTGTACAAAACGTTTACCAACACACTGATTTTATGCACATAATTCCATTATGTAAACATTTTACTGTTTTTTTTAGCCAAGGACTGCTAGGCAGAATTTTAAAAAATGAAAAAAAAAATGAAAAAAAATAACTATTCCAATCTGCATGAAAACTTGGAAGTGCAAATTAGCTTAGTTGACTTTAAGTTGGGCACCAAGAAAAAGAATTCTAACATCTTTAGTTGTGGCTACATATTCTTATATACAAAGCTGGAAAAAAAATATTTCCAACATACTGAAGCCAATCCCCACTTGGAATGTAGTTACTCTGTAGAAACTAGCAAATCTGTGGATATTTAGATCTAGGCCACACAAGATTTGTAAAAATATATTCCTCTAATTTTCAGTCTCCTAAATCATGAGATTGCTCTACATCCAATACAATTCTTCATATTCACTTTGTTGTTTTTTCTGCAACTGAAATTTAGATTGTAAGTTTTTTGTTCAGGGCCTGGTATTTTGCTGTCAGTTTTGGAGAAGTATGAAACTGCACATAGCTTCAGTTTCCTACAGGAATAATACTCCTGAAATAAGTATAGGTAGTCCTCGATTTACAACACTTCATTTGGTAATCGTTTGGAATTACAACAGCACTAAAAAAAGCGACATGACCGTTTTTCACACTTATGGCCATTGCAACATCCCCATGATCAAAATTTGGATGCTTGGCAACTGACTCATATTTATGACAGTTGAAGTGTCCTGGGGTCAATTTTGTAGCCTTCTGCCAAGCAAAGTCAATGGGGAAGCCAGATTCACTTAACAACCATGTTACTGATTTAACAACTGCAGTGATTCACTTAACAACTGTGGCAAGAACGGTCGTAAAAATGGGGCAAAATTCACTTAACCAGTGTCTTGCTTAGCAACTGAAATTTGGCCTCAATTGTGGTTCGTGAGTTGATAACTGCTATGGCAGTTTTTATGATCCTTTTTAGCTGTCTTTCCCAACCTTCCCTCTTTCCTTGCTTTCTCTGTTGTAGCTTTCTTAGTCATGTTGCCTTTGAACAGTTGCCTCTCTCCACCTGGCATTTTGCATTTTGAAAAGGTGGTGTCATGAACCCACATCGTGTGCTTCCCGTCTTGGGGGGTAGACACACCTAAACACCCCCTGGACTGCAGAGAAAGTGGTAAGATAGTGATGGCTATTTTGTGTGTTATCTGGGAACATCCAGCTTCATCCATCTGCTGTGCTGAGGAGGCAAGCGTCCTTTAGGGTGGGGCTGAACATTTCACAGGCCTGCGGCGGCTTCTCACATTCAGGGTGAATTGATTATTCTGTTGGACATACAGTAGATGCTATGGAACCGCCCCACCTAGGAAAGCCTACTATCCAACCCATGACTCCTAAGCGTCCTTTCTCTCTTGCAGCTAACTTTCAAGTGAGATATAATAATCCAGAAGGATTTAGCTAAATTAATAATTCAGAAGCCTAAAGCTTTATGAAAATTATGAATTTACCCCATCTTTGCCGGATGGCACGATCTGTCTACAATGAATGAAGGAATCTCTGGCCTTTATATAGTTTTCTACATAATACATTTAATTTTTCATACATTCCCCACATTTTTACAGATTAAATAAGGGATATTTAAGACACGTTATATTATGCAATATTTGGAAATAAGCCCCACCAAATTCCAGGGACTTTTAGTCTAAGCAGACATGCACAGCATTACAACATTATTATTTTTATACAAACACTACCCCAGTGTTTATCTCTAACTATTTTTCTATTAACTTTCTTATTTTCATCTGTATTCCTGTTAAACATACTAATAAACTTTGTTTTATAATCACCTCTTTTGCACTACATTCTAAACCAACTATATTAATGCTAGTAAACTGATACCTAGCAGGTTCCTTCAAACACACACTTACACATACTGGGAGCTGGTTAAACCATAGATTATTGAATGTACCACAACTGGCTGACCTGGGAGAATTTGCCAAGTAGTAACGCATGGTTTACAATTCACAGTAGCTAGGTTCATGCCATATGCCAAGTTAAAATGAAAAGACTCCATTATGGTTTAGTGCAATGGCTGAACTAGCAACATACCACTCTAAGTATTCTATTAAAGCTGCATTTTTATATAACTTCTATAGGAACCTGGCTGTTTTGAACAACTGCAACTAAAATGTTATTTATTCATTGGTCAAGCACTTGCCAAAGAAGAAATGCAAGACTGGAAAGGATCACAGTATTGACAAAAAGATGTATGCTGTTAAACATCTAACATATATTCCCCCATCACTACCAAATTACAGAAAGTACCTTAATTATTTTGTAATTAAGCTAACTTTGAATTCTTATATTGACATGCATTTTGGTATTTGGCTTTTTACCATATTGCTTCTCTGAACAATATAGGCAGGTTAAATACCTATACAGAAAATGAATGTGAACATCAAAGAATTATGGATAAATTAATGGTATGGATAAAGTAGCATGGAACAGAAATAGAAAAAGATTGCATCATCTATAGTGGCTTTATATTTACATGATTGTAGGAAGGCCTGATTAAAAAAAGCAACTGTGTATGTTAGTAAAAAAAAAGTAAGAGGAGGCAGGGGAAAAAAGGCGATTCACAATGAAGTGTATATTTTCAGAGTTCTTGATCAATAACCAAAGCCATTTTTTCTTCCTCCACTCTGAATTTTTTCTTCCTGTTCGTTTTCAGCAGTCATGTCTTTAGAAATTTACTTTTCCAATACAATAATCTAAGGGAAGAGAAACAGGAAAAGATTTTGTAGTGAAATCCTCACCTTAATCAAGGAATCTCATGGACGCTCCTGTGAAAGTCAAACAGACAGCTTGGCTGTCTCAGGAATTCTGGGAGTTGAAGTCCACAGGTTGTAAAAGGGCCACATTTGCCCACCCCTGGTGTAGCAGATAAAGTTCACTTATGTTCCAGATCCACTTTAAGATGGCTAGTAGGTATCATTTAAAGGAAAGGGGCAGGTTGTCAGAGGCTGTACTTTTATAATATACAAGATGAAAAAACTCAGACAATTAAAAAAAAAACCCACCAAAAGCAAAGATACTACCTTCACCCCAACAGTGCCAGTAATTGTAACCAGATGATTGTATGGTACAAAACATGGCTTATGTGATACATTGTGGGTGGATTTACAGGCAGGGACCCCAAGGATGCTTTATTTGGCCACTGTGTCCACGTGGGACTATCTTTAGTTTCTGCCCACACTGTAAGCCCAATATTATCTCCTTGCCACAGCTACTTATGGAAGTACACGAGGAATAACTCACCACTTGGAACAACTATGTAAAGCAGTCTCCAGCTGCCCGCATCCTACCGTAGGTATCTCATAGGAAATACTATGTACATCCAGACTCTGAAACCTGGACACTGAGATCTGTCATGTAAGAATGAAGTTTCATGTAAGAATTTGATGGCTCTCTCCATGATGTCATAGAAAGTCCTTTGTCAGCCCATTGGAGGAATGGCTTATTACCTCATCCCCTAAATCCCTGTGAGGGAAGGAAATAGTTTTCAAGCTGCTCTGAATGAGGATGCCATATAAGGAGGGTCCATAAACCAATTGAGTGTGAAGGAACTCATTATAATCCCAGCCCCAGTAGTGGCACTGATCTTCCTGATGATACATCCTTATAGATTTTGCATGTTGGACTAGAATATAAATTGGGGCACAGCAGAAAGTAGACACCTGCGCTTAATTTCATCATTTTATTTCAGTAGCAGGAGGATGCAAAGGTTGATTCTATATGAATATATGTTAAATTGACCTATATAAATAAAAAATAATTGAAAGACTTTCCTCCAAGCTTATTAGGAAAGAGTCCAGATCCATAGAAAATAGTGGGGGGAAAAGTTTCATAAAAAGAAATGAAAAGTAGAAGATCTTACCTTTACATTAGGGAGAGTTGGAAGACGTTATTTTACTGTAAGGACCAGGATAAAGATACTACTGATCCATATTCTGTACATTATTTAGCAATGGTAAGAAAAGATGCACAAGCTATAAATTCCCTATGACATGCCTACTTATTTCCATCACAAAATGGTGCATAAATAGGAGAGAGAGAAGAGAGTTTTCCGCTCTGAGAGGCAGCAAATCCAAAGAGAGAAGTGGGAATAGAAAGAGCTATTCTCTTTCTGGTCAGTTCTACATTATTTCCCCATTTTACCCTCATGGGGCTCTTAATTCCCATCCTTTTCTTTCAGTGGTAAATGTTGAGTAGCAAAGCCTGTCTAATCTAAGCCAAGTTCCAGGAGAAAGAATAAGCATGCACCATTTTCACTTATCTTGTGGTACTATTTATTTATTAAATGTATAAGCCTTTAAAATATATTGAATTCCATACCAACTACCCTGAGACTACTTTTACAAATATTATTATTATGATTATCTACTATCAACTTAAACCCATTAGAGCTCAGTTTTCTTTCCATAAGCAACAAAGGGTGGGTTTAAAAAACAAATAATCCAACTCACAGGGTGGTTGTTGTGGGGAAAATAGGTGGAAGGGGTATTGGATATATTTGCCACCTTGAGTTATTTGTAAAAATAATAAAGGTGGGAAATATAAAATAAAATAAAATAAAATCATCCATCCATCCATCCATCTTAAAATATGTAATAACAAATAAACTCTGAGTGGAAGGCTTGTTTCCTATAACGTAAAAGTAAAGGTTCCCCTCACACATATGTGCTAGTCGTTCCCGACTCTAGGGGACGGTGCTCATCTCCGTTTCAAAGCCGAAGAGCCAGTGCTGTCCAAAGACGTCTCCGTGGTCATGTGGCCGGCATGACTAAACACCGAAGTATTATCTGTTTATTTCATGACTGGTTCCACTGGTGTTTGCCAGTTGGAAGGTGTAGCTGTGTAGTAAAGACTGCTAGGGAAGAGAAAGCCAAAAGAAATTATTTCAGGCCTGTAAAGATCACCCAACACCCATCTTTGGAATTTTATAAAACACCAGTCTATAAAACTTAGGGAAACTTCGTTCCTTTTCCTTTTTTCCACATACTTCTCTGCCTTCACTCTCAATTCTATAGTTCTCTGATCCTCCAATTTGCATTGACCGTAGCCAGTTTATGAGAAGCTCTATCATTAACAATAATTAGAAGGGCAGAGAGCCCTGCAGATCTATAGGTATTAATGCAGTTGTACATCTCAGGCAAAATACCAAGGACATTCAGAGAAGAGCAAAACCCAATGAATGGCTACATTCTAATGATAGAGATGTGTGGATGGAATCTGTCAGTATGGGGAATGTTAAATTTCTCATTCTTGAATCCAATGTTTTTAGCTACAGGCAATCCTCAGCTTATGACCACAATTCAGCCCAAAATTTCTGTTGGTAAGTTAAAAATTTTACAACCTTTTTGCTATAATTGTTAAGTGAATCATGCAGTCATTAAGCAAATCTGGCTTCCCCCATTGACTTTGCTTGTTGGAAGCCAGCTAGGAAGTTTGCAAATGGTAATCACATGATCTGAGGACAGTGCAACTGTCATAATTAACATGTGCTAGTTGCCAAGAGCCCAAATTTTGATCGCACAGCCAGGGAGATGCTGCAATGGTCATAAAATGTAAAAATGGTCATAAGTCACTTTTTTCAGTGCCGTTGTAACTGAATGGTTGTAAGATGAAGACTATCTCTGTTGTAAAATAATCTTTCATCACATTTGTAAAAATATAAGCTGAAAACAATATTTTAATAAGTAAACTGTTGAATTCTAATAAGCTAGCTAACAATACTATCATATCTCCTATCTTGGATTAATCCCATTGGATTTTAAGGGATGAATTCTGAATAGGCAAATGACAGACTGTATTATAAAGATGGAACGATTATTCTGCTCCTTTGCAGACATTGGAAAAGAAAGCCCAGTCTTCTGCCCAGTGGTGAAATCCAATTTTTTTTACTACCGGTTCTGTGGGCATGGCTTGATGGGCGTGGTGTGGCTTGGTAGGCGTGGCAGGGGAAGGATACTGCAAAATCTCCATTCCCACCCCACTCTAGGGGCCAGCCAGAGGTGGTATTTTCCGGTTCTCTGACCACTCAAAATTTCCACTACTGGTTCTCCGAACTGCTCAAAATTTCCGCTACCGATTCTCCTGAACCTGTCAGAACCTGCTCGATTTCACCCCTGCTTCTGCCTCATTTTAATCCTCCTAAATATATAACAATGGTTAAAGCATAGCAGAAAGGTAACTATGGTGCAGCTGTGGTGATGCAGTAGTTAGAATGCAATACTTCAGGATAACTCGCTGCTCACTCCAGTTCGATTCTGACCGGCTCCAGGTTGACTCAGCCTTCCATCCTTCCGAGGTCGGTAAAATAAGGACTCAGATTGTTGCGGGCAATAGGCTGACTCTGTAAACTGCGTAGAGAGGGCTGTGAAGCGGTATATAAGTCTAAGTCCTATTGCTATGGCTATTTCAAATCAGAATATTTTATATTAACACATTTAAATGAGAAAAAAATAATAGTTTATTATAGTTTAAGACTTTCTTTTTCTCATCTTCCAAATTAAGAATATCTTCCTTAATTTTTCATTGTGGCATTAAGGAGATATTGTAGTTTAATTAATTCTGAATGAAAGTTATGGTGTGGTAGTTCAGGTAAGCCTGAAACAAGACATAATTTTCTCTACTGTTTTGGATGTTTCCACACAGAAAATCTTAAAACAAGACTTGATATAGTTCTGCAATCCTATATGTAGGAATAAATCCCACTTAATTCAGAAGACTTACTTTTGAGTAGACAGGTACACAGTTGTACTTTCCAGCAGATTTGCAACTTGCATATGCTACATATATTGCCAGAATGTTTATTTATCTTTTCTTCAGACCATTTTCATACATTTAAGAACAACGGGGTGCTGTTTTACGGTAGGAGAATTTCAAATATAAAAAGTAACATGGTGGCTAAAAGTATGTATCCCGTCTGCTTTTCAGACTTTCCTTAAGGGATCCCGTGAGGGTCTTCCAAGGATTCCTCAGGGTAGAAGGGGTTGATCAGATGCTGTTGAAATTCTACTCTTATATTTCAAACTGTTGCCGAAATGATGCAGGTTGGAATCTAACAACTTCAAAAACGGTTGAATTCCCCATCCCATCAACTTGCAGCTGATATAAATATTGTATTTATTATGAAATAATTGAATTTTTTTTGTTGTTCCTTAATGATCATCCATTTTTCTCACTGATCTATTACTATGCAGATTTGAAGACAAAGACTGATTTTTCTTCTTAGAAACTAGAAAACAGGAGGTAGTACATATAAACAAAGAATGAGGTTGTCCATACGTGAAACGCCAGTTCACAACTCAGTCCTAAATTCATTGAATGGCTTGAGTTGTCTGCAGTTAATGTAGCAAGAAAAGTTGTAACATGGGCCAAAACTCACTTAACAAATTTCTCACTTAACAACATAAATTCTGGCCTCAATTGTGTTTGTAAGGCGAGGAGTACCTATATTTGCTAAATCTGTGTGTGTATGGAGGTCTTGCTATTGTGTTTTACTTTTTGACATACCATTGCTTTCGCTTCATTTATCTTATCACCAGAGGTGGTATTCAGCAGGTTCTGACCAGTTCTGGAGAACCGGTCGTGAAAATTTTGAGTAGTTCGGAGAACCGGTAAATACCACCTCTGACTGGCCCCGCCTCCATCTATTTTCTGCCTCCCGAGTCCCAGCTGATTGGGAGGAAATGGAGATTTTACAGTATCCTTCCCCTGCCACACCCACCAAGCCACGCTCAATAAGCCATGCCACGCCGACCAAGCCACACCCATAGAACCGGTAGTAAAAATTTATGAATCCCACCACTGCTTATCTCCTGCTTTTGATTTCTATGAATCTCTATCCTAGATTTCAAAAAAGAATTTGTTAGCAATGTTTATAGATTGGCCCCGATCCTATTGGTTCTCTGGAAATCCTGTAAAACAGTTTTGTAAGCAGGCTTCAGGATTTCTATGGAAATGGGGAGCTCGTGAAATGGCTACTGTAGGAAAGATCCTGAAGGCGCTCCTTTGTGGTTTTAGTTATGCTTGTGTTTTATTTGTTTTGTGCTTTAAGTTTTATTTTTAAATGTTCTGTTTTTTTATGTATGCCTCCCAGAGTCATGTTCATGAGATGGGCAGCTACCTAAATTTGATAAATAAAATAAATGGAATAGTTTCACAATGCCTGTACTGTATACCAACAATCTCCATCCAGTCCATGCATCCAATTCAAAAGGCTATTGTCTCAGAGCATTTAGGGGGCATCAATGTAACTTCCCTTGCTTATACACAAAACAGACATGCATGTGCTTGTCCTATATGACTATGTATATGGGTACACATGCTTTTTCCCACACCCAAATAATATTGGAGTATAAAAACCACCTAGAAGCAGCCCCATGCTGTTTAAATCTTTAAGCTACATGCTATTGTTTAGAAGTTACTTCTTAAAAGAGTCTTTTTCTGAGGCTTTGTATCAAAGGGGAAATGCCTCACAGGCAGTTCTTCCAAAGATGAATCATTCACAGCAAATTCTGGTATGGAAATCTTTTATTTTCCTATATACAAGCTCTTCTCCCTAATCTGGAGCAATATATTGGAAAAGATATATTGTCCCAGATTATGGAGTGTGTAGGTTAAAAGCTTCATTAGGATGGAATAGACCAGCTCTTCCCAAACGTGGGGAGATTACCCAAATTTGGGTAAAGTATTGGGTAATTTGTATTGGGTAATGACACATGAACCCATTATCCAAGTTCAACAGGGAATTTTTAAATAAGGTTTTTCTGATAAGCGGTTTTGGGTAATGAAGGAAAAGGTTTGAGACGCACGGGACTAGACTTTGGCCCTCCAAATCTTCACACAGACATGAAGTGTGCTGGATGATCTTTGGCCAATTGTAGATTTTCATTATAACTTTCTTTTACTGGGATTGTTGTAAAGAGGAAGGAAGGGGAGAGAGGGAAAGAAGACGAAGATAATTTTTATTATTAGAAAACCTGAAGGATGGGATCAAGGCTATTTGTGTGTGTGTGTGTGTGTGTGTGAGTGAGTGAGTAAATAAATAAATAAATAATAAACAAACAAACAAATAAAATGAGTTTTATGTGCAAGCAGCCCATTTTACTTTACATCATTTTTCATGTTTATAGATTGTCTTTATACTCCATCTTTTCTGTCTTTTTTTATTGGCTACACTGGTTTGATAATTTCCTACATCCTTTTTGATCTTCCTCACTTATTGCGTCAGAAGAATGACTGGTAACTAGCCACAACTTTAATTAAAAAATAACATTAGCCTGTTCCTAAAGTCTTCCCGTTCCCAGAAGGCTATTAAGAGGATGTCACAAGGAAGGGTTGTCTATTAGAGGTTGAGGAAGTAAAGCCATTGACCCAGTTTTTAATGTAGACTAAGCCACCTGTTGATCAAATTATGTTGTAACTGGTGGTTTGCCATTGCAAACAACTCCTGTTGTTTATTTAGGAGGAAATTATTTATTTGTTGAATAATATTGATAAATATTGGCTAACCCAGTCTGAACTACTCTAAACAAATAAATAACCAAATAACTCAATAATTACTTAAACCCCAAACAATATTCAGCATAATAACAAACAAACCTATTTTTTTAAGTAAATGTGACTTATCACACTAAGATCCCAAGGCTTGCTAAATTAAAATTGTCCTAAGTATTCTTGGTTGCAAGATATGGAGAGGCCATCCTACTTATAAGAGGAATATGTTTCATGATGTGCTTCTTAGCTCACCCCCTTTAATCCCCTATGGGAAGAGAATCCATAGCAACTTTCTGTTTTTCACACCTTATTGGCAATCCATTTAAAATACACAATTTAGAAACAACGCATAGGAAGGGAGAAGGACAGCCTTGGGTTCTAGTTGGTTAAGGTGATTGACATCCAGATGTTGGGAGCAGCCAGGAAACACTGAGTCAAAACAGGGTATGCATTATTTCTCCCTCTGTTTCTTTTTTGACAATTTCCCCTTTTTTCCACCCCTTGCTGAAGTGATAAGGGAAACGGGGGGCCAAGTATCTTTCTCAGGTTGCATCCCATCACCTTGGCTCAGCTAGTCCTGCCCAGTTGCCCTACTTCCAACCTTTACAACTGAATCTGTTAGGCCTAGTCAACCAAATACCGTAAGTAGGTAAGAAAATAGCAAGGCCAATTCTGGATACTTTTCAGAAGGCTTGGGAGATGGAAATGCTGATAGAGTGAAAGCACCATTAGTGAGCCTGGCATCCTGGAAGCTCTACAATTTGCTTTGGAGTGTCTAACATTGTTGCCAATGTGGGCTTGCGCTGTTGCATTTTATTGCTTGATATGTTCCATCAGAGTCAGAAAATGTTGTATTCCCATGCATGGAAAATAAATGGACCTTAGAAGGGGAAACAAAACTGTTTAGTAAGAAAGGATATACAGCAGGGGTGTCAAACTCGATTTCATTGAGGGCGGCATCAGGGTTATACTTGACCTCTGGGGCAGTGGTGAAATCTGTTACTACCGGTTCTGTGGGCGTGGCTTGGTGGTGATGGGGTAATGTGACTGGGTGGGCGTGGCCAATTTTTTTTTTAATTTTAAAACCATTTTTTCTACAACCTCTTCGGTGAAGAGGTTGTAAAAAAATGCTTTCAAAAGGCTCTGACGATCCCAGCTGAGTTGTCTGATTGGCAGAGACTTTTTTAAAAAGCCTCTGCCGATCAGGCAACTCAGCTTGGATCGTCAGAGGCATTTTAAAAGAAAAAAAGTGTTTTTTTTCTTTTAAATGCCTTTGATGATCCCAGCTGAGCCGTGTGATCATCAGAGGCTTTTTTTTTTACTTTTAAAAGCATTTTTTGGCCAAAGAGGTTGTAGAAAAAATGCTTTTAAAAGTAAAAAAAAAGGCCTCTGATGATTGTGCGGCTCAGCTGGGCATGGGGGGGAGGGCAGGGATTTTTGCTACCGGTTCTCTGAACCACCCGCCTCCAACACTACCGGATCGGGGGATCCGGTCCAAACCAGGAGCATTTCACCCCTACTCTGGGGGCTGGGTTGGGCATGGCCAGGGTGGGTATAGTCAGCTTGATGTCACTCATGTCAGGGGTGCCTGTGGCACGAACGCTTTGCCAGCAAAAACAGTCTCCCGAGCGAAAATGGAGGCCCCGCCAGCTCCCCCCCACAAGCTCCATTTTCGCTGGCAGAGGGCTGCAGGAGGCTGTCGTGACCGAAAATGGAGCCTGAGAGGGCCACACATAGCCTCCCGAGCTTCATTTTCGCTGGCAGAAGCACCACAGGCCGGACCTTTGCTATTTCCAGGGCAGCCCTGCGGGCAGATCTAAGCACCCCACGGCCAGATGCGGGCCACGGGCCTCGGATTTGACACCTCTCATATGCAGTATTTACTTCATCATCCACACCTTTAATTAACACTCTCCTCTTGAACTACACAACATTACTCAAATTGCTAGTATCACTTCTTCACATTGCTTCTTTTATTGTCTTTCATTATTAGGTGGACTTTGGAATGGCGCAGTTGAACAAATGAAGAGTAAAAGAAATAAAAAGTTTCGGGCAACATGGAAAGAAAAGCTAGATCATGCAGCATAGTGATTTAGAAATGAACGGCACAATGAAAAGGGGCATAGTGGACAGGAAAATAATAGCCACCAACTTTCTCCCCCCCTTTGGGGTATTTTTGTTAGATGGTATTTAAAAGAGTGAGTAGTTGTATGTATTGGGTCAGGAGAGACATTTGGTCTGTAATAATATTTGTGGGGCAGAAGCTGTGTGTTGTTTTGCAGAAGCCATCTGTTGACAAGACAAATATGTGTGTGTGTGCGGGTTAACTGAATCCCCTTATGCTTTTCCCCGTCTATCCCCATATAGTTAGGAACAAAACGTTACTGTCTTCACCAGCATTCCTTTAACTTAGAAGATCATTACCAAAAACAAAACAAAATAATGACCATAGAAGGCCATTAGAAGCAAAGTGTTTTCCCACACTTCCTTCTCTACGGCTGTCTTTTCCTCTAGGAATTTAAGATGAGGGTGGGGGTAAGGTCTCCTTTTCAGAGAATTAAGGAAAATCAAATCTTTCCTCCATTAGTGAAAAATGAGAAGAGCGGTGATGAGGAACAATATTTTAAGTGGACATAGACTCAAGCCCACCCAATGTGGGTTATTTTTTCTAACTTTTTTCTAACTGTGTTTTTCTCAGTCCAATATTGTATTGAATTGTCTTTGTAAGTTTTTAAAGCCAAGAACTTTTTTAGATGTTATGTTTGGGTTTCAGCTGTTTTAATGCATGCTTATTTTGGTTTTGACCAAAACACCCTACTAATTTCAATGGAAGTCTTCTATGTATGGGTGATTTTAATGGAGGATGGCCTCACTGCATTTAAAGAGTTGAGATTGTGAATGTTTATACTATCCACGGCTCCTGTCCTCCTCATCTTTCCATTTTTCAAGCGAGTTGTAAAACACCCATCCTCTCAAAGGTACAATGGAAGGACAAGCTGCAGAAGCTGAAGTTTTCTAGATACAGAATTGCCCACTTTCATTAATTAAAAGAGAAAGAGCAACAACAAAAAATCAAACACATGACACATCTCTATCTCATGTTTATGTCATTTCTTCTGCCTTCTTTCCTTCTAAAGTGCATTTGTTTAGGAGTGGAAAAAACAGAATGGTTGCATAATGTCTTTTAAATGATACTACTAGGAACTATCTATCTGGATGGAAGCACTTCAGGATGGTGTGATGCAACCACAAAGAAACTGTGATGAATCAGTCAATTCTTGGCCCCAGTCAGTAACTCATTAGGTAGTTTTAAGCACACTCTTCGCATTTAACTTCAGGACCATAACCTGCTGCATGAAGATGATAAGAACTGTATAGAATTATTGTACAGATTACAAGATAAAATATGTCACATGCTTTTAAAAGATCACTATAAGAACCCCTTAGGGACAAAATGCCTACAATTCAAAAATGCTATGGTAATGCTAAGTTTTATTGCCGTTACTATTCTTCTAAAGAATGCTGCTTAATTATGTTGAGGTGGTTATTAATGCCACAGCATTGTTACATTCTCACTGGGCAAATGTTTGCTTTGGAGTTAAGCCGGGTGGATAAAACTGGGCATAGTTTGTGATGAGATCTTCATTTCCATCTTAAGTGCTTGCACTTCAGATTTGGGCACTGAGCATTTTTCATTGTAAAGATTGTGGAACGCAGCATCAGGGTTACATTGAATTGTTGGGAATTTCTTCATTTAATTAATGGAGTCTCTTGCAGTTCATGAGTAAGAGCGTGATGTGACATGGTGACCTGGCCACCGTGAAGAGTCTTAGGAAACTATTGTTTGCTTAACTGGTGTGATGTTCAGCACCTTGTAATAGTGGGAGTGAGACACCCACCTCATGAAAGGACAAGTAGTTAACTAGAGAGTTCATTATTAATATATTTCCAATGTCAGGGAGATGTGTTTGTGGGATTTTCTATCCAAATAACATAGCCAGGCTAGTATAATGCAAATCTTGGAGGTTGTGTTTCTACATTGGGCATATTTTATGTTGAAAAATACCCCATAACAGCATGAAAAGAATAGAAGTGAGGAAAATGCATTCTGCTTGATTCAGGATAATACTTGAAGCCAGTCCTTTTGGTATCTCCAGATCAGGGGTCAGCAATCTGCGGCTCTGGAGCCTCATGTGGCTCTTTCACCCCTCTGCTGCGGCTCCCTGTCACTCAAAATATGTGTCACAACCGCCAATGTGCAACACCTGCCTGCATGCAATTTATTGAGTTTTTCAACCCCCCAGTAGGCCAACCATGGATAGATCAAAGAAAAGAAAAGTTTCAGAAGAAAACAGAACGTTTAATTCAACTACATACGCTAGTTTTGTGGCCGCTCAAGAAATAGTCAGGCATCGGAAGGGTTTTGTGGCTCCCAGTGTTTTCTTTTCTGTAGGAAATGGGTCCAAATGGCTCTTTTGAGTGTTTAAGGTTGCAGACCCCTGCTCCAGATCAATTGCACTGTCATATGATTTGCAACAGACTGTAAGTGATGACCAGGTTGAGCCTGAGGTCAAGCATGTCATCAGTCTGGAATCTCTTTGCCCCCACAAGTGATCGAAGTCCAGCTCACCTTGAATTCCATTGACTCTTGTCTACCACCAATGTGCTTTGACCTTTAGTAGTTCAGATTCTTGTAGAGAGCTTTAGCGCAGAATAAATCTATATTAATTTGAGCCACCTTGACTCCTGATTTCCTGCGCTTGACACAGACATTAATTTTTGCCTTTTATAGTGACCTTTTTGAGTAGGTCACTTTAACATATGATTTATTTCTTAATCAAAACCAGCTTCTTAATCTAGCTTTAGCTGGAGCTAAATTTCTTGCCATAAGGCATTATTTCCATTGAAGGCAGAAAGACTTGGCATCTCCAATTAAAAGGACTAGGTTCACATATGTAGAACAAAACTTGTAAAAGCCTGCTGGTCAAATTTGATCGTAATTGGTTTATCTTAAAAAAATTTCATAGACCTAGAAAGATAAAAGTATAGAGTTACATTCGGTCATAGTGTTCCAGGTCCAAACTAGACCATCTGCAAATGGAAGGCATTGTTCTTTCACAGGCTCAGGCTCTTAATTTAAGTAGCTCTTCTCTGGCATTAAGATAAGGAGAGCCAAAACAGAACCTTCTGCTTGTTGCAACCCATTTCAGAGAATGTCTTGTTATTGCTTTGATGCCAAGCAATGACTTTTAATAGGTCTGCGCTTTTAGCTCCTAGCTTCCAGTTTAATAATGTAGCTTTGGTGGATTTTATTTTTGTAACTGCTGTTTCTATGCTTTTGTTTTAATTTTGGTTTGTAAAATTATAATTTTAAATAGTTTATGAAATTTTAGTTTTAAATGGAAATTTTCATTAGGAGAGTTAAAATTTATTTAACAATATTTACCTCTGCAGTTTCATGTATAAATATAGGTACAGACAGGTATACATTAATAGTGGCTTTAAAGAAACATACTTTATATTAATAATCTCAAAATAAATTGTAGAATTATACCACTCTAGCAATAAATTTTAACGTTTTTATGTAAAAAAAATTACTTGGATAAACCCTTTTTATGGATTTATTCATTTTCTTTTCTAAATATAATTTATAATTGTAGCTACCTCTGCTGCCTGCCGTCTGCCTGCAATCTGGCAGATCAAATCTCACCAGGCTCAAGGTTGACTCAGCCTTCCATCTTTCCAAGGTCGGTAAAATGAGGAGCCAGATTGTTGGGGACAATAGTCTGACTCTGTAAACTGCTTAGAGAGGGCTATAAAGCACTGTAAAGCAGTATATAAGTCTAAGTGCTATTGTCATTGCTATCTATGTGTTGATAGAACATCATTTATCTCCAGCACACACACATGTGCGTACACCAGTGGTGGGTTTCAAATTTTTTTTACTACTGGCTCTGTGGGTGTGGCATGATGGGCGTGGCATGGCGTGGTGGGTGTGGCTTGGTGGGCTTGGCAGGGGAAGGATACTGCAAAATCTCCATTCCCTCCCCAATCCAAGGGAAGGTTACTGCAAAATCCCCATTTCTTCCCGATCAGCTGGGACTCGGGAGGCAGAGAATAGATGGGGGTGGGGCCAATCAGAGGTGGTATTTACCGGTTCTCCGAACTACTCAAAATTTCCGCTAACGGTTCTCCAGAACTGGTCAGAACCTGCTGAATACCACCTCTGGCGTGTACACACACACACACACGTACACAATCACACAGCACTCTTGAAATCTGTTTCAGAAGATTGGGATAAGTTGCCTAGCAGATTTGGAGGCCCAGAGGTTACACCAGGAGGAGAGCACAGAAAGATCCCATTGCATGAGTGAAGCTCTCTTCATGTCACCCTGGCTGTAGTTCACGATGCCTTGATTTGTTATTTTAGTAAAATCCTGCGGCTTGTCTATTCTTTAAGCTCTGTTTGCAATCTTTAGTTTTTATGCCAGGAATAATATAAACAACTAACTGTTTCTGTTCTTCAAAGTAGCTATTTTTATATAAATAAGAAAATTCAGAGGAACTTGGAATTCTGTATCCCAGAAAGTTGCTTGTTCCTTTGTCAGTCTCTTCAAACACATTAGAAATCTCCACACTATATCTGATGCAGAGGTGGGTTTCAGCAGGTTCGGATCAGTTCTGGAGAACCGGTAGCGGAAATTTTGAGTAGTTCAGAGAACTGGTAGTAGAAATTCTGACTGGCCCTGCCCCCATCTATTCTCTGCCTCCCAAGTCCCAGCTGATCGGGAGGAAATGGAGATTTTGCAATAACCTTCCCCTGGAGTGGGCAGGGAATGGAGATTTTACAGTATCCTTCCCCTGCCACGCCCACCAAGCCATGCCCACCAAGCTACACCCACAGAACCAGTAGTAAAAATTTTTGAAACCCACCACTGATCTGATGCTAATAATTCTTACTCATTTTATCTCTTGAAGCAGGAGCATTGTCACTAAATATAACTTGAAAGTTAAAGAAAACTTATATTTTTCTCCAAAGGTAATCAGATAGAAATGTATTCTGATAGAAAGATTTGGTTATATTTTTATTAAGAAGGACTTGTGTCCTCCCACTGGGCTTTCTTGGGGTTTTTTTTTCTCCTTGAAAACATTTCGCTTCTCATCCAAGAACTGAAGAAGCTTCCTGGATGAGAAGCGAAATGTTTTCAAGGCAAAAAACCCCAAGAAAGTCTAGTTGCCTTTTGAAAAGCACATTTGGTCACAATCAGACCTGGATGATTGAGAATCTCATATCAAGGACTCATATCATTTAATTCTTTTTCCTCATTCCTTGTCACATATAGCACTAGCAGTAGCATGTAGACTTATATACCATCCCATACAGTGGTGGGTTGCCTCCAGTTCGGACGGGTTCGCAAGAACTGGTAGTACAACTGGCGGGAGGCCCTACCCACTGCCCCGGATGTCGTCATCAGTGATCTGCGCATGCGCAGAAGCAAGGCGTGCATGCGAGCGAAGCGAGCGCATGCGATCCCATTTTCCTCCTCGCTGTTCAGACACTCCTCATTCTGGGTATCGATCACTGTCATTTGCATGGCTGAGTGTCAATCAAATCCCTCTGGAGCTGGATCCGCCTCACTTCCTGCTCCTTCCTCAGACTTTTTCACTCAGCCTTTGCAAGAGCATTGAGTGTCTGACCTGTCTTATTCCAATTCGATTTATTTCGCTTTTCTTTTCTTTCTGGCTCTTTAAAATTGCTGGAATTTGTTCTGCGGAGAGCTGCGCTTGCCTGCCTTCACTTCGGTGAAGTTACAGGCTCGCATCGGCGGTTCGGGGCTCCGGCCGCCGTTAGCGGCTTGGCTCGGCTGGCGGCCATTTTTTCTGTTATTTTTTGCCGTTTTGGCCGCCATTCGCCGCTATGCTCCGCGCGAGGCTTCTGACTCCTTTATCAGCATAGTCTCTTCGGCTTGAGTCCCTGCCGGCTGGCAAACTCATTAGCCGTCCTCTAGGGAGTTGTCTTCTACGGTCCGGCCGCAGGCACCTTGTTTCGCCTGGCTTAGGACTTCACTGGAACGTTGCCTCGCAGGTCGCCATTTTGTGCCGTTTCTCGCCACGTTTTTTCGGCTGATTCAAAGGGCACACCGACCAGGCCTTGGGTTCCTGGGTCGCTACATTGCCAGCAGGTGTGGACGCTGTCCAGGGCATACCTGAGAAGTGCAACAGGGAGAGAGGCATACCTGAAGGATTCAGGGAAGTACTCATAATTTATTTTTATATATAAAATAAGAAATAAAAAAAAAAGAGCCTAGATCATTGCGAGAAGGAATTAATATTTGTATATAGTTAATTGCATCAGTTCATTATTATTATATATTAAAAATAAAATAAAATAAAAGTAAAATAAAAAATAGTATAAAAAATACAGCAAATATATATATATATATCAAGCAATTTGAGATATTTAAGGCATTATTATACTAGTAGCCTGCATAGACATTTATATAGATTTTTGATTGTGTATTCTGGATCCAATGGAGGACAGGGAGGCTATGGCACTTTCCTCTGATCTGGATAAGAGTCCCTCTCCCTCTCCAGTGCCTTCCCCCAAACAAGCCAAAGGGAAGAAGACTAAAAGTTCTAGGCATGGAAAATCTTCAAAGTCTACCAGGCTGGATAAGGATGCCCAACGTAGACATAATGCACTAGAAAAACAGTTTTCCAAGGCGCAACAACAGGCTCAGGGCCGTTGTGAGGAGCCAGTTAGTGCAGAAGTAGGCCAAGAGATGCCTCATGATCCTTTGGTTTCTCATAGTGTAGATAATCTGGCTGGTAGTTCGGGTGAGGCTCCCCCATCCACTTCCCATGGGTTGCCACGTGCTGCTCCCACTCAGCCCCTTATGGAAGCTAGATTCCGTTCATCTAGTATGGCTAGCCAATTTTCTCAGTCTTCTAGGCGTGCTCCTGAAGCTACCTTTACGCCCACTGCTGCGGGCCTCCGCCCAGAGGCGTGCCCTGCCTTTCCTCAACCAGTCGATTTTCAGTCCTTTTTTACGCAAGCCATGTCCCATATGTTCCAGATGGGATTGCAACAAGCTTCTGGTGCCTTTCCTGCTCCAGTCTGTGCTCCTGCAGCTCCCTTGCAAATGCACCCGCCTTGTATACAACAACAACCGCAATTTGCCCACTATGGTTACGTGAATGAACCTGCCTAAGAAGAAGACTTCTTGGAGGACTTTGAAATGTCTGAGGATGAGGAGGAGGTTCACGACAAGCCAGCCTTCCCAGGCCTTTTCAAGCCTTCTCTTTTCCGTTCCCTTCTACGCAAAGCAAAAGCTGCCACTAATATGGATACTTGCATTCCTCCGGGTTCTGCCACTGACCCTCCTGGTCCTTCAAGTCATCTATTTAATTTGCCTCAACCTGATTATGACTTTGTTCCGTGTCCTGATCTTTTCTGCCAGGTTATTCAAAAGCCTTGGGACCGCCCTACTTCGTTATCTGGCCCGAATTCGTTCGATAGAAAGCTTTACGCTTCTGCTCCAGCGTTGGATGCTATCTTAGAGTTGCCTAAGATTGATGACCCGGTGGCCAGCCTCACATCCTCTTCCATCTTGGTCGGTGAGGCTGGAGATGGCCTTAGATTCGAGGATAAGCGGGCGGAGATGTCTTTTCGTAAAACGCACCAAGCAGCAGCTTGGGCCATTCGGGCTGCGACTTCCTCTTCATTCTTCAATCGGGCTTCGCTGGTGTGGTTGCGTCAATTGAAAGACAGGATACCACCGGAAGATGCGCGCTCGCAACAGGACTTGGCCAAACTGGTGGCAGCGGCTGAATATTCCGCTGATGCGTCCTTGGACGCGGCTAAATTTGCATCACGTGCCTTGGCTTCCACGGTTTCTTCTAGGCGTCTCTTGTGGCTCCGTAACTGGAGAGCTGACGCTAAATCCAAATGGCGCTTGACGGCTGCTCCATATAAGGGACCGGCTTTGTTTGGATCATCTCTAGATTCTGTTCTGGTTGAGAACCGTGACAAGAAAAAGGTGTTACCCACGTCTTTTCGTCGCCAGGATCGACGCTACGTGCCTTATAGCCGACAGCCTTTTCGTCAGGACCAAGGCGCTGGCGGCGCCTCTTATTACAGATCATCACAGTTCCAGTACCAGCCTGCGTCAGACAGATCTTCCTTTCGTGACCGGGGTCGCTGGCAATCAAGCTTTAGACGGCCCTTCAAGTCGGCTACTAGTCGCTACGCCAGGCGTGGTAAGTGACTCACCGTTCCCGGTCCCGATCGGTGGCAAGCTCCAGGTTTTTTCTCACCGATGGCCAGCTACAACTTCGGATGCCTGGATTGTCCAAACTGTCACCGACGGCTTACGTCTGGAATTCACCACCATTCCACAAGACTTTTATGCTCATTGCCCTTGGCCGTGCCAACCGGACAAGCGTTACCTCCTGTCTTTCGAAATTCACCATCTGTTGCAGATTCAGGCCATAGAACGGGTTCCTTCGAACCAACTCAAAACCGGCTTTTATTCAACGTTATTCCTGGTTCCGAAAAGTTCGGGAGACTGGAGAGGCATTTTGAACCTTCGACGTCTCAATCAACACATCCTATACCGTCGGTTCAAAATGCATTCCCTCAAGTCCTTACTAAGTTGCATCCGACGGGGGGATCTGATGCAATCTGTAGATCTAAAGGAGGCGTACCTGCATGTCCCCATCCACCTATTCCACAGGAAGTACCTTAGGTTTGTGTTTGGAGACCAACACTTTCAATACCGGGCCATGCCATTCGGCCTGTCGTCAGCCCCGAGGACATTTACAAAGTTGCTAGCAGCGGTGGCAGCGTCGCTCAGAGAGGTTCCTGTCCGCCTGGCATGCTACCTCGACGATATTTTAATCCTGTCGTCCTCGCCCGAACAGGCAATCCAAGATTGGGAACTGGTAGTTCGCACCCTTCAAGACCACGGGTTCACTTTGAACTTTGCCAAAAGCCACCTGTCTCCCACAACTCGCATTTTGCATCTCGGAGCAACGATAGATTCGGCTCTTTGTATGGTCTTCCTATCCCCCGACAGACAGAACAGCATACGGACTCTGGTATCCCAAATCTTAAGCCACAAGTCTGTAACTCTACTCACTCTTTCCCAACTGTTGGGAAAATTGATTTCATGTATAGACGTTGTCCCTTGGGCGTGTTTCCATCTTCGTCGCCTTCAATGGTTCCTGCTCCCTTACCAGAGACAAGGTCGAGCAGAGTCTCTTCTCAAAGTAGCAGTCCCAGCGTCAGTCCGTGTGATGAAATGGGGTTGAGGGGTACCCCGGACCGTGAACCAGCTCATGAGTAAACACACTGAGACTGAAATGATTCTGACAGAGGCGTCTTGTGTAAAAATATAATTTACTTTAAAACATTTAAAAAGCACTATGTCTTTATGAAAACACATTAAAAACAAAGTCTTGTCTGGGTATGTGAGGCAAGGCTATCTCCCTAGATCCCTCTCCACAATACCGAAAACAGTTCACAAAAGAATAAAGCTAGCATGAAGGTAAGCAGCTTCGGCGTCGATACATCATCAAGGCAATCATAACGAGGGCAGCACGAGCCTCACAGCTGAAAGTCACCTGAAGTAAAAACAGTTTAAACAGCAAACATTGTTTGAAGCTTGTGGGAGGAAGAAGGTCCAGCAACAGCAGTCCCGATGATAGCTTGCGTGCTACAAAACAGCAAAAGGCAAGCATCCGTGGGAGTCTCTCTGTAATGACGTCTGGAGTCCTTATCTGCATTCTTCTCCCATCAGCGGCATTGCCCAAGCTTCCTGCAGGAGCTGCGCATTTAGGCCTAGAAGACTAGGCCCAAGTAGCAAGCGAAAGGTCCTTGCTTATGTAAGGAGTCAACCTGCAATTATCCAGGGCGGGGAAGGCTTGCAGGTAATTGGCAACAGTAGATGGCTTGATTAAAACCATACTGTTTGTGAGTAGGCAGATAGCCACAGCAATCCTGGAAACACTCGTGACAATCCCCTTCTCTGCGGCTATTTGACTCGTTAACAAACATACATTCTACATTGGGTACATATATACATCAATGGGAAGTACATTCACATAGCCATTGACATTTTACCCAGGAGATAGAGGTGTTGGTCACGGGGCAGCGGTTTGGTAAACACGTCCGCTACCTGTTCCTTGGTTTCACAATACACAGTCTTAATGAAACCTGTTTTCACCAATTGCCTCACATGTTTGTTTTGTATATCAATATGGCGTGATCTCTGGCCTACAGCATCGGCTTCCGATATGTTAATGGCAGCCATGTTATCCTCATAGACTTTTATAGGTTGCATGGGCTGCCTCCATAAGCTTACCAGAAGATCGTCAAACCAAACTAGGTTATTGGAAGCTTTGGACAAACTCACATACTCAGCTTCCGCTGTGGAGGTTGCAATTAACTTCTGCTTCCCAGAGTACCAATACACGGGGCTACTATTTAGGTATACAATGTACCCCGAGGTACTTTTTCTAGATCTAACATCCCCTGCCCAATCGGCATCCGAAAAACAACTCAATCTTAATTCTCTAGTTGCTTCTGGTTCCAATAACAATGAATAGTTCACAGTACCTTTTAAATATCTCAGGAGTCGTTTGATTCCGCTCCAATGGTACTGTGTAGGATGTTCAGAATGTCTAGATAACACATTTACACTTAGACTGATGTCCGGTCTAGTCCATTTTGCAATGTACAACAACGACCCAATCACGGACTTGTAAAGGGTCTTATCCTCAAACTCCGTGCTCTCAGTGTACATATTCTTAAGGAAATCTGTTGCCATAGGGGTATCACATGGCTTCGCCTCTACCATGCTACACTTTTTAAGCAATTCCTGAATCTTATCTTCCTGAGAAAGCCGAAACCCCTTCTCGGTTTTTACGAATTGCACCCCTAAAAATTTGCTAATGTGACCTAGTGGTTTTAGAGCGAAACTCTTACTTAGGTCCTCAGAGAACTTCTTATGCCTGTTCTCTGATCTGCAAATATATAGTATGTCATCAACGTACAACAGTACTGTTTCCCTAATGTCCTGATCTTCCTTGACAAAAACACACTCGTCAGCTGACGATGGTAAAAAGCCCATCTCTCTCAGGCTTTTTGTGAGACACTCGTACCATCGTTTACCAGATTGTTTTAAGCCGTATAGGCTCTTATTCAACAACCACACATCATCTTCCCGATGGCTTACTCCCTGAGGAATCCTCACGTACAGCTCTTTGTCTAACTGGGCGTGCAGGTACGCGGTCTGAATATCGAACTGATACACATGTTCGCCTCGCATGGTAGCGATGGTGAGAGCTGTTCTCACGCTCTCAGGGCGCACCGTGGGCGAGAAGGTGTCCTCATAATCGTCAGGGAATCTCTGCGAGAATCCCTGCGCTACTAGTCTCGCTTTATAGACAAAACCCCCACCTTCAATGGGCTTTTGCTTGAAAAGCCACCTGGTGCCGATCACCCTCTTGTCTTTGGGCAATCTTGTTGGCGTGAATACGTCCAGCCTTCTCAGGCTGTCTAATTCCGTATCCATGGCAGCCAGCCATTTCTGTCGTTCATGGTCAGGTAAGGCCAACACATCCTCATATCTCTGAGGGGTGGCCAAAACCTGGTTGACTGAGGTAACAAAGTCGTTGTACCTCTTAGGCTTATTGCCCCTGGTAACCCTAACTGGTCTGCCTTTAGGAGAGTCACTGACATCAGAGTTGTCCGATGAGTCATCTACCTCGTGACTATCACTATGCGTCTCAGAAGCTGGGTGCCTATCCTTCCTGGCTACCCCCATCTTACGCTTCAATACCCCTTTCAAGGGTGCCTGGGATGCATGCTTCCCAGAACCAGATGTATCCCTATCCTCGGGTAGGTTCTCCGATACATCCTCCGCTCGCCTATGACAACTACGGGAAGGGTTCTGAGTAAGAATCTCATTGGCATGGATCTTACTCCAATTGGCCCCTTCGTGAAAGGTGGCAGACCTCGATATCATTAGTTTCCCGTTAGGGTAGGCAAACCTAAATGCCTTGGAGCCCTGCTCATAACCAACAAATCTCAGTTTAACAGAGATTGGGTCTCCCTTTCTCCTGAGCTCCTTCGGGACATGAACATCGGCCATCGCTCCGAAAACGTGGAGGTGTGCCAAGCTAGGCTTATGGCCGTATAGCACCTCGTATGGGGTCTTCTGCACTACGCTAGACCATACTCGGTTCAAGGTGTAATTCGCGTATCTAACTGCTTCTACCCAATACGCGAAGTTTAATCTGGAATCCTCTAGGGCGCACCGCATCATAGTTTGTAACACGCCATTGCGTCGTTCTGCGACGCCATTTTGAAATGCAGAGTAAGGCGCGGTGCGTAAGTGGACTATGCCCTTACTCCTCAACCAGCTGGAGAACTGCCTGGAATTAAATTCAGTACCCCTGTCAGTTAAGATTTTCTTAACTCTGACCTTATGCTGGTTCTGGACTAAGTTACAAAATTCCTTAAACTTAGTCAACGTTTCACTCTTGGACATTAGGGGAAAAACAAATCCAAATCTGCTATGGTCGTCTACTATGGTAAGAAAGTACCGTCTCTTACCCACGGAAGGTGCGAATGGACCCACCAAATCCATGTGGACGAGCTGAAACGGGTGTTCAGAGTACCTCTGAGACTTCTTGGGCGCAGATTTTACCTTCAACTTTGCACTCCTACAAATTGAACAGTCTAGGAATGTGTTACAGTCATTGATCTTGGTTCCCCTTGAGTGTTCGGTTACCTTTTTCACTATAGGAAAACTCACATGACCTAGCCTGCGATGCATCAAGTGAGCACATTCATTGTGCAATGGCTCTCCTATAGAAATTGCATTAGCATTTTCAGGTTTCCTATTATCTGACTCTAAGTTAAAATTTAAAAACTTTTTATTAACTTTACATTTGTCTTTACAAGGCTTCCTCTGGTGAAAGTCTTGACCCTCATCACCTAGTTCTAACTGTGATTCATTGTTACTACCAATTGAGATAGTATAATTGCTATCACTGCAGGTCTCAGCATTCGTATTGGGGGAATAATAAGGCAAGCCACCTATCTTCAAAACCTCCCCAATCACACATTTGTTGTTTTTGATCACAGCTGTTCCTCCTGAGAACAGAATCTCCATTCTGGGGTTCTCACATATCCTCATTAGGCTTAGCAAATTATGATCTATCTCTGGTACATACAATGCTCCATGAATCTTTCCTATCCCAGGAATATAAACATCTCCAATGCCAACAACATTGACCTTTTTACCGTTTGCAACTTTGACCATGGATTGATGCCTTCTCATATTAACAAACAACCTTCGGTCACTGACAACATGGTTACTGGCTCCACTGTCCATTAACCATAGTTGCTCTCGCTGTT
The DNA here is from genome assembly GCA_022577455.1 of Arizona elegans. Taxonomy (NCBI): domain Eukaryota; kingdom Metazoa; phylum Chordata; class Lepidosauria; order Squamata; family Colubridae; genus Arizona; species Arizona elegans. Next base: position 18,867,085 of record JAKOOJ010000003.1, read on the forward strand.
CCCTTGTAAGCTCTGACTCAGTAGTTTCCACTATACCTACAGAGCCATCATTAAACCTGGGTTTGTTCCCTTTGTTGCCTTCATTCGGCTTTTTACCCCTTCTGTGGTTAGGAACGTCTCCACTTGGCTTTCTGCCTGGAGGAAGTGACCTCCTTTTACATTTATTATCAGAAGGTGTCTTTACACTTGCCCTAGCATTTACATTTTGTGGGCAATCCCTTCTATAATGTTCTGTTGAACCACAATTGAAGCATTCCCCGATAGCATATGCTCTATCTGAACTATCGGGCCTTCTTAAAGGTTTTTCCTTTTTGTGAAAAGCCACCCTGCATTTTCGCAAGTTATCTTCTGCAATCAATCTACCAGATAACACTTCTAAAGATAAGTTATTACAACTAACATTATCCAATTGCGATATAAAATTATCCCAGCTAGGGTCAAGGGAATTGAGTATAACAGTAATGAGGGTTTGTTCAGACACTGTTTCCCCCATCAACATCAATTCCTGCCTTAACCTGTTTAACTCACATAAGTGTTCATTAATATCTACTCCCGCCTTCAACCTTGCGGAATAGAACTCCCTATAAACTCTGTTTGTAACATGGGAGCTTTTTGAACAAAATAGCTTATGCAGTTTCACCCAAACTTCTGTTACGGTCAGGTTACTAGGTATACTGGGATATAGTGCAGGGTCAATGGACATCAATAAAATACAAAAGGCCTTATGATGTAAAAGATCAACTTCTAAGGACCATGGTCTAGGTGGGGGTTTTAACAACAACGATAAAACATTCTCTTTCATTAAAATTACTTGAATACTTTTAACCCATTCCTTAAAATTTCCTCCACCCACACTTAAACTTTTAAAATTAGGAGGAAGGACCTGTACATTATTAAACATGGAAACAGACATTAATTGGTGTTCAAAATGTGGTCCATCCTGGAACGGGCAATAAGGCATTGGAATAGAAGCACACAGCACAGTGTCTTCTATCTGGCATTCTGACAATCGTTCCTCCCCAATGGGAGGGATTAAAACTTCAGGTTGTGCGGATGCAAAGCTCATCCTGGTTTGATCACAAAAACTTGAGGGTCCTCTCTGGTGCACATCTCTAGGAATTTTTGGACGCGCTCCCAAATTCCTATCTTCAGTTGAGGCAGCCTCCGGAACCGTCCTGGATGTCGATGTCATCACGGATGGATATATCCCACTCGTGGCGTGCGCTGAATTAGTCGCAGACATCAGGGGTGCTTTGGTATGTGCAGCTCCTATTTGTTGAGCCGATGGTGCCTGCAAACCATCGCCTAAAATGGTTGCCAAAGTTTCTATCACACTTGCAACCTTACGCTCAACATGAGAGTCTCTTAAATTTTTAGCAGAAGTCACTGATGTCATCAAGGGAGCTAAAGTCTTTATGGCCTGATCTATGATGGCTTCAACAGCAGGTGGCGCAATATCAACTTGGCCATGCTGGTTTAACAAAGAAGCAGGAACATTCGAATCAGGCAGTCTGTTATCCCCCATTCTCCACTTATGGTCTGAGGTGGGGGTTTTAGGAAAAGATTGAAAGTCTCTTACCGATCCGGTGTTTTCTAGGACTTCGATCTTCTTTCCTTTCGCAGCTGGATTCTTTAATAATCCGCTAGAATCAGCAGTCGGGTTCTGACTTACTGTGGGCAAACCTAAAAGCTGAAGGATTGCCTTCCTAAACTCATCATCCACCTCTGTATTTGTTTTCAAGACCTGAAGTGGCGTTCTTCCAGTCTCTACTTCTTTAGGTGATGATGGCTTATTCACTATCTTAGGCCCTTCAGAAGTTGAGGCCTCTGCTCCAAAACTTACAGCTCCACTATTCTCTAAATCAATTAGAGTTTGGGGTTTTTCAGCCAAAACATTTTTGGCCTGAGCCCCGGACAGTTCAGTTTGTGACTTCATACTTTTCGCTGCTGCTGCTGCCCTAGTCAACATCTATTCAACTGCAGACATTCCAGTCTAGCGCGTTACCACATGAGCGTAGGTTCGTTAAACCATCCTCTGCTACCAACTGTTACGAAATGGGGTTGAGGGGTACCCCGGACCGTGAACCAGCTCATGAGTAAACACACTGAGACTGAAATGATTCTGACAGAGGCGTCTTGTGTAAAAATATAATTTACTTTAAAACATTTAAAAAGCACTATGTCTTTATGAAAACACATTAAAAACAAAGTCTTGTCTGGGTATGTGAGGCAAGGCTATCTCCCTAGATCCCTCTCCACAATACCGAAAACAGTTCACAAAAGAATAAAGCTAGCATGAAGGTAAGCAGCTTCGGCGTCGATACATCATCAAGGCAATCATAACGAGGGCAGCACGAGCCTCACAGCTGAAAGTCACCTGAAGTAAAAACAGTTTAAACAGCAAACATTGTTTGAAGCTTGTGGGAGGAAGAAGGTCCAGCAACAGCAGTCCCGATGATAGCTTGCGTGCTACAAAACAGCAAAAGGCAAGCATCCGTGGGAGTCTCTCTGTAATGACGTCTGGAGTCCTTATCTGCATTCTTCTCCCATCAGCGGCATTGCCCAAGCTTCCTGCAGGAGCTGCGCATTTAGGCCTAGAAGACTAGGCCCAAGTAGCAAGCGAAAGGTCCTTGCTTATGTAAGGAGTCAACCTGCAATTATCCAGGGCGGGGAAGGCTTGCAGGTAATTGGCAACAGTAGATGGCTTGATTAAAACCATACTGTTTGTGAGTAGGCAGATAGCCACAGCAATCCTGGAAACACTCGTGACAGTCCGCCTCTCCCTGAGGTGGTGGATGTCTCCGGCCCTTGCCAAGGGCGTGCCCTTTCTGGAACCGGAACGGACGGTGTTGACCACAGACGCGAGTTTACGAGGCTGGGGGGCTCACCTCAACCTTCAGTTAGCCCAGGGAGTTTGGTCGGCGACAGAACGTTTACACAACATAAACTGGCTGGAGCTCAGAGCAGTTCGATTCGCTCTGATGCACTTCAAACACCTTGTATATCACCGGGACCTTCTGATTCTAACAGACAATGTGGCCACCAAAGCCCATATCAACAAGCAAGGAGGGACTTGTTCCTGGGCACTTATGCAGGAGGCGGAGCGTCTTCTGTCATGGGCAGAGCTGCACCTCTTGTCGATAAAAGCCGAACATATTTCGGGGACCCTGAATCGAGAAGCAGACTGGCTCAGCAGAGACCGGATAGACAATGCCGAGTGGAGGTTAGACCCATCCCTGTTCCAGGATCTGACCAGGAGGTTCGGTCTACCTTTAGTGGACCTGTTTGCGACAGCCCAAAACACCCAATTGCCGAGGTTCTTTTCCCGCTACCCATCTCCAGCGGCGGAGGGTCTAGATGCCCTTCGGAGCCCGTGGCCTCAAGGGCTTCTTTATGCGTTTCCACCCCTTCCGATCCTCGCCAAGGTCAACCGGAAGGTGATTCAGGAGCATGCGAATCTTCTGCTAGTAGCTCCTTACTGGCCTCGGCGGGAGTGGTTCGCCGACCTCAGAAACCTATCTGTCGAACCACCGTGGAGGATTCCGCCCGGCAGAGCAGTGTTAACTCAAGGGGCCGTATGCCATCCGGATCCAGAATGGCTTCAATTAGCCGTGTGGCATTTGAGCGCATAAAGCTCTTCAAAGACAATTTGTCTGAGGACGTTATCTCCATTATTCAGGCAGCCCGCAGACCATCGACAATTCGTATTTATGACGCCTCATGGGCTGCCTTCACGAGATGGTGCGGAGATCACCATGTTGACCCCACAACGCCATCGGTTCCGGACATTCTGGGTTTCCTGCATGCGGGGTTCTCCAAAGGATTGGCTCCTGCGACTCTACGCCGACAGGTGGCGGCCTTGGCTACTGTCCTGTCAGGAGATGCTCGAGTTCCTTTGTCGCAGGATCCTAGGATTCGTTCCTTTCTCCAAGGGGTCTCCAACTTGCGGCCTCCACCGATTCACCGCTACCCCACGTGGGATCTTACCTTGGTGTTGCAGGCCTTGACGGCACCACCGTTCGAGCCGATTGCTACGTCCAGTCTCCGATATTTGACCTTGAAGATGGCCTTTTTGTTGGCAATTACTTCGGCTCGCAGAGTTTCCGAAATCGCAGCCTTGTCTATGAGGAGTGATCTCTGCATCTTCTATCCTGACCGTGTTGTGTTACGCTTGGACCCAGCCTTTGTTCCCAAAGTAAACACCTGTTTTCATCGGGCCCAAGAACTTGTCTTGCCTAATTTCTGCCCGAACCCTCGTCATCCTGTTGAGAGGCGCTGGCATACTTTGGATGTGCGACGAGCATTGAGAAGATACCTTAAACGGACTGCATCTTTCCGCAAGACTGAAGCTCTGTTGGTGTCTTTCCTTCCCTCTTCCTTGGGTCAGAAGGTTTCCTTGCCCACTGTAGGCAGGTGGCTCAAGGCCTGTATTGCTAAAGCATATGAAGTGCGAGAGCTCCCGTCCCGGGTGGTATAATGCCCCACTCTACCCGTAGCGCCGCAACATCGGCGGCTTGGGCTACCCAGGCCTCAGTAGATGATATTTGCCGGGCGGCCACATGGTCTTCCCTCTCTTCCTTTGTGAGTCGCTATAGACTAGATAAGTTTGCCTCTGCTGACGCTGCATTTGGCAGACGTGTGTTGCAGTCTGTAATCTCCCCGCAAGGCCAGTCTTCGGCTTAGTTCCCTCCCTTCTCTGTCAACTTGGGTATGTCCCAGAATGAGGAGTGTCTGAACAGCGAGGAGGAAAATGGTCGTTGGCTTACCTGAACGACCCTTTTATCCTCGCTGTGAAGACACTCCGTCCCACCCCTGATCTTCGCCGGGTCTGGCCTTGGTGGGGGTCTGCTTTCTTTCCCTCTGTAGCTGTCTGCTTCCGGTGTCGAGTTCTGGCGGTGTTTCTTCATGACAGTCCTAATGTTCTTGGACCACGTTGCCTTCGTGAAAAGTCTGAGGAAGGAGCAGGAAGTGAGGCGGATCCAGCTCCAGAGGGATTTGATTGACACTCAGCCATGCAAATGACAGTGATCGATACCCAGAATGAGGAGTGTCTTCACAGCGAGGATAAAAGGGTCGTTCAGGTAAGCCAACGACCATTCTGAACCGGTAGTAAAGATAAGTAGGACACATCCCTGGTCCCATAGCGCTTTACATCAGTCTCTGGGGGGATTACAATGTCATGATATTGCCCCCAATCATCTGGGTCCTCATTTTACTGACATCGGAACGATGGAATGTTAAGTCAACTTTGAGCCCTGTCAGGATCTAACTCCAGGCTGTGGGCAGAGTTAGCCTGCAATACTACATTCCAACCACTGCACCACCAGGGTTCCCTGGATATAATGTTACACTATAGCGAGACCTAAATTATTATCTATATTTAAGACTTTTTCAAGCTTGTACCTAATGTTGAATATCAGCTACTGTATAATACCGGTGTCAAACTCACCGCGTCACGTTGCTGTCATGTGACACATCACTATGTTTTTTCACGGAGCTGGGATGGGTGTGGCCTACATGTGACGCATTCGGCTTGTGGGCCAGTTTGACACCCCTGAACTACAAGTTTGAAAATGTTGTAAATAGAAATATAATAATGTTGATTTTTATTTGAGAATGAGAAAAATCCAGTGCCGCAATTCATACAGAGGAAGAAAGAGAGTTCCTTGGTGTTCATCTAAACTTTTGGTAACTACATGGACACATCCATTTAATTTTCTTTGCAACAATATGGGATTGATATGTGTTGCCTTCTTATGGAATTTTTTTACATCCTAGTTTATTTCATAACCCTTACAAGGGTTTCATGATCTTAAAGGTTTGGGTATTCTTGTCCAAACTTTTATGAAACGTATGCACTCACAAGATTTTGGGAAGTACTATTGTTGCAGGATCCAATCTGGGTCAGACAATGGCTCAGTCACTGGGTTTAGTTTTCCAAGCTTTTGGACTTGTGCTGGAGCCCATCCTCAGAGAACTTCTTCCTCACCAGAATCTGGTGCTTGCAAGACCAGTGACTGAACCAGATTGGATTCTGCAACATTATCCTGAAACACATATATTTGCCTTCATTTATTAATACTGTTGTTAATTTTAGTTTTGTTGATTTTTTTTTAAAAAATTATCAGGATATATAGTTGAACACCTCCGTATACAAATTTGTAATATAGGGTTAGAGTTCTTTCTAAATTGTTCTGAATAAGTTAACTGAAAAAGGATGAATTCGTTATTTATTCATTCCAGATGTTATATATATCCATAACATGAAAAGGCGAGAAAGAGATAATCTTTTTTTAATATTTATTTCAGTGTTGTTTTTTTTCTATTTTGCTTTTTCTTAAATTGTTTCTGAAATTATTTATACTAGTGGTCTTCATGTCTTAATAGTTTATAACACAAGACTTTGCAAATCTGTCCAAACATTCAAATATATCCCTATATATGGATTTGCCGTATCTTAAAAGTGTCATTCATACGTATCTCTTTTTCAACATCACACAGGACTTTATTTGCATAATCTCTTAATCCTAAAGTGCATCATTTCAGTTTTTAATCTGGTTTCTAGAGGAGAAACTGTTTCAAATCTTTTTTGGAGGGTGGGGGGTCAAAAGTGTTCTTAGGAGGTCTATTAGACAACAAGATCTTCTTTCAGCTCTTTTGAGGGAATGTAGTTTTCTGGAGAATCCCAAATGTCTTCTTTAGATGAACCTCTTTTTTTAGATTGGGCTGGATCCTGACACACATGTAAAATGTGTGCTATTTAGTGCTTCAAGTTTTTAGCACTCCTGATCGAGGTCTCAGAAATCTTTAAACAATTCCTCTTTCAGTATTATGTTTATTTTGTCACTTCTGAATCTAATCAGTCTACATCAATCCTTAATATTTTGCAGCACATTTATGGCACTGCTGAATTATTATTTATGTATTCACTCATTGTTTATTTATTTATATGTTAAAATATTATTTCATTTCAAATTATTTCCTGCTCATTTGTAGTTTTGTAATATATATAATTAGTATACGGTAAAATAAAATCAGAAATTTTGTTTTTCCTCTAATATATATTTCTTTTGCTTACATGGCTCTATTCTAATATTTTTCTAATTTTGCCTCTCTATCCTTCTCTGTCTTTATTTTTGATAATTTTGAAATTAATATTTTCACTAGTAATTGTACTTTTCCTGTTCACTTATGTTATGTATCTTGTTAGATAGTATTTGAAAATAATGATTGATTTTCCCTGAGTAGTAGTTACTTTCATAAGTGCACTATGAGGCCATGCTTTATGATTCTAGAAAAATTATCTAGAAAATATAATGGTGTTTCAAATTTATGTTGGGAATGCAGATAAAATGAAGGGTCATTTTATCATGCTTGGTGGACTTTTAAAAAAAATCAAGGAATTCTCAAGGAGAAAACCACACTCTCACCAATACTAGCAGAGCAAGCTATTGTATATAAGAGGTAGCAAACCCCCACACACTAGCACTGATGATGTTACTTAGCTTGGTTATGAAACACCTGCATGAAAACCACCAAGCTCAGAGAGCACAAAAACTCAACAGTTCAATCCTGATCTACATTTATTGTCTTCTATTGGATCTTGTAAAAAAGCCAGAAATTTCTGGGTTTGTTGTGGCTCGTCAGCGGCCTGTGCAGCTAGTAGCTGATTCAGACAGCGAGGAGGCTGTTGTGGTGCTGCGCCAGCAGCCTATGCAGCTGGCACTCGAGTCGGACATTGAGGCTGGAGAAGATGTGGTGCCAGAGGCGGGGATTCAGCCAGGGCCTTCAGAACCTCCAGAAGCTCCCATAAGTGAAGAGGAAGAAGAGGAGGAGCCTCTTCTCAATGCATGGGCACACAGAGCTGCCAAAAGGCAGGAGTGGCTCCTCAGGAGGAGGTCTCCTTGAGAGTAAGGCTTGGGGCTAATTGGCCACTCCCTTAGCTTATTTAAGGAAGGACGACGACTGAGGCAATTTGCAGGGAACAACTTCGTTCACTCTCCTTCGTGTCTTGGTCTTAGTTCTCTTATCAGTTTCCTGCAAATTGCTTCTGGGCTTTCTGCCAACCATAGTAAGATTACAATTATTTATTCTTTGGATTCTTGTAGGCTGTTAAGAAAGTTAATTAACAGCTTTTGTTTGAAAAAGACTGATTTAATTTAGTAAACTAAGGTTTGTACAGAGTTTGTGTGTGCTGCGTTCTTTGGGGTCCGTAGCTGGGGCAGAACAGGGTTCAAATACATATAACAATACAAAGAATTTTAAACATCAATTTTCGATTGAAACCAGGCCTTTTTCTTGCTGGGATCAATAGACATTCAATTAGAAAATAGCCATGGAAGATTAATTTTATATACGTTTATTGTTGAAAGACTATTATATGCTCAAAAATGGAAAGAATATGAAATACCCACCATAGAGGAATGGCTAGTGAAGATGATAGAACTAGCAGACATGGCAGAATTAGCTCAACAACTACATTTATTGGTGTCTGGAAACCCTTCATTAACTTTTTGAGGGAAAAAAGAGAAAAATGAGGTTGTGGTTTATGAGTTTAAAGATTAGAAAGAGTAACTTATGGGAAGAAGGAAATTATGATGTAATCTTAGCGAAAGAGGAGGTAAAATGTAAACACATTTATAACTGCTGTCAAAAAGATTTGAAGCTTCTTAAATTTTCTTTTTCTATTTTCTTTCTTATTTATTCACTATTTTTCCTTGTTTCTTTTCTAATATTCGTATCGTTTTCCTCTTGTTCAGAATTTCTTCAATAAAAATTATATCAAAAGAAATTTAATCATACTAGGCCACATCCAGTGTGTTACCAGTGGACTTCCAATCACATAGATGGGATTTAGAAGAAGAGAAGGGAAGGGAAGGGAAGGGAAGGGAAGGGAAGGGAAGGGAAGGGAAGGGAAGAGAAGAGAAGAGAAGAGAAGAGAAGAGAAGAGAAGAGAAGAGAAGACAAGACAGCTGGAAGGGACCTTGGAGGTCTTCTAGTCCAGCAGTGGACCCTATACCATTCAGACAAGTGGCTGTCCAGTGTCTTCTTAAAAACCTCCAGTGATGAAGCGCCCACAATTTCTGAAGGCAAGCTGTTCCATTGGTTAAGTGTTCTCACTGTTAGGAAGTTTCTCGGTGATCCTGGCTCCAGTGGTCAGGATTGGGTAGTGACACGCTCCAGTTATTGATTGATTGAGTCTACAAAGCTGAGAAGCTCCTCCCCTTTGTCCTGCTTCCCAGCTTTCTGACTCAATCCGGTTGTGAAAGGCACGTTTGAGCCTAGCTCTGGCAAAAGTCTCCCTTTTGCCACCCAATTTCATCTCCTGCTCCCAAAAATTTTTGGTAGAGCTCCCAGCGCGAAGGGGTTCGTACCCGAGACCGCTGGAGGCCAATTTTTGGCTGGTGAGGACTGTAGGTTCCCGGCTGGTTGAGCCTGGTCCCCACCTTAGCGTGGAGGGCTCGTTCCCTCTACCGCTGCATACAAGGGGCTTGCCTCTTGCCTAGCCAGGCAGAGGCGTTGGAAAGAACTATCGGGGATCCGATAGCCAGCAGATCGAGGCGAATTTCATCAGCGGAGCTGCTTTGGAGGCAGACCACGAGGCCTGAAGCCCCTGTTAGCCGCAGCTCCTTCCGAACGGCTCCTGGGCACAGCACAGCAGCGGAGAGCCTCTTTCTGCAGCCCCAGCCCCTCGGGTGGATCGGCTCTGCTGATCAACTCCCAATCGCCCGGATTCGAAATGTAAGTAAGAGGGGTGTTGGTTTAAGAGTCCGGGCGGCCATTAGGAGTTCCCTCGGCCATTCGTAATGTTCCGGCGGCCATTTTAAGTGTCCCGGCGGCCATTTTAAGTGTCCCGGCGGCCATTTTAAGTGTTCCGGTGGCCATTTTGGAAGTCCCGGCGGCCATTTTGGGAAGGCCTCGTGGCGAATAGAGGCCTTGTGAGGGCAAAAGGCCTCGTTAACTGTCTGCCTTGCCCTTTCTTTCAGCTTCCCTTCGGAATCCTGTCCTTCCCTCAGGGGAATTGAGGAGTTTCTCATGGCTTCCCATCGGCCTTCCAGATCGGCCAAACAACCCTTACAGCAGGAAGAACCTGGATCTTCTGACCCTGTTCCTGCTAAGAAAAGCAAAAAGACCCATCATACCACAAAAGGGTCTAAGCCTTCCCAATCTTCTGCTTTATCCAGGGAAGAGCTAAAGCGCCATAGGGCTATTGAAAAGGCTATCCAGAAGGCCATCCAGGCAGCTTTCTTGCAGGAGAAAGCCACCATTAGCCCCCATCCGTCTCCTGGTGCTGCCCCCTCTGCTAGTTCAGTGCCTGCCTCTGCAGGCCCAACAAACGCGGATCCCCAGGTTCAGCCTGATAAGGGGGATAATCCTGGCCAAGTCCCATCCCCTGCCTTGTCCCCAGATAGGGACACTCCACCATCTGAAGGGCCCAAGGAGGTCAATGCAGCACTATTTGGACCTCAACCTGAAGCTTCTCCGGCCCAACCACGATCCCAAGAAAATCCTCCAAAGGCTCCCTCCCCCTTGGCCCCCCCTCCCTTGGCTCCAGGCAGTCAGATCTCCTCTGATCTGGCTTCATTCATCAGGGAAGCCATCAAAATGGGGGTTAGGGAGGAGCTGCAGAAAACCTCCTCTTGGGTGTCCAGTCAATCTTTCTCACAGGTTGATGTCGAAGGCTCCATTGCCTCGGCTGCCGATGCAGCTCTTCATAAGCCGGAGTCTCTAGCCCAGGCAGGGTCACCTGATCATTCAGACAGGGAATCCTTAGCAGCTCCTGATCCTCTGGACCAGGATTTGTCGGATGACGAAGGTCTGGCCCCAGACCAACCAGCATTTGTGGGTCTTTTTAAGCCCCAGCTTTTCTGTTCCCTGCTCCACAAGGCCAAGGCCGTCACAGGTTTGGGTTCCTCTCATACCTCATCGGTTAATGCGGGGGAAGGCCCTTCCTCTTCCATTCCCCTCTTTGAGGAACCTGCCATTGAATCTGAGGAAATCCCTGGCCCCAAGATATTCAGGGATGTTCTTCAACGACAATGGGCGGCCCCTGCTTCTGGTCCCAGCCCCAATGCTAATGACAGACGTCTCTATAATTTGGCACCCGAACTGTCCTCTCTTTTGCAGGTCCCTGCAGTAGACCAGCCTGTGGCGGAATTGTCAGCCCCCACTAATTTGACGGGGCCTCCTGATGAAGGTCTACGCCCCGAGGATAGACGTCTGGAGCATTCCCTGGTTAGATCACACCAGGCTACTGCCTGGTAGGTCAAGGCTTCCTTGGCCGCCTCCTTTTTCAACCGGGCCTCTATCTTATGGCTCCGCCAACTCCAGGCCAGGCTCCCGGTCTCCGACCTGAGGACCCAACAGGACATAAGCAAGGTTATTGTTGCCCTAGACTTTTCAGCGGATGCCACTTTAAATTCTTCTCGCTTCGCTGCTAAGGCCATCGGCTCCTCTATAGATGCTAGACGCTTGCTCTGGCTTCGCCAGTGGCAAGCTGATGCTAAATCTAAATGGCGCCTCGCTTCTTCCCCATTTGAAGGGCCCAAGCTTTTTGGGGCTCCTCTGGATCCTCTCTTGGTTGAGTCCAAGGACAAACACCGCATCCTTCCTAGCTTGTCCCGGCGATCTGACTTCAGGTCACAATCCTCCTTTCGTCCATTCCGGTCCTCTGAGGGGGGTTTCTCAGGGAGCCGTCGTCAACGGTTTCCCCCGCCTAGACAATTTAGGTCTCAGGACCGTCCAGGTCCCCCTCCTAGAGGTCAGTCCAGACGCCCCTTTCGAAGGGGCAGGGGGCGGGGTTTCCGTAGGTCACGCTGACGGCTTGGCCCAGCTTCCCATTGGAGGCCGCCTGGCGTCCTTCGCCAGCCAGTGGGCAGCTACCTCGTCGGACGCATGGGTCAGGGAGACTATCAGTTCTGGCCTCTCTCTCGAATTCCTCTCCACCCCTCCAGAGAGGTTCCTTTGCTGTCCCATCTCACAGAGCCGTTCCTCCAGGCTCTTGGTGGCCTCTGCCATCCGTCATCTACTGGAGATTCGGGCCATCGAACTGGTGCCCCTGGGGCAGCACGGACAAGGCTTCTATTCACGCTTGTTCGTTATCCGGAAATCGTCAGGGGGGTGGAGGGCGATTTTGGACCTCAAATCCCTGAACCGCCGGATAGTCTACCGGCGGTTCAAGATGCAGTCCCTCCAGACCATCTTGGAGGGCATCAGGGTCGGGGATTACCTCTCGTCAATCGACCTGATGGAGGCGTATCTCCACGTCCCCATCCTCCCGGCCCACCGCAGGTTTCTCCGATTCTGTTTCTCGAACCAACACTACCAGTACAGGGCCCTCCCATTCGGCCTCTCGTCAGCCCCCAGGGTATTTACGAAATTAATGGCCGCCATAGCGGGCCATCTCAGGGCTATTCCCATCCGGATGCAGTTCTACCTGGACGACCTTCTGGTCCAGTCTGTCTCGGAGCCCCTGGCTCTTCGGGATCTCTCATCCACCATCCGGGTTTTGGAGGCCCATGGGTTCTCTATAAATTGGGCCAAGAGCCACCTGGTCCCGACGACGCGTCTCCAGCACCTGGGTGCTGTCATCGACACGAGGCAATGCAAGGTCTATCTTTCCCGGGACCGCCTGGCCAGTCTGCGGTCTCTGGTCAGGGCAGTGAGGACAGGGAGGGGCTCTTCCCTGTCCTCCCTCTCCCAACTCCTGGGAAAGATGGTATCTTGCATCGGCATAGTTCCCTGGGCCCGGCTCCACTGCAGGCACCTGCAGTGGTTCCTCCTCCCTTACCAGAAACAGGGGCTGGGTTCCTCCCATCGGTTTGTCCACCTCCCCCCCAAAGTCCTCAGGTCCTTAGATTGGTGGACCTCGGGGGCCCTCCTTCAGGGGAGGGAATTCAGGGAACATCAATGTCTGATCCTGACTACAGACGCCAGCCTTCACGGCTGGGGGGCCCACCTTTCGTCTTCCCTCGCTCAAGGTCGCTGGACTCGAGCGGATTTAGAGCACAACATAAACTGGTTGGAGCTCCGGGCCCTTCACCTGGCCCTTCGGGTCTTTGTCCACAAGGTACAGGGCAGACACGTCCTCGTCAGGACGGACAACGTGGCCGCCAAGGCCCACGTGAACCGCCTAGGAGGCACCCGCTCCCGTCACCTCATGGAGGAGGCCGAGAGACTGGGCTCCTGGGCGGAGACACACCTCAAATCCTTGAGGGCAGCCCACATCTCCGGTCACCAGAATTCTCAGGCGGATTGGCTGAGCAGAGCCACAGTGGACCCCGGGGAGTGGTCTCTGGACCCTCTGCTCTTTGCGGAGATCACCTCCCTGATGGGGTCTCCAGTCCTGGACCTTTTCACCACACAGTCCAATCGGCAGACCCAGAGGTTCTTCTCAAGGTTTCCGGAGCCAGGAGCGGAGGCCGTGGATGCTCTCCACAGCGCATGGCCCCCCGGCCTTCTATATGCCTTCCCTCCTCTCCCAGTCATCGCCAAGGTCATCAGGAAGATGCTACAGGAGAAGGCGGAACTTCTGCTCATCGCCCCCCATTGGCCTCGCCGGCCTTGGTTCGCAGATCTGATAGCCCTCTCAGTTCGTCCTCCATGGCGTCTTCCTCCGGACAGGCTCGTCCTGCGTCAAGGGTCCCTTCTTCATCCGGACGCCGCATGGCTACAACTAACCGCCTGGCGATTGAGCGGCGCCTCCTGAGTTCCCGTCGTCTTCCTCCCAGAGTCGTCGCAACTATCCAGGCAGCTCGTAGGCCTTCAACCACTAGGATCTACGACTCCACCTGGAGAGCATTTTCGTCTTGGTGCGACAGACATTCCATCTCCTCTACGGCGACCTCCACAGAACAGGTCCTCATCTATCTTCAGGATCGCCTCGACTCAGGTTTGGCTCCCAACACACTCCGCAGGCAAGTAGCAGCTATTTCCTCCATCCTTTGTTGCGGTTCACGGGGTTCCCTCGCCTCTCGCCCTCTCATTCGGCAATTTCTCAAGGGAGCATCCAATCTTCGGCCTGCACCCCTCCATAGATATCCCACCTGGGACCTTCCTAAGGTCCTGGATGCCCTAACCAGGGCTCCCTTTGAACCCCTCAGGGAAGTTGGATTACGGTTCCTATCGTATAAGGTCGCCTTCCTTCTGGCCATCACATCGGCCAGGAGGGTGTCGGACTTAGCTGCCCTCTCAACTCGAGAGGACCTATGTATCTTCCATCCTGACAGGGTGGTACTCAGATTGGACCCCACCTTCCTTCCCAAGATTAATTCCCCTTACCATAGGTCCTTGGAATTAATCCTTCCCGACTTCTGCCCTCATCCTACCCACCCGCTCGAAAAGGCTTGGCACTCTCTAGACGTCAGAAGGGCCCTCCGCATTTACCTTCGGCGCACCTCTTCTCTACGCCAAACTGAAGCCCTCCTGGTTTCCTTCCAGCCTTCGTCCTTGGGCAGGAAGGTTTCGGCTGCCACTCTGGGTCGTTGGATCCGCGCCACCATAGCTAAGGCTTATGAGGTCCTCTCCATCCCGGTTCCTCACTGCATCACGGCGCACTCTACCCGCAGTGCTGCCACTTCAGTTGCATGGGCCACTCAGGCTTCATTGGAAGAAATCTGCAGGGCCGCCGCCTGGGCGTCCCCCACCCCCTTTATTAGACACTATCGTCTCGATAGGTTTGCCTCGGCTGAGGCCGCCTTCAGGCGCAGGGTCCTCCAACAGGTTCATCTGGGATCTTCCCCATCCCCTCGGGCAGTTCCCTCCCTACGAAATTAGGCTTGGGCATGTCCCAATCCTGACCACTGGAGCCAGGATCACCGAGAATGGGCGTTGACTTACCTGAATGCTTCTTCTCGTTGCTCTGGCTCCAGTGGTCAGTCCCACCCAATTGGGGCCCTCGTCGGTGGGGAGGTTTCTGTGGATCTCTCTTCTTCTCTTACAACTCAAAGTGCCTGTCTGCGTTGTCGTCTTTCATCAGAAAGCTGGGAAGCAGGACAAAGGGGAGGAGCTTCTCAGCTTTGCAGACTCAATCAATCAATAACTGGAGCGTGTCACTACCCAATCCTGACCACTGGAGCCAGAGCAACGAGAAGAAGCGTTCAGGTAAGTCAACGCCCATTCTCCTTAATTCCAGGTTGCTTCTCTCCTTGATTAGTTTCCAAACAATGTTTCTTGTCCTGCCCTCTGGTGCTTTGGAAAATAATTTGACCCTCTCTTCTTTGTGGCAGCTCCTCAAATACTGGAATTGCTATCATGTCACCCCTAGTTCTTTTTTTTCTCTAGATTAGCCAAACCCAAATCCTGCAGCCTTCATATGTTCTTCATATGTTTTAGACTAGGCCCTTGAACATCTTAATTGTTTTCTCATCCCTTCCTCTCTACTCTAATTCTGCAGTTACGTGGATGGGAAAGAATGCAGAAAATTAAGTGGTGGCAGCTATTCTGTCAATGGATGGATAAAGCCCAAATACAGCTGCTACAATTTCAGTTTTTAATTTGCTTAATTTAATTCTTAATATCATTAATCTTTTATAAATCAATTATACTAGTCAGCAATATGCTGTCTGGGCAGATGTTATATCAATAAGTTGCATATTAGTTAAATAACAATTTACACCCCCAATTTTATATTAAAAAAACAGAAAATCAACAAGTTGTTAAAATCTGTAATGCAATTAGTAATTTGCAAATATCAGACATGTCATAACATAATTCATATTTTCACTTTGGGATATTATATTACTTGGGACTTTAAATACAAATAAAATTACATGTATAATTTGCCCTTTCTAAATTAAAAAAAATTATAGAAAACTCAAAACTACACTAAACATTCTGTTCACATTTAAACTTAAGGAGACTATTAAAGAAATTATCTGATATTAATAAAACGATCAATGAAAAAATGGACTATTTTGAAAAATATCTATTAGCTAATCAGTTATAAGAGAACGCGTTTCAAATAATATAAACAAAAACACTACATTCAGCTGATTGGTTCATTAAAAAGAAGTTAGTTAATTGCAAAAGATAAACGTTAACTCATGAAAATTTAAAACCTACTTGTAGTTCTGTTTAATTCCAGTTTAAATATATCCATGAGGAATTTTTAAAAATCATTGCCATGACTCTATGATTTGCATTACCACCTCTTTATTTACAAAAATCAGGTATTAAGGCCGTGTTTCTGTCTTTTTACTATAATATAGGTAGTCCTTGAGTTACAATAGTTCATTTAGTAACCATTAGTAGTTACAACAGCACTGAAAAAAGTGACTTATGACTCTTTTTTCACACTTACGACCATTGCAGCATCCCCATGGTCACGTGATCAACATTCAGACACTTGGCAACTGACTCATATTTATGACGGTTGTAGTCTCCCGGGCGAATCGGTAGCGGTGGCGGGAGGCTCCGCCCACCCGCCCAGACGCTTCTGCGCATGCACAGGAACGCACGCGCACACACAAGCAAACCGGTAGTGATGGGATTTGGAACCCGCCCCTGTAACAACTACAATGATTCACTTACTAACTGTGGCAAGAAAGGTCGTAAAATGGGGCAAAACTCACTTAACAGCACTATTTTGCTTAGTAACATAAATTTTGGGCTCAATTGTGGCCGTAATTTGAGAACTACCTGTATTTGTAAAAATAGTACTGTTTTCTGATTTGACTGACTTGGTGCAAAAAAAAAAAAATTCGGTTCCTGAGACTGCAACTACCTCGCATTGGTCTGAATCAGCAATAATACACTCTTCCTACCATAGGTCTGTGTTGTTTAATACATAGGTCTGTATTGTGCTATTCCATATCATTGCACTTTGTGAGGTCATTGTTCTATTTCTGAAACAACTGACAGTTAAATTCTGCACTGATTGAATTGATTTTCAAGCCAGCTTAAGGGTCTGCTGTATAAAGTGATTGTATAGAGGTCTCTGAGTGTGGGCTGAGATCTAAAACTGTAATGATTATTTCCATATGATCTGACTAGGGGTGCTAGCGTTCTTCCCATGTTTAGTTATTAGGAGAAAATACAATGTACTCCTAACCAGGAGGATTGTAAAATGTACTCTTGATAAAGATCTTTAAGGAACGGGTGGGGTTTAATTAACATGACCCATAGCAGGAATGAGAGAGAAGGGTTGGGACTGCGTGTCCTTTGAAATCCCTTCTGGGCTGAAACAGATACTTAATTTAAATCGTGAATGGATTTCTCTGTATTTTTCCGCCCAGATTTGCACGAAGCAAAATTCATCTTCTTTTCAAAAGTCAGAGAAAAGATTGCCAAGGGATGCCTTCTCCCTCCCGTCCCTAGGAACGTTTCACTCTGAATAATTGTTTCTCTATCCTTAATTATATTACAACTCCATTGGCTGTCTTGCAATTTATAGGCTATAAGTAAAGCAAAGATTCACTGATATTAACAAAAAGATTTTACAGTAATTTGAAGATTACTTGGGGCCCCCATAGAGGAGCATCACCCTGGAAGTGGTTGATGAATTAAGAAGCAATCCCACCCCCACCCCCCCTTACGCATCCTGTTCCCTCTGCTCTCCATATTTTAAAAATAATTCTAGTTTTGATTATAATTTCTACTTTTATGGTTTTGGAAATATTTATCTTTTTATTATTTTAATGCTTTTAATGCTATAAGCCTCCAAGAGTCACTTCAAATTGAGATGGGTGGCAAATAAGTCGAATGAATGAATGAATGAAAATAATAAACAAACAAACAAACAAACAAATAAACAAATAAATAAATAAATAAGCAAGTAAGCAAGCAAGCAAGCAATACAGTCTTCTGCCTGTGCCCTTCCAGCTATATCGGATTAGAACATTCATTGTCCCTCAGCCAGCAGGTTTTAATGTATGTGGATGTCATCAAAGGAGGCAAGCTGCTTTGAGTAACATTGGCACTATAATGTGACATTAAACTTAGTCAACAGTGTCTATCAAAAATGCTTAGTTGTGTTCAATAATTATTAGTTACTAATAATTATGCATAATGTAAATAAGGGCACAATGTAGCTGAGTGCACATTATTGCAAAGATAATACATGTTATTACTTAGTCTACAAGCAAGATTATTTGAAGCTGGCTGGACTTCTACTGGCTCATGTGGAATGGCTTGGATTGCCTGAACAAAATAAAAACATGAATCATCTGTTTCTGAAACAAAGCTATTATGTCCCTGTGGGATTCCTGATGGAAATCCATCTGAGAAAATGCAAGAAAGCCAATCGGAGAAAGGATAGGATATATCATTAAATACTCTTTAAAGCATCATAAGTAAGGGAGGTTGGGCTAGGCAAGTCATTCATCAGAAAACACCAAATAACAAATGCATCATGAGACAGACAGCTGTTTTCAATCTACTTCATTGACACAGTATTAACATAATTAGTTTAAACATACAATAATAGTGATGCCAATTAGTGATATGTTGTAATTAACTCATTCTAGCTTTATTGTACAGCAATTAAAGACCCAAATTGCTCTTTTAAACCTATAAATTGATGGAGGAAGAAAGGTAGGAATCTAAGTTTCTTAGAGCCTCAGAAGGAAATAAAAATGATACTTGGCAAGGAGGAGGAGGAGGAAGAGGAAGAAGTGGGAGAAGGAGAAGAAGAAGAAAACTATAGACAGTTTATTGAACTTTAATGTGGAAGGAATTGCCATGCCATTCTACACTACGGTGTGGAATTCTTAATGTTCTCTGACTGTTACCGCAGTAATTATGTTACCATAGTTGAGTAATTAACCAAGTTTACAGAGCACCAAGAAATCTAGATTTCCACCTGGAGCTACAGATATTTTCTTTATTGGAACCATTCCACAATGCCACCACAGGGATCATGAACACTGATAGCCTAACAAATGCACAGCAGCATTTTTAATCTCCAGAGCTTCTTCATGCTGCTGTGGTCAATACCACATTCCTCAACATGCCCCAGCCCAGCCAATGGCAGTAAGCCATAGCATTGCTGATCTTCCTTACCTGATCTTCCTCCTTATGTATACTCTCTCAAGGAATTGTTGTCTTCAAATGACCAGACAAAAGACTAAATCTTGCAATCATATACATATTAATAATGTATATATTAAGTTTAAAAGTTATGGCTAGACTTTCATGGGAGAGTTACAAGGCTGAGTTAGATCTGCCTAATTCAGTGGAACTGTTGAGAATAATATTTGAGGTGCTTCTTCACCAGTGTTGTTGCTGCTATCCCAACCGTTTAATACTGGTATGAGATTTATGTAGGGTTGGAACTTCAGTAGTGACCCCTAAAATGAAAAGAAAAAGAACTGCTTTTGAGGAGAGTTCTTTAGCACCCCAATGGCTCACGATTTCCAATCAACATTGAGCAAAGATGTATTGTACATAATCTTAACTAGCAAGTGAATGAACAGCCATATTGAGCCTCTGCATATCCCTAGAAAATTGAAGCAATGCAAATGGAGGCCTCAATGTTGCATATATGGAATTGTTAGTAGAAACAATGCCATTTCTCTTCCTTTTTCTTTCTCTCCTGCACATCAATCTGCACAATGTCCTTCCAGAATTCTAGATTTTCAGAGGACAACTTAGAACTTGGATACAATCTAGTTATAACTTTAAAAATAGCAAACTGTTTGGGTTAAGAGGAGACATTTCACTATCAAACCCATGAAATAAAATCCCCGGCACTAGCATTAAAGCCAATATAAAGGTATAACAGACAACATTTGCATACCCCAGTGTTTCTCAACGTTGGCAATCTGAAGTTGTGTGGACTTCAACTCCCAGGATTCTGCAGCCATCCACACTGGTTGGAGAATTCTGGGAGTAGAGGTCCATACATCTTCAACTTGCCAAGATTGGGAAACACTGGCATACTCACTTTGTTTAAGATATCGATATTATTTAAATATAATATTAGCCAGAATTGGCTATGGTTACCAGTTCACAACTGCGATGACCTAAAGAGGTGATTCTGATTTAAATTCAAAGGTGATTAAAACCAGACTCCTGATTCTGCCAGGGCCTGTTGGGACTTGATCTGATTCTCCTGAGATCTGCATCCAGCTGCAGTGTGGTAAACCACTGAGCTGTTGGTTTCAGCAATTATCTAAACAGAGAAATTCCTTCAGGCCTTGGACTGAGTCTGCCCACTCAGCAAGTTATAGGTTCCTTTTGGATGAGAAGAACTGAGGTTGCTGTCCACACTAACCCTTCGTCAAAACTGCAAGGTACTTCAAAGCTTAGTGGTATTCCTATATCATCAGGCTCCAAATTTGCTCTTTTTCTTTCTGGTTTGTCCTTTGCTCATGTTGTGCAAACTCTTGATTCTGAAGACCTCAAAGCCCCAAATTATTTATTCCCATCTATCTCAGCTGCCCCAAATTAGGCCTTTTGGGTTAACAGAGTCAACAAAAGAAAATACACTAATAAATTAGGTGAAAAACAAGGTGGGAAATGGTGACATTTTGAGTGCAGTGCACCCATCTCTTACAAGCTGTTGGATGCATACTGCTCTCCTGGTGGAAACGTATATGTATTCTTCCTTCTACCAAAAGTCCCATTGGTACCTTTCTTCTCATCCCACTTTCTCCCTTATTTTCTGCCTTTGAACAAGTCACTTCTCACAAATACCAGTTGAGGGCTGAAAAAAATCCAGACAACCTCTAAAAGGCAGCAGAGAACTTTCTGTGTATCTTTGCAGTCATCTATTGGTTTTCAGATTCAGTATCCCCATATACAGTTTCCTAGCTCTAGTAAAAGTACATTTATCTTCATTATGCCAGAAGTTGCTGTTCTTCCATTAATATTTACCCTTATAGCCATCAAGCTACCGTATTTTCCGGCATATAAGATGACTTTTTAACCCAGGAAAATCATCTCAAAAGTCGGGGGTCGTCTTATACGCCGGGGACCTGAATCTGAGTTGCTGGCGCTGACCGATGACACTTTGGGAGCGCCGGCAACACTGAGGGGAAGCTGTACTCTGAATTAGTTCCAACCTACAAGAGGTGCCAGGCAGTGCGCGGCCCACGAGAAAGGAACGCATCCCCACTCTACCCCGGAATTCGGGTCACCTTCCTTCCTTTCCCAGCAGTCCATGGTGAAAGCGGCGCCGCGGTCGACCTGGGCCAGCGCCTTCCACACCTGGCTCTGCGTCTCCATTATGAGAAGCTCCATGCGACTTCGCATGTCTCCGCCCCAGTCGCGCAGCTCTCGCAATCCGCTCACCGGAGGAGCCATGACGTGCTCGCACCGCCTTGCCAGATCTTCCTCGTCCTCCTTTCCCCATGGCTTTCCCGTTGTAATTGTTGCTGCTGCTGCCGCCGAGGCTGCTCCTTCATCTCCGCCCACCGCACCAGACCCAGCCCGGCCAGCACCGCCGTGGCTCCTGCAGTCCAAGTGGATCGGTGCCCAGGCTCGCAGGCGAAGGGTGGGAGTGCGCAGCGATCGACGCCGATCGCCCCACCATCGCCCCAACGGGAAGAACCGCCCGGCAGCGATTCCAAGGAGCCCGAAGCGAACATCCTGGAGCAGCACAGGCCGGCCCGGAGGCTTAAACCCCGGGAGCCCAGGTGCTGAACCCCGCACAGCAGAAAAGACATGACAGCCGGTGCCCAGTTCCTTCTGCAGCCATCCGGATCAGCGCCCGGGTTCGCAGGCGAAGGGTGGGAGTGCGCAGCGCACTTTCCTGGCTTGGCGCCGATCCGGACGGCTGCAGAAGGAACTGGGCACCGGCTGTCATGTCTTTTCTGCTGTGCGGGGTTCGGCACCTGGGCTCCCAGGGTTTAAGCCTCCGGGCCGGCCCGCGCTACTCCAGGATGTTCGCTTCAGGCTCCTTGGAATCGCTGCTGGGCGGTTCTTCCCGTTGGGGCGATGGTGGGTGGCAGCGATCGGCGGCGATCGCTGTGCACTCCCACCCTTCGCCTGCGAGCTCGGGCGCCGATCCGCTTGGACTGCGGGAGCCACGGCGGTGCTGGCCGGGCTGGGTCTGGTGCGGTGGGCAGAGATGAAGGAGCAGCCTCGGTGGCGGCAGCAGCAGCAATTACAACGGGAAAGCTGTGGGGAAAGGAGGACCAGCTGGTTGCTGCGCGGAGCTTCCCCTGGGCATCCAGGGGGATATTACCGACGCTCTGACTTCCCCAGACCGGTGGGGCTCGCCATCAGTGGGGGGTCAGCTGGGGAAGTCGGAGCGTTGGTAATATCCCCCTAGATGCCTGGGAGAAGCTCCGCTCAGCAACCAGCTGGTTCCAGCATTCAGCTCAATGCAGCCTTGACTAGATCGGCACAGCTTCCTGTCAATGTTGTCGGCGCTCCCTTAACGTCATCAGTCAGTGCCAGCAACTCAGATTCATGACAAGGCTGCATGGGTGAAGGAAAAAAACCTGGTACAAAATAGCCCTCTTGCCTCTACATGTAGCGTAGCCCATTACCTTTCTCTACAGTACAGCAACAATACATACAGTACAGCAACAGTACATACAGTATAGTATACAAATATAACAGTCAAGACCCCATCATGGCTCCACCAGCAAGAAGAAAGAAATATGAAGCCAGTTTTAAACTTAAAGTTGTAAACTTTGCCATGGAACATAATAACTGTGCTGCTGCAAGACAATATGGAGTAACAGAAAAGATGGTTCGGGACTGGAAAGCAAATGTAAAAGCATTAAAGAGTATGCCAAGGGGTAAGTGTGCATTAAGAAGAGGCACCCCACATTGGCCAGAACTCGAAAAACATGTAGCAGACATGGTGAATGAGCATCGCCAAAACGGTTATGTAGTGACACGAAATAAAATACGTTTGTTTGCACTTCAGTGGGCCAAATCTAACCCAGATCACAGCAACAGATTTAAGGCCACTGTATCCTGGTGTACTAGATTCTTGGAAAGGCATAATTTGGTTCTGAGGCAAAAGACAAAAATTGCACAAAAATTACCTGCAGATCTTGATGCCAAAGTAAATAGTTTCCATCGATACGTAATAAAACAGCGCAAGAAACATGGCTATGCGTTAAGTAGTATCGGAAATATGGATGAAACTCCAATGAATTTTGATATGATTGGAAATAAAACTGTCCATCCAAAAGGTGAAAAAACAATTTTAATTAAAACAACAGGACATGAGAAGTCCAGTTTTACAGTGGTACTAGCATGCACAGCTGATGGCTCCAAACTGAGACCAATGATTATTTTTAAAAGAAAAACAATGCCGAAACTAAAGTTCCCTGTTGGTTGTTTTGTACATGTGAATGAAAAAGGCTGGATGGATGAAGAAGGGGTAAAGCTATGGCTTGATAATATATGGAGCAGGCGACCAGGTGGACTTATTCAAAAACGTAGTCTACTGGTGTGTGATATGTTCAGGGCTCATTTAACTCCCAGCACCAAGCAAAGGCTTGCAAGAATAAACACAGATGCGGCAGTTATTCCTGCAGGATTGACATCGTTGGTACAGCCACTGGATGTGTGCCTAAACAAGCCATTTAAAGATCGCATTCGAGAACAGTGGAATGAGTGGATGGTTAGCGGTGAAAAGTCATTCACAAAAGGAGGAAACATGCGTGCTCTACAGTTGGATGTTTTGTGCAAGTTTGTCATAAAAGCTTGGAATGATATTGATGCAGAAACTGTAATCAAGTCTTTCAAGAAGTGTGGCATATCAAATTCATTAGATGGTATGGAGGACGACTACTTGTGGCAAGATGATGAGGAAGCCGAAGCTGAGACCACACCATCTGATACGGAATTAGATCCATACGATGACTGCCTTACAAATGTATCACAAGATGTCCTTGATGTACTTATGATATCAGATGACGAACAGGAGGATTTTGAAGGCTTTTAAAGGGAAACTGTCACACCAGCAAAACCTGTAAAAATAGCTTGCAGTTATGATGGGCGTTACTGACTCGCCAGGGACTTGCCCGGCACTGGCTCTCTATTGTTTGTTATCTTCCTCCTATCATAATCAGTTCCAGTTTGGTTGACAGCTTAGAAAACAAACAGCATGGCAGCTCCCATGGGTTTATTGTCTTAGCCTTCCTTTCAGCTTTAGAGTGAATTAGGAAAAGTTTAATCCAATTGCACTGTTTTATGTTGACATGTTTGATGACAAACAGCCTTATGTTTATAAGTGACAGTTTTCCTGCTAAGTACCTGCGTGTCATAAGCATTTGAATTAAAATTACCATATTGAAATCAAATCTGATGTTTTTTAATTTTTATTTGGTGTGCGTTGGAAGAGGGGTAGTCTTATACGGCGAGTATAGCCCAAACCCTATATTTTAACAGGAAAAGTAGGGGGTCGTCTTATACGCCCAGTCGTCTTATACACCGGAAAATACGGTATCTTGATGGCTGCAGCCTAATTTAGTTGGGAAAAGGCCATTTGTCAGTTTGTATTCATTTAATTTTTGTACCCTGCCCCAAACTGTAGATTCTGAGCAGCATATAAGAGTCTAATAATAATAATACAAACTTTGAGTGATTAATTGTGATCAGGTTTGTGTTGGCTCTTAGCAATCACATGAATTCCTACCAGCATTATGTATTTTCAACTTGTCCTTTAGGCCTTTCAATAATGTGTCCATCATCTTCCTGTTTTTTCTCCAATTTTTCTGAATATTATTATTAACTTCTCAAGGGAACCAAGGTTCCAAATGTCCAAAATATAACAGTTGGATCTTGGTCATTAGTGGTTTGAATGAACATTACAGTTTGATTTGCCCTATAATCTCTTTGTTTTCAGCTCTACCCATGGTGTCTTCAACATTGAAATTGAAATGCATCAATACTATTTCTATTTTGGTACTTCCATGTTCAGCTTTTGCATTCATAGAGTCGCTATTAACTAAACAATTCTAATTATTGTTAGTATAAACACACCACAGCATTTAGAAAAAGAAAAAAAGCAACAAATTAAAAACATTAGAGAAAACCACCACTCACGATGCATGGCACAAAACATTAGCTCTTATTGGACATATGTAGAAGAGAGTTGTTTTAATGATCTTCCAAAATTCGAAGAAGGGGGCAACTATAAGAGATTCCAGACCAATGTCTGTACACATAAAGATCTGTTTTCTTGTTCATGTCCCTTAATTCCCCAACATGGGTTCACTGGTGGGGTTGCCTTGCCAACAATCTTACCACTACATTTTCGACCCACTGTAGCTTCTGAATTACCTCCAAAGGCTGCCTTGTGCAGATTCCTAATTCAACTGTAATGGTGATGCGGGCATGACTTATAGTTTAGTTATTTGTTAAATTTATTTGCTGCCTATCTTGCTATGGGGCTATTCTAGGCAGCTTATAACAATATACAAATAGGGAAATAAAGTGTAAACATAACAATAGCAAAAGTAATGGAACAATACAATAAACAATGAAAAAGAAAACAATGAGCATACAGTGATGTGAGATGGGCGGGTGAGGAGCGAAGGGGGAGGTGAGGTTTACTATCAGTCTAGTAGCCTTCTCCAGTGTGGTACTTGCCCATTGGGGCCCCTTTTTTTGTCAAAGTTGTGGAAGTATCCTGGTCAAGTAGGGTTACAGCTGACACACTTGCTGAAGCTCATCTAAGTCTCTCTGGCCATGGTCTCCCATTGCAGCTTAAACAATAGCTCTGAGTCCAGGAAGGCCTCCATATCACCAACCACCTCCTCCGATATGAGTGTGAATCTCTTGGGAGTTTACTTGGCTTGGGTTGATATTCCTGAATGTTTCATGACATTCAGCATTTTAGTATGGGATGGATTTAATGTGATCTATTTGGCCCCAGTCCAGGCACTGCTTTAAGTTTTCCACTGGTATCCCTGGCTTGGACTGGGATGACAATTGGACAAGGGGATGTCATCAGCATACTAATGATACCAAACCCTGTACCATTAAATGTTCTTTCTCAAATAGCATAACCAGACCGCTCAGCTTTATAGTAACCCAGACACATGGTCTCAAGGGCATCCCCAAGGCCACAGTCTGAAATTCCCTCAAAAGAGAACTCTGAACAGAACTGCTAGGCTGAAGTCAGTGGTGAAATGTAAAAATTGTTACTACCAGTTCTGTGGGCGTGGCATGTTGTGGGGGGGCGGGTAATGTGACTGGATGGGCGTCGGCCAAAGAGGTTGTAGAAAAAATGATTTTAAAAGGCTCTGACAATCCCAGCTGAGCCGCGCGATCATCAGAGGCTTTTTTTTCTTTTACTTTTAAAAATATTTGTAGAAAAAATGCTTTTAAAAGTAAAAAAAAAGGCTCTGATGATCGCGCGGCTCAGCTGGGCATGGGGGGTGGGCAGGGATTTCTGCTACTGTTTCTCCGAACCACCCACCGCCATCGCTACTGGATCGAGCGATCCGGTCCAAACCGGGAGCATTTCACCCCTGCCTGAAGTCTACAGATGCATTAAATGCAGAGAAGTACTGATGCTTTGCTGGTCTTATCAGCATTGTGTAGACTAAAAGGATGAGCCATGTTCGGTTGCATTTATTTCAGATATTTCATCATCAGTCTAGGGCACCTTTTTGTCGGCTGTGTTAAATCTGTGGGAGTCAGAATCCTTGCTGATTGATTGGAATCTACTTGGAGATCTACCAATACCTATTCCTCAATTTGCCACTAAGCCAATTAGGGGTATTTAGGTATCTATTACACCTTTTTCAATATGTCAGACAAAGTAATACAGCTCTTAAAACTGCCAGATTTTTTTTTCAAGAGGAAAACCACAGTACAATCTTTTAACAGTTTCCCCCCTGTTCTCTATTAGAGTCATTCATTACAACCAGAACAGCCTCAGAATGTGTAAACTAACAAATTAACATTCCTTTGTTTTTGTCCTCACATATAAGAGGAAATTTTATACATTAATCAATCATCACAAACTTTACAACATAGACACAGGTTCCCTCTATAGGTAGTCCTCGGCTTACGACCACAACTGAGCCCAACATTTCTGTTACTAAGCGAGACTTTTGTTAAGAGATTTGCCTTATTTTCTGACCTTTCTTGCCAGAGTTATTAAGTAAATCACTGCAGTTGTTAAATCAGTAACATGGTTGTTAAGTGAATCTGGCTTCCCTATTGACTTTGCTTGCCAGAAGATTGCAGAAGGTAGTCACATGACCCAGGGACACTGCAACCATCATAAATAGGAGCCAGTTGCCAGGTGTCTGAATTTTGATCACGTGACCATGGGGATGCTGCAATGGTCGTAAGTGTGAAAAAAGAGTCATAAGTCACTTTTTTCAGTGCTGTTGTAACTACTAACGGTTACTAAATGAACTGTTGTAACTCGAGGACTACCTATATTATAGTAAAAAGACAGAAACACGGCCTTAATACCTGATTTTTGTAAATAAAGAGGTGGTAATGCAAATCATAGAGTCATGGCAATGATTTTTAAAAATTCTTCATGGATATATTTAAACTGGAATTAAACCGAACTACAAGTAGGTTTTAAATTTTCATGAGTTAACATTTATCTTTTGCAATTAACTAACTTCTTTTTAATGAACCAATCAGCTGAATGTAGTGTTTTTGTTTATATTATTATTATTATTACGGTCATGTGAAAAATAGTCATAATAGTCACTGAAACATTGCTGTTTTCAGTGCTATTATAGCAACAATAATTTGTTTTCTATGCCATCCATCTCGTAAACTCGCAAGATTCATTTTTCTTGCCATGTACCGGTACATGTATAGATCCGAACTAGACTGTGTTGTTTCTCCGTGTCATATAATATATGTGAGTATATGCATAATTTTGTATTTATTTATTTCATCATGTTCATGTAGTGTATATTGGAAGTGGTGACCCTTTGAAAGCTACCGTATTTCCCTGAAAATAAGACCCTGTCTTATATTTTTTTGAACCCTGAAATAAGCGCTTGGCCTTATTGCCATGCGCTCAAAACCCGATTGGGCTTATTATCAGGGGATGTCTTATTTTGGGGGAAACAGGGTATATGCAACGAAATTTCATTTTAAAGTATGCCGATTAGTGTACATTCAAAGTGACAATAAAGTTATTCTAAGTCGAAGTCTAAAGTCTTCAAATGGTCACTAAATGAACTGTTGTAAGTCGAGGGCTACCTGCATTCCTGTACCATCTAATAACTAGCTGGACTGTGGCCTCAGAGAACAAAGGTAATGGGTCTTTTTAGTGGAGGAAACTGTAACATCTGCAAACATGCATGGAAATTTATTTGAGAAGGGGTGGATGTCAGATAGAACCACTTCATGGTTATCAGCCTTAATAATATAATGGGGAAAACTTTGAGGAGTCTTGTGAGTATATTCTTGTTATTTTAGAACAAAATAAATAAAAATGCACTGGCTCCTGCTTGATTCTGGTAAGGGAAGAATGTCCAGCAGGTGAAATTGAAACAGATTGATGTATCGATCCAATCTGTATTTTTATACACAAGCGTACATGCGCACATTTTCCTACCGCATAGAAATTCCTTCTGTCGTTTTGCAGAAGAAAAGCAAAAGGTTTTGTGACAAGTGCCAATACAAACATGCTGACGGACCAAAGCTCTCTCCACCCAAACTGTAGCCCCAGGACCACCTATCAAGGCAAAGCTGTCTTGCCTGGTTCCAGGAAATGCTTGGCTTGCTAGTTAGAAGGAAGGCTTTGCGCTCCCATAATAGAAATGTGGCTAAGAAAGAGCCAAGAATAGAGCAGGCAGGTGGTAAGTTTTCCTTCAGCCTTGCACCTCTGGTTCCAGATGTGGCATTGCTATTCTGTTGAGCTGCATCCCCTTCGTTTCCTTCCCAAGATATAGTTGGAGGAAATACTAGGTTATCTGACACCCACTCTTTCTCAGATTAATTTCCAACCTGTTTTCAGATGCTTTTCAGACAGAGGAATAGTGAAAGGCAAGATAACGGATGTAGGAAGGAGACAATAGGACAGTGCTACAGAAGGGAATGTGGTTTTCTGGCAAGGATCCGATGTCCCTTCATTCCTACTTCGTAGTGGCAGCGGCTTGCCCTGTGTTAGCTCTCCAGCCGACAAATTTGACTATGGAATGAAAATTGTGCCATTCAACAGGTGGCTCTGACAATCCTCCTGGATACATGGTAATCTATGTAAGAATAGTAATTTGCACTGAGGAAAAGTAACTGTTCTGTAGTTCAGTATAACAAAATGTGGAAATCCACAATAGCTCAAATTAACTTCTGCTGTTTTCAATTGGCCTTAATCTCTGATCAACATATTTTGGATTATCGATTATATACAATCAATTGACACTTGGAAGAACTTTATTGTCACTTTGAATGTACACTAATCGGCATACTTTAAAATGAAATTTTGTTGCACATTTTTATTTATTTATTTATTTATTAAATTTTTTATAACGCCCCCCTCTCCCGAAGGACTCGGGGCGGTGAACAGCCAAAATTAAAACACACAATACAAATATTAAAATACATTAAAACGAAATTAAATTATCTTTGGCTTCTCCAATTTAAAACCCCTTGCCCATAAAATTCCCCAATTAAAAGATTTTTAACCCAGCCCGGCTTGCTGAAATAAAAAAGTCTTCAGGGCCCGGCGGAAGGTCCGGAGGTCCGGGATTAGTCGTATCCCTGGGGGTAGCTCATTCCAGAGGGGGATGCCCCCACAGAGAAGGCTCTTCCCCGGGGGGTCGCCAGCCAACATTGCCTGACAGACGGCATCCTGAGAAGGCCCTCTCTGTGGGAGCGTGTTGGCCGGTGGGAGGTTATCGGAGGCAGAAGGTGGTCTCGTAAGTAACCGGGTCCTAAGCCATACCCTCTTTCCCACATACCCACATACCCTCTTTCCCCCAAAATAAGGTAATAAGCCCAATCGGGCTTGATAATAAGCCCAATCGGGCTTTTGAGCACATGGCAATAAGGCCAAGCACTTATTTCAGGGTTCAAAAAAATATAAGACAGGGTCTTATTTTCGGGGAAACACAGTAGCTTTCAAAGGGTCACCACCTCCAATATACACTACATAAACATGACGAAATAAATAAATACAAAATTATGTATATGCCCACATATATGACATAGAGAAACAACACAATACAATAATTGATTGCAACTATTAAAGTTTAATCTATTAAATAAAGTTATGGCTTCACTTGCTCTTGGCCATCACAAGCAATAAGGATGTTTGATTGAGAGTTCTCAAAAAAGGACTCTGGGATCCCTCAAAGGCAATAAAACAGATTAAATCCAGATTACTTTTGGAGTGTAAACATAGAAGGTGCCTGGTTGGTGTAGTGCTTAATGTACCAGACCAGAAATCGAGAGACTTGAGTTCTAGTCCTGCCTTAACCATGAAGGCAACTTGGGTGACCTTGGTTCAGTCATTGTCTCTCTCAGCCCTAGGAAGGAGGCAAGGGCAAACCACTTATGAAAAACTTTGCCAAAAAAACCTCTTCAGGGATTTGTCCCGGTAGTCACCAGGAGTCAACGCACGCACAAAAACCACAGAGCATATCTGATCTGTACAACAATTTCCCAGTAAATCTATAGCAGCCATTGCCTGTGACCCAACTTTCTCTTCAGATCAGATTATGACCATGAACAAGTAAGAGAAGTTGCATTATCTAGCCAAGGAAGCAGCCCTGTCTTCACATGCTTTACTCCTCGATAGTAAATACTCAGATTGCCTAGTTGTGGAAGAAGAGACTAGTGGGGAGTTTTATGTGAGCTGGGGAAGTAACACCTTCTGCGAACAGATTAAACTTGATCTGATCCTTCTACCTTTGGGTATTTGCAATATCAGACTAGCTATATACCGCGAGGTAGGCAAAGGGTTTAATTATTATAAACTTGAGTCATTCTTGGGTCAAGGAAAACCGGAATATCATTCTGCCAGGCTTCCCTAAGCGGGGGGGGGGGGGAGGGGGGAGCTTGCCTAAACCTGGTAGGAATGACTTAATGTCAGGCCTGCCCTCAAGTTATAGGGCTTCATACCTGCAGCATTGCTAAGATCTTCTTGAAATGTACTGGCATCCCATTAGATGTGTTGCTGACTAATCAATGCATTTAAACTGATCTCTGTTCAACTCATGCATGAAGTTGTGTGTCTGGGCATGCATTTTTAAAGGAGAGAGAAAGAGAGAGAGGGGGAGAGAGGGGGGGAGGAAGAGAGTGGGGGGGGCTGTAGTAGAAGGTGCTGAACTTTCACATCTTTGCTATCAGGGGTATATTAAAGCTATGAAAGACTCCATGGAGAGTAGTAGATCCTGAACTCTGCTCCCAAAACATGACCTTAACTTGGGGCGGGGGGGTTGGAGAGAGAGGGAGGGGGAGGGAGAGAGAGGGAGAGCGCTATTTTATGTCCAACAGAAACCCATCCATGTGCTCTCTTAGAAGCCAAAGACAACTAGCTCATCCTTGTGAAAAATGCAAACACAAACAGAGACACCAATTTATCACTTGCCATTTTACAGGATATAATACAGACACAGAAAATAAACACATACAGAGAAACATCTTTCTTGTCTCCCCGTCTCTTTTTTTTTCCTCCTAAGCACATACATTACAGAGTGACTCCCTCGAATAGGTCAGGCATTCAGGCTCCCACATCTGGACATCCGGATGACCACTAGAGGGCAGCAGAACAATTTTCTGTGAGTCTCTGCTGCCCTCTAGCTGATGTCTAGATATTTCCAATCCAAACCTGGCAGCCTTAATGACTGACCGCTCTCCCAGTAAGAGATTTGGGAGCCCTAAGTAATACTTCTAAAGGTATTACTTGGGTCTCTTCCTCTACATATAAGAAAGAGAAACACATCCAAAGTGAAAGCTAACTTAAGATATTTTGGACCCTGTATTAGAATGGTAGATCCCTTTGTTTTTCACATAAAAGCCTTAAGGGTAATCACTGTTTCCTCCCCTCCCCTCCTCCAAACATTGTTAGGACATAAACATTGGAAGCTCTTCAGCAACCCAGAGGATGATATCTATAATATCTGATCTCAAAAAGAAAAAAAATCCTCACTGTTCTTTTTGAGATGTGGAAAAGTAGTTTTTAATAATAGCCCCATGCCTAGAAAACATTCTAGAGCCAAGCTGTATTCTAAAACAATGTATTTCTTCTCCTTTTCATTTTGTTCATTATTACTTCAACACAGTGGTGAAATCCAATTTTTTTTACTACCGGTTCTGTGGGCGTGGCTTGGTGGGTGTGGTGTGGCTTGGTGGGCATGACTTGGTGGGAGTGGCAGGGGAAGGATACTGCAAAATATCCATTTCCACCCCACTCTGGGGCCAGCCAGAGGTGGTATTTGCCAGTTCTCCGAACTACTCAAAATTTCCGCTACCGGTTCTCCAAACTACTCAAAATTTCTGCTACCGGTTCTCCAGAACCTGTCAGAACCTGCTGGATTTCACCCCTGCTTTAACATCTCTTTTATCTTGTCTTTGTTTAAAGATTTTTGTCATTCATTCTTATTTCTCTTTTGGTGTGTAGTCCAGAGGTGGGTTTCAGCAGGTTCTGACCAGTTCTGGAGAAATGGTAGCGGAAATTTCGAGTAGTTCGGAGAACCGGTAGTGGAAATTTTGAGTAGTTCAGAGAACCAGCAAATACCACCTCTGGTTGGTCCCAGAGTGGGGTGGAAATGGAGATTTTGCAATATCCTTCCCCCAGGAGTGGGGAAGGAATGGGGATTTTGCAGTATCTTTCCTCTGGAGTGGGGAGGGAATGGAGATTTTACAGTATCCTTCCCCTGCCACACCCACCAAGCCACTCCCACCAAGATGTGCCACGCCCACCAAGCCACACCCACAGAACCGGTAGTAAAAAATTTTGAAACCTACCACTGGCACTTGTAGTCCTCTAACTTTTGGATACAGGCAGAGTTCTCATATTATTGTCTTTGGGGGTAAGCAACATTACTACACAATGGGCAGAAAAAGAAGTAGAAGAAAGTAAATAAGCAGGAGATAAGAGAAAAGGAAAGCTAATTTACCAACAGACCAGTCAGTGCACTTCTTTATATCTTTCTATCTTTGCAAATTCTCCTGGTTTCTACCATATCCACTGACCCATACATTGCCTTTTGATCTTTAAACTTCTGATCACTCTCTTTCTGAGAATTTCAACAAACAGCTTTTTCGTCTTCCTCTTCTTCCCAATTTTTTTTTATATTTGCTTTGCAATTAAATCTTTATCCCTTCTCTCTTTATCCCTAAACCATTTCTTTCCTACTAGTTTCTCACTTTTGTAATTCAGTGTAGATTTATTTATCAATCTATTTATCAACCACTCCCAATTTAAAAAAAATTAGACCCTCACAGTCTTTTAACCGGATTCGTAGGGGGAAAAGCTGTTAGTTTACAGAACCTTGATACCTCACTTATAATAATAGACTGTTTGATCTTCTTTCTGAATATCTCTTGCAGTAAAGAGAAGACTGCTACAGACTTCTCTAATATGGAAGGAATGTGAAAGGTTTGCATGATCTGAAGAGAAATCAAGAGTTCTTTACCTTTTTAAGATACAAACTGGATAACCAGGTCCTCTTGCAAAGATTTAAAAACATGATATATCAAAAAAAGTGGCAAGGACACTACAGAATACCAAGATTTGGTGGATTATTTCATCTGAATACCAGGAAATTATCCCACTATATCTATCCTTCCAAAACTGCATAGCAAATTCTTCAGAGCCAAATGAAAACTTATTCCACCTGTATTCCTAAATAATAAACATCCCCAAATTCCACTGAATCAAAAAATTTATCTCTATGAATCCAGAGTAACCAAAGCAATAAATAATGTTTTATTATACTGCCCATTTTATAAGAACTTGCTATAAAATGTATTAGTTCTCTAGCATTGGAATATCTGGGTGGAACAGATGAGTTTATACAACTCCTTGTTTGGGTATACACTATTATATAATTCACAGGGGAGCCAAGTGTGTAGCTTTCTGAAAAATGCACCCACATATTATTCATATTATTCTTTTCGCTTTGTAGATTCAGTTCCTCCTAGGACTTAATAATGTTTTATTAGCTTGTATTTATCTTTGTGTTCAATCTCTGATTATAAATGAAGATTAGTGGATATGTTCTGATCCTGTCTTGGATCTGTACTCTAGAAAGAATACAGAGAAGAGCAACAAAGATGATTAGGGGACTGGAGGCTAAAACATATAAAGAACAGTCGCTGCAATTGGGTATGTCTAGTTTAATGAAAAGAAGGATTAGGGGTGACATGATAGCAGTGTTCCAGTATCTCAGGGGTTACCACAAAGAAGAGGGAGTCAAGCTATTCTCCAAAGCATCTGAAGGCAGGACAAGAAGCAATGGGTGGAAACTAATCAAGGAGAGAAGCAACCTAGAACTAAGGAGAAATTTCCTGACAGTTAGAACAATTAATCAGTGAAACAACTTGCCTCCAGAAGTTGTGAATGCTCCAACACCAGAGGTTTTTAAGAAGAGATTGGATTGGCCATTTGTCTGAAGTGGTATAGAGTTTCCTGCCTGAGCTGAGATTGGACTAAAAGACCTCTAAGGTCTCTTCCAACCAGGGGTGAAATGCTCCTGGTTAGGACTGGATCACCCAATCCAGTAGAGATGGCAGCGGGTGGTTCGGAGAACCGGTAGCAAAAATCCCTGAGCCCTGCTCCCTCCACCATGCCCAACTGAGCCGCACGATCATCAGAGGCTTTTTTTTTTACTTTTAAAAGCATTTTTTCTACAACTTCTTCCGCTGAAAAAATGTTTCTAAAAGTAAAAAAAAAGCCTCTGATGATCACGCGGCTCAGCTGGGATTGTTAGAGGCTTTTCAAAGCATTTTTTTCTGCAACCTCTTCCACCGAAGAGGTGGTTTTAAAAATGCTTTGAAAAGCCTCTGCCCATCAGGCAACACAGCTGGGATCGTCAGAGCCTTTTCAAAGCATTTTTTTAACCACCTCTTCCGCTGAAGAGGTTGCAGAAAAAAATGCTTTAAAAGTCTCTCTGACAATCCCAGCTGAGTTGCCTGATCGTCAGATAGGCTTTTAAAAAAATATCTGACGATCAGGCAACTCAGCTGGGATCGTCAGAGAGACTTTTAAAACATTTTTTTCTGCAACCTCTTCAACGGAAGAGGTGGTTTAAAAAATGCTTTGAAAAGGCTCTGACGATCCCAGCTGTGTTGCCTGATCGGCAGAGGCTTTTCAAAGCATTTTTTTGCATTTGCAGAAAAAAATGCTTTGAAAAGTTAAAAAAAAAAAGTTGGCCACGCCCACCCAGTCACATTACCCCCACCATCACCAAGCCATGCCCACAGAACCGGTAATAACAAATTTTACATTTCACCCCTGCTTCCAATTCTGTCATACTTTGCAAAGTGTCATCCTTTCTTCCCAGATTCTGAGAAGTCCACTGCAACATTTCATTTATTCTCACTCATGCTTTACTTCCATCATATATTGGTTTTACTGCATATAACAACCAATACTGAATATCACATTCATACAAAACATTCTGTAATTTGGGTCCATTCACTATATCATGCTTCTAAATCAACAAATGTAACATTTTTTCCACAATTTTCTCGATAACCTGGTGAAAAGCAAAAAAATCTTCCCAAGCACAATTAAACAAATTCCCCATGCAGTTTTTGCATTCATACATGCTCCCGCCCTCCTTTGTATATAGGGAAATAATAATAACGTTAGTTGGATCACTAGACATAGATGTAATTTTCACACATAAACTAAATGAGATGTACAGCCACTCCGTAAGCAAACCACATCTACGGTAGTTTTAACTACCAGTGATAGTGTCTATATTTACAGTCTTGCCATTTCTCAACATTCTCATGGTATTTATCATTTTTGGACTTGCAGTAACCAAGAGTTAATTTCTGTTCCACTCTTATATGTCACTATCATTCTAATACAAATCTTCAAGGCACAGATAATCCTTGACTTACGACCACAATTGACCATCCATTTCTGTTGCTAAGTGAAACGATTCTTAAGTGAGTGTTGCCCCATGTTGCAACAACCTTTTTTGCCACAGTTGTTAAGTGAATCACTGCGGCCGTTAAGTTAGTAACACGGTTGTTAAGTGAACCTGGTTTCCCCACTGACTTTGTTTGCCAGAAGGTCACAAAAGGGGATCATATGACTCTGGACACTAACTGTCATAAATATGGTCAGTTACCAAATATATGGATTTTGATCATGTGACCATGGGAATGCTGCAACTGTCATAAGTGTAAAACCAATCACAAGTCACTTTTTTCAGTGCCGTTATAACTCTGAATGGTCACTAAACGAATGATTGTAAATCAAGGACTACCTGTACCCTTCCAATTTACTTCTCCTCAAATCACTTCATTACTTTAGTTTATTACATGGTTACAGCTAGAAGTGCTCTGAAAGTACAAATCTCCCACCATCTCTTTTTACACTCTAATAAGCTGGGTTCCTTTCTGAGTTTCTTTCTCTGCAGCTGTGGGTATACCCTCTCTTATTTGATCATGCTCTTGGCAGCATCTCTTCCCCCCATTTCTCAAGATATTTCCCATATAACATTACCTATGAGCATAGCTTATTAGTCACCCAAATGTTTGATGTGTTACGACTTCAGAGAACAAGTTGGTTTTATACCAGGGGTGAAATGCTCCTGGTTCAGATCGGATCACCCGATCCGGTAGCGATGGCGGCGGGTGGTTTGGAGAACCGGTAGCAAAAATCCCTGCGCCACCCCCCACCCCATGCCCAGCTGAGCCGCACAATCATCAGAGGTTTTTTTCTTTTTTACTTTTAAAAGCATTTTTCTACAACCTCTTCCAATGAAAAAATGCTTTTAAAAGTTAAAAAAAAGCCTCTGATGATCGCGTGGCTCAGCTGGGATTATGGGAGGCTTTTCAAAGCATTTTTTTCTACACCTCTTGGTCGAAGAGGTGGAAAAAAATGCTTTGAAAAGTCTCTGATGATCCCAGCTGAGTTGTCTGATCTGCAGAGAGGTATTTTTTAAAAAGCCTCTCTGACGATCCCAGCTGAGTTGCCTGATCGGCAGAGGCTTTTCAAAGCATTAGAAAAAATGCTTTGAAAAGTTAAAAAAAAAAAAAGTTGGCCACGCCCACCCAGTCACATTACCACTCCCACCAAGCCATGCCCATAGAACCGCTAGTAACAAATTTTACATTTCACCCCTGTTTTATACAGTATGTAAGTGGTTTTTTCAATAGTCAGCTTTTCTTTCATTTGACCCACAGCCCATCTCCGTACAGTCTGTTTTGGCTGTTCTTCAATTGTCTCAAGGAATTGAGAGAAAATAATGAGAATGAGACATTGGAGAACTCACTGGATGGGCCAAAGTGTATAGTATCTTTACTGTAGTGTATTCAGATGTTGTTGTTAGTCGCAAAGTCGTGTCCGACCCATCGTGACCCCATGGACAACGTTCCTCCAGGCCTTCCAGTCCTCTACATTCCCCGGAGTCCATTTAAGCTCATACCGACTGCTTCAGTGATTCCATCCAGCCACCTCATTCTTTGCCGTCCCTTTCTTCTCTTGCCCTCAATCGTTCCCAGCATTAAGCTCTTCTCCAGTGAATCCTTCCTTCTCATTAGGTGGCTAAAGTATTTGAGTTTCATCTTCAGGATCTGGCCTTCTAAAGAGCAGTCAGTGTTTATCTCCTCTAGGACTGACCAATTTGACCGCCTTGCAGCCCAAGGGACTCGTAGGAGTCTTTTCCAGCACCATTGCTTTCAAAGGCCTCAATTCTTTGGCGCTCAGCCTTCCTTATGGTCCAACTTTCACAGCCATACATTGCAACTAGGAAAACTATAGCCTTGACTATATGCACTTTTGTTGGCAGGGTGATGTCTCTGCTTTTTAGTAAGCTATCTAGATTTGCCATAGCTTTCCTCCCCAGGTCTTTCAGATTCAGATAGACCTGTGTAAAAACTAGAATTCCCAGACATTTTAAAGAATAGGAAGCTACTCAAACCACAATTAACTGATACAAGTATCTGTTTTTAACAAGTGAATCGATAATAAAATGCCTGAAATCATATAGGAAAGTTATTTTGGAAAACCATTTTAACCAACAGTGAATGAGAGGGCCTATTTAAACTAATTCCAGTGTTTTAGTCCTTAATTATTATTTTTTTAATGTATAAATACAGGTTTTTTTTTAATGGAACAGAAATATTTTGGAATGCTAGCGGCTTTTATTAATTAATGTATTGTTTTTCTTTATAAACTGAGTAATATGTTTGCCAAGGCATTGCAACATTTCTGTTGTTTCCCTTGCATTTCTACCATAAATCATTTCTCAATTTTCCAAATGTCCCACAGTCCTAATATGTCTCTGAAGACTACATTTGAAGTATTTGTTGATTCTACTTCACTGAACGTTCCCTGTAACACTGTTTGCCAAATTTGTATTTTTAACTTCTCAAGCACTCTGAGCCTGGGCATTCTTACATAATTGTCAAGTGTAACTCTGGTTCTTGAAGTTTTGCTTGTCCTTGACTTCTATTAACTGACACTGTGGACATTAGCATTTTGGGAATTCTTTGTTTGCATTTTGGGGGGAAAAAAGGTGTGTCTGAAAGAACTAAATTTAATGTTAAGTGACATTAGAATTCTAGCCATTTTCCATGTAATTATATTGATGTCTAAACCATTGTAATTGTGGATGTTTGATATTTGCAATCATGTTTCTTTCATTTATCCTACTATCCAGCAAGAAACATGAAAAATACTATCATTGTACCTCATAAAAAAAGAATTGATATGGAGGTAGTTGAGTGATTTCTAAGAAAGTCTGTGAAGTATTTCATCAGCTGACTAGCATCTTTAGTAGTTATTCGATCTGTAATGGCTTTGCTTGATCCCTTTTTCCGGCATCAACTGTGTCTCACATTCTTCTCTCCCATAAGGCTCTGGACTATGAACTCTGTTTCTCTGTTGATTGTCAGGGAGAGAAAAATCTCTCTCTAAATTTTTACTTAAGCATTCTATAGCTATTAAGCCTTGGCTGCCTGTTTATTTTGAGAGGAAAGCTGTCCTTTACCACCAAAATTCGTATTTAATAGCCTGAAGTTAATTAACATTAAAACTCCTCAAAGTAATCGTATTTTAACAAATGCTAACCCACACCATCCATGGTAATTCAGCAATTTATATAGATATACTTAAACATGCTTGCATTCAGATTTAATCAGACTATTTGTTTTCTTTAACAAGGAAACTTAAAACATTTACAAGATCTAATAAAATTTATGTTTTAAAATCTAATTTTAATTCCGAGATACATTTGCAGTTTTAATTTACTTTCAATTGTGGCCCATACAACTTTCATTTCAGGTAAATATATTTGGCTGGTCCTATAAATATTTATCAAATTAATGAATTCCTATTCCGCCTTCTGTTTTTTCCTACACTCACGGCTAGGCATAGAACCATTCAAAGGAAGAAAAAGTGTTATTTCTTTTTTATTTGGCTGTCTTAAAAGTGCCTTCTTTCTTATGTTTAGTCTTCCACTCTAATTTAGAACCAGGTAGAAAAGATGATGCATTTGATAGGTACACTCTATTGTGAGAATGTAGTAATTAAATGCATACTATAGATTTGCGAAATGATGACGAGTGGGAAGTTTGGAGGGTATAGATCCAGTAGAGAGGAATATCTGAAAATATGGGGACTGAGGCACCTTGATGAAAAGGAATCACTATTCCCATCTTCCACAGCCTCCACCAGACCACCTTGAATCCTGTGCTGCAGCCTGCCCGGTTTCTGGAATCCTGGTCTTTTCAGAGCCCATGAACCTGAAACAATGAGCTTTGAGGCAGCTGTCTGGGCTGAGGGATTAGCAGCATCAGGGGAGCAGAGCATGAATGAGGGCGGTGGGCCAGACACAAGGGGTCGGCAACACAGCGGAGGTGAGCAAAGGGGATTCTTTCCTGTCACAGTGAGGGGACACAAAACCCTCATTCAGGTCACAGGGGGGACTAGCCTGGCTCACACATGGAGGATGGAATTCAATTTCAGTCTCAAAAAGGGCTGGGAACGACACATGCGCTCAGAGCTCTCCACTTCCCGTGTCTTCTCTCTCCCAAGAAATGTGAGAAGGGACCTTTAAAAAAAATGGCATTTGAGACTTTTCACCTGAGTGGATAAGAATAATCCCAAGGGTCACACAAAGAGAGATTATTAGCCTTTTTTCCCTCAAATATCATTTATTGGAGAAAGTGTGTTTCTGAGATTTATCAGATTTGCACTTCCATGGTGCTCATATGCCGATTTGCTTGGGCAGCCAAAACCTGGAGATATCATGTCCTGGACTCCATTCCATACATTAACAAAAATCAAGGTCATGTTCCTAGTTTGGAGACAAGGAATTCTCCAGTTAAATAACTTGGGGTTCAACTGCTAGGAAGAGCGGCATATCCCCTCACTGGAATTCTCCTGACATGAGATTTCATTTTAAAAACTCACATGCATTTATTCTCACCTTTAATCTGGTCTTGAGTTTGTTTATCAATGCATTCTGATTGCACTGTATATTTTAGAACAGCTTCCCAAACTTGGGCAAATTATTCAAAGTAGTTTTTCTTTGGGTAACAACAGACAAAGCCCAATGCCCATCACAACAGGGATATTTAGATGGATTTAAAGATTATCCAATGTACTAAAATGTATTCAAAAAACTACCAATGTATTCCTATTAAGAGAAAGATCAATGAAATTACCCAATGCTAATTTGTTGAAATGACATAAAGATTGTTCAATGATATTAGTTTATAATAAGGGAATCCTCGAATTACAACCACTCATTCAGCGACCTCAGTTATGTACTGAAGGAAGGGATTTAAAACCGGTTCTCAAAGTTTAATAAGACTTTCTGAAAAGCGGTTTTGGATAATGAAGGAAAGAGTTTTGAATGTTGACCGAATTCTTAATTTACTGAATTCTCTTCCAATAATTCTTAAGTTTCAAACCCACTCTGTGCCGAAATATAGGTGGTGGATAATGATGTATATACATGATATTTACCTGCTTGTCATTACTCCTCCGTTTCCAAAATAAAATGGCTGTTTTAAATTTCAGTTCTCTATCAGAGCATTAGTAACTTGTGGCCTTTAGAAACAAATGATTTGCAGCTCCTAGAACTGTTACTTAAGGTTTTTAGAGGTTTAGCAGTACTTGGAGGTCCACTGATCTTCACACTAAAGTGAGAATCACATTGAATTTAAAGAAATTTATCTCTACATGGACATTAAAAAGGATAGAATGTTCAGCCAAACACCACAACACAATGTATATGCAGTTCTGACTTACTTATTGTGACTGTGATCATTTGAATTTTTTTTTTCAACTAAGGCTGCACTGAGAATAAAGCGGGGGTTATAGGGGGTTCTCCTAATCCTTCCCACAGGGTGTTGTAGGATTTGTATAATGTGGGGAGACCAGCTGGCCGCCTAGCTTAGTTGGGCATTTTGCCTACAGGAAGGCTATGCCCTGGGTGTGTCACACTGGCAAAGTTGAGAAACAGACTTGCCCCGTGCCTTAGGGCCACTCTTCTTCTACAGAAAAAAAATTGGCCAGAACATCAGGCACCATAGGGGCTTGGCAGAGATACAGGTTGCATTTGGGAATCAGCTGCTCAAGTATAGGAGTAAGGAGGTTTAAGGACTAAAACTTTAACACCAGAACTATAGTGCTAGGTCCATGCCCTCGTGACAGATTAACTGGAAACAGGTCTTCAATTTACGACTGGCTGCTTAGTGACCATTTGAAGTACAGTGGATCTATTTTAGGACTATTTATAATCTGGAATTGGTTGTCCTACCTTAAGACTACTTATAACCTGAACCCCACATGACTGAACTTTGGGTGCTTAGCAACTAGGACAAATTTATGGCTGTTTGAAGCATCCTGCAGTAATGTGACTACATTTTATTTTATTTTATTATTATTTTGTATTCTGCCTTTATTATTTATACAAATAACTCAAGGCAGCAAACATATCTAACACACCTTCCTCCTTCTGTTTTCCCCACAACAACAATCCTGTGAGGTGGATTGGGGTGAGAGAGATTGACTGGCCCAAAGTCACATAGCTGGCTTTCATGGCTAAAGCGGGATTAGAACTCACAGTCTCTTGCTTTCGAATTTGATGTCACTAGACCAAACTGGCTCTCTTACTACAATTTTGCAGAAAACTGGCATTTCCTTCCAATTTTTGGCAAAACCATTGTAAACCATTGGTTTGCTTAACAACCGCCACAAAAAAAGATTGTAAAATCAGGTTGGTCATGTGACTTTTACAACCATCACAACTGTAATGGGAAGATTCCATTACAGTTGTAAGTGAAGGACTATTTGTATTATGGACCTTCTAAATATCAATTTTGTCATGCACTACTAGCTGTGGAGAACAGACTAATATCCTAAGACAGATGGGTTGCAAGACATAATTTCAAGAATTGCTCTTAGAACACAGAAATATCTGATAGAGCTTTTACTGGAAATATGTGTTCCCAATAGATTATAAATCACCCTTTAAAAATGGATAACAGTGGGGAAAATATGGGGTTTAAAGAGCAGAATATCAACTGGATTAATCAAATAATGAGCAATTAGCCACAATATCAAAAGAGCTCAGAAAGGTTATTATAGAAATGCCTACTATGATTTAATCTTAAGAGTTTTTCATTTTAGTCTCCAAATAGGTCTTGTGCGTCAAACAGGACCAAAAGTATATTGCATTAATGCAATGAATTACCTATATATTGGTTCCCCCCCCCCACATAGTTTTGATATGGTGAGTACAAATAAGGAGTGCTTTCAGAGGTAACTGGGAATCATAGATTTCCATAGCCAAATTCCTTTAAGTTTTCAGACATTTTCCAGTTGGTAGCTAATTGCGCAATCACATATGACCATCTTGCAGCAATAACAAAAAATATTATATAAACTCAATTTAAATTCTGCTCCAGGGGGAAAAAAGGATTGCATTAATTTGCTATCAAGCACCATCTCTTTGAGAAAATTAGCTACTGCAGAAGCAGTTCATTGCATTTCAGAATTGCTCTTGTGTATTTGTTTTTGTTTTTTTTTGGGTGGGGGAGGGAGGGGGAGGCTCATCCATAGTCTTGAATTTGCAAAATCATGAATGATCAAAAAGAAGTCTGGCTTGAAATTTATTGCCAGATATGAGTACTAAAGTCAAATCAAATGGATATAATTCTACACCAGAAAAACACCTTTGCAAATGAATTTGTAATGCTTAAGTTTTAAAAGTGTAACTATACTCCAAGCAATCTCAGGCATGTTGCATTGTTGACATCAAGATTGTTTGCATATGGGGTTAAAAAAGGTGCCTCATTTAAATTTCCTTGTAATGCAAACCCCAAAAAACCTCCATGTAAATCAGAATTTTGTTTTCCTTTGCAAATGTCATTTCACTTTTACTTTCCTTTTTTTGGTTAATTGTAAACATTGTAAGTTGTTAACAGGATAAAGGGACTCCATTTCAATTTAAGCATCACATGCCAGCAAACTTTTAAGGAAAACTCTTTTAAGTTATTCTACCTCCTATTTTGGGAAGTAAATCTAGGAATCCTTAGTCTTGGTGTTTCAGCAAGTGACATGCCCAACAATTAATTGCAGGATGGGCTATATAATGGTGTTTAACATGGAGAACTGTGTATTGTTGATAGGACATTGAACTCCATGTGATGATGCACAGCTATCAACTTCTTTTTTTAAAAAAAAACACCAATGTGGCTAAGTAGAGCACAGTTGTGTAGGAAAAGACATTTTCCAAAAAGAACATTGTTGCTGACCATAGCTAGTTTGAAAATGGCTTGTTTGTTAAAGATGTTTTGTTGTTTGGTTTGGCCTTTGCTACTTGGCTGTTTCATTGCTCTCCTTTTTATACACGTTCCCATTTTCATCTAGTCTGGCCTGCCTGAGCAAGATTTCATGCTCATATATGCTACCTTCTTTCTCTAGCATCTGATTCCATCCCTACCCTACTCTGAAACCCTCACTCACTCTCACCCACTCTACGTATCCTTTTTTTAAAATAAAGGGTTTTTTTTATTTTTTAAACACACAAACAAACATAAAATGCATCTTTTTCTGAACAGAATATTGGCCTGGTTTTAGATTTATACAGATTTTTGTTCATCTTTAACACAATTTTAACACAATTTTATATATAAATTTTCTCACATCATTTATTCTCTCTGATTCTAAGAAACCAATATTACCCTTCATCTTAACTTCTCATCCAAATATAGTTCATTTTTTCTTTTCCCTCCTTAAAATTT
The DNA here is from genome assembly GCA_022577455.1 of Arizona elegans. NCBI lineage: Eukaryota > Metazoa > Chordata > Lepidosauria > Squamata > Colubridae > Arizona > Arizona elegans. The sequence goes on from JAKOOJ010000003.1 coordinate 18,911,365, forward strand.
GAAACCCTAAATTTAAATTCATATAACATAATACCATCCCCAATTATCACCTTCAATTCTCTTATTCCAATCACCAATGATTCTTTTATCAACTATTCCAAATAATAGATTTCAACAATTAAACATATGCAATAAAAAATCAATTAAGTATCAATCTTACTCCAATACCTCTACATTTACATTCATATAACATAATACAATTCCCAATTATTTTCTTAAATTCTTTAGTTCCACTCTCAAATAATTTTTTCTTTGTCAACTGTTCCAACTAATAGGCTTCAACATTTTTATAACATTTTTATATCATTTTTATAAAGACCAGTTAAATATATCTAATTAATTCATAATCCAATATTATTTTGGCTTTCTGTTCTTATTTAATTAAATACCACATATATAATTAAGGATATTTCATTTATTACAATCTCCTTCATTAATTAAAAATATTCCAATTATTCATACACCCATATAGTTTTATAATCACTTCATTAAAAATACAATTTCATCTTTTCCCTAGTATTGATTTTCTTTACCCCATATTCTCCTTCCATTTCTTTCTCCTTTTCTATCTTTATATTTTACTTTTTTACTTTTTCTTACCCACTCTTCTTTTTTGTATTTTAAAATCCTGGTCTCTTTTCCCTAATCCCAATGTAATCATTTTGTTTTTTAAGATCATAAACTCTTCTATTTTGCTGTATCTTTCCCGTTATTTTCCATCCTTTTTCTCTTTTTCTTATTTTCTCACTGATAACTCCAGTGTAATCATTTAAGTTTTTTTATATTCTTTCTATTCCATCCTCTTTTCTTTTTTTTCTTTCCCCTTTTTCCATTTTTTCCATTGTTAAACCCAATGTAATAATCATTTAATTTTCCATAATCAATCTCCTTTTCTTTGTCTTTATTTTCAGTCTCTTTTCCTTGCTTCTCGTTAGTTGTTTCTTTGTCAGCTTGAATGTATCCTAAATCCATTTTTTTGGTCATCAAGTTTCAATTTTCCATGCAACATTGTAGTCATTTCCCTTATTTCCATTTTCAATGATAGGTACATCATTATCATCATTTCCTTCAGTTCCTGCGCCATTTTGTTCTTTCTAAAAAGTTCAGTGCTATAATAATTTTTTTCTCTCCTGAAGATGGCTCTCTACAATCCATGTTTACAATTGGCGAGCTTAAAAGGCATCCATTTTGGTTGAATGTTTGAATCAACTTGTTCCATAACTTCTTGCTTCGCCGCCACAGTCTTCCAAATTTCCTTGATGTTCCTTTTCCTCTATGGGCAACTTCTGTCTCCTGTCTCTCCCAAATTAAAGTCGAACATGAATAGGGGGAGCCTTTTAAATAAACAATAAATCCATTGCAGCCAATCTATCCATCTACGAAACTATTTCCCAATCTAATTATCAAGCTGTATGTGTTGACTCCCAGAACAGAGATGTCATAACTCACTCACAGTACCAAGTCCTGGGCTTGTCTGCACAGACTTAAAAATTGAAGAACCCATGTTTTTCATGATCAGTTTTGCTACGTGCAATTCTATGATGCTCTTTGTCAAGCCTAGGAATCCAGCTACATAACACTATGATCCCTACACATACATAAATATACAATAATATCTACAGACCCCTCACATCCTGGACATAATCTATTTCAACTTCTCTTCTCAGGATGCCTCTATAGAATATTGTATGCCAAAACAACCAGACATAAAGATAGTCCCCCCTCAGCATGTCTCATTTCTCATCTCTTCCCATCTTGTCATCTTTCCTAATAGCTTCTCCTATTTTGGCTTCTTACGATTTATCTATCGTTGATTGTAACATGATTAACGATTGTACCTATGATTATGACCCATCACATTACTTGCTGCTTATATGCATGCTGTGAACTTCTACACTGGAGACAAATTCCTTGTGTTTCCAATCACACCCTGTTTCCCTCAAAATAAGACACCTCCTGATAATAAGCCCAATCGGACTTTTAAGCGCATGGCAATAAGGCCAAGCGCTTATTTCAGGGTTCAAAAAAATATAAGACAGGATCTTATTTTCGGGGAAACACGGTACTTGGCTAATAAAGCGTCTATTCTATTCTATTCTATTCTATTCTATTCTATTCTATTCTATTCTATTCTATTCTATTCTATTCTATTCTATTCTATTCTATGCATTTTTCCCCATCTCTCATTTCAAAATGCATGTTTAATTACTTGCCAAAAAAATTGATCTATAAATTGAGATTACTTAGCCTAGGCAATAAGTAATATACAGTACTGCAGCCAGTTCAAAGTACCAATTTCAAAAATCTTGGATGTAGAGCACATATTTCTTTTCTGTTATATACTAAAATGAAAGCCCAAAATTAGGCAGGAAGTTATAAAGATAAAAGTATTAGTTTGAGACAGTTCAATAAAGCATGACTTCAAGACAAACATTAAAGCTTTGGCAAACTTACACTCTACTTGTTTGTATGTATTTAACCCTTTGTACTCTGTCTTACAGTATTTCCACTTTCCATAGTTGCATACAAGAGTCATCCAAACAATAAAAATTAATATGCCATTTGACATGCAGTTTGAAAGGCAGTGTTACATCAATTTAAGGAGCAGGAGCCATGAAACCTTTTAGCAGAATTTAAAGATTGATCTTGGGTAAAAAGCCAGGGTAGTTAAAAATATGTGACCTTGGTGCTAGAAAATTATCAGATAGGACAAAGCAAGTTTGCTGGGGCAGAATATGTAGGTGCCACCACCAGAAAACCCTCTCTGCAGTCTCTGACTGTTAAAATTCTGAAGGTAGGAACACTTAGAAAACTGTGAGCAAGATAGTAACAGGCTGGCATTTATATCTCTCCCTGATATCAGTTGTATAGTCAAAGTATCTTGCATTTGTAAAAAGAATATAAAACATAGACTAATGGCAACATAATCAAAACACAAATAGAAGTCAAAGATTAACAAAGAAATGCATGAAATCTGGATGGAAGCTTTTACCAGTTCCTATCTATTTGAAGAGTGAAATCAAGTACATCCCCCTTAGGAATGTATTCCACAGGAGATGCCTGTGGAATTGGGTATTATATGAAAATCTCAGGGTTCTAAATAATTGGAAATTCCATCTTTTAGATCCACTTCCTCCCCTCCAATAGTGTTAGCAAAAATTTTTGAGATGGGGTATGCATCCTCTTACAATTTCATAGAGGATATTACTAGTGGTGGGATTTAAATTTTTTTACTACTGGTTCTGTGTGCGTGGCTTGGTGGGCGTGGCATGGCTTGGTGGGCGTGGCAGGGGAAGGATACTGTAAAATCTCCATTCCCACCCCACTCCAGGGGAAGGTTACTGCAAAATCCCCATTTCCTCCCTATCAGCTGGGACTCAGGAGGCAGAGAATAGATGGGGACGGGGCCCGTCAGAGGTGGTATTTACCGGTTCTCCGAACTACTCAAAATTTCCGCTACCGGTTCTCCAGAACTGGTCAGAACCTGCTGAATACCTCTAGATATGACTGAAGGAAGGGAGGCATGTGCATCACTGCAATGTGCTTTATCTGTGGCTGCTCTTAAAGAAGCTGTTGACCCTCCAGCAGGTCCACAATGCAGTAGCTTGGGGAGTTATGGATGTGCCTGGCTGCATGCATATTATACCTCTGCTCCATGAGCAGCACTGACTCCCAGTATGTTTCCAGGTGCAATTTAAGATGCTGATGGTCATCGCATGCTTCAGATCCTGTCAACTAATGAATGTCATCTTGTGGGACCCAGAAAGTGGGTGTTTTCTGTTGCAGCATCTGCCCTTTGGAGCCATAATCTCCAAGATTCAATTGGCCCCAACCGTGTTGACCTTCCAAAAAGTCTTGGATGTGTTCCAAATAATGGGGTTGGGAGGTAAGCTGGAACCCATGGGGTATTCTTCATTATTCGAAGTGCTTTTTACCTTAGTGGTCATTTATATATTGGGTGGGTTTTGGTAGACAACGCATAACCATTGGGTTATCCTTTCAGAGGTACTTCCTTACCTAAACAGAGAAACAAAATGACCACAGAGATAGGCAAAAAAGCAGTGAGAGCAGAAGTGACGTCCAATTTCCTGTTGGCTTTCCCACTGATGTTGCCTGTGGGAAGATGGCAGGTGGTGTTGGAAAGCACTCTTCCTCCTTGACTGGCCCATGGAACTGCCTATCACCTTGCCAAGGGGAGGCAGGAGAAAATGGAGCCTTCGTTAGCACCTGGTTGGCATTTGGATGAAAGAATATTAATAATACCCAGACCTGTAAGCTGAATTGGAAGTCTAAAAGATATTATGAAGGCAACATTGCTACCTTGAAAATAATGTACAGGTAATCCTCAACTCACGACCATAATTGAGCCCAAAATTTCTGTTGCTAAGGGAGACATTTGTTAAGTGAGTTTTGCCCCATTTTACGATGATTGTTACGTGAATCACTGCAGTTGATAAGTTAGTAACTCAGTTATTAAATGAATCTGGTTTCCCCACTGACTTTGCTGTCAGAAGGTCCACATAAGGTGATCACACGCCCCTCGGACACTGCAACTGTCATAAATATGAGTCAGTTGGCAAGTCTCTGAATTTTGATCACATGACCATGGGGATGCTGCAGTGGTCACAAGGGTGAAAAGTGGTCATAAGTCCACTTTTTTTAGTGCCATTGTAACTTCGAAAGGTCACTAAATGATCTATTGTAAGTTGAGAACTATCTGTAGATGTGCCCAGTCATTTGGAGTCAAGCTGAACTCAAGGGCATCTTTAGTTTACCATGGTCTGTGGAAGACTATAATTTTGGAATTAAATTATTTGTGCCATGTGATTCACAACTTCAATGTGCCAGCTAACTTGTAAATCCCTGTATCTTATAGTTTGGGAGCAGAAAGACCTTGAATATTGTGATCACCGTTTGTTCACTTCCTTCTAGTGATTCCTAACTTAGGAGCTGTAATGAAGATGTTAAGCATTAAAACAGACATTTCTCCATCCGGTTAACTTTCTTCTGATGTTAGAAGTGATTCCTCTAAAGCGGGTCTCTTCACCTAGATCAGAGGTCTTCGAACTTGGTAGCTTTAAGACTTGTGGACTTCAACTCCCAGAATTCTCCAGCCAGCTATGCTGGAGAATTCTGGGAGTTGAAGTCCACAAGTCTTAAAGCTGCCAGGTTTGAAGACCTCTGACCTAGATCCACAGGGCAATTTTCTCTCATTGAGCCATGCTATACTCCAACCATGTAATATTTAACAATATTTCTAGTTAGGATACAGGTATCCTCAACCCACGACCACAATTGAGCCCAGAATTTATGTTGTGAAGAGGGAATGTGTTCAGTGAGCCTTGCTCCCTTTTACGACTTTTCTTGTCACATTTGTTAAGTGAATCACTGCAGTTGTTAAATTAGTAACACATTTGTTAAGTGAATCTGACCCGAGGACATTGCAACTGTCTTAAATATGAATCAGTTATCAAGCATCCGAATGTCAATCATGGGGATGCTTCAGAGGTGGGTTTCAGCAGATTCTGACTAGTTCTGGAGAACCGGTAGCGGAAATTTTGAGTAGTTCGGAGAACCGGTAGTAAAAATTCTGACAGGCCCCGCCCCCATTTATTCTCTGCCTCCCAAATCCTAGATAATCTGGAGGGAATGGGGATTTTGCAGTAACCTTCCCCTGGATTGGGGAGGGAATGGAGATTTTTACAGTATCCTTCCCCCTGCCATGCCCACCAAGCCACGCCCACCAAGCCATGCCACGCTCACCAAGCCACACCTACAGAACCGGTAGTAAAAAAATTTGAAATCCACCACTGGGATGCTTCAACCGTCCTAAAGTGTGAAAAATGATCATAAGTCACTTTTTTCAATGCCGTTGTAACAGGTTTGGGAGGTAAGCCGGAACCCATGGGTTATTTTTCATTATTAGAAGTGCTTGTTACCTTAGTGGTTATTTATGTATTGGGTGGGTTCAAACGGTCTTCAAACGGTCACAAAATGAACTGTTGTAAATCGAGGACAACCTGTACTCCATAATGGGAAAGTTAGGTAGACTTTGCTGCAATGCTTCAAAATGCTTCTCGTTGGTTCTTAGGGAGTCTTCTCTTGCTTCCAATTCCTCTACCACTTCGCTGAACAGAATATCTATATACATATAGCGCACATGTGTTTCTTTAACAAAGGCCTGCAGGAGCCAAACTTACAAGCATGGGGTGGGGGATGAGTTTGATTCTCTCTAGGGAGCCAGATGTGCAGGGGAGCAATCCAGAAAAAAAAGAAAAAAGAAAAAGCATTAAAGCTCTTCATTGCCTTGGCAATGGAGAGCCAAAGGGGGACGGTAGCTTTGCCACCCCCTTGTAGTGTTTATGTGGAGCAGCCTCACTGCTTCTGGCCCTGCACCGTGATTTCTTGGCAGGCGAACCAGGAGGGAATGTGTTTCGGTTTGAGTTTTTTGGCAGGCATGAAGGCAGCGAGGGGAAGGTTCCCTTCTATCCAGTCCTAATACTCAGTTCTCAAATTTATGCCCATCGGCTGCTACTTGGGTGGGCCAGAGGCGGCTGTGCAGAGGGAGGGGAGGAGGGTGACTCTCAGCAGGAACAGGCGTTCCCTCCCCATTGGCTGTACTCGGCTCCTACGCCTGCACATGTTTTACACACACACACACACACACCACTGCTGCTGCTTTCCTTGAAGGGAACTGCCATTGACATCCACAGGAGGTGATTTTCGTGAATGCCTGATGCAAAAGGCGATAGGCCCTGATTGTTGTTGTTCAGAAATCGCCACACAGTTCTCTTCTTCTCTTGCTCCAAGCAATGTGGGGGGGAATGGACAGACGGGGGACTGCTTTGTGAGTGTGGGTGTGGGTGTGCATGCGTACGCTCAAGGAGAGGTGTTGTTGACTCAAAAAAAAATTAAATAATTTGAAAGCCTTGGCATCCTGCCAATCACAGCACAGGTATGCTGTCTCTTCCCAAATGCATCAAGCCTAATCCTCGTCCAGGACAGGGATGCTGTTGAAGGGAAGGTGTTGGAAATGTTTGTCTGACTGTCCTCTTCTTTTGGAGGCCCACATAGCAATATCCATGCCAGATTAAGTGAAGCCAAAGCCCTATCAAAGAGCGTTGCCCTCTCCCTGTTTCTACCAATTTGACAGCTACCAACTTGCTGGTATTAAGGGTTAGGATTTTAGGGTTGATGATGATGATGATGATGATGATGATGATGATGATTATGACAGTATACACAGCAAACGAGATGACCATGCTGGATTTCGTATCCCAAATCACTAGTCGAACACTTCCCAAGCGTTTAGGACTCTGTGCTGTATCAGCGGATTATGCGAGCAGATCCCAGTAAGGTGGCCTTCTGCAGCTGACCAATAGTGATCTTGTCAGCGCCAATTGTTTTTAAATGCTTGCCTAGATCTTTAGGCACAGCACCCAGTGTGCCGCGTACCACTGGAACCACCTGCATTGGTTTATGCCAGAGTCTCTGCAATTCGATTCTCAAGTCCTGATATCTGATGACTTTTTCAAGTTGTTTCTCATTGATTCTGCTGTCACCAGGTATGGCAATGTCGACGATCCACACTTTTTCTTCTCCATAATCGTGATATCTGGGGTATTGTGTTCCAAAACTTTGTCAGTCTGTATTCGGAAGTCCCACAGTAGTTTTGCATGCTCATTTTCGACCACTTTTTCAGGCTGATGATCCCACCAGTTCTTTGCTACAGGCAGATGATAGTTGTGACAGAAGTCCCAGTGGATCATCTGAGCGACTGTGTTATGACGTTGTTTGTAGTCAGTCTGAGCTGTTGTCTTGCAATTATTATTATTATTATTATTATTATTATTATTATTATTATTATTATTATTATTATTGAAGGAGGCCTTGCAGAGAGTCAAGAATTTGGGGCCAATCCACACAGTTTTTCTTGAAACAGTGAAGGAAACATGCGGCTTTAAAGTTGAATTGATATTCTTAAAAAAGAAATAAACAGGATTTGGGGGGTGGGGAGAGGAATGGAGCAGGGTTTGCACTAATCTAGCCCATTTCCCTGCTCCATGACTGCAGTTGAAATGGAAAGCCTCTCCAGCAGATGCCTGCCCAACCTTACAGAAAGTGCCAACATGTGCCATTGTGGCACAGAAGTTGAAGTGTTGGTTTAGTATCATGGACATTTAGGTTTTACTCCATCTGAAGTCATGGAAGCTGATTTAGTGACTTTGCTCCCACCATCTCCCTCTCCCTCTCCCTACCCCCGTTGCTTTGATTTGTCATTGTAAGATTCTCTGTAGAGGACAATAAGAATAGAGAAAGAAGACATTGGTGGCTCTGACAATTCAGACAATGCATGTTGGAAGATAGGACATTTTCACGGCCATCTTGTATCCACACACAAACAAGAGGAAGGTATAAATTAGGATTGATAATGGCAACGTAGTCAGGATTATCTGCAGAAAAGATAGCAGTGGCATATATTCAACTGATGTGAGCAATCTTCAGCCATGTCTTTCAGAGCAAAACAAACATGGTATTAGAAGCCATTAAAGTATGCATCCTTTTTAAGTCTCTAAGGAGACATCAAGATTGGGAAGAAATGTACAGGAGGGGACAGTAACCTTTTCTTCCTACACCATCCTCCTCTCCCCCAGATCTCTTTATCTCAGAAAAATATGTCCCAGTGTCTCCAGTAAAAACCTCCCTCCTGTGCCAAAGATCAAGCTGTACAGGGGGAGAGAATGTGCCAGAGAAAGATGGCATCAATCATGTCTTCCCGTAAACCATAGACTATTCTCCGTTACAGCAGCCATTTTTAGATTTTTCTCACAGTCATGCAAGTGATACTTTCAGCACCAAATATAATTTTGCTTCCTAAGTGGTGGCTTATAAATAAAATCATGAAATAACATACAACTCCTCAAATTAGGAGATTATTCCGGGAAGTTAAGGATTCAGTATGAAAATCATAATTAAATCTTATCATGGAAAGCTTGGGGGAATTGGACATGTTTTGATCTGATGCTAAAAGGCAATAAAGCCCAGCTAAACGGCAGTTCTGAGTCGACTTTGGCTGATCTTGAAAAGCTAAGCAAGATGGCACCTGGATGGGAGACCATCACGAAATACCAAGACTATAGGGTAGACTAGCAAGTTGAAAAATAACTCCAAAGAAAGCAGTGGTAAACCACTTCCATGGTGTGGCCAAGAAGACTTGAATGAGGTCTATGAGGTCAGCAGAAACAGAGTTTGACTCACAGGATACCTTACTTTATTAAAGTGGCAGTAGACAGATCTCCCAGAAAAGGATATATCAAAAATGGGGTATGATGACTGCAAAGCAACATCATTGATTTCAGTTGACAGGGAAACATGAAGCAGGGTATCATAAAATGTTCTCAGTTATGAATGGGAGAGCCTTTTATTTCTGCTGAAGTCCCCTAGATAGCTGGAAATGAATTATATGAGCCAGTCTGATTTGGTGGTTAAAGCACCAGGCTAGAAACCAGGAGATTGTGAGTTCTAAGCATGAAAGCTGGCTGGGTGAATTTGGTAATTCTTTGTCAGCCTAACCCACCTCACAGGGTTGTTGTTGTGGGAAAATAGGGGGAGGAAAGAGCATTAGGTATGTTCACCATCTTGAGTTATTTATAAAAATAATAAAGGCAGAATAAAATAATAATAATAATAATAATAATAATAATAATAATAATAATAATAATAATAATAATAATATTGTGTTTAGGGGATTAAGCCCTAATTCTAATGGGACTCTATAATGAACTGAGGCATATTATCCCCCTTCAAACTTTGGCATCCATATGTATTGAATGAGCCTATTCATAACATGGCAGTTTACCCACATACTAGATTTAGGGCAAGTGTCCTAAATTGTGTGTGATACTATTCAGAAAAAAAAAGTATCAAGGGTTTGAACAGACGGCTTGCTAAAAATGTCAATTTGGGGTTCTTCCTCACAAAGGCATTAATGTGTATTCTTTCAGTCGTTAAGCAGCAGAAAAAACAGCCAGCATAATTTGCACTGCCCTGGAAGTTGAGCAATAATCTGCCACAGTATTGAGGTTTGCAAGGAGTCCTGTCCATACAGTTTTATTGCAGGATAATTTAAGGGCAGCAGTTGGTGGAATCCCCTAGCTTTTGCTTTCTCTCCCATCCAATGTCAGCTGCAAGTATGAAGGATTAAGTACCTTCATTCACTCTTCTTAAAGTACGTAAGTAGACTTGGGTAAGTGTGAATGGATGCCTGGGATGGAGGCTTTAGCCACCTTCAACTGCGCCTAGGTAACAGAATCTTGTGGAAGTTAGAGAGAAGATACGATAGGAGAGAGCCATTGAAAGGAAAAGGTGAGAAGGAAGCTCGAAATGACCCTGTCTTGATTCCATTTAGTATAAAATGGGACAAAGAGAAACTTGGGCAGACTTTCAAGATTTTGTAATTCTAAAGTTTAAAGGTTTCCCCTGTTCAATCGTGACCGACTCAAGGGGGTGGGTGCTCATCTCAATTCTCAGCTGAGGGAACCTGCATTGGCTGATAGATGTTTCCGTCATCATGTGCCCAGCATGAAAGTACAGAACACGGTAACCTTTCTCATTGAAGTGGTACCTATTTATCTACTCACATTTGCATGCTTTCAAACTGCTAGGTTGGCAGGAGCTCGGATGAGTAACGGGAGTAACACGCCATCGCACGGCATCTGGGTCTTGAACCCAGGCTGTTGGCTTTCCAGCTGACAAGTTCAGCTCAGCGACTGAACCACTGAGCCATCATGGCCCCTGTTGTTATTCTATTTTACCACAATAAAGAGCATTTCTGGTACCCCGGCCATGCTTGTTCCTTGACTGGGCCTACCTCAGAATGCTCATGTCAGTCTGGAAAAAGATTATAGATAAGACTAAGGCTACCTAATGAGGACCTGCCCTCTGAAAACAGTTATTGTAATGGACATCTTGCTGTGTTTAGTGGAACATAGGGATGTGTACTTGGTGTGCTGTGGTGCTTGACTGTGTTACAGATCAAGAAGGAGAAGAGATTGAAAAGGAAATCACAAAATTTAGAACACCATTATAAACGTGTATGGATACATTTTGTTAGAATATTACTGTGCAATTGTCATATAAATCAAGATGAAGAGGAAACAGAAAAGTGCAAATTTAAATCAGCAAAGGGATAAAGCATTTTCCATACAAAGATAGGTTTTAAAAATTGGGAAGGGTTTTTTCATGTTAAATAATGTTGCAAAATAAAATTATGAATCGCATGAACACAATATTTGTCACCCAACCTAGTGCAGTTGATTAGCAGTGATTATTTATTCACTTAAAGCATTTTATTATGTCCTTTAACAAAAAAGTTTCTTAAGATGAATTACCAAAATGAGTTATAAGACAGTCCCTATCCTACAACTTACTATTTTAAAGCTACCACACAAAAAGAGAAATAAAAAAAAAGAAGACAAAAAGCAAACTCACACATTAGTTCTCGGTTACAAAGTGTGAAGTGTTCCTCTTGAAGGAAATAATGCTTTCTCAAGGATTTCCCATGGAGGCTTGATAGGAACTCCTAATGCATTATAGGAAACTACCTTATTCCCTCCACTGGCTTGCTTGGCCTGGTCTTGTCAATACTGGCTAGAAGCAGGGTTTCAGATAAGGAGTCTTCTCTGCCTCCTGAGTCCCAGCTGATTGGGAGGAAATGGGGATTTTGCAGTAACTTTCCCCAGGATTGGGGAGGGAATGGAGATTTGACAGTATCCTTTCCCTGGAGTGGGGTGGGAATGGAGATTTTACAATATCCTTCCCATGCCACGCCCACCAAGCCACACCCACCAAGCTATGCCATGCCCACCAAGCCACACCCACAGAACCAGTAATAAAAAATTTTGAAACCCACCACTGGACACATTACTAGCTATCCCATGGGCTGCAGATTGAACACGCCAGGCTTAGAGTGAATCTGACCAGTCCTTTTTCACTGAGGTAAAACAGCCCTCTAACTGGCAGTTGAAGTATGTCAAGAAGAAGTCAGTTTGTAAAACTAGTAGCTTTGATGGCTTTGAAATGGGGTGGAAGGTTTTGAAATTTGGGAACTTGGAGAGAAAAAAAAAGCCTGTGGAACAAGATATTGGCAAATCACTTCAATTTTACTGCCAAGAAATCAGTATGGGCCTGTCTCATAAAGTCACTAAGAAATTAATTCAGTTTGAAGGACATTTTATCTTTATTTTAATGGGCATTTTAATTAAAAAGGAAGCATCCCTTTTAAAAACTTTATATAAGTTTGGATAACCATCTGCTAGGGATTGGCTGGTGCGTCATGCCCTATTTCGTATGGGCTTCTCAGAAGGTCCAGGAATTTGAGGTAGTTGAAGATGGAACACTTAGATGGAATCTCTTGGTTGGATTCCACAAGACCTTCCCAAGTATCTTTATATGTTAAGTGAGGGGTGGCCCAAAGTTCATCCTGCCCTGGGAGATGCTGCAAGTATGGTGGTTTAACATAACAAATCAAATGAAAAATTCATTTTGAAGAGCTCATGATTGGTCTTGATCTGGGGTGGAGGGAGGAGGTATGGATGATTCATTTCTCCTTTTGAACTTTATGCATTTAGCAATTTTTTCTTGGGCAGGTATTTTGGTTTACCTGGATCTCAGTTTCCCATCTGTTCAATTAGAAATTATGTTGTAACCCTACCCTGCCTTGCAGGATAGGCTGAGATAATGAATTTGATACGGATTTGCAAATAAAAGGGTACCAAAAGGCCAGCATGAAGGTGAGCAAGGTGACTAGGAGTAGATGGAAAGTAAACCTCTTCTTAACCTTGTATTATACCACAGACTTCAACTCTTTTCCATATTGAAATTGGCTAAGAAGTCAATGGAAGCCATGTCCATCTCTTTTGCCTTGTTCCTTTGTGTGCTCAAGAGAATTTTCCCCAATTGGTCTTTTCCCAGAATGTCATGTAGCACTGGGTACATCACTAAATGGTCTCCTGAGACATTCAGATAACTCCACTATAAATGAAAAGACCAAGGGGATACTATGTGGGAGTGTATATATTAAGTGTGTTAGGATGTCTTGATTTTTAATAATGGATAAAGCAGTCCTAGAGACATAGGGACCTAGTGGTATGAGTACTAAGCAGAGTTTTACATGGGCTGTGGTTTCCAGGGGCCAGTGAATGGAGAAGTTAACTTTCCCTTTCAAAACCAAGTGTGTAATCCTTATTTAAAGCATATTACAATTTGGAAGTATATACAGTCAGGTCCAGAAATATTGGGACATCGACACAATTCTAACATCTTTGGCTCTGTACACCACCACAATGGAGTTGGAATGAAACAAACACAATGTGCTTTAACTGCAGACTGTCAGCTTTAATTTAAGGGTATGTACATCCAATTCAGGTGAACGGTGTAGGACTTACAGCAGTTTGCATATGTGCCTCCCACTTGTTAAGGGACCAAAAGTAATGGGACAGAATAATAATCATAAATCAAACTTTCCCTTCTTAATACTTGGTTGCAAATCCTTTGCAGTCAATCACAGCCTGAAGTCTGGAACGCATAGACATCACCAGACACTGGGTTTCATCCCTGGTGATGCTCTGCCAGGCCTCTACTGCAACTGTCTTCAGTTCTTGCTTGTTCTTGGGGCATTTTCCCTTCAGCTTTGTCTTCAGCAAGTGAAATGCATGCTCAATGGGATTCAGGTCAGGTGATTGACTTGGCCATTGCATAACATTCCACTTCTGTCCCTTCAAAAACTCTTTGGTTGCTTTTGCAGTATGCTTTGAGTCATTGTCCATCTGCACTGTGAAGTGCCGTCCAATGAGTTCTGTAGCATTTGGCTGAATGTGAGCAGATAATATTGCCTGAAACACTTCAGAATTCATCCTGCTGCTTTTGTCAGCAGTCACATCATCAATAAATACAAGAGAACCAGTTCCATTGGCAGCCATACATGCCCACGCCATGATACTACCACCACCATGCTTCACTGATAAGGTGGCATGCTTAGGATCATGAGCAGTTCCTTTCCTTCTCCATGCTCTTCTCTTCCCATCATTCTGGTACAAGTTGATCTTGGTCTCATCTGTCCATAGGATCTTGTTCCAGAACTGTGAAGGTTTGTTAGATGTTGTTTGACAAACTCTAATCTGGCCTTCCTGTTTTTGAGGCTCACCAATGGTTTACATCTTGTGGTGAACCCTCTGTATTCACTCTGGTGAAGTCTTCTCTTGATTGTTGACTTCGACACACATACACCTACCTCCTGGAGAGTGTTCTTGATCTGGCCAACTGTTGTGAAGGGTGTTTTCTTCACCAGGGAAAGAATTCTTCGGTCATCCACCACAACTGTTTTCCGTGGTCTCCCAGGTCTTTTGGTGTTGCTGAGCTCACCGGTGCATTCCTTCTTTTTGAGAATGTTTCAAACAGTTGTTTTGGCGATGCCTAATGTTCTTGCTATCTCTCTGATGGGTTTGTTTTGTTTCTTCAGCCTAATGATGGCTTTCTTCACTGATAGTGACAGCTCTTTGGATCTCATCTTGAGAGTTGACAGCAACAGATTCCAAATGCAAATAGCACACTTGAAATGAACTCTGGGCCTTTTATCTGCACATTGTAATTGGGGTAATGAGGGAATATCACACACCTGGTCATGGAACAGCTGAGAAGCCAATTGTCCCATTACTTTTGGTCCCTTAACAAGTGGGAGGCACATATACAAACTGCTGTAAGTCCTACACCGTTCACCTGAGTTGGATGTACATACCCTCAAATTAAAGCTGACAGTCTGCAGTTAACGCACATTGTGTTTGTTTCATTCCAACTCCATTGTGGTGGTGTATAGAGCCAAAGATGTTAGAATCGTGTCGATGTCCCAATATTTCTGGACCTGACTGTAGGTAACACTAGTTGAAATGTTGGAAGCCAAAACAATAGTTGTATACAGCTTTCAGTGGTTGATTGCAGTATTTTGGTGCCTTGGGTAGTTCCTTGTTTCTCCCCATTAGTTGAATAAATTACGCAAAATAACACAAATTACATATTGTATTATATAAACTTATGGAAAATTTGCTCAGATTATCTAACAGTGTGCCTTTTTTCCTCAAACTCTGTTCCACTGAACATGAGAAAAGTCCTACCAGATCTAGTTTGGCCTGATTTTGTTTCCCAGTGGAAGCTAACAAGGATATAGAAGTAGCTATTTTGTCTTTTGTCTATATTGTCATACAGATAGCACAATTTCATATTATAGCTCATAACTTACACAGCATCTTTGGAGGGAGAAATATATTGATTGTTTTGCTGAGTTTTTTTGAAAAGTAGATCAGCTAATTTCTAACAAGGAGCAGTTGTCATATCCAGTTAAGGAATTTTAGAGAAACATATTTTCCATTAATATGTTTTGTCTCCTGTCTCTTACGAATTGATTTCTTGCATCTACAGGTAGTCCTCAACTTACAACAGTTCATTTAGTGACCGTTCAAAGTTTACAACGGCACTGAAAAATGTGACTTATGATCCTTTTTCACAGTTATGACCTTAGCATCTGCATGAACATGTGGTCAAAATTCAGATACTTGGCGTCTGGTTCATATTTATGATCGTTGCTGTGTCCCAAGGTCATGGAATCACCTTTTGCGACCTTCTGACAAGCAAAGTCAATGGGGGAAGCCAGATTCATTTAAGAACTGGGTTACTAACTTATCAAGTGCAGTGATTTACTTAACAACTTGGCAAGAGAGATCACAAAATGGGGCAAAACCTACTTAACAAATGCCTCACTTAACAACAGAAATGTTGGGCTCAATTGGGGTCGTAAATCGAGGACTACCTGTACAAGGCTTCCCTTTTTCTAGTTTTTCAAATACCTCTTGGTCCCATTTGGTAGGATTTTGAACGGTGTACCGTAGTAGTAATCGGTATTCAGCCAGTTAAATGGCTTCAGTACACAGTGACCAACAGGAATACATTGGGGTGAAGTCGGCATTTATCAGAATGGAGTTAGTTCATTGGCATGTGCCAGATGCTTCATCCATGTGCAGATGTGGGATTTTCACATTGTGCCGTAATTATATATAATAAACGCAGGAAGTTGTGCCTCCTCAGTTTGTTCAGGGAGTGATAAATCAAATTAAATGTTGGTGTACTCCAGAGTAACTCTCTCTCGACCCTGCCCCACCTAAAGCCTTTGGCCAGTTCTGTGGGCGGAAGGGAAAAAAAGTTGGTAGGCGTGAATCCTCCTGACATTAGAGCCTTGAGAATAATATATGCTGACTTGGTCAAAATTCATTGCTGCCCTGTTTAAGGTTGCTGCCCTGTAGCCAGCTGAGGAATTAAAAAAAAATCATCGGATTTTTCCTGTTGTGGGCTGTAGCATGTTGAATTGATCTTGTATAAGCTGCCACATGCATTCAGAGCTTGTTACATTTCCTGTCTCTTCCAACCCCATTTTGCAAATCTTAAGACAGCTGGCTACGGCGGATTAATTTTTTGGAGCAGTTATTGAAATGGGCTCGACTCAGTCAATCAGTAATAATTTTGGGAATTAGAGAACACATGATAATACCTATTATGAAAACATCTTATGGACAATATGGACAACATTAGGGTAAGCCGCCATGTGTAAATTAAGTGATCTGCTCTACTCTTCTTTGAAAGAGGTGCAATATAATATATTGCATATGTACTATGTACTTTCTATCGCATATACCGGTAGTTCTCAATTTGGGACTATAATTGGGACCAGAATTTCCATTGCAAAGCAAGTTGATTGTTAAGTAAGTTATGCCAATTTTATGACCTTTTTTTGCTGCAGTTGTTAAGCAAATCACTGCAGTTGTTAAGTGAGTCACATTGTTGTTTTTCTTTTTTCTTTATAGCAATTTTATTAATTTATAATATAACATACAAAAAAAAATACAAAAGCAAAAAGAAGGAGAAATAGGGAAGGGAAAGAGAAAAGTGTGGAAAAGAAGGGGGGGAGAAAGAAAAGGCATTGACTTCCAGCACCCTTTGGTGTAGTAGATAGGGTAATCAAACCACATCTTTTTAGTTTTACATAGTAGTTTAAACTAGCCATTTCTGTAATACCATATCTATCTAATCAGTAAAGCCCAAAATCAAAGTTTCATTTTTTTCTACCTCAAGCACAAAGTCCAGAAGCGGTTTCCAGGTAGAAACAAAGGTATTTGTGTTCAATTTAGCTATCTCGGCTAACTCCATCAACTTTTGCAGCCGTTCATCCATTGTTGGGATCAAAGAGTTCTTCCAATTTTGAGCGTAAAATAATCATGCTGCCGTCAACATGTATCGCATCAAAGTCCCAAATTTTCCCCCCAAGTCTTTGAATCACATGGTTGTTAAGCAATTTAAGATTCCCCCATTCGCTTTGCTTGTCAGAAGCCAGCTGGGAAAGTCACAAATAGTGATTGTATGAACTCTGTGATACTGCAACTATTGTAAATACATGCCGGTTGCCAGGCACCAAAATTTTCAATGCTGCGGTGGTCGTAAGTGCAAGAACCAGTCATAAGTCACTTTTTTCAGTGTCGTGGCAACTTTGAATATTCACAAAAGAAATGGTTGTAAGCCGGGACTGCCTGTATTCTTTCGGTCTTAACTGGGATATTCAAGTCATAACAAAATGATGAAAATATTTGATCTACAGTATGATGCAGGTTCATACCACTTAGGGGGAAAATATGGCGTGCAATTAAATAGGGATGTGTTGACAGATCTTTTAAATGGGGTGCCACCAACAGTGGATGAAGCAAGGAAGGTGTTAATCTTCTGGAGGCAGCAAAAAGAGGTTTGGTCCAGTGGGAAATGTTTGTTTCGACTGCCCGCAAATAAATGGCTATGGGAAGTTTCTGAAATCAACAATGCAAAGCGAAATGGACAGATGGGATGATGGACTGAATTTTTCACTATGTTATGTTCAAATAATACAGAGATTATCCTAATAGATTAAATTAAAAATTACTATCTCAATAAAATGTCAGAAGAAGGATAACAACCTAGCAAGTTAATGTGTAAAAAACTCTGTGGAATACTGTATAATGGTTAGTGAGTTAGTCAAATAGATTATATCCAAACGTCCAACTTGGACATATCGCAGTTGTGGCTCTCTGTGTATAACATTTTAAATTGGGAATAAATCTTAGATCTGAATAAATCACTTTCTGTTTATCCAAGAACAGGAAACTCCTATTTGGGGTTTTGATTTTAGTTTGTGAGCAACTTTCTGTTTGAGTAAACCAGCAAATCATTAAATAAGATCAGTTCATTGGTTGAGTAGAATCACAGTGAAGAACAGAAAGCATGCACAGGGCTACCTTATCTTTCAAACCATGGATAAATAACCAGAAACATATCTCTGAATCCTGACAACTGATAATAAAAGCTGGACCTTAAAAATGGTGTATGAATATTGATTGCCATTTTTCCTGCATGTAACCTGTAGACTAAATACTTAGCCATGCAGAATATATAGCTGGTTTAGCACTCCAATTGCTGTATGAAGAACAGGGGTGGGAGGGTGTACTGCAATTCAGTGTACTGTCAGTAGAACCCATTGGGCACATCACTTTGGAAAACTTGCAATCTGTTGTGCAAAACCTATCAATCAGAATCTAAAATTCTCGGTGATGCTACTAATAGCATGGGGCTCTCAGGGGAGCAAGGAGCAGGGAAAGGAAATGTTTGTTTGTTCATTAGATTTTTATCCCACCTTTATTGCTTTATAAGTAACTCAAGGCGGAGAAGATATGTAATATTCCGTCCTCCTCCTCTTTTCCCTACAACAACCTTTTGAGATAGGTTGGGCTGAGAGTGGCTCTTCCCCTTTCCTGCTACCTCTCTCCCACCTTTCCAAGCACCTAGCCTTCACTGCCTCCCACCAGAGTGATCCCTGCCCTTCTCTCCCAACTTGCTGGAGGGCACTGCTGCCCGCCTTAATGATAGTTGTGGGTAGCCATGGAGCTATCCAGCAAGCAAGGAGGTAAGGTAGCGAACGCAGTAGAAACTTAAAAATAAAGATTGATATCTCTACTGGACTTAAAAGGCTACCTGTGTCTGGTGGGTAAGGCACTGTTTGTATTTGTAGCCAAGAAAAATGGCTATTGGGACACAGAACCCCAAGGCCATATTGGGGAAAGGCAAAGGAGTCTTGACATTTGAAGTCCTGCAGATCATCTTCTTGTTTCACTGGCAGACAGGCCCTGAGAGGGAGGATCCAACCCAGGAAGAGTATTATAGAACTGGGATAAGTGCAGGGGTGGACTGCTGGGGTTTCACAGGGGTTTGGGAGAACCTGTAGCTAAGATTCTGTGCAGTTTGGAGAACCCCCAAATCCCACTCCTGGCTGGCCCTGCCTGCCCCACCCCTCCCAGGAATCAACACGTGGCCTATTTTGGATGCAGGTAAGTGTAGGGCACGCAGAGGCTCAGGTAGGGTGAAAAATGGGCCTACTGGAAGTTCAGGGAGGCTGGAAACAGGCCCATTTCTGGCCTCCAGAGGGACTCCGGAGCCTGGGGAGGCCGTTTTCGCCCTCCTGGAGGCTTGAGGAAAGCCTCCGAAGTCTAGGGAGGGCAAAAATGCCCCCCCACTGTCGTGCAGGAGGCTGACTAGGCCACGCCCACCATGGCCATGCTCACCCAGCAACTGGGCAGAGAACCCCTTGCTAAAATTTTTGAAGCCCACCCTTGGATAAGTGTTGCATAGCCGAACCTGCACGATCAAATCAGGAGCAACCTTTCTCAACTGGGGTTCTGCAGAACTCTCGGGCTCCATGAGTTCATGAGCTCATGTATCCCGTGAGTTCATAGGTGTTCGAATTGCAAGGGAATGCAATTCGAAAAGAAATGTTTTCCGAGTATCATGCATTGCGCAGTGCAAGCCCTTGCAACGGTGGAAATTATTACACACTGCAACTCAGCTGCTGGCTTCTTGCTTTGATGTTGCAAACATTGTAAAACACCGATTGTGTAAGTTAGGAGTGAATTGTACTGCACGGTTTTCATATTTTTTGAGATTTTTTTAACACCATGATTCCCAGAGGCCTGAGAATTAGAGGCTTAAACCCACACCCCTGAATAAGGGGACAGCTGCAGTTGTGAATCCCATTATGATTGTTTCCTCCTCGCTGTGAAAAATAGCAAAAATACCTCAAATAAATGAATGGTTTCAAATTAATCTTTGAAATGAAGCCAAGGAAACCATTCTTTTTAAAAAGTAAATTAAAAGTGCAAATTCTATAAATGTGACCATGTGCCAAGACGCCTCTACCAATAGTTTAGGAAGGTATAGGAGCAGATAGGCCTTCCCTCAAGAGCAGAATCCGATTGATATTTATACTAATTTATTTACACTAATCAAGAGATTAAATGCAAATCACTTCTCTGAAGCGTTTTGGGAAGGTCACATTTCTAGTCATTATGAGGGCAACTTGTTGCAACTTTGCTAGATCAGATGGCTTTTCCGTGCAAAATAAAATCATAATTGTAACAAAAAGAAATGGAAGATTATTATCTGCATTTGAAACCAGCCGTTCTTTCATCTGATTTAATATGATCACTCGCTAAATATTCTTAGTTATATCATTTAGTCTATATTAGAAATATATTCACTCTTTGCTCCTTTTACTGCTTTATTTGCGCATCTGAATAACATTTCTTTTGTATATGTTTGTATGAGATATGACAGCCAGTGACTTTCCAATTATCCATTTTTCACAGTATTAACTGCTGCATAATATTTGTTACAAGAAAGTATTAATGTGCAGCCATAATCAGTATCACATAACTGTCAACACCTGTATGATTTTTATCTTGCAATATGGATAATAATCAACAGAATCCCACTGATATTTACTTGATAAATGTTCATATTAAATCGAGTCATTTAAGTAACAAAAGGAATTTGATTTTGAAGGCTAAGGGCAAGTTTTGCTTGTTGCATCTTAAAATATAGAATTTCATTTTTTCCAACTGAAAGTGTTGGAATTCAAGTAACGCATTCAGGGCCACATCTCCTCAGTCCTTACCAAAATATAATAAAAATGATGAAATGAAATAAAGCATTATTTACCAAAAGTTTAATTCTGTGGTCTTTTAAAATAATGCAGCTCACATTTTATTTGATCATAGTATATTGGTGTTGAACAGTTTAAGGAACATTGCATTGTGTAGCAGCACCTGAGGAAAAAGCTATTAGATTAAAAAATATATAAAGGGGGAAAAAAAGAAACAAAACACTTTTTTTCCTGATGTAAAGTGTGGAACTTCTCTCTGATGAAGGGACTAAATAGGACTTCATTCTTCTGCTTCAACCTCATTATTTGAATATCGTAACAATCTTGAATTTTATAGAACCTGATCTGCTTGTCAAAGTAAATTTCATAAGCTAAATAACAAGTACAACCAGGTACCCAAGACCGAGTACTGCCATAAACAGCAAAGCCCAGCAAAACTAAATAAGAAAACAAAGCGAAAAGCTGTAATGTGACCTTTTTTTGAATGTTATTGTCAACAAATGGTTGCCAAACTCTAGTTGAATGAAAAAACAACACAAATGAGAGAGAAAAAATATTTAATTCCATAATAATTTTCTTTCCATCTCAGTTGTGTTGTTATTTTACACATAAAAACATACTCCTACATTTTCACCAGCTGGTCTTTCAGGGAAAGCACCATTTAAAATTTATAAATTTGGCATGTCCACTCTCTTCCCTGCTAAATCCATGCATAATATTAATTCAATTTACTTATTATTCCATTACTTCCTGTCAAATAGAACAAAATCTTATATGACAATACTTTTTTCTCCTTTCTTATTAAATATTTTGAAATCTAATCAAGAAAAAAATCATTTTACACTTAATGCTTTTTTTATTCACTGAGTCATTGAGAGCCAAGCAGCATACAAATGAAAATTATTATTGTTAATAGTAATATTTAAATGCAGTTTGTTGGGGAGAGTTTTGTATGCCTGCTTTGTGCCATTTATAAACATCATTTGTAAATACAAAATAGACTTCACATCGCATTCCTGATCAGTTGCCACAAATATGGGCAGATGTTTTGAAAAATTCCTAATCCAAATGTTCAAATATTTAAACCATATTTAAAACCGCATTATTATTACAACGCACAGCAGTCTGTTGTTTAATGAAAAGGTGGGCAGGAAATTTTATCTGATATCTTTGCTGGAAGATTGGCAGCTGAAAAGGGACGCCTTCTGCACCAGCCAATATAATTCTTTCATATGCATCCAAACCACTTGGGATCATTAAAATGGTACACTGCAAATTCACTGTACCCACAACTTAGCATGTAAATGTGGTTATGTGAATCAGCCCTGAGCCAGATTCCAAAACTGCTGAGCAAGATCAGCACTTTAAGACTAATAGCACAATTAATTTAATTTAATCAAATTAAGTTGTAAATTAATTTAACTTGTGCAAAAGCTATTGCCAAGAAAAGAAGATGTGTGGCGAGCATTATCTCATCCGACAGGTGCTCACCTCTCACAATTGTGTATAAATTTCCTTCTCTCTATTATCCTTTTGTATTTATTTTCCAGTGGATTGGCTAATAGAAGTATTGCAAATTTACTTTCCTCTTATGCAGCTCCGTTTCCTTTTCATTTCGAATGGATGGATGGATGGATGGATGGATGGATGGATATGAACAGGAATTTTAATGTTGGTCATAGCAGACAGTGTTTTCTAATGATACAGTTATTAAATAATATATTTTATAATATTTCATAATGCATATTTTTGCCTTCATTATTTCACTTTTTGCATAGTTTCCTCATTTGTTTTCAAAACTACTGCCCCCTCCCTCTCCAATGAACTTTATTTAAACCCAAGTTAAAAGAAAAGTTTATCGTGGCAGTCACATTCATTTAAATGTACATTTATATTTGTTCAAATTTATGCATTGACAGAAAAAAAAAAACCCTTCAGAACAACGTTATTCACAAAGAGGAGGCACAGAATGATTTCAGCAGAACACTTTTTCCACAATTTGATATAAGCCAAAACCCTAAACATTGAGTCAGATCTGGCAAATCTTGACCAGAAGAGCATTTTTCAAGACAGTTGCCAAAAGTAGGAACACCTCTGTGTTACTCCTACTCCCTTTCCTGGCCTCCAATTTAGAGCAAAGCCTCAGCAAAGGCTCTTCCAAGATATTTCTTCATTTCTTATTTAGAGGTATGTCCTACCTTGCCTTACACAGCTCAAGACAGTACCCACAGTGCTGCTCCCACCTCCCCTTTTCCCTAAAGAAAAACCTTAGTGGGAAATGATGGGCTGAAAGACCATGAATGGTCCGAAAAGTCACCCTGTGTGATTGATAGCAGAAAAAGTTGCAGATGGCTCTGAGGGATCAGATGTATAACACATCTTTTTTTAATCCAGTTTCAAATTACTATTATTATTATTATTATTATTATTATTATTATTATTATTATTACAATGGTGGTTTTACAAAGGCATTGCAGAGAGAGAAGGAGGGAGAGACAGGGAGACAGAGAAAGACACAGAGACACACACACACAGAGACAGAGATACAAGTAGTCCTTGACATGCATTCACAATTGAGCCCAACATTTCTGTTGCTAAATGAGACATTTGTTAAGTGAATATTGCACCCATTTTACAACCTTTCTTGCCACAGTTTCTTAAGTGAATGACTGCAGTTAAGTTAGTAAAAATAGATAGAAATCGAAATAACAATTTAATTTAATTTAATTTAATTTAATTTAATTAATTCAATTTATATGCCGCCCCTCTCTGAAGACTCAGGGCGGCTCACAATACATTTTAAAAATCATTATAAAAAAACATTTAAAAATTAAAAACATTAAAAACATTAAAAACTCATTCATGCCATTCAGGGTGGGATCTTGCCAGATCACAAGAGCGAGATCAATGGCCCCAGGCCTGCTGGAAAAGCCAGATCTTCACCAACTTTTCAGAAGGCCAATAGGGTGGGGATGGTCCGGACCTCAGGAGGTAACTGGTTCCAGAGAGCTGGGGCAGCCACAGAGAAGGCCCTCCCCTGCGGGCCCGCCATCCAGCATTGTTTAATTGACGGGACCCGGAGGAGACTAACTCTGTGGGATCTTACTGGTCGCTATGCGGCAGAAGGTGGTCTCGAAGATAACCTGGCCCTGAGCCATGTAGGGCTTTAAAGGTAATAACCAACACCTTGAATTGTGACCGGAGACCAATAGGGAGCCAGTGCAGAATTCGCGAAGAATTGGTGTAATGTGGGTGTATCTAGGTGCACCCACGACAGCTCGCGCAGCTGCATTCTGGACCAACTGTAGACTCCGAACAATCATATAACTGTATATCAGTTGTGGGCATTGTGGAAATAATCCAGTTAATAAGGAAGCAGAATAGTTTTTCCTTTGTGTCCTTCATGTGCTAGGAAATTCTGGGAGATGTACTCTTAACAAATTTGTAGGGTGTCAGATTGGGAGAGATGGGATGGGACCTTGCAGCTCACATGAGGCTGAAAGAGACAAAAGGACTCTTGCATGGCTCTGGAAATGGTATGAATTTAGTCCTGCAACCAACAGGCTACAGAACCACACATTGGCTATACGAAAATGTAGCTCTCCAGAGAAAATAAGAAAAGGTTCCCATCTCTTCATCTGATCCAGCAGAGTTTTTCTGAAACTAAGCAACGGACAGACACCGCATGTCGGTTGATCTGCCAGATGGCTGGCAGCAAACTATTCAGTATTTTCTTCTCTTCCCCACAACTAGGCACCGTTCTTTTTCTCAGGGCATCAGGAGACAAAACTGGGTTGCCAGTTTTTGAAAAAGGGCACATGGCTGAAAGCAGGTAGAAAATACTAAGAATCAATGATAAAGTAATGCATTTATAAAAATATTGCCACACATATTTGCTCTTTGCACTCCCCAAATCAGGCGGCTTTTTGGGAGTTGTTTCTTCTTCCAGGCCAACTGGCCAGTGCACCGGAACCCGGAAGAGTAATGGGCGACGGCTTGCGTACCCAGAGAGATGGCTCTGCATGCCACTTCACGCTTGCCATAGGTTCGCCGTCACGGCACTAGGCCCTTTTTAACTCCTTACATTTGTATTGCATCAACTGCTCATCCTAACTACTTGTGGGTAAATTGTGAGGTCTTGCCTCCATGTGTTTTGAGAGTTGGAGAATGAATTGCATAAACGCAGTAACGGACCAATTTACCTTCCTGCCCCAGGGGCAGCAGGAGCTGCAGCAAAAGACACAGGAGCAAGTGTGTATTCCTATGTTCTTACATTTGGGGGTTTAGAGAAATTGGCCTTATTTGGACACTTGGGAGCTCTTGGGTGTCGGTCCCCTCCTCCCCTCCTGGTTCAGGCAGGCGGCAAGATTTGTCAACATGGCACTTCAAACCTCTTGTGGGTCATGTTGCCTGCAGAGGGGGAACTGTGGCGGAAGGCTGTGCGAAGGCAAATAGTGAAGTTTGTTCAGGAATTAGCTGGCATTTGTTGAATAGAGAAGGGAGCAGGCAAGTGGAGTGGAGGGGAAGAGGAGTGTTTGTGTGTCAAACAAGATGACGAGGGAAAACATCTCTTCGAGTGACACAGATCCCAGGCTAAGTGCATTGGAACTTCCCAGGGTCTGGATTTAGGCCTTGGATTGGTGGCAGGGAGACACAACCTTTTGGCCCACTCAAATCACCTGCCTTTCCCACATATTTTCCCTCATTGGCCAATTTTTCACACCTCTGGAAATTTGTGTTGCTTTTCCACACTCCTTGCGCTCTCTGCTTTTATTCTGGCTTGGTTTCTGCCTTCTTTTGGAATTTACTGGTCCCAGGTGACAACAGCTTCCTAACTGTGCTATAAAAGTTTTCAAATTTCTTTCCAGGGTTTTCACCTCATTCAGCTTGTTATCCTATTCTTGTTGGAATCTGATTTGGGTATGCCCCATTTTTAACCATTTCAACAGCCCCCAAATGGCTTCCAGACATCTTTATAGGCTGTTCTTTAAAAAAAATATTGACCACAAACTGTTATGAATCTGTTTGGATTTGCTGGCCTTTAAGCAAGCAAGCATGCATGCGTACAAGCCAGCAAAATATCTGTCTGTTTACCTATCTAGCAAAATTCTATATTCGGAAAAATTGAATTCGGCAACTGCTCCGACTTACTGTTACATGAAAGCTGGGAAACTAATTTCAGCAAGCAGCAGTAGCAGAGTTTGGATGACAAAAGAAAGACCATTACATGTAGATATATTATGCAGACCTTTTCATTTTTTAAAGCTTACAGCAGAAATATAAAATCTGCAACATAGACACATAGGATATGTTGATTATAGAGAGAGACTGCAACTGCACACATACACACAAACAAATACGATCTCTGGGTGATATATGTATGTTAATTTTAGTGTTGTAATAATTAACTTATTATTAATTAATAGTAAATTAAAATGTATTAATTATTAAGTCTAAGAAATAAGAAGACATTTGTGCAGAACACCATCTTTTTTACTTTGTTATGCTAACATACACCAGTATTAGCAAGAAAGACCTGATTCTGACTGAACACAAAATAAATAGAATCACATTTGCTTGCAAATTGTAGTTTAGCAATAAGAATTTTTTAAATTCTTGAATAATGGAGGCTCCTGGAATTTTCTGAGAACTGACAAATGTTCTTCTGATTTTTGAATGGAGCCATTTCTAATACCAGGAACTTTGCCCGTTCTTTCCTTTACATCTCTTAGACCAGCTTTTAAGGAGCTACAAAGCTATTTGTTTTGTTGTAAAACCTTGGCTGATCTTGAACAGCTCAGGAGTGTTGGACCTGGTTAGTCCCGGGACCTCCAAGAAATACCAAGGTTAGAACAGTTTCCTGAAGAAGAAAATGGTGAACCATCACTTATTGATACAACAAGAAGACTTCATGGACATGTCCATGTAGTCACCTAAGTTGAACTTGATTGGAAGGAGACTTTACATACATGAATTGTATAACAATAAATCCTTTATTTGTTGATTTCTTCATTTGCTGTTACTAGATAAGTAAATTTTCACCAGGTAAAATTATTTATCTAGATAAGTAACTCCAGCTAAAATAATTTTAGTTACATTTCGTTCAATTTTCAATCTATGTGAGCAGATACAGGTAACTAGTTAGCTTGACAAATACATTTGCATCCAATGCATCAGTAGTTATCGGATTGCATTCATAGGTAACCAAAACAAAATGGTATCTATTTGCATTCTTTTCAGAGATGAGATGAAAAAAACCTTGGTAAAAGTCCAGCCTTAGGCCTGTAGAATTGTTCTGGCTATAATTCTATAAATATAAATTCCAATCATTTTTATTTTACAGGTAGAAATATCAATATTCTAGTGGAATAATGGATTTTATTTTAAATTTTGATCTGAAGATCTGAAAAGGAAGAAAATATGAAAATGCAGACTCCTGTGCGTTTTCTGACTCAGTGCAGACCAGTGTCAAAAACAAGTTCAGAAATTTAAGACATACATCATTAATGGTACAGGATTTTAATAAATGAAATGGAAGTTGGTATTTCAACTTAGAGGTCCTTTGTGATATGTATAAAAGTTTTGTTCTATCCCTCACTGTCTATGATGATAGCTTGTGCTGAAAAACCTTGCAAATGACAATCACATGATCGTGAGGTACTTGGCCACCAATAGCAACAACAAACAAGTTGCCATTCATGCTCAATTATATAATAATCTAAATTAAAGTGACTAATTCTGATTCCTCCAAATTTATCCAAGACTTCCAATCCATTAAGTTTTTTTCATTCCTATTTCAGCAAATTCAAGTTCTCTTTGATTCATGCTTCTTTTATTCTGTTCAACGATATGGTTTCCTTGCACTTTTAATATTGGAATTATCTGTGAGCAGACTTTGGTGTGTCTTGTATTTAGCCATGGATGTCCTTCCAGATCGATTTGTGGAAATTAGATCCTCTTCCTTAGTAACCAGAGAGATGTTTCCAGCTGTTGGGATCTCACCACCAGGTTCCTAAACTTGTCTAAGTATTGCATTCATCTCCCTACAACTGTGATGGCGAACCTATGGCATGTGTGCCAGAGGTGGCATGCAGCTTCCTCTCTGTGGGCACGCGAGCCGTCGTTCCAGTTCAGCTCCACCACACATGCGAGTGTGCCTCCCACCGGCCAGCTGGTGTTCGGGTCTCTCCCTCGCATGCGTGGGGGGGCATGTGCGGGGGGTATGCATGCATGTGTGGGGAAAACAGGGCGTGTGGAGGTGGGGCACATGTGGGGGGCCACGTGTGCATTCACGGGCAGGGGATGTATGGGGGAGCCCCGCACACATGCATGGGGGGGAAGGGCGTACGTCGGGGGCAGCACGTGCATGCGTGGGGGGGCGGGGCGCATGTGCACATATGCTTTGGGCACTCAGTGCAGAAAAGGTTAGCCATCACTGCCCTATAAGATTTGGGAACAACAGTAGAGAAGCAGATTGCCCTAGCCTTCTTCTGGGTTTGATTCTGAAGTTCCCTCTAGGTCAGGGCTGTCAAACTCATGGCCCGCGGGCCAGATGCGTCACGTGCTGGCCATGCCTACACCCGGTTTAGCAAAGGAGGAAATGTCACAATACGTCCTGTGACGACGCAAGTTTGACACCCCTGCTCTAGGTGGTTACCTTCCTTCTCATCTGGAAAGTTTCTCCTCCTCTCGCCCAAATCATGGATTACCTTTAGTAATCTCTCACCATTCAGTCTAGCTGAAAAGTATGAGTTCATTCTGGGATCTTTATTACTTGGAAGCTTGACACTAGCAGGAGCACCTTGTACCTCTTGATGTCACTATTAGGATAATTGGACCTGTTGAGCTTATGTCAAGGTGGTAATCCTTGGGGATGGTAAATAATATATCCTGATCAATATTGTATTATATTAATATAAAGGATTTGGTGAATGAA
Organism: Arizona elegans; assembly: GCA_022577455.1. Classification (NCBI taxonomy): domain Eukaryota; kingdom Metazoa; phylum Chordata; class Lepidosauria; order Squamata; family Colubridae; genus Arizona; species Arizona elegans. The sequence continues at coordinate 18,940,359 of JAKOOJ010000003.1, forward strand.
GATATTTTGCAAGTGGTTAGATTCTCTTAATGTCAAGGAGCATTGAGATCAAACAGAATTCCAAAATCCATCCTTCCTTCCTTCCACTTCAGCTCAATCCAACTTTAAGCCTTAAAATTCAAGTCTGGTAAAAGAAGCCATGTTACTACTAGAAAAATAAAGTCAGGGTAAAAACAAAAAGAATGTATCTTATAATACTGTTGGTTAAAGTAAATCATCTTACCCTGTGGCAGCCTTTGACTGATCTTGTCTGCGTTTGCAAGCTAAGCAGGATCAGGCCTGTTTTATACTCCAATGGGGACCACCAGGGAATAGCAAGACTGTTAACTACAGCAGGAAATTGAAAAACCACCCCAAAAAGGCGCAGTGACAAAACATTTCCATAGTACCACCAAGAAATCTACATAGCCACATCTATGAAATTGTGAGTTTTTGCACTCAACTCGAAGGATACTTTTATGTTTAATGGCCAGTGGGAAAGGAGCATCTGTCTGGAAAGGATGGTCCAACTTGATAAAGTGGAGATTAGAAGAAATGACAGAAGTGGTAAAGGATAGCTAGAAAAATTGGTAGATATGATTTGTGTATTAGGCCAAACATCCAGAAATGAAAGTGACTGAAAATGTTCACATATTAATCTGAAAAATCAGTCATATCTGGGATTACAAGCCTCTATTATTCATTTTTCAAGTGTCCGTTCTTTTAATTTCCTATGTGCTTGATTAGACCATACACACTAAATAATGTTTTCTTTAAATATAATAGCTATGGCTTTATAGGGTTTTTTTTAAGTAATAAACATTGCCTTGAGGCACATTTATTTATTTGTTTGTTTGTTTGTTTGATTGATTGATTGATTGATTTATATGCCGCCCTTCTCCGGAGACTCAGGGCGGCTTACAATGTGTTAAGCAATAGCCTTCATACTTTTGTATATTATTATACAAAGTCAGTTTATTGCCCCCACAATCTGGGTCCTTGAAAAAGCAATAAATAAGAAAGGCAAGAAATGTTTTTTGTTGTAACACTCTTAGTTTTCCAAACTTCATCTCAAGAAAGATACAAAAGTACTAACATACTTAGCTGTTATAATGGAAGGTCTTATTCATTGCTGATACCCCCAGACTTTTGGTCATGGGGGATTTCAACCTACCATCCATCGGTGAAATGTCTGAGGTGGCTCGGGAGTTCATGGCTTCCATGACGGCCATGGACCTGACTCAGTTAATTCATGGCCCTACTCACACGGGCGGGCACACTCTGGACCTAGTTTTTATCTCTGGTCAGTGGTCGAGTGGCCTTGATACAGGGGATATAGTCATCAAATCCTTGTCATGGTCTGACCACTCGCTCCTTCGACTTGACTTTCTAACCACTACACCCCGCCACAGGGAGGCGGGACCAAGTGGTTCCGCCCAGGTGCCTGATGGATCCTGATAGGTTCCAGATGGAGCTTGGGCCATTTCCTGAGACTCTGGCTCATGACTCGGCTGAAGACCTGGTGGCCGCCTGGGACAGTGCGGCCACCGGGGCTTTGGACCGCGTCGTGCCTTTGCAGCCTCTGACCCGGCACTGAACTCACCTAGCTCCTTGGTTCTCTGAGGAGCTGAGGGAGATGAAGTGCCAGAAAAGACGCCTGGAGAGCGGTTGGAGGACCAGCCATTCCGAATCCGACCGAACATTGGTGAGGTCTCATATTAAGACCTACCTAGTGGTGATAAAAGCGGCAAAATCTAGCTATTTTGCCGCCCTTATTGCGTCATCAGATAATCGCCCGGCCGCCCTGTTTAGGGTGACCTGCTCCCTGCTCCATCTGGGAGCGCGGGATGATCCCTTGCAGGATCGAGCTGAGGATTTTGTGCAGTATCTGTATGATAAGATCGCTCAGATTCGGGAAGGCCTGGCCTCTGACTGGGTAAGTCTGGACGGGATGATTGAGGCAGGTCTTGAGAGTGTTATCTGGGAGGAGTTTGATCCTGTGACTCCCGAGGACGTGGACAGGATTCTGGGACGGCTGAACGCGACCACATGTTTACTGGACCCGTGTCCTTCCTGGCTGGTGCTGGCTTCCCAGGAGGTTACACGAGGCTGGCTCCAGAGGATTATTAACGCTTCTTTGAGCAAGGGTGTCCTACCGGTTGCCTTGAAAGAAGCGGTGGTGAGGCCCCTCCTCAAGAAGCCCTCTTAGCGTCCACAGTACCTGGACGAAGCTGTCTATCTAGATCCGCTCCAGTCCGGCTTCAGGCCTGGGAACAGCACGGAAACGGCATTGGTCGCATTGGTGGATGATCTCTGGAGGGCTCAGGATAAGGGTTGTTCCTCTATCCTGGTCCTGTTAGATCTCTCAGTGGCTTTTGATACTATCGACCATGGTATCATGTTGCACCAGTTGGAGGGGTTGGGGGTTGGGGGCACCGTTTTGCGGTGGTTCTCCTCCTACCTCTCTGAATGGTCGCAATCTGTGTTGGCAGGGGGGCAGCGGTCGACCCCGAGGCACCTTGTTTGTGGGGTGCCGCAAGGGTTGGTCCTCTCGCCCCTTCTGTTCAACATTTATGTAAAGCCGCTGGGTGAGATCATCTGTGGCTTTGGGGTGGAGTTCCATCAGTATGCTGATGAGATTCAGCTGTACATCTCCACCCCAGGCCACTCCAACGATGCCCTTGAAGTGATGTCCCGGTCCCTGGAGGCCGTGCGGGCCTGGATGGGGAGAAAGAGGCTCTGACTCAACCCTTCCAAGACCGAGTGGCTGTGGCTTCCGGCGTCCCGATATAACCAGCTGGTGCCATCGCTGGTTATTGGGGGTGAATCACTGGCCCCCACGGAGAGGGCTCGCAACGTGGGCGTCCTCCTGGATGCATGGCTGTCTTTAGAAGAGCATATGACGGCCGTGGCCAGGGGGGCTATTTATCAGGTCTGCCTGATATGCCAGTTGCGTCCCTTTCTGGATCGGAACTCCCTACGCACGGTCACTCATGCACTCGTCACTTCCCGCCTGGACTACTGCAATGCTCTCTACATGGGGCTCCCCTTGGGGTGCACCTGGAGGCTCCAGTTGGTCCAGAATGCGGCCACGCGGGGGATTATGGGAGCGACGGGGCGCTCCCATGTGACACCTTTCCTGCGTGAGCTGCACTGGCTTCTGGTGGTCTTCCGGGTGCTCTTCAAGGTGTTGGTGACCACCTTTAAAGTGTTCCATGGCTTAGGGCCAGGGTATCTACGAGACCGCCTTCTGCCACCAATAGCCTGCCACCGGCCAGTTCGCTCGCACAGAGAGGGCCTCCTCAGGGTGCCGTCGGCCAGATAATGTTGGCTGGCGACCCCCAGGGGGAAAGCCTTCTCTGTGGTGGCACCTGCCCTCTGGAACGACCTACCCCCAGAGATACGCACGATACCAGACCTCCGGACTTTTCGTCGGGCCCTGAAAACTCATCTATTTCATCTAGCCGGGCTGGCTTGATCTCATCCTTTCGGTTTTAATTTGAAATTGGTTTTAACTGGGTTTTTTTAAATTGAGGGCCGAAATTATTTAATGTCTTTTAAACTGTTTTTTAAATTTTATATGTTATGTTTTACCTCGGCTGTTCACCGCCCTGAGTCCTGTTGGAGAAGGGCGGTATAAAAATCAAATCAAATAAATAAAAAAAATAAAAATAAATTGCGAGGGCAAAACAGATATGTAAAGTCATAGCAAATGCCCCTTTTCAGTGTTGTTCCCCTGTTGACGTAATCTTGTCAATTGTTCCTTTCACTAACAGATTGTGAGACAATAAGAGCATGCACAGAGGTTTTTTTGAACAGTTGAAAATAATCCTGTTGAACAGCTGTTTGTTAGAAAAGGAGGAATCCGGCAGGGAATATAGTCCCATGTATTTCTTTCTGATTATTTGGATTTTCACTTTTTAAATACAAATAAATTGTGTCACAGCTGCTGAATCAGGGTGGGGGGAAAAAACCTCATGCATTTTTAATTCAACTACACCAGAACTCCTTTCATATTTATAGTATCCCTAACAGAACTACAGTAGTTAATTCTGTTTGCAGGATGTTACATGTACTGATCAAAGATAAATGGAAATTTGACGCATAAAAGCAACAATAATCTATAGCTAAATTTAACAACGTCCTTCTCCTACTTTGTTCTACCATCCAGATGCATTAGAATTAAATTCCTGATTTACCTAGTCAGTCTAGCCAAAGGCTGCATTGTCTGGCAACTAGCAACTATGGAGGGCATGAGATTAGGGAAGCTATTAGGTGATAAAGTTACAATTTTATTAACAAGCAGTAGTACAAGTAATCTCATAATATTTTCTCCTTGTCTTGCAAAAATTGCATTTCCATCTATCAGCAGCACAGCAGAAAGCAGACCAGATTACCTGAAGCATCTTCCCAACCTGCAAAAAAAATTGTTCTACCTTCTGTGATTTTCCCCAGACATGGCTTACTCGCCAATACTTTAATTTGCGCACTAATAATATTCATTTGACATTTGACTATTTGAAAATAATTAAAAAGAACTGAGATTTTCAGCACGCGCTTGAAAGTCTGTGTCTGCATTTATTCAATATTTTCATAGTATCCTGTCTAGGAGTTGACTTTCTTATTGCCCTCTAGGTATTTTTTTACAGCAAAGAATTAAAAGGATAGCTTTGTTGTTTAGATAGAACAACCTGCAGGAGTAAGTCTGACACTGGTGTGTTCTTTTTGGAATTGTTAGTGGCAAGCATTGTGGGTTAGAAGGGAGGTGAAATAGTACCAGAAGGATTCAGATGGGTATTTGCTATTTTTATGCTATTTCCTTACCACTTGTGATTATAAACTGATGCATGTTACTGAAGATTACAAAATTCATAGTAAACATAACCCTTGAGCTGAAAATGATTGATCAGGAAAGAAGTTTCGAAGGAATGGAATGGAATGGAATGGAATGGAATGGAATGGAATGGAATGGAATAGAATAGAATAGAATAGAATAGAATAGAATAGAATAGAATAGAATAGAATAGAATAGAATAGAATAGAAATTTTTATTGGCCAAGTGTGATTGGACACACAAGGAATTTGTCTTTGGTGCATACGCTCTCGGTGTACATAGAAGAAAAGATACGTTCATCAAGAATCATAAGGTATAACACTTAATGATAATCATAGGGTACAAATAAGCAATCAGGAAACAATATCAATATAAATCGTAAGGATACAAGCAACAAAGTTACAGTCATACAGTCATAAGTGGAAGGAGGTGGGTGGTGGGAACGATGAGAAGATTAAAAGTAGTGCAGACTTAGTAAAGTTTGACAGTGTTGAGGGAATTATTTGTTTAGCAGAGTGATGACGTTTGGGAAAAACTGTGCTTGTGTCTAGTTGTTCTGGTGTGCAGTGCTCTATAGTGTCATTTTGAGGGTAGGAGTTGAAACAGTTTATGTCCAGGATGTGAGGGGTCTGTAAATATTTTTACAGCCCTCTTTTTGACTCGTGCAGTATACAGGTCCTCAATGGAAGGCAGGTTGGTAGCAATTGTTTTTTCTGCAGTTCTAATTATCCTCTGAAGTCTGTGTCTGTCTTGTTGGGTTGCAGAACCAAACCAGACAGTTACAGAGGTGCCGATTCAGTGAAATGTTAGTGTGCAGTTGAAGGTGCCCCTCTGTCCATACAAGTAATCCTTGATTTATGATCACAATTGGGATAAGAATTTCTATTGCTAAGCAAGGCCATTGTTGTGTCCAATTTTATAACTTTTTCTGCCACGATTGGTAAGAAAATCACTGTAGTTGCTAAGTGGCCATTAACTGAATCCGGCTTTCTCCACTGAATTTGTTGGAAGTTGGCTGGGAAGGTCGCATATGGCGATCTCATGACCTTGGGATGCTGCAGCTGTCATAAATACATGCCAGTGTCCAAGCACCCGAATTTTAATCATGTGACTGTGGGATGCTGAGACCATTTCAAGTGCGAAAACCAATTGTAAATCACTTTTTCCAGTGCAGTTGTCGCAGTGGTTAGAGTGCAGTATTGCAGGCTACTTCTGCTGATTACCGGCTGCCAGCAGTTTGGCAGTTCAAATCTCACCAGGCTCAAGATTGATTCAGAACTTCCATCCTTCCAAGGTCGGTAAAATGAGGACCCAGACTGTTGGGGGCAATAGGCTGACTCTGTAAACCGCTTAGAGAGGGCTGTAAAGCACTATGAAGCGGTATATAAGTCTAAGTGCTATTGCTATTCAAATAGTCAGTAAATGAATGGTTATAAGTGTACTTGTGCACTTCCTAAATGAATCTTCCTGGCCACTGTAAAGAGAAAGGCATGGGCAAGATCCAGATAATTTTTTTTCTCCCTCTCTTAAATCAACCTCAGCTCCTGGTGACAGAACCTACGGAATTTTCTTGGCACAACTACAGTAATGGTTTGCCGCTGTTTCTCCCGAGAGGTGTTTCAACTTTCCAGTCTAGCCAAAAGTTCTGGAATCCCCAGGTGGTCTCCCCTCCAAGTATTAAGCAAGTATTCGTTTCTGAAATCAGCCAAGGATATAGAAATATTTAATCCCACCCTCTTGGCTATATTGTGTTTCCCTGGAAATCATTCCTTCTTCGGTGCCAGTGGGAACGTTTTTTACTAGCTATAATTGCTGCACTCAGGGAGTAATTTTTGAGTAATTGTGGCTAAGGAAAGAAGAATGAAACCACCACCACCCTAACAGGAGAGAGAGAGAGAGAGAGAGGATGCAGCTCCAATCTGGGTTTCCACCTCCTCCTCTTCCTACACTTACTTTCAAGTGAAACAAAACACCCAGAGAGGTACACACTACAGATTTAATATAATGTGTAATTTGACTCTTGACGGCTGAAGAAAATATTGGATAAGTTTGCCAACAGGTGTCAGCCACGGGACGTAAATGGTTTCTATATTAAAACCGATCCTCCCTGTTATATGGTAGTCTACCTGCGAGTCCCAGTCACTAAGGGCAAAAGTTGGGGAAGGTAATTACTTTCTTGCCCAATCTTATCAGCCCCTTAGAAGCATTGCTTCCAAGCTTGCTGGGTTTGGCAACAGGATGTTGGATTGTACAGGCCCTTGATTTAATCCAGCTGGACTCTGATCATTAGGCTCTTTCATAAAGTAGGGATGCATGTGCATATGTGTGTTTTTTAAAAAAAACAGTGCAGATCTAAAAACATCTGTTAACCCCCAGATTACGGGCAAAAAAAGATAAGAGAATCCTCAAGAACATTCTGCCCAGCCCTCAGCTTTGCTCACCTCTCTGGGGCAGGAGCAAGGACAGCAGCCCTTCCTTTGCTCTCATCCCTGTATCTGCTTCAGCCGCCTTGTGCTCCCGACCCTTCCCAGCACCCTCCGAGCCCCCCTCTTGTCGTCGTCGTCCCCCCCTGGGTGCCCCCTCCACGTATTCTTCCTTAGTGACATCCCAACAATGGGAAGAGATGAGCTCTGAAAGGAGGAACTCAAGCGGAAGGTCTCGTCCCTTCTTGTTCTAGCAATGAATCCCATTTCTCCCAGCGGGGCGAAAGGGTTCTGTCCCTTTCCCCCTCCTTCCCTCCCTCCCTCCCCCAGGGGTGTGTGATGGGGTTGGTGGGGGGTTTCTCTCTGTCTCATTCCCCCTTTGGAAGAAGTGACAGGAAGGAGGGAGGGAGGGAGACACTCCCAAATGCCACACACAGGCAAGCCTCCCCCCTCACTTCATCCTTCTTAGTCAGCCGGTTTTCATTTCCCCACCTCACCTTTCTTCCCCTCTAGTTTTCTATTCCCCCCCTCTTTTTAAAAAAAAAAAAAACACTAGACAAGGGAGCTCTCATTCCAGCCACAGCCCCTCTCATCATCCTTCCCTGCTGTAGCTAGGCTGGCCTGCCCCATGGCCCCCTTCAGATGTCCATAGTGACTCCAGTAAGACCATCTCCTGTTGCAGCCCATATGAGCAACACATCTTGTTTTCAGTCTGCCTCACACAAGACTGGAACGAATAGCCTTTGGGTTGGGGGACTAATGGCCTTCTGGGTGGCATTTCACCTATTCAGGGACCTTCCGGCCTGATGATCTGTGAAATAAATCTCCTCAGAGATTTCTCAGATCCCGAGAGGAACTTAACCTGCTTGGAGAATGCCGCAGTGCAGCTCCCCAGGGTGAAGTCCTTTGGCATTCATCGCTAAGCGGAATGAAATCCCTGCATAAGACCACGGTGGGCTTGAAATCAGAACGAACACGAAGCAACATGTGTCTACGGACACATGGTTGGCTAGGTCTGTTGGAGAATATTGGCTTGAGAGTAACCACATTGTTTTCAGCATGCATGCGTGAGGGAGACTGGAAGGCACATGTGTGCAGTCTATCACCGTTTAAAGAGTGAGGAATGGAGGAGAAACATAGGAATTTTGCATTCTGAGTATGCACGCAACTTTGCAATTTGGTCACAATTATGTAGGTGAGTATTCTTCCCCAACAAGCATTTTCTACAGTACAATTAGCAGTGTATACACGGCTATTTGTACCTGTACTTACTAACTATTGCACATAAACGTTTTTACTCTTTTAACAGTGCACGTGGCCACATCAACCCATTTAGGGAAGCAAGACCAGCACTGTGCAAATCTGTTAAATGCAGCAACTGCCATTCAGTGTACAAATATATGGGATTAGGCCCATTAAAATGTGAGATAATTTTGGGCTTGGGATACAAAATAAAATTGGCTGGTGTCCTCAAATCTACTCAGCATGTTGCCAAAGGCCAACACTCAGCTGTTTCCAAGTAGGATAGCCAATCTGCATAGTTCCCTGGATCAGGAAATCTTATTCTGACAGCATTAAAATATTAAAAGTGGCAGGGGTGCCTTTTGCTTTTTATAAAGTGAGAGCCAGTTTGGTCTAGTGTTTGAGGCACTAGACTAGAAAGCAGGAGTCTGGGAGTTCCAGTCCTGCCTTAGGCATGAAGTGGGTGATTGGGCCAGTCACTCTCTCTCTCAGTCCAACCCATCTCACAGGCTTGTTGTTGTGTGGAAAATAGGAGGAGTATTAAATATGTTCCCTGCCTTGAGTTATTTATAAAAAGGAAGGAAGGAAGGAAGGAAGGAAGGATTTCCTTTTGAATCAAGCTTGACTTCTAGTGACATCATGGACCCACTCAGGCAATTTTCTTGGCCATGTTATGGAAATGGTTTGCATTGCCTTCTGGTTTTTTTTTTTTTTTTGTTGTTGTTGTTTTTAGGCAACTTTTCCATTTATCCCATAGCCCTAGTGATTTCCTATTCTAATATTAATCAGTGCAACCCTGCTTAGCTTTCTGCGATGGACTAAAGCCCACTTTGTGCCCCAACTTACTGCAATTGAAAGAACAATTCCAAGTGTGTTGCTTGCTCCAAGTTCAGTAAATCTCCAGATCTGAGTGACTAAGTGAGAACGCTCACAGTAGAATGAGGTAGTGCCAAGGAGCAAAAAGAGGATAGATGCCCTCATTTATTACCTGAGATGGAAGGGAAAATCTAGCTAGAAAGCCACACACCATCATCTACAGTGCCCACTATCTATGTAGCTATGGATATAGGCAACATGTAGAGCACTGCATGACAACTTTGGAAACACAGAGAGCTTTGCAATCATTATATGTTTATCACAGCTCTCCCACATTCCTTTTTACGCTTCCTACAGATGAATAACTGAAAACAACAGATAGGGTTGTCAACGCTTTTTTCTACCAGACCCTGATGCTTTCAGCTGCTTTCAGATGAGCGGAAAGTCTTGTCACGCAGCTGCAAAGAGTTACAGGAACCTTGCCAGCAAAATTGTAGGCAACCATCAAGGCTTGCCCAACGCCACCCAGTAAGTCTAAGCAATGAGAACTCAAGAGAATGAGATCATCATATGTTTCCTATCTACTGTTGGTAAACTGTCTTGGTGGAATGGGAAATCTGAACCCAGATCTCCGGTTGCACTTTGTACACTGCTCTTTGTACACTGGTTTGGCCATTAAAGAAGGAAAGAACACAGGGAAGGTGTCATTGGTACTCATTTTCTTCCAGTGGTGACCAAAGATCTTCACTGATTGTGCTGCAGTGAAACATCTTCTCTTAAACAGACAGCTGTTTTAACCCTGGTCTCCTATTGCAGTCTCAGCAATCAGCTGCTGTTTCTGAATTCCCTTGAGAGAGAAAATTTACATATACACCTCAGGCTTCAGACTTCCCATCTCCCCCCGCAATTATTGTTTCCAGTCTCCATCTGGATGCATACTGTATATGAGAACAATAATATAAACTTCCTTGAAGTCTCTAATTTTTGGAAAGGGACAATTGGAGGTAAGGGTGAAGGCTGGTGGTAAACACCTTAAATCTGAAACCTGTAGTAATTTTGTCTGACAGTTTTTTTGTGGTTGTGTTTGAAAATGGGCAGAGGCCAGATTAGCTCGGAGGACTACAATTGCTAAAAGCAGAATAACAGAGTTGGAAGGGACCTTGGAGGTCTTCTAGTCCAACCCCTGTTCAGGCAGGAAACCCTATATCATTTCAGCAAATGGTTGTCCAAACTCTTCTTAAAAACTTCAAGCGTTGGAGCATTTACAACTTCTGGAGGCAAGTTGTTCCACTGATTAATTGTTCTGTCAGGAAATTTCTCCTTAGTTCTAAATTGCTTCTCTCCTTGATTAGTTTCCACCCATTGCTTCTTGTCCTACCCTCAGATGCTTTGGGGAATGGCTTGACTCCCTCTTCTTTGTGGCAACCCCTGAGATATTGGAAGACTGCTATCATGTCACTCCTTCTTTTCATTAAACTAGACATACCCAATTGCAGCAACTCTTCTTTATATGTTTTAGCCTCCAGTTTCCTAATCAAAACTGCTGAAAATATTATGTACATTTTAAAGTTGTTTTATAATAAGGCTGTATTCGTTAAAAAAAAAAAACATTACACACTATCGTGGAATGTAGTCCACAGTCATGACCACTTATAATTATATGATTCTGCACATATATGGTAGGTAACTGTTTTAATGCAAGGATTATATGGCAGGCTGAAATTCAAAAAGTGTAGCTTCCTCATACATCAGATACTCTTGAATATCTGCCCTGAAGATTTGGAACTGCCGACATGGAAAAGGATGGCAGTAGTGTGCTACTTTTAATTTCTAATTTACTCTCTTCCATCGTTATGATCTTGGTTTATAGTTTTAGTTTTGTCCAGTAGTTCCCTACTACTTTCTTTTTACAACTGGAAAATTAAAATCTTGGATTAATGACTTTTGTAAGATCCTATAGCACAGGGGTGTCACAATCAAGGCCCACAGGGCAGATCCGGCCTATGGGGTGCTTAGATCTGGCCCATGGGGCCACCCTGGAAACGGCGAAGGACCAGCCCGTGGTGCCTCTGACAGCAAAAACAGAGCTCGTGGGGGGAGGGAGGGAAGGAAGGAAGGAAGGAAAGAAGGAAGGAAGGAAATAGATTATAATGAGAGGGAGGGAGGGTCTGAAGGAAGTCCTGCTTTAGCATTTGGCCACAACAGGTGCCCCTGACATGAGTGACTTTGACCTTGCCACACCCACCCTGGCCACGCCCACCCCAGCCACACATGAACACTGCCCCCCCCGAGGTCAAACACAACCCTGATGTGGCCCTCAATGTAATCGAGTTTGACACCCCTACTATAGCAGGTCCTTAGTTGAAGTGAAACATGATCCCAAATTTCACAGATCTTGTTTCTTATTCACTAGCCTTCATCCTTGAATGGGGCACCTCACACAAATATGTCCCTGTGGTTAATAGATTTTCCCTCCCGAGATCCAGCTCTATTAACTGAGATCAGATCGCCCACTTTAATCGGTTATCACAAAAAGAATCTACAGTTTTGTCTGCCAAGGCTTGTCGGGGCATGCAAATTTGTTGGAGAAGAGGCCATCACTTAGCAATAATCTTAGTACTTTGTTTCTGTTTCACTTACTGGCACTTTTTGACTCCATGGTTGTGAAAATTCTAGATTAAACCTCTCTTGGACAGAACAGATAAGACATTTGTGTGAACTGGATAAACAGACTATTTCTACTGTATATTGTTTAATAGATTGGCGTTCTATATCCAAATAAGTTGTGAACATGTTTAGCTATAGGAAAGAGAAATGCTACTAAACATAGCAGTTAAAGAAGTGAATTTCAACAGTAAGACACATTCTTTCTAAGCAAGACCAAATCTCTGTCTTTATTCATTCAGTAAAACACAAATAGAATAAATAAACCAGCATCCCAGAATGGTTGTTTGGAGGTGAGAGGGTTTTTTTAGAAAAAATAAACTATTTAAGTCTACCTCACTCTGCTGATCTACGAGTATAATAAAGATTTGATTTGAGTCCACCTCATGACTATTTAAAAATATATAGTTAGAAGGATTTTAAGAACCAGTTGATACAAATGAGCCCTCATTGCTTGAAATCATAGGAACCCATTGCTTGTCAGAACAAACTGGGCTACCTAATTAGGTCTATTTCAGTCATGATTTTAAAATGTCTTGAACAAGCCTGGAACTCAGATGCATCTTCTTTCTCAGCTGGTTGAAACTAAACAGAGTTTCTTGTGACATTTAAATTGTGGAATGGAGTTATGATTTGTTGAAACAAAATCACTATGACATAGAGAATCAAGTAAAGTAATGGAGTCCTCTTTTATCTGTTATGGTCTGGGTGTATCTTCAGGGTATGGTGACTCTTCCTAACATCAATTATTATTAATAATAGTAGTAATATTCAGTAGGTATGTTTTGTACATATAAAAAGGTGGGTTGAAAGAATAACATGTTTTCAAATGTTTTATAATCTTATTTACTCACTCGGTTCTCTCTCACCCTGCTGGTCCATGACTATAATAAAGATTTGATTCGAGTTTACCTCATGAGTTGAAATAAAAAATAAATAAAACCATAGAGACAATCATAATCGGTTACATTCGGGGTGGAAATTCTGGTTATGGAAGTCCACGTCAGCCGTGGAGGACATCTTTTTCTTTGGATCTTCCGGGCTGCCACACTTGAACTGGGAGGGGAGATTACATGGAGTTGGAGGGATATCTAGCCATAACAACATTCTTTTCTCTGAGAGTCAAGGACATTCTGCCCTGCACCTGGAATGGTGTGACTGGGAGGCATCTCCAGTTGGGACGGTACATTGATTAGACCATGTGATAGACATGTGGGTGCAGGGGGAAGGAACTTGGACTTTCTTTTGGGTGGGGAAAACCTGGAAGCTTTCAGATTCGGGTTTTCCCAGAGGTGCCAATATGATATTTCTAATAAAATGGAACTTTGAGGAACTTCTAGCCTCAGTCTTCTTTTGCTGGGGTTGTTACTCGGAACCCTGACACCACATACCTACAGGGTGCCAAGATTAAGAAGACTATTAGCGTTAAAAAGCTTTGTCTTTCATGTCTGCTCAAGTCTGTCTGCTGTTCAGTTGCACACACAAATTAATTTGGGGGTGTCAAAGGCTAAAGTGAGGCAATCACATCTGTATGGCCATTAAAGGATAACAGAGAATGTTCTTTTTATCTCTTTGCTGCCATTGAGAAGTTGCCCAGATTTTTGCACGGCAGATCTGGACATTCTAACTATGGCAAAGTAGACTGGCCTATCAGAAGTACAGAATTAGAGTTCTAGGCTACAGACTTTAAGCTGGGGTTAAAGGCCATATTCTTTTATGGCTAGCTATCACCTCAGTCTGAATGGACTCTAACCCATTCACCTTCACCAATGCCCTGACTGTACAGGAAGAGTTTCAAGATTTGAAAGGTAAAGTAAGGACGTGCTCTCACACTACACCATTCCAATGTGACCTTCACAATAGCCTAGATGGCCCTCACACAGAAAGTTATCTGGGTTTCTTTGGGTTTCAGTTTCAGCCTACTACCTTCTGGATAACACATGCAAGGAAGCAAATACGCCTTCCTTCATTATTTGAGTTTAGATCAACAGTGGGCAAGATGCTTTCCAGATGTTTTGTTCTTCGGCTTCTTTAATTCTTAGTCTCTCACACTTTGGTCCCAAACACCTGTTATGCATGAATCTGCTGAAATCCATCTTAAACACAGGTCCTTGGGCGCTATTTAGATTAGGAAGAAGAAAATGCTTTGGAGCATTTCTTATTTTTCAGATTGGGAGGAGTGGAGAGCCAAGATTAAGGCCTTCTGTCTATTGAGGTTAGAATGGCCAGTTCCTTCTCCCTGGATGACCTTAACTTCAACCTGGCCTCAGGCTGTCCTTAACCAGCTTGTCTCTATCCCAGATCTTTCAGAAACAGAAAGGGTAACAAAGGACAAGAAAAGAGGATATCAGCATTCTAGTTCCGATTATTAAATTTCAATCAGGAGCAGCTTTCTCATTCTCGCTCTCGCTCTCTCTCATCCTATCTTACTACAGGAATGGAGAGGGGGATAAGGAAAGATTGGGAGTCAGCATTACTTATCTGTTACTCATTTTTGTGGGTTTTCCTCTTTTAAAAAAGGAATATCCAAAAGAATTTGGTCTCTATCTTCTTCCATCTTCCCAAACTAAAAAATAAAATAAAATAAAAATCTCTGGCTGATTCAGTGGACTTTGAAACTCAATAAATAAAATACATCTTTTTTCTAAGCATATCCATTTACTATCAGCTTCTTGCATCTTCGCAACGCTGCTCCTTTACCAAAAGCAACATTTCTATAACGTCAACGATGCACGTACAGATTACTGCTCCCTGCAGGGCAACTGCCCTCCATATTCAAGGAACAAGGAATCCCTTTCAAATAGATGGCAGGCAGGAACCTGCCGGATCATTTAAATATCAACCCCAAACCTGGCCTACTCATTCTAGCAACCTTTCTAGGCCCCATTTGGAAAATACTGTCCAATTTTTTTAAAAAAAAAAGGTGGGAAAAAAAGGAAGAATGTGGATGCTTGTGATGTTATTCCCAAAGCCTGCTATATTTTCTGTACCCGTTCAAGTTGACCATTGGCCTGGCTACATATAAGCAGGGGCTTGGCATTCTCTGACTGGAGAGGGATGGTGAAGATATGCTCTTCTGAAGTCACACCACAGCATTCCTTTGCGCCTTTCAAAGGATCCTGGGATGCCCTTCTGAGTGAAGACTGGTGAATTGAAAAACAGGAACATGTGGAAAAACAGGCGTATGCCAAGTCGGCCTATTTGGACACCTAACCCAGCCGTCTCCACTCTGACTGGGATTGTCAACTACCGCGTCTCAAGAAGAAAGTCTTTTCCATCACCTGCTGCCTGATCCTTTGAATTGGAAATGCCAGAATCAGTTTGTCCCACAGAGCCAACGTTCCTCCCCAAAGCTACGCTGAGATGGGAAAGAGCCTGAATTACAGCAGTCAAAAAGCTCTGCCTTTGGCAAGTCCTTCTTAGGTCTAGTTTGTTTTTGGTTTTTCCAACGTGGGAGTGATCCTAATGACTTGTCTTCCAGCATGGGTAAAGAATCGTAAAGCAGCATTTGTTTTTAAATTGTTGCCATTGTTACACAAGTATTTTTGGAGGGACTTCAATGACAGCAATTCTTTTTCTGACAGGCCTATCTAACATTCTCTCTTTAGTCTATGGAGATTCTCAGTCATCCCAAAGGTGCTTTTTCAAGAGGCAACTGGACTTCTTTCTCGTTTTTCTTTGAAGATGTTCTCGCTTCTCATCCAAAAAGCTTCCTCAGCTCTGAAGCTGAAGCTCTGGGTTCCCTCTTTAGGTTACCCAAGTTGACTGTGTGGGTGGCTTGCTTACTGCCCAAACTGAAGTCATCTGCCTAGGCTTAGAAACCCTGCTACCTTCCCGAGGCAATCTCTTTTGTGTACAAGCTGAGGAGTGAAATAAATCTATTTTCTCGAAAAATCACTTTGATGCATCTGGATTCCAATTCAGCAGGGGCGCGGGGGGGGGGGGAGGGGGATGGATGATGCATCCTGCTCGCATCCCTCCTTAAGTCTTCACGACCTCGCCGTCTGGGAACTTTAGTAGCTAGGGGGTTGTTGTAGGAGTACAGTACCCTCCTCCTCAACTTTTCTCCCACTTTGGTTTGCACATCGCAACAGCCAGCAGTGCTTTCCAGGATTCATAGTCCCCGACCACCGGCGAGCATTAACGCTCCGGCGCTGAGTCCAGTTCCAAGTTAGCTTTGTCGGGTTTGATAGCGGCGGGGGCGAGAAGAGACCCAAACGCCGCCCCCGCCCCCCACGCCGCCGCCCCTTGAGTCCGAGGCGGGCGGGCGCGCGCAACTCCTCTCCGACGAAGCCGCGCGGCGGGAGGAATGGAGCTGTCTGTAAGATCTGCCATTATCGGCTTCCAAGTCATAACAAACGCGCTGAGAACACCCACCTCGCTGGGAAGGGCTTGGGCTGGCGGGAAAACGCGGAGCCCGGATTTCGCGGAACGGCAGGCAAAATTTCCGAGCCGAGCTCCGACGCTTGCAAGCGAAGCAAGAAAGGAAAAGCGGGGAGGGGTTGTTGTCTCCCCACTGCTTCGTGTACTAGCTGGTCCTTTGACTTTTACATGTTTTTCCTCCCCTCTCTTCCCCCCCCCCCCACTCTCTGCTTCTCCCTCAAAAGATCATTAAACACGAGCCGTGGAGGGAGAAAGGAACTACGTATAGAATCAAGTTCTTGTGTGGAGTATTCGTACCGCTTTACAAAGCCTTAGTAAGACCACGCTTGGAATACTGCATCCAGTCTTGGTCACTACAATATAAAAAAACATGTTGAAACTCTAGAAAGAGTGCAGAAAACAGCAACAAAGATGATTAGAGGCTAAAACTTATGAAGAACGGTTGCAGGAATTGGGTATGTCTAATGAAAAGAAAGATTAGGGGAGATATGATAGCAGTGTTTCTATATTTTAGGGCTACCACAAAGAAGGGGGGGTGTCAAACTATTTTTCAAAGCACCTGAGGGCAGGACAAGAAACAATAGATGAAAACTAATCAAGGAGAGAAGCAACAAAGAATAAGGAGAAATTTTCTAACAGTGAGAACAATCAACCAGTGGAAGGGCTTGCCTTCAGATGTGGGTGCCCCATCATTGGAGGTTTTCAAGAAGAGACCGGACAGTCATTTGTCTGAAATGGTATAGTGTGTGCTGCTGAAGCAGGAGGTTGGACTAGATGACCTCCAAAGTCCCTTCCAACTCTGTTATTCTATGTTCTACTTAACACAACAATCCAGCTGGTTTCAACTTTCCACTTTCTTAGAAATCCAGCTCAATCAGAGGACAAATCTGAAATGTAGAAACAGGACTGCTCTCTATTGTGTATATTTATTATGTGGGCGCTTTGATATCCACATGTTTATTGTTGTCAATATTTTATCAAACATAATTTATTGATTATATGGAATCAAGTTTGCATCAACTTGTGAGCAAACAGGCAGATAAGATGAGAGTGAAGATTCCTTCTCCGAACTTGTGGGTTGGTTTCCAAATGTTTTGTTACCAGACTAAATATCATCTTCAGCAGAGTTTCGGGGAAGATGATGAAGATGTTATCTAGCCTGGTAATGAAATGTTCAGGAACTAACCCACAAGCTCGGAGAACGAACCTTCACTTTCATCCTACATCCAAGCTATAGATATTCACCACTATTGCAGACATAGATAAGATTTTCTCCAGGACAATCTATCTCCAACCAGGTCCTCCAGGTTTTCCAATGGTGCCACTATCCCCGAGTCCATCCACGTTGCTGCTGGTCCCCTCTTCTCTTTCCTTCCACTGTTCCCAGCATCGGCGCCTTCTTCACATAATGTGCCTGAAGTAAGATAATTTGAGCTTCATCATTTGTGCCTTGAGTGACAAGAGTGTGCTGATTCTCATAAAGAGCCTGTTTGCGCAAAGGAAACTAATGCATTGTAGTCATATAGGACAAGTACAGTTACTCCAAACCATTCAAAAGTCAAGAGAGCTCTGTTAGCCTTCTGCTATACCTGAAATCCACTGCTAATTTTATTGGGGCAAATCCAAATGGCACAAAAGGGCATTCAAGGTTTTGAGTGCTCTGCACCTCTTAATTAGGAAAGCTGTTATGAACATAAGAGGGGTGAAGAAGCAAAAACGTTTCTTAAAAGTGTCCAAAGAATAAGGGTAAACGGTTAAGCTGTGTTCAAAACTAAAATGTGGTTCAGGATTGGTGTTAGATGATGATATTGGGTTCTACCAGGGATAGAGGTAGCTGTAGCTCTCCACAATTCTGAACATGTAAATGTTATTAATTCTGTCCCTGCAGGTTTAGATTTGTTTTTCCCAGTGACATGGCACCGAAACATGTTTGGCCAAAAACATTCTGGTACTTGGAGTACATAATAATTGTGTCAGATCCATTATAGTCAAAATCTGGAGAAGTCAGAAGGTTTTTTGCATCTGCATTCCGCAATAAATTGTGTTGTGCATGCTCCTCTGGGTTGCTTTCAAGTGTGTAATACCCGAGACAGCAAATGGGCTCCTCTGTCTTATGCTGTATATGCAGCCAGAGAGAAACAGCAGACTGGGTGTTGAATGAAGAGGATGATGAGGCTTTCCCTGAAGGAAATAGTAATGCACCTTCTCATCAAGAAGACAGAGCAATGGTTGAGGGATCTCGGTGAACAGCTTGCCTTCAGAAGTTCTGGGTGCTCCATCACTGGAGGCTTTTATGAAAAGACTGGACAGCCACTTGTCAGAAATGGTATAGGACCGTGATAGCGAACCTATGGCACACATGCCAGAGGTGGCACACAGAGCACTCTCTGTGGGCATGCACGCCATTGCCCCAGCTCAGCCAGCTGGTCATCGGGTTTCTGACATGTACATGCGGGCCGGCCAACTGGTCGTCGGGTTTCCGAGGCACGCATGAGCACTGGCCAGTTGGTTGTTGGGTTTCCAGTGCTCTGGCATGCGTTTGCCTTCTGGTTTGGGCACTCCATGCCAAAAAGGTTCGCCATCACTGGTATAGGGTCTCCTGCCTGAGCAGGAGGTTGGACTAGTGCAGGGGTGGGCAAATGTGGCTCTTTTATAACCTGTGGACTTCAACTCCCAGAATTCCTGAGATAGCCAAGCTGGCTCAGGAAATCTGGGAGTTGAAGTCCACAGGTTGTAAAAGAGCCACATTTGCCCACCCCTGGACTAGTGGACCTACAAGTTGCCGTGGGGTGCAGATGGGTTTGCTGACTGCGTACCTGGCTCCCTGCCACGTGGCAGCGACCCTGCCCGAGCTACTCGACGTCATTGCCGGGGTGGTGGTTGATACCCCCAGACTTATTGTCATGGGGGATTTCAACCTTCCATCCGTGGGTGAGGCGTCAGAGGTGGCTTGGGAGTTCATGGCTTCCATGATGGCCATGGACCTGACCCAGTTAGTTCAAGGCCCCACTCACATAGGGGGACACACTCTGGACCTGATTTTTGTCTCTGGTCAGTGGTTGAATGATCTTGGTAGAGGGGACCTAGATATCAAACCCTTGTCATGGACAGATCATTCGCTCCTTCAATTAGACTTTCCTACCGCCGCCCCCCGTCGCAGGAAGACGGAACCAACTAGATGGTTCCGTCCCAGGCGCCTGATGGACCCCGAAAGGTTCCTGACGGAGCTTGGGCCATTTCCTGAGACTCTAACACACGACTCGATTGAAGAGCTGGTGGCCGCCTGGGAAAGGGCGGCCGCTGGAGCTTTGGACCGCGTTGTGCCTTTGCGGCCTCTGACCCGATACCGATCTCAATTGGCTCCTTGGTTCTCTGAGGAGCTGAGAGAGATGAAGCGTCGGAAAAGACACCTAGAGAGCATCTGGAGGACTAGTCAATCCGATTCCGACCGGACACAGGTGAGGTCTTATATCAAGACCTACCTAGTGGCGATAAAAGCGGCAAAATCTAACCATTTTTCCGCTCTTATTGCATCTGCAGAGAACCGCCCAGCCGCCCTGTTTAGAGTGACCCATTCCCTTCTTCGGGGGGGGGGAGTGCGGGAAGATCCCTTGCAGGGTCGTGCTGAGGATTTTGTGCAATTCCTGCATGATAAAGTCACTCGGATTCGGGATGGCTTGGACTCCGATTGGAAGAGTCCACGGGAGGAGACGAGGGCAGGTCTTGAGAATGTTATCTGGGAGGAGTTTGATCCTGTGACTCCCGAGGATGTGGACAGGGTTCTGGGTAAGAATAGTGCCGCTACGTGTTTATTGGACCCGTGTCCCTCCTGGTTGGTACTGGCCTCCCGGGAGGTGACACGAGGCTGGCTCCAGGGGATTGTAAATGCTTCTCTGAGTGAGGGTGCCTTTCCTGCTGCCTTGAAAGAGGCGGTAGTGAGGCCCCTCCTCAAGAAGCCTTCCCTGGACCCGGCTGAATTAGCCAACTATCGTCCAGTCTCCAACCTTCATTTTGTGGCAAAGGTTGTTGAGAGCGCGGTGCCACGACAACTTCCCCGGCACCTGGATGAAGATATCTATCTAGACCCGTACCAGTCGGGCTTCAGGCAGGGATACAGCACAGAAACGGCATTGGTTGCGTTGGTGGATGATCTCTGGAGGGCTCGGGACAGGGGCTGCTCCTCTGTCCTAGTCCTATTAGATCTCTCAGCAGCTTTTGATACCATCGACCATGGTATCATGCTGCAGCGGTTGAGGGGGTTAGGAATAGGGGGCACCGTTCTGCGGTGGTTCTCCTCCTTCCTCTCCGACCGCTCGCAGTTTGTGCTGGCAGGGGGACAGAGGTTGACCTCGAGGCGTCTCGCATGGGGAGGTCTGCAAGGATCGGTCCTCTCACCCCTCCTGTTCAACATTTATGTGAAGCCACTGGGTGAGATCATCCGTGGTTTGGGGGTGAAGTGTCATCTGTAGGCTGATGATACTCAGCTGTACATCTCCACCCCGGACCACCCCAACGATGTCCTTGATGTGATGTCTCGCTGCCTGGAGGCCGTGTGGGTCTGGATGGGGAGGAATAGGCTCAGACTCAACCCCTCCAAGACCGAGTGGCTGTGGCTTCCGGCGCCCCGATATAGTCAACAGGTGCCATCGTTGACTATTGGGGGTGAATCCTTGCCCCTCACGGAGAGGGCTTGCAATCTGGGTGTCCTCCTGGATGCACGGCTGTCTTTAGAAGAGCATATGACGGCCGTGGCCAGGGGGGGCCTTTTATCAGGTTCGCCTGATCCGCTAGTTGCAGCCCTTTCTGGACTGGGACGCCCTGCGCACGGTCACTCACGCCCTTGTTACCTCCCGGTTGGACTATTGTAATGCTCTCTACATGGGGCTCCCCTTGAAGAGCACTCGGAGGCTCCAGCTGGTCCAGAATGCGGCCACGCGGGTGGTTATGGGCGCAACACGTTGTGCCCACGTGACACCCCTCCGCGAGCTGCACTGGCTCCCAGTGGGCTTCCGGGTGCGATTCAAGGTGTTGGTTACCACCTTTAAAGCGCTCCATGGCATAGGACCCGGGTACCTTCGAGACCGTCTTCTGCCACCAATAGCCTCCCACCGACCAGTCCGCTCCCACAGAGCGGGTCTCCTCAGGGTGCCATCGGCCAAGTTATGTCAGCTGGTGACACCTAGGGGGAGGGCCTTCTCTGTGGGAGCCCCAGCCCTGTGGAATGAACTGCCCCTGGAAATACGTAAGATCTCCGACCTCCGGGTGTTTCGCTACGCACTGAAGACCCTGTTGTTCCGCCAGGCCGGGCTATCAACATAATAGTTTTAAATTGAGGTATTTTAAATTTCTGGGGTTTTAATTGAGCCAAATTTATTTAATCATTTTAAATTTTAATTGCTGTTTTGTCTTGTGTTTTTAAATAGGCTGTACACCGCCCTGAGTCCTTCGGGAGAAGGGCGGTATAGAAATAAAATTATTATTATTATTATTATTATTATTATTATTATTATTATTATTATTTATTGGTTAATCTTTAGTGAGATTCACAGCCTTTGAGGCTGGTTAATAGCTCAGCAGCTCGAGTCCTAACCAAGGACCTAGGAACTGTTAAGGTATCGTCGGAGGATGTAAGCTGTTCCGAGTAAGGTGGTTTTTTGTAGAGTCAAAATGTTCAAGTCCGGCAAATTTAGAATTTCTAAATAGCGGGGTAGTCCTTTGGGTATTGCTCCGAGGGCTCCAATTACAATCGGGATAACACACGATTTCTTTTTCCACAATCGCTCAACTTCAATTTGTAAGTCCCGGTACTTTGTGATTTTTTCTTGCTGCTTATCTTCAATTCGTGCATCACCAGGTATTGCAATGTCAATGAACCATACTTTTTTCTTTTCAACTATTGTTATATCAGGTGTGTTGTGGACCAAGTGCCCGTCAGTCTGAATCCTAAAGTCCCACAAGATCTTGAGTTTCTCATTCTCTAAAACTTTCTCAACCTGATGTTCCCAGTGGTTTTTGCTGTACTCAAATCCAAACTTCTGGCACAATTTCCAGTAAATGATTTTAGCAACACGGTCATGGCGTTGTAGGTAGTCAGTTTGTGAAATTTTGCTGCACCCACTGATCAGGTGGTCGATTGTCTCCTCTTTCTCATTGCAGAGGCAGCATTTGCTGTTGGTGGTAACATGTTGAATTTTTGCCTTCATACAGTTTGTGGCTAAGGCTTGTTCTTGAGCTGCCAAAATAAAGCTTCCTGTTTCTTTTTTCAGTACTCCTGATCTTAACCAGTTCCAAGTTAGTTTCTGGTTATTATTATTATTATTATTATTATTATTATTATTATTATTATTATTCTGTATTCTGAAGCAGAGTGTGTGGATTCCTTCCGGTTGGGAGTTCTGATCTAGGCACAGGACGGAAATCTCGTTAATTCTTCATAGATGGAACTTAGAGATGGAATATGCACCTCTCCTATTAGATCTCAGTGGCATTATAAACTGAACAGAATAATGGAGTTGGAAGGGACCTTAGAGGCTCAACCTATAGTATTCCATATGGTTGTCCAATTTCTTCTTAGAAAACGTTAGGATAAAATAAACCCCTAGCTTCTGTCTTATTCTACTGTATATCTATATCAAGAAAGACAAACTGGGATTTTTTATTTCGAGCTGCCTAGTGACTTATTATGCAGGAGTGCATCAGCTTCCCTCCTCCTTTTTTGTAGGGAACTCTTCAGTTTTTTGCTACAGGGGAAATTATTTGAAAATATCATCTTTGCGAGGTTTTCAATTGATTGGCTTTTCTATTTTGATTATGATTTTATATTTGGTCTTCTCTTTGTAGTGGAAATACAGGGGATAGGTTTAATCAATAAAGAAATCAGGCATAAAAGTAAATGTAACATTGAAACAAAAGATTATTGCACAAAATACTTCACCTCTAACTCTGGACAGAATGGCACTTCCCCCTGAGCTCCTCCTCCTGACTCACAAGTCCTGCCCAAGTAGCAAGTGGCAGCTCTGGCTGGATGTATGTTTGTTTGTTTATTTATTTATTTATTTATTTAATTAATTAATTAATTTGTATGCCGCCCTATCTCCAAGGACTCAGGGCGGCTCACACAACAATCGACCAACAACTATTAAAATCAACAAATATACACAAAAATATATATAAAGTTTTTAAAAAATTTTAAAAAATTTAAAATATACTACCCCATCAGTCCAGGCTGGATGTTGGTGGGGTTTGTACAAATTCATCTAATGTGCCACTTGTGCCCTTTCCTGGACCTGGCGGCCTTGCTCACAATCACTTTTACTTTAGTCACCTCACATTTGGATTACTGCAATGCACTCCACATGGCCGTTGAAGACCACTCCTAAACTTCAACTGGTCCAAAATGGAGCTCCACACACACAGTAATGGTGGGCCCTAGATTTGCCCATGGAACACTTCTGTTGTGCAGACTGGCTTCTAGTTTCATTTTGGGTGCAATACAAGGTGCTAGTTATCACCTTTAAAGCCCTAACTGGCACAGGACCAGGTTATCTTCAAGACCCCTTTCCCTAAGGACATTAACTCAGAGGTGGGTTTCAGCAGGTTCTGACCAGTTCTGGAGAACCGCTAGCAGAAATTTTAAGTAGTTTGGAGAACCGGTAGTAAAAAAATTTGAAACCCACCACTGATCTACCTGTCCTACCAGATCAGATAGGGTGGGCACACTTCTAGTCCCTTCCCCTAAATATTGCCATCTGATGGGAGCTATGGCAGCCTTTCCTATGGCAGCCCCCTGCCTTATGGAACACACTTCTCTCTGATGTTTGTCTACCCTCCTAGCCTCCCATAATGCTTTGTAAAACTGGCTTTTCCCCGAGGTGCAGGGATAGAAGACTGTATGACTCGGTGCCAGATTTTTGTTTTAATGTTTTGAATGTGCTTAGTTTTATAGTTTTACTATGCTTTTTATGTTGTTTTTACTTTGAATTGGGAGCCACCCAGAGTTGGTTATAAGATGGGCGGTTATATAAATGTTTTAAATAAATATGCAAATTGGTATAATAGTGAGTAACTTTCTAGATAGGAAAACTGAAAGAGACTCTGCACAAACCAATGGGGCAGAATTTAGATTGGCTCAATTTTGCCCATAAAAAAACAATTTATTTCCCTTAATTGATTTGATTTATCTTTTGTAACTATGCTTTCTTTGTATATCCCAGCCTCTCAAAGAAACTGGCAATTGAACACCAATGTAGCATACTTTATTGGGTAATTTCTTCCCCACCTTTTGACCCTGGATGATCTCTAAGATAGTTAATATAAAAATGACTAAATGATCTAAACAATAATACAGATAATTTTTCTACATATTTTTCTCCTTCTTTAGAAAAGTATTTTTCTTTCCAACACAGCTTATTTTCAGGTTAGCCATTAATGATCGGAGCTTATCTTCTCTCCTGCTAATATGAATTAGAAAACGGGCATCTAAACTGGCTAATTATGCATCTTTACCAGATAGAATGAATAATATGGCCAGTGGGAATGAACAGAGCATTTTGAAGATTCCTTCCCAATAAATCTTCTGTACAGCTTCGCTAATCTCCAGATCTGATTTTACTTTACACTAGTTTACGTATTTCAAATTAAAAGAAATCCACACATCTTAAAGTCACCGAGGTTAAAAATGACTGTTCTATTCCTGTGTCACTTCTAAAGGAGGTTCTACTCTCCAGAGCAGTTTGAAGATGGTCCACGATTATCGTGACTGTGCCAGCCTCACTGCACAGAACAAAGAGCAAAAAAGTCACTGCTCTGCCTCAAGCCAGTGCAAGTCTTGAAGAAGTAACATTCCATGCAAAGGGAGATAAAATAAATTACTTGCACACACTTGCCTGCATCCATATTCTTAACTTCCTAATGGGTACATTTGTTGGGGCATAATCTGAGCAATTCCTATAAAGGGTAGCTTCAAAGTTGTCAAGCCATCTTTCCTCTTGGAAGACCTACTACCTGCTCACAGTCAGGCCTTGTGGGGTAGAATTCTTGTCAATGGAGAAATGAAACTTTCACAAATTCACGAAGGTCTCGGTGTTCAGAGTTCAGAAAGAATCTAGTAGCACCTTTTTCCAACTAACACGTTTTATGAGAGTTCATGAGATGTGCCTCACTTCGTCAGATGCATAAGCTCACAATGTCTTTTCATATGGTATCATATAATGTAATAGGGTATTGCAATTGTCATGTCATAGTTGAATATTCTGAATATTTGTTGTATTGTGCATTGTTTTTCAAAAGGGGGGAAATAACTACCTACACATTATTAAATAATTCAAACAAATTCAAGTCAAAGTATTAGTCTTTATTTTTAACATATATTCGGCTCTAGTACATTGGCAGTGTAGCTCAAAATGTGCTCCAAGGACCCCTTGGCTGTCCCCAACATCTTCTCAGGGGTATGCCAAAATCAGAATTATTTGCCAGTCTATGTTGAAGAATAATACAATTTTAAAATCCCATCAAACGATCACGAGAAGCAGTAGTGGCAGTGAATGCATCACTTTTAGTTTTTAACTAGACAACCTAAAACCCCTTGGGTCCTCATTTCAGAGACATTTCCATACTAGATTGCTCAATGCCTTCAATAATGGCAGAGCTTCTAATTACTAGGAAAGTTCTTAAAAATTCAGGAGATACTCAGAGATTACTGTACCTTGAAAGTAGCCCATGTCGAAACTGTATAGCACAATCAAACATCAGAAGTTGACCACAGAAAATGTTTTATAGCTTTTATTATTATCATAAAACAGTTTGTGATTATTTGTGTTATTAAATATTTTTTTTAAATTGCCCAATTTTTAATTCCATGGGAATTGCAGGCCCTTGATTTTGGATGAATTCCGTAGGTAGACCTATTAATTATATCTTGGTTGAAATAATTTTGCCCTATGATGCATTTTTTTGGGGGGGGGGGTCAGTTAAAGGTTACAGACATTAGAGTTTTAGTAGTACATATATATTTATTATGTATTTATTTATTAAATTTATATGCCACACATTTAATTGTTGAAGCAATTCTGGGTAACTTGCAAAATAATGAAAAGATAATATAAAATTATTAAAATTAAGAGCATTTAATCTCTCTTAAGTTTAGCCCTTATTTAAAAACTAAAAAGACTAAATGAAGAGAGATTAAATAGAGATCAAACCATTGAAATAGAAATATGATAAATATTGCTAAATAAAACACATACAAACGAAACCTGGTTTGGGATCCCCCATAATTTTTAAAAGTGGGAATGGGTCAGCAGAGAAAAATGTTTAAGAAACACTGTCCAATGGTATAATATATAAAATTTAAATACAAATAGAGTTCTGAACCAAAGAGGTTACCAAAGAAAGGGAATATTTTGGGGAAAAAAGAACAGAAAACATTACAAAGATTACAGCAATACAGTGTTCAGATCCTGAAAATGCTACCTGTCTACTTACAGTATGTTATCAAACCATTCCAGATTCAGATAATTCAGATAGTAGGTAAGGAGAAATTAAATGAAATTTAAAATTTGCCATTCAAACTGGATTATTGGTTATTTTGAATACTGTAAGTACCTGTAACAAGGACCTGAAATTGTTGCAAGTTCTCTCACATTGTTTTGACTCTCTAACAATCTTCGTGTCATCCACTCTGTTTCTTCATATCTAAAACTTTGATACACAATGCGATTTCACTCATCCCAATTTTAACAACATCTCTGCTTCCCTCACTGCACCCAAACAAATGCCATCTTCAATTAATGGAGCTTTATATTTGTATGTATTTGTGTATACGGTGTATAAATTACATGGAGATTCACCTCATAGTATGTACTCCTTTAAATGATGATAGCCACTTCTGCCCTGCCTTCTCACTTGGAATGTTGGTCACATTCTGTCCAATCATAATTCTTAAAATTTAGAACTGCTGGACAATGTTCTGAATAGTGCTTGTACATGACTGGGAGGCCAATTCTTGGAAAGCCTTGTTAATTCTCACACAAACGCACCAAACACCAAACAAACTTGTTTTCTGAATAGTATGAATTTGCATGTCTAGATAAATATTCTGTAAGTATGTGTGTTTGTGAGAGATTTCTCATGAGAATGAAGCGCTCTTTTCATCCCTCCTTTATGTACGAATATCTAAATTGCAGCATGAGGAAATTTTTCCAGACCTGAGGATGATCGGACGTATTAGTGACAAAAGGATTCTTAGAGTACAAAGTTATATAAAACTGAGAGAATTTGACACAAACTGGATTAAGGTTCCCTTTTATGATCTGGTGGCCTGGAGTTTCTTCCTATGAACTATAAAAAGTAAATGAAAGTGGGCAATCTGAATCCTGAAATACCTGTTCCCAAGGGCAGGATATACATCAGAGCCATATTTCATTTATGAATCATTGCTTTTCAGATTGACTTGCTGTTTTAGGTTCTTATTTATCAATCCAGCACAGCCCCCACTTTCTTGGGGGAGATGCAGATGGTTCTTGAAATCTCACATGCTTTACTATTTCTGTTTTCAGTCCACATACTGTATGTACAGTAGGCTGCCAATAGCACCACAATACCAAGAGTAGTGGGGTGGGTGAGTGGAGAACCATGCTGCTGTCTGATACCAGGTAGACCAGTGTTTCTCAACCTTGGTAGCTTGAAGATGGGTGGACTTCAACTCCCAGAATCCCCCAGCCAGAGCTTCTGGCTGGGGGATTCTGGGAGTTAAAGTCCACCCATCTTCAAGCTACCAAGGTTGAGAAACACTGAGCTAGACTCATATCTGCTTAAATTATGTAGCTCTTTATAGCTTCAGTCTTATATATGTATGTTGTAAAAAAAATAAAATTCCTTCCCCCAATTCCATGATGCGAAACACATCCTCCATCTTCAAAGTCACTTCTGTTCATCGAAGTTCTAAAACTAAGATGGGAATACACATGCTCAGTGGTCCCTGGAAAGCAGTGTCACTGACAAAGCAATTTGGGTGGGAAAAACAGACTAGAGAGAAGGAGAAATAATACCAGGAGAATGGGCTGAGGAATGTATCACATGATAGGCAAGTGAGCCACATGTTCCAGTGCTGAGGGAAACATCAGTATAGATCAGCCCTAATAGCACTTCTATACAGCCAGGTTTTTTTTTTACCTGCTCCAGAAGGACTCATTCCTGTGATCAAGAAGTTAACCAGTGTTCCTTCCAAGCAGCCAATGAGGTGCCTAGACATTGGTTCCCATCCTTAATGGTTTTTGCAGCAAGGAAAAGATCAAAGGTCACCATGCCGTGCAGCAGCTGCATTTCTGCTCATTGCCCAGGCTGGTGAAAGGGACAATGAGGCCTTGCCTTTAGGATGGAAAGGGGTCATCTGAGGAGCCAGGGCAAGTAGTCTCCAAGGAGACACATGGAGGAAAAACCCTCACCCTAAAATTCCAGAAGAATGAATGCAAATTTCTCCAAAGCCATCAGCTCATCTGCCATAGACCTTCCTTAAACCATGGCATGTGGTTCAAAAATATGGGGCTTCTGAACCAGGGTCATCAGCCCATAAGCGCAGAAGGCAATCCAAGGATTACTCTAATTATAGTCTAAAACACGCTCTCCAAACTTGGCAACTTTAAGATTTGTGAACTTCAATTCCCAAAGTTCCTCAGCCAGCCATGCACATACACCTACCCTATTTGTACAGCTGCCCATTTGACATGACTGGGCGGCATATAGCATTTCAGTATTTGGTATCGTTCTCTGGGTTGCTTTGCAAACACTTCTTATTGCTTGGGAAAATGAAAGTAAAAAAATAGGACAAAAACATGAGTGTGTGGTGGCAGGGGGAATACTCCGAAACAGAACTGATGGTATAGTTTACAGTTAAGAGCAGAGGGATTTTGATTCCGATCTCTACTCAGCCAAAAAGCCTCCCTGGTTAATCTTGCAGCACTTATAATCTTTGAGCCGAATTTACTTCAGGGTTTGTTTTGAAGATAAAATGAGATTGGAGAGAACGTTCGCTCTAAGGCATAAGATGAAAATGTGATAAATAAGAACACTTAACAATTTTTATTTCAAATATTAAGAGCTCAGATAGAGTGTAGATTATAAAAGCTAATTGTCATATTGTAGAGCATATCTCTAGTACCATCTGCCTCTTTTTTTTAATTTTTAATGAAATGTATCCCTCAACGGTTGCCAATTGCTTTGGAAGTAGGATCAGAGTTGCTGTATACCTAACAGGGAGTAGAGAAACATATTTATATTTGTCATGCATGGCCTTTGGCTTTAAAGAGTTAATCTTTTCCAACACATATCCTGCAAATGCCTTGGACAACAACTCTGGCTGTCTTCAGATGGCACAACTAGCTATGCCGATTAGAGACGGTGGATGTTATAGCTAACCTGTTTTAGCAGCAACAGGCTAGGCAATTATTTTAGGAAATCTGATTCTGTTAAGAGTGTTACAAATGAGCTCCCTCTGCTGGAATTCAGAAGCATTGCTTGTTATTGCCATGCACCAAATGAAATGCAGATGATTTCTTAGGCAATGGAAATTCAGTGGTTCTATTTGGAGATTAATAAAGCGCATAAATCTTTACAGAAGCCTGGCAACACCAGCAAAGGCAAACTGGGCAATACGTTATTGTGCCATCATGCAGCACAAGGTTGCCACCCAAGTTTTGCTAAACATGTAAAACTTAAAATTTGTGACTCTTAATGAGACTGGATTGAGCAAAGAGCAAGCTTAAATGCATACAGATAGTCCTTGATTTACAAAAGTTCATTTAATGACCATTCAAACTCACAACAACACTGAAAAAAGTGACTTATGACCATTTTCACACTTAAGACCATTGCGGCATCTCCATGGTCACCTGATCAAAATTCAGACACTTGGCAACTGACTCATTTTTATGACGGTTGCAGTGTCCCTGGGTCATCTGATCACCTTTTGCAACCCTCTCACAAGCAAAGTCAATGGGGAAGCCAGATTCACTTAACAACCATGTTATTAACTTAACAACTGCATTGATTCACTTCACTATGGCAAGGAAGGTTATAAAATGGGGCAAAATTCACTTAACAAATGGCTCACTTAGCAACATAAATCTTGGACTCACTTGTGGTCGTAAGTCAAGGGCTACCTGTATTAATAGCAAAGATTTCTGTGACATCAGAAGCCTCCCCAAATGATTGCTGTAATCCTTCTCCAATCCTTACTTCCCTAAGAATAAAGGTGCTTCTGAATGAGGATTTTACAATGGAATCATTCCTGATTCACTCACAGAATGTTACAGAGGGCAGAATCCAGATGGTTTTGCCTTCCATTTGGAACACTTCTGTATTTATCCCCTACTTCTTCCTTTTAAACCTTACTATGGAACTGCTGTCCACCTGGTAGTTATTTAAATGAGCTTCAAGCCTGAATAAGGATTTGAATCTAAGAGCCCAAGTTCCCAGTCTGACTTCCTAACCATCACACCACAATGTCTTTCTCTCCCTGACAATGGTAGCCTTTCAGACAGACAGATGCTCGTTGGGTTGATCTTGAGATGATTACAAAATAAATAAAAAATAAGCTTACAAATATTTCTTCACATAAATGCTTTTGCCCTATACATGTCTAATAACAACTGTCTCTCTTGCAGATCTGGATTCTTCAACAAAAGCAGTGCCAATTTTCATCCCACCTTGCCAGATGTTCCTTTGACTGTGTTCAGCCTCTGACAAACTATGTTCAATCCGATGAACCCACCAGTTAACAGCTACATGGAACACTGCTACCTTCGGCCTCTCCATGGGCAAGGTCAACCTAGTGCCATGGTAGAAGGTCAGTGCGACTGAAAGAGCTTCAAAGAGTTCCTACAACATCCTATTTAAGAGGGATTTCCAGATTTCTTAAGGCCTGGTATTTAGCAGGTTCTGACCAGTTCTGGAGAACCGGTAGCGGAAATTTTGAGTAGTTCTGAGAACTGGTAAATACCACCTCTGAGTGGCCCCACCCCCATCTATTCTCTGCCTCCCAAGTCCCAGCTGATCAGGAGGAAATGGGGATTTTGGAGTAACCTTCCCCTGGAGTGAAGAGGGAATGGAGATTTTACAGTATCCTTCCCCTGGAGTGAAGAGGGAATGGAGATTTTAGTATCCTTCCCCTGCCACGTCTACCAAGCCACGCCTACCAAGCCATCACACACCCACCAAGCCACACCCACAGAACCGGTAGTAAAAAAATTTGACTCCCACCACTGGGCTCTTTCCATGTCAGTTTGTCTAAGAGTCTAGGCAAGCTTGCGGTGGAAACCTTTTGTTGTGCGGTTCACTTCACGTTGGATGCTAATCAAATTGATGAGTCTTCCTTAATGCTGAATGAGTCTAAAGTAGTGTCCCAGCATATACCAGATATATCTCATAGAGTATAGCCTGACAAGGAAGAATTTATATTAGAGGTAATCTAGATCTTGCTGACGGTAATGTTATGGCAGAGGAAAGAGATTGCAAGAGTTTGTTTGCGTCATAGTTAGAAGCAAGTACAAAAGACCCCATCATAATTTTTGTCTTTAGCAGGAGAATGTTATTGCTCATGCAAGACAGAATGTCATCCTACACACAAGGAAGAGATATCAAAAGTAGAAAAAAAATCTTTTAGGGAAATAAACCTCAGAGGTCATTCCTCTATCCTCACCTCTATACCAAAAACAGCTTAGTGAGGAAAGGAAGATAGGGGTGGGGGGTGGGAGTAGGGAAATATAGAACTGGTGAAATAAAATGAAATGGAACAAAATTGTATTCTACAATGCAACCATTTGTGGTACATCTGGCTTGCTAATTATAATAGCCAAATGGGATTGCTGTGTTCAGAACTAGTGGGAAAAGCCAATTTTATGCCTCATTTGTAAATTCCCAGATGTATTTATCCAACTACTGATGGAAATAGATTGTCAAACTAAGTGGTCTTTGGTTTTAACTAGCAGGTCATTTTTGTGATGTCTCAATTTCCATGTTTCTGTCTACTTGTCTCACCCTTCTATCTCTTTCCCTCCATATCTACGGCTTGCTTTGTTTTGCCTCCCCTTCACAGGCATCAGTGATTTACCATACTATCACCAAACTAACTCAGTGGGGAATCACCACACCTACGGATTGGTACCTGGAGGTGAACATCCTTCTCATACTGATGGTAAGGGTTTTTTTAGGGGGACTGTGGGAAAATGGGAATCTTTAGCGGACATAGATTATGAAATGATCAGCCAAGGATATATCCTCTTCTCTCCCCAACAATAATGATTTTATCTAAGGCACCCCTTTCAGTTCACTCCATTTAATTTCCATATTGATGTGGGAGGTGAATTTCCTAGCAGATGAACCAGGGGTGAAATCTAGCAGGTTCTGACAGGTTCTGGAAAACCGGTAGCAGAAATGTTGAGTAGTTCAGAAGACCGGCAAATGCCACCTCTGCCTGGCCCCAGAGTGAGGTGGGAATGGAGATTTTGC
Organism: Arizona elegans; assembly: GCA_022577455.1. Taxonomy (NCBI): domain Eukaryota; kingdom Metazoa; phylum Chordata; class Lepidosauria; order Squamata; family Colubridae; genus Arizona; species Arizona elegans. The sequence goes on from JAKOOJ010000003.1 coordinate 18,973,203, forward strand.
AATATCCTTCCCCCAGGAGTGGGGAGGGAATGGGAATTTTGCAGTATCCTTCCCATAGAGTGGGGTGGGAATGGAAATTTTGCAGTATCCTTCTCCTGCCATGCCACCAAGCCATGCCATGTCCAAGCCACGCCCACAGAACTGGTAGTAAAAAAAATTGGATTTCACCACTGAGATGAACTGCTATCTCCTTGGTCTCTACCGCTTCTGGGATGCCTCTGAAATGCCCTACTTGACTCCTCTTCGAAGAATTTTCTGTAGCCATATTGGAAAAGAGTCTTAACTGCCTGAGAAATCATTTGGGTAACAAGGATGTGAATTGTTCCACGTGACAAATTAGACAATTAGTGGTTTTTGGATTATTTTTTTTTTCACATTTCCCCCCTGATTTTTCTTTTTCTTTATGAATTATTTTGATGGCAAAAGCATGTAGTATTGTAATTACTTTAAAATGAGCCGGTGAAATAAACAATCATGTTAGCGAACTAAAGTAAAGCGTGAATCATAATAATTGTGAAAAAATAGACAGACAAAATAGACAGATGATAGCTAGATGATAGCTAGATAGATGATAGCTAGATAGCTAGATAGCTAGATAGATAGGCAGGCAGGCAGGCAGACAGACAGACATTTTAATATCCAAAATTTTATTGAAGAATTCTTGGAACCATCTTGACAGATTTTATTGTGCATATATGTAAAATAAATTATATATTTATTTCCTTGTGAGAAATCCATCAATTAGCAGCTCAAGGCCCTTAATAAATAAAATCCTTGTGGTATAATTTTATTTTATTTAATCTATTTATTTATATAGATTTAAAAGTAAATACAATTATAGAATCAGTACAAAAGATAAGCCCTGTGGAGGTTTCTAAATTTAGGAATGTCAGTCTTTCAAAATTAATTTCTAAAAAGAATGGAAAAATAACCTTCTCTTTATTTTGAAAGCCTGCTGTGTAAATATTGCAGTGAGAGAATTCCATCTGGTTATGGCTCAATAGAAACTCTAAGCCATATGCTTTATGCTGCTCCCTAAATAAAGACAGATCTTAGGCAAACTTTCATTTATCCAAACTTGAAGAAATTTCCAGGCAGGGAGTGTGATTTCTAGTTACTGTTATTTCTTTTGGACTCCCAGGTTGCCCAGTTTTGTGCTACAATCTGTACTATACGTTGCACTATCAATTAAGTTTGGATATTCCTTTCATCATCATTCTTTACAATGCTATTTTTAGTATTGTTTTATTATATATGTTCTTACTTATTTTTAGATCCTATGATACTCATTGTTTTTCTGCTGCATACTTAGATGCATGTAACAGTTCTACTATTAGCTAGTTTACCATACCTGACCCTATGACTGTGATAAATTGATTTCATTGAACTCAATCAGTCATCCTTCAGGTTTTGGACCAGAGGTAAGATGTAACCCAAGAATTAAGAAGTTCTATCTCAGAATGCCTCAAAATGCTTTGGAAACTGAAGTCGAGAACAGAGACTTTCTAAATGCTACAGCTTCTATCAGCCACTGCCAATGATGGCACATCCAAAGGGCTTTAGGTTTCCCATCCCATCTCAGGAAACTAGACAGATGAAGAAATGAATTTTCATATTTATCCATGTTTTTCTTATTTGTTTGTCAGCTTTATATCTTGCCTTTCTTTCAGGAGCTCAAGGAAACATACAGGTAGTCCTCCACTTACAACCATTTGTTTAGTGACCATTCAAAGTTACAACAGCACTGCAAAAGTGACTTATGACCAGTTTTCACACTTACGTCCGTTGCATCATTCCCATTGTCACATAATCAAAAATCAGATGCTTGACAACAGACATGTCCCAGGATCATGTGATTGCCACTTGTAACCTCCCCAGCTGGCTTCTGACAAACAAAGTCAATGGGGAGGGGGGGGAAGGAGAGCCAGATTCACTTAATGACTGCATGATTCACTTAACAACTTAACAATTATGGCAAAATGGTCATAAAATGAGCTACAACTCACTTGACTGTGTTGCTAAGCAACATAAATTTGGGGCTCCATTGTGGACATAAGTCAAGGATGACTTTTCTGCCCCTTCTCATTTTCCCCTCCAAGGGAATTCTTGTTGGTAGGTTGGGCTGAGAGAGAGAAACGCAAAGTTCCTCAGTGAGCTTCCATGGCTGAAGATAAGCTTGAACCTAGATCTCTTTAGTTCTACACCAGCCCTTTAACAGAGCTGGGATTCAGCCAGTTCAGGCCGGTTCAGGCGAACCGGTAGTTAAATTGCTGGCTGGCCCCTCCCCGCCCCTTCCAGGAGTCCCCATGCGCCCCATTTTGGCTCCCAGGTAAGTGCAGGGAGGCCTCCTAGGCCCAAAATGGGACATGGGGGGGTGGCGTCTCCCTCTTGCCCTGTTTTCACTCCCAGGAGGCTTCAGGGAGGCCTACTAGGCCCAAAATATGGCCAGCTTTTGCTCCCAGGGGAGTGCAGGAAGCCGAGTGCTGCCTGACACACCCCCTGGCCACGCCCACCCAGCCAGTCGTTAGGGCAGAGAACCGGTTGTTAAATTATTTGAATCCCACCATTGCCCTTTAACCACTGCATCACATTGCTTTCACCATGATCTAAGTCCTGGGATCCGAATCTCTCTTCCCAAATAGAATCAATTCTTCTTTCATGGCAAAATTATATCCCTGGGATCTAGTTCATGCTTAGCAGGCTGAAGATTGCAGGGCCAATCCTTGCCATTTCCAATAAAGATTAGGAGAGAATCCTGCTTGAAACTAGAGGCAAAACATTGCCAATTCATACTAACAGTCCTGGGGCTGTTTGTCTCATTGGAGTTTCCTTTGTTCTTCCTGTGTTTCCCCAGGTAGTCGTTTTTCTACACCCCGGAGCACAGCAAAGCTGACCAAAAAGCGGGCCCTGTCCATCTCGCCACTCTCAGATGCCAGCATTGATCTGCAAACTGTCATCCGCACCTCTCCCAATTCTCTGGTGGCTTACATCAACTCTCGCTGTGCTTCAGCTGGGGGCTCCTATGGGCACCTCTCCATCGGTGCTGTCAGGTAGAGACATGTTATTCAGGTAGACAGCCTTCAGAGACTGCAACACCAATTGCTGACTAGCATAGGAATTTGAAGCCCTCTTAGTTTAATATAGATTTATTTATTTATTTAGAAAATTTATGTTGCCGCCTATGTTGCACATGGCGAATCAAGGCAGCTTACAAGGATATGAAAACACCATATAAAAGAAATAAAAATAATAAAAATAAAAATAAATAATAATAACAACAACCACCCCGGCAACAGCACGCATTCATACTAGCCATGTAATGGGCTCCATCCCACTCTGGGTTTCCTACGCCCGCTGGCAGAACCTCGACTTCAGGGCCTTCTGAAAGAGTGTTAGAGTGGGGCCCAATCTAATCTCCAGAGGAATGATGTTCCAGAGAGAGGGGGCCACCACAGAAAAGGCCCTTCTTCTGGGTCCCTTAGGGACTTACACTTACTATGCAGAACGATTCACATCTTCCCAAAGTGACACTAGGTGCCTTACTAAAGTCACTCTGTAGCAGAACCAAGCCAAGATTGATCATTTAGCCTTTGATGAAAACTCCATCCCAAAACTCTTAACATGGAACATCCACAGAAATGGATAGGCAGGTAGGACTGACCAAGGTCATCTTAGTATTTTACCCCTCAATTTTCCAACCCTTTAGATTGGACTGAATTTCTTTGTTGATTTAAAAAAAATCTAATCCATGTTTTCAAAACGCTAGCTATGAGGGGGAAAAGTCTGTTTACAGAGTCAGCCTATTGCCCCCAACAATCTGGGTCCTCATTTGACCAGCCTCAGAAGGATGGAAGACTGAGTCAACCTTGAGCCAGTCAGGATCGAACTGCTGGCGGTGGGCAGAGATAGCCTGCAATACTGCAATCTAACTATTGTGCCACCACAGCGCAGAGTCCATGAAGTTACTTTTTTTTCCCCCACCACACAGTCACCCTTTTAGTTGCACTGCCGTGAAAAACGCAACCCTTGTTACGCTTGTAAAACTTGGCAAATGAATTCTTGTGAGGCAAGTGCTTATGCTTTTTCTCATCCCCACAGCCCTTCACTTGGGTTCCAGAAACCTCAAGGCATGTCCTTTGGCCACAACCCCACAACAGTTCCCTGTGGGCCTCATGAACACGTGACTGGCCGGTCGGGGATGATGCACCATATGCCACCCCCTCGTGGGATGCTGAAGCACTGCCAGGTAAGAGGGTGCCACCCAGCCCTTTGAGACCTGTCACCCTAAAACAGGCAGATATTTTATGCCTCGAAGATAGCAACGTCTAACTTGTTATGCGGAACATCGGGACCTGCACAAAAGAGACAGAGGAGAGAAAAACCTGCCATTACCAATATTTAAAACTCCTAGGGGTGCCCTATCACACTTAGAAAGATCTGTTGAATGAGTTTGGGAGAGGAAGATGGGGGGGGCCTGCGGAGACTAAGGGGACAGTGTTTGGGGCTGGGGCTATAGTTGGAGGGGGTGCCATCACCTGGAGCTCTCGCCGTCTCTCTCCCACAGCTGAAGTCAGAGTCCAGCCTGGGCAGCCCGCTGGATGCCCTGAGCACCAAGTGCCTGGAGGAGTGCTCGGAGGGTGACATTTCCAGCCCTGCCTCTACGGGGACACAGGTAACAGCAGGCCTCAGCAATGTGCTCACAGGCCCACAGATGCACCCCCTCTCCCCACCCATAGCCTGGGGACCGGCTCACGGGGTTGAAAAGGAGGAAGAGAATGAACAGGATGTCAGACCATTCTCTCTCAGAGGCAGTGTTACACAACCATGTTGGTGTGATTTTCTTTTCCCCCCCTGAACATCCATAGCTCACAGGTGGTTAGATTAATCACAGTAGGGTTATTATACACCAGTGGTGGCTAACCTTTTTGTCGTTGTGTGCCAAAAGCATGCACACACATTAGCGTTCGCGTACATGCACACCCATAATGCAATGAGTGCATGATACCCCCGCGTGCTCCCCCCCGCATGTGGATGCATGCCAACCCCCCCCCCATGTGGACCATGCGCATGCGTGCGGGTCCCACCACACTCCAACCTTGCAGGCGTGCGCCCCTTGGTGCGTCCCACACCCATAAACCCCACAGTCCCCTTTTTTTTTTTTTTTTTTATTAAATTTGTATACCGCCCTACTCCCGAAGGACTCAGGGCGGTGAACAGCCATAAAATAAAACATATAGATACAAAATTTAAAATGGAGATAAAACTAATTAAATAAATTTGGCTGAAACATTTTAAAACCCCAATAAATTTAAAACCAAATTTAAAATTTAAAATTCCATTTTAAAAAGAGGAAAAGTTTAGGTCAGGCCAGCTTGATGGAATAAGAATGTCTTAAGCGCGCGACGGAAGGTACGCAGATCCGGAATTCTCCGTATCTCCGGGGGGAGCTCGTTCCAGATCGTAGGTGCCCCCACAGAGAAGGCTCTCCCCCTGGGGGCCGCCAGTCGACATTGTTTGGCCGACGGCACCCGGAGGAGCCCCTCTCTATGGGAGCGTACTGGTCGGTGGGAGGCTATTGGTGGCAGCAGGCGGTCCCGTAAATAGCCAGGTCCTAAGCCATGGAGCGCTCTGAAGGTGATAACCAAAACCTTGAAGCGCACTCGGAAGACCACTGGGAGCCAGTGCAGCTCGCGCAGGAGAGGCGTTACATGGGAGCGCCACGTCGCTCCCATCACCACCCGCGCGGCCGCACTCTGCGCCAGTTGGAGCCTCTGAGTGCTCCTCAAGGGGAGTCCCATGTAGAGAGCGTTACAATAGTCCAGACGGGAGGTGACAAGGGCATGAGTGACTGTGCGTAACGAGTCCCGATCCAGAAAGGGACGCAACTGGTGAATCAGGCGGACCTGATGAAAAATCCTCCCGGTCACGGCCGTCAAGTGCTCTTCTAAAGACAGCCGTGAATCCAGGAGGACACCCAAGTTGCGAACCCTCTCCGTGGGGGCCAGTGCTTCGCCCCCAATAGTCAGCGATGGCACCAGCTGACTATATCGGGACGTCGGAAACCACAGCCACTCGGTCTTGGATGGGTTGAGCCTGAGCCTGTTTCTCCCCATCCAGATCCGTACGGCCTCCAGGCACCGGGACATCACTTCAAGGGCATCGTTGGGGTGGTCTGGGGTGGAGATGTACAGCTGGGTGTCGTCAGTGTACTGATGGTACTCCACCCCGAAACCACGGATGATCTCGCCCAGCGGCTTCACATAAATGTTGAACAGAAGGGGCGAGAGGACCGATCCTTGTGGCACCCCACATATAAGGGGCCTCGGGGTCGACCTCTGCCCCCCTGTCAACACAGCCTGCGACCGGTCGGAGAGAAAGGAGGAGAACCACCGTAATACGGTGCCTCCCACCCCCAACCCTTCCAGCCGGTGCAGCATGATACCATGGTCGATAGTATCAAAAGCCGCTGAGAGATCTAATAGGACCAGGATAGAGGAACAACCTCTGTCCCGAGCCCTCCAGAGATCATCCACCAACGCGACCAATGCCGTTTCCATGCTGTACCCAGGCCTGAAGCCCGACTTCATGCCTGGGTACATGCCTGCCCCTTGTGCATGCACGCATGACCCCCTCCCCCCATGGATGCACATGTGCCTCCCACGTGCATCTTGTGCATGCGCGGCAGAGATCCGAAAACTAACTGGCCGGCAGGAGGTGCACACACATGCGTGGTAGAGCAGAGCTGGGTCAATGGCTCGGGTGCCTGCAGAGAGGGCTCTGTGTGCCACCTGTGGCACGTTTGCCATAGGTTCGCCATAACGGTTATACACCATCGCTACTTTTACCTGTTTAATGATGGAGAGCTACTGTGGACATGAGAAAAGTCTACCTGTGGAGCAAAACTGTGCACAGCCTTCTTTATAGGAAGGTTGGAGAGATTTCTTATGTTGGGATTCTTTCATGTGACAAAAAAAAAATCAGAAACATTACAGATAAAAAACATATTGTGTGAAGGAGAGCAACAGTTCTACATGTGCAGCTTATCCATAGGAAGTGCCCCATAGGAGAAAAATCCCACCATGAGTACCCGGAAGGGCTTGAGTAGTTGGTTGGCACCTGCTCCGGCTGAGACATCTGTATCAGGGGTGCAGTTACCCCGACAGACAGACAGCAGAAGACATTCTACAGTGACTGTTACTATACTGTTATTTAGGACTGCAGTTAAATCAGCAGTGGTATGGCGAGAGATCAGTTCCTTAATCCAACCGTGAAAGAAACCTACCCCTGCAAATAAGTTATGTTTTCACTCCATTTATTCATTCATTGTGCTCACTGGCAGCTCCTTAAATCAAACATCTTTTCCTGGGGTCACGTGACGCTGAGACACAAGCCCGAGATTCAGCTTCTTTAAGAACTTGCTGTCAAGTGTAACAGGCATGCCGACACAGGTTTCGGATTGCCTTCTTCTCTCGAAATCCAGAGCTCTGGACAGCCCTGTGAAATGCATTAGAAGCAATCTGATTCTGCCATTCCATAGGCAACGATCACCCAGGATCCTTACCTAGCCTCACTCCCTGGGATGCCCTGGACTGAATCAGAACCTTTTTACATACCGAACATGTGCTGAACTAGTAAATGATGGCTCCTCATTCTGCCCTCAAATCTTCACATCAGCCATGTGGTGGGTAAGAATAGACCAAGATGACACTCAAGACCACGGAACCTTTGTTAGAGTGTAAAGTGGGGAGAACTATCTGTTCTCTTTTGGTGAATTGAAGTGAAAGAAAATTTCCAGTGAATTTTCCCAGAGTATCTTTGAATATGCATTTTATTTCCACCCCAGGACCCCTTACTAAGTGTTCTTGATCCACGAGATGAATTGGAGAAAGAAGACGGGAAGGTGGAAGCTGAAGCAGTTTATGAGACCAATTGCCACTGGGAAGGATGCACCAAAGAGTTTGACACTCAAGAACAGCTAGTGCATGTGAGTTGACAGGGTAACAAGGGCCCGTGTCCCGATATTCTACTTGAAATATATCTCAGAAAGAGGCCTGTTTTATTTTTATATAGTTTTCTGGCAAGAGGGAAGGATGAGTATCAGTGCTTGGTACTCAACTGCTTTGAAACTCATCAAATTTGGTACTCTATGCATTTTGACAGGGATATTTTGTCACGATGCTCATTGTTCGTTTGTTACTCAACACACAAACTAGAACTTGTCGGTGTCAGCTGCCTTGTGACTCACTACATTATTCCTTATGGGAAAAATGTGTTTGGTACTCATTGTGCCTCCCAGAACCAATTGACAATACTGAGGTACCTCTGTATTAACTATCAGTAATAATAGAGAATTCTGTCGGCAGTCCTGCCTTCGTATGACATCACTGCACATGGATTGGCATTCTTACACTCCTGTGGTTGGCTGCAGATCTGTTGATTAACAGAATAATAGAATAACAGAGTCGGAAGGGCCCTTCGAAGGCTTCTAGTCCAACTCCCTTCTCAAGCAGGAATCCCTATAGCATTAAATGGTTGTCCAATCACTTCTTAAAAACATCCAATGTTGGAGCACCCACAATTTCTGGTGGCAAGTTGTTGCACTGATTAATTGTTCTAAATGTAAGGAAATGTCTCCTTAGTCACAACGTATGGTTGTGACTACTGCAACATTCATTTGCCTGAGAAAGTGACACCAAAGTGAGTCTCCTGGGTCTGCTGCGTAAGTCTAGATGGCTTTAATAGAGGAATTATGATGAAGGCATTAAGCATATTCACAGAATTATAGTATGCTTAGTACACCAATTGATGTTTACGGTGTGAGTTGGCCCTGTGTTGCGTTCCTCATCTCTATTCAAAGCTAAGAGATAGTTAAAGATCCTAAAAACCTTTCATATGTGTGAAAAATTGTCACTTCTTTCTAGCTGGTAAGAATATTTTTATTACTACATAAGATCCAGTGGTGGTATTCTGCCGGTTCGGACGAAGCGGTAGCGGTGGCGGCGGTAGGCTCCACCCACCCGCCTGGACGTCATCACGTCCCATTTTTGACATTCTGCGCATGTGCAGAAGGTCTTGCGCATGCGCGGAGGTGGCTTGTGCGGTGTAGCTCGAGCGTGCTCACATTTGCAAACCAATAGCGAAGGTAAGTGAATACTGCCACTGATAAGATCACACAAGTTTGTCACGTCAGTGCTCTTTATTTCCATTAAGACTTACTGTACATGCAATATGCCATCTTTTCCTCACAACAGTTCTACAGAATAGGTTAGATTAAGAAATATTTTACTTTCCCGAGGAGCTTCATGGCTGAGCAGAGCAACATTATCATTTTTTATCTTGTTTTATCATTTTCTTTTATTAATTACCTTCCCAATAGTTCTGTAAACCATATACCACAATGCAGCAAACAAGCCAAAAAGACAAAACAAAGAATATTGTAAAATATCCAGTACACTAACCCAGAAAGGGTTAATATATAGTATTATAGTAAAAGGGATTCAAGAATCATACTGATATGTGTACTGAAATGTTGAATTACATGTGTGTAAAACAAAAGGGTTCCCCCCCCCCCGATAATTTAATTTAATCTCCCTAATTTGCAGTCCTACGTGCAATGGATGAACTCTAAAACAACTTCTCCTGTTCTCCTGAAGTCAGGGGAATTCTGAAATAGTCACTGCCCCTTAATTCTGGTCTCTGTGCTTCTTCTTCATCTCTAACATCGCAGCATATTAACAATGAGCATATCCATGGGGAAAAGAAGGAATTTGTGTGTCACTGGCACGACTGCTCACGGGAACAACGACCCTTCAAAGCTCAGTACATGCTGGTCGTCCACATGAGGCGCCATACGGGAGAAAAACCTCATAAATGCACAGTAAGTAGGACAAGCACAAACGGCTGGCATTTGAGCTAGCTGGCATACCTAAAAAGAGAAGCAGGGTTGTCTGAAGCATGGGTATTGCAAACAAGGCAAGGAAGGCAAGCAGCCAATGTGCATCATGCCGCTGTGACGCAAATGCCATCATCTTTGAATTTGCATCAGGCATCAGGATTGTAAGTACAGGCAGTCCTTGACTTACAGCCACAATTGAGCCACAATTGTTAAGTTGTGAGTTTTGCCCCCATTTTACTACCTTTCTTGCCTCGGTTGTTAAATGAAACACTGCAGTTGGTAAGTTAGTAGCTCGGTTGTTAAGTGAATCTGGCTTCCCCATTGTCTTCGCTTGTCAGAAGGTCGCAAAAGGAGATCACATGACCTTGGGACACAGCAATGGTCATAAATAGGAACCGGTTGCCAAGCATCTGAATTTTTTTTTTTTTGTTTTTTTTTTATTGAATACAATTTTTATTGGTTTTTTTTTTACACAAATAAAATATAGTCACGATTCTATTTAACATCGGATTCGCAGTGTTTATACATATATACATGAATAAGTGTCTGGTGTCAATTATACTACACATTTCTAATTAATTTCTGCACCATTTATTCCTTCCTTAATTCTATCATTTATCCATTCGTACCGTCTTCCCCACACAGTATCATAATCAGAGTTTTCATCATCGTTTATCTCGTGTGTTAATTTACTTATCTCTGCACACTCTAATATTTTATTAATTATAAGGTCATCTGGTGGTAGGTCTTTCTTTTTCCAGTATTGAGCGTATGCTAGTCTGGCAGCTGTAGCTATGTGTATTAGGAGGTGGACCTTTTCCTTTCCATACCCTTTCTTTACCATTCCCAGGAGAAATATTTCTGGATTCAAATCAATTTCTTCTTTGAGTATATCTTTCAGCCATCTCCGAATTTTGCTGAATTTTGATCACATGATCGTGGGGATGCTGCAAAGGTTGTAACTGTGAAAAACGGCCATAAGTCACTTTTTCAGTGCCGTTGTAACTTTGAATGGTCACTAAATTAACTGTTGTAAGTTGAGGACTACCTATACATAACTGGTAAGATTTCCATCATGACATCACTGCACGTGGGTTGGCATTCTTACAATCCTATGGTTGGCTGAAGATCTGCTGATTAATAGAATAACAAAGTTGGAAGGAGCCTTGGAGGTCTTCTAGTCCAAGGGCCTGCTCAAGCAGGAAGCCCTATAGCATTAAATGGTTGTCCAAACTCTTCTTAAAAACTTCCAGTGTTGGAACATTCACAACTTCTGGAAGCAAGTTGTTCCTCTGATTAATTGTTCTAACTGTCAGGAAATTTCTCCTTAGTCCTAGGTTGCTTCTCTCCTTGATTAGTTTCCATCCTTGCTTCTTGTCCTACCCTCAGGTGCTTTGGAGAATAGCTTGACTCCCTCTTCTTTGTGGCAGCCCCTTACATGTTGGAACACTACTATCATGTCACCCCTAGTCCTTATTTTCATTAAACTAGACATACCCAATTCCATTAGATTAGATTAGAGCATTTCCACATTATATTGTTTCTCCACTACAAACCTTCAACTCATGAACCTCGTTATCTTTCGCCTGCCTTGGAATACTGCCTCATGAGCCAAATATTGCTTCCACCATCCAACCAAAGCAGAGTCCTAAAATGATAGGTCAGTCAGTGCCACTATCGCTAATCTATTGCAATTCCTTGAAGAAACAAAAATCCCCTGCAAAAAAATAAACTGCAAACCCCAAGCCCACTCCACTCCAGTATTTTCAGTGCATGAAACATGTTTGGCCGTTATGCAAAAAACAAACAAAAACACCCCTCAGTTGTTAGAAAGGGCTGCCTTCCTTCCTATTAAGACATGATTCTTCCTGAGGAACAGATCCCATTCAACGTTGTGATGCCAACATAACACCGTAATTTTGCAGCCAGGTGCTTTCCCCACTGACTAGAACTGTAACCGTAGGTGGCATTAAGGAATCTTTATCCATAGAGATGTGTGCAGGATAATAATCAGCTTCACTGATAAAGTTGCCCATGAAATCTACCAGACACCTAGAATCGGGAGGCAGGTTAAGGCAAGAATTTCAGTACACAAGGAAATATTTTAACCTGGCTAAACCACAAAGTGGGCTTTGAGGGAAATTCTACCATGCAGTGAGCCTCTCTCCTTGCTTTTATTTTACAGTTTGAAGGCTGCAATAAGGCCTACTCACGGCTGGAGAACCTCAAGACCCACTTGCGCTCCCATACTGGCGAGAAGCCTTACGTTTGTGAGCACGAAGGCTGCAATAAAGCTTTCTCTAACGCTTCTGACAGGGCCAAGCACCAAAACCGGACACATTCCAATGAGGTATGGACAACTGCTTGAGGTAAGCCTTGACTATAACGGCTGAGGTAGATGGACTCCCAAAAGGAGGCCCACAATTTGGTATTGGGTGTATATTACCTTGTCAAAAATGGTTTTTATAAAAGGTAAAGAAGCATTCTCTGCCCCGAAGGTATCTGTACCCTAATGGCCTGTCTGTCTTCTGGCAGAAACCCTATGTCTGTAAGATCCCCGGCTGCACCAAACGCTACACCGATCCCAGCTCACTGCGGAAACATGTCAAGACAGTGCATGGGCCAGATGCTCACGTCACCAAGAAGCACCGTGGAGACACTGTACCCACCAGTCGGACTCTGGCTCTCCATGGTGACATGAAGCAGGAGAAAGATAGTGAGGTCAGGAAGGAAGAGGGCAAACTCATGGTACCTGATTCTAATTTGGTGAGCAGCACGGGGTGGAAATGGAGAGAAGGGTGGGAGAAGAGGACATTGGACTGTAAGGGGTGCTTGATGGGCAGGTTGGGCTGATACTGAGGTCGCATTTAGGGGCAGACTTTCTTGAATTCAGGGAACACACCAAAGGACAATTCCCACCCCATTGACTCTTAGTATGTATTGTACAGCAAAAGCAAAGATGAGTGAAATGTTCTTGAATGAACATCTCCACATATGGAAAGCAGATCTGGAGACAAGAAAGGGAAATCAAAGCGCTTTGTTCTCCACATCTGAACTGCGTATGCCCAGAAATTGGTACTGTATGTTTGCGTCATCCCAAACATCTTTTTTGTGTTAAATAAAAACACAGGTTAATCTTCATGGCTATAAAGGGAGAACGGGCTTGAAAGCGTATGCCACCTTCAACAGCAAGAGAAATTTAAATCAGATTTCTTATAATCGGGGTGTAACAGCTGGGACTTGTTGCAATATAGCTAACGCCTACAGTTAATAGAAGCAGAATTTGTGGTGCAAAACCATCACACACACCCAAAGCTGCACAGTTCACCAATTTTAATTCTTCTATGTGCAGAACTCAAATTATTTTGCCTTGGAATTTTTAGTTAAATCTGTGGCAGTTTTAGGGCAACTATAAATCCTTGGGCATAAATGTGTGTCATGTCATCCTTGTCACAAGTGTACTTATCTCCAAAGAGAGGGGACAGAAAATTGGTTTTAAACTGCAGAATAAGATGAGGTCATCTCGAAGGTTAGCTTCAAGATCAAACAATGAGCAATGCTGGAACCGGTAGCCGTTTCATGTATTCAGTAGCAGCTGTCTATCAAGACTGACACTGAGCCTCCTTTTTCACAAAACTTTGGCTTGCCGCCCAAGGCACACCTTAAGAAAGAATGTGAAATAGTTAGCGCAGAAAGCAAACTTGAGCTGAAACCATCACTTCAGTAAAATGCTTCTGTATTTCCACCTCCACCCAGAAGCCGCAGCCCAGCCCTGGGGGTCAATCGTCCTGCAGCAGCGAACGCTCCCCTTTGGGCAGTGCTAATAATAACGACAGCGGCGTGGAGATGAACGCAAATGCGGGGGGAAGCTTAGAAGACTTGTCCGCGTTGGAGGAACCATCTGAGACCATGGGAACCTCTGGGCTCTCAGCACTGCACAAGCTGGAGAACCTGCGCATTGACAAACTCAAGCAGTTGCGTAAGCCCCTCTCAATGAAGGGGGTCAAACTTCCTTCCATCCCCGGGGCAGGTAAGTGGGGAAAGTTTGGAACTTTCATGGCCACTAGAAGGCAATGAAATGAACCGCATCACCACCAACATGGCTATTCAAGCAATTCCAGCTGGGGGAGCTGGAATTCCCGTTTTTTTTTGAGGGGGAGACATTTTTAGGAGGGAAGCAAAAGCTCTCTTCCAAGCACCATCTTGAAGGACAGTCTTCTTCCTTTCATTCTTCTTCCTTCCCTTCACTATTGTCCCTAAATTTTGCCTCCTTCTCCGGATCCTTTTCTTAGTAAAAATCACTTGGAACGAGTAAATCTTCCAGGAGGTTCTGAATCTATTAATTTGCGTTGATTTATTTCATTGCCTCCAAACCAGAAGAGAGATTCTTTGTGGGAACCCTAAAACAGTTGAGTAATTATTTAGAACCAAGATCCAATGTTGAGCAGGCTTTGGATAAATTTAAAGCTGGAGAAGTATTGATGCAGTAGGAAAGCGAGAAAGGGGTGGGGGTGGGAGATGATCTGCTCTGCTTATTGATAAATCTTTGGAATTTATTTTAAAAATCGCAAAACAGATGGTCTGCAGGCTGTGTCCTTTTAATTGCTTACTTTGACTTTTTTTGCAGGTCCTGCAAGAGAGATGCCTGGCTTGTGCGGGGGCCCCTCTACAGCGGCTTCTCACCGGCGCGTTATGGAGCTCTCATCCAGTGACCTGCCTTCACTAACTGTGGCAGGAGACCGACGAGGTAGCACTACTAGCACTGTCAGTTCGGCCTACACCGTCAGCCGTCGCTCTTCTATGGTATCACCCTATCTGCCAGCCGGGGGTGCCCCCAATGGATTAGGCCCACCGGATATATATGACTCCATATCCCCCGATGCCTCAAGACGTTCTAGTGAGGCCAGCCATTGCGGAGGACTTCCAGGGTTGAGTAACCTCACTCCAGACCAGCAGTACCGCCTCAAGGCCAAATATGCCGCAGCAACGGGTGGGCCACCTCCTACACCTCTCCCCCATATGGACAGAGCCGCTCAGTCAAATCTCGTAGGGGATTATTCTAGCTCGTGCTTGCCTCCTTTTGTGCATGAGCACAGCACAAACGATTACCATGGTTACAGCAGCACTGGCATTCTCCATCCTCACCTGAGCCACAGCGGCCGGCGAGCCAGCGACCCCGCGCAGGCAGTGGCAGAGGCCCATCCGGTTCCACGAGTGCAAAGGTTTAAAAGCCTCAGCAACATGAGCCCGGCAAGTGCAGGGAGACCTGGTGGACAAGTGACGGGGGGCACCGAGGCCAACCTTCCCCACCATCTCTTCTCCCCACGGCCACCAAGCATCAGCGAGAATGTTTTTTTGGAAGCCGCCGCTATGGAGAACACCATCCCGGCTGGGGAGCCGGAGGTGCTGGAGATGGAACCTTACCTTACCTACCAGGAGCGGAACTACCCATACCAAGCAACGGCCATGGAGCTGCAGAGCAATCTCGCTCATCGAGGCACCTTGAAGCTGGTGGGTGATTTACAAATGAGTCCAGTGACCCACGAGCAGCTAGAAGGTGGTTTTGAGCAACCAGACTACATCCAGTCTCAGTGCCAGATGAACGTGGCTTTCCACACTGCACGGCAGTGGGACAGCAACAACTCAGGGATAAATCCTGCATCGCTCCCTGGCATGGGGCAGTGCCACTCCACCCAGTATCCAATCCCTGAAGCTAAGCCCATGGGAGCAGAGCCTGCCAACCATGGCCGACAGGGGACATTCCAGTTTGGCCAGGCACATATTAAAGCCGAGCAACAGTTCCAACCAGCCACGGCTGCTCTTGCCTCCTGCCAGAGCATGAAGCAGGCGTTATACAACCAGTCTCAACCAGTCTGTGGAGATGGCGGATATCATCCCGAAAACCAGCAGGGCTCTTGCTTTGGTGTGGGGCAGCCCCCGAGCAGGAGATCCCAGACCCCGATGTTGCAAGTCAAAGAGATGATGGTACGGAGTTATGTGCAATCACAGCAAGCACTGATGTGGGGGGAGCAGCCGGCCAGCAACGTCATGGATGGCACAGAGAACGGGCACAGCCAGCAACACCAGCCTTACCCTGGTGTAAAGTATCCAAGCTACCCTGCCAGGCCATCTCCAGCTATGGAAAACAAAGCACTTTCAAGCCCCAGCAGCCAGTGTTATAATCCAAGGATGGTCCCACATCCACCTGGTGGACCAAAGCCACTGAACCGTCAAGGCAACTTGAGCTATCAAGCTAGCCCTTCTTATGAACCCCCCGGTGATGGTGGCTCCCACCATATGATGCGCTTACCCCCTCTTCACGGTCCTGAAGAAACAGGCTTTCCCATCCCAATGCACGTGCCGCTGAGCAAAGCTTCTGGGCACAAGTTGATGAATACCCACCAGAGGCACCATCAGCCCCCCAGCTGCGTGGCTGAGGATCCCGGTGGGCCTTATGCTCCTGGGCTGGAGGCCCCTAAATCTGACTCTTTCTCTTATCTGCCAGAGGAGCAGGTGTCTAATAGTTTGGACACTCTGGACTTAGAAAACACCCACTTGGACTTCACCGCCATCCTTGATGACACAGAGGCCCTTAGTCCTACCCCACCTGGGGGCCCGACCAACATGGCGGTGGGGGATATGAATTCCATGCTGAACTCATTGGCAGGGGAGAACCAGTTCCTTAATACCCTTTCCTAGTATGTTTAGACAAGGCTCTGATGACGAAGACTGCTATTTATCAGAATCAGGCTGATATGAGAGACAAGCATGACTCTTACTGGGCCGAACTCACTGGGGAGAGAGCTGATTCTAACTAGTAACCTCCAGGTTCCTTGGTACAAAATAGCATTTTTTTTTTTTTATCCTTATACACCCTAGATAAGCTGAGCTGAAAGATGGGCAGCTAATGGGAAAGGAAGTGTGTCTCTCCCAGGCCCTTAGTGAGAAAAACAGAACTCAGGGCTACCTACATTTTTATCTATGGTCATTCATCTCTTCTTCCCACTAAATCCTCTTTCCCAAAGAAAACCAGTATTTTTGATAAGCTTCCCAAGTGCCTCTTTTCAAATCTATTAAGAAACAAGAATGTTACAAAGCATTTCTTGCACAGTGCCTCAGAGTTTGTTGATAGGGTACGTTAAGTCTGTTATCGTATATATTGATAATACTTAGATATATATTTATAAAAGCAAGCTTAGATACATGCAGTGCTGCAAAAATGTGCAGAATTGTCACTTATTCATACATCTTTCCTGTAAAATACACAGAGGAGGAAAGACATCTGGAGGAACAGCATATTAAAACTGCCTCCGTTGCCACATGGAGTCTTTTAAGCATGATTGTAGAACCCTCCCAGATGCTGGAATATACATTGCACCCTCCTTGGCTTTTGACCATGTTGGTTTGGGCTAATGAGTTCAGCAACATCTGGAGGACGAGAACGGTCTCACCCTTGGAAGTTGCTGAGTCTCGGGTCATATCTCAATACATAATACTCCACATTCAGCTCCATTCCCACATTTCAGCTCCCAATTTGCCAAGCTAGCAAAAGTTAACCTGGCATTTCTAAGTACCACCAATTTATCTTTTGCCATAAACTCCCACCCGGTAATTACTGCTATTATAAAACCCGAAATTATAAAATAAAAGTACAATGCTAGGAAGGTGCTCATCTTCTGTTCTCCTGCCAGAACTCTTGCCTTAATTATTTTTGCCTATCTAACAGTTTCACACATGCCTCCCCCTCCTCTTATGGCACCTGGCCATACTACAACAAAGGTCCCCTCTGCAGTGTGTTGTAGATTTAAGGGCCCTTCCCCAGCTATAGTCATGCGTATGACTTGCTCGGTTGGAATGTGGTTTGAGGACGTATGGAAAATTTATGCTCATGATTCCATACAGAGAGGAGTTCCATGTGTGTATTTTCTGAGTGCTGGGATAAAGATGTTTTAGACGTAGGTTTGAAAAAAGCTAGATGATCATGTGGGAGGCATATGTTTGCAAATACATTCGTCGGAGAACTGGATGTTGCTGTGGTGCCCATTCAGTGTGAAAAGATTTGTAATGCCACATATTGGGGAACAATGAGAAACTAGGCAAAAAGAGAAACCACAAGCTTATCCACCATGTGCCACAAATAAACTCATATACATTGCAGAAGGCTAAATGGAAAGTTGGACAAATTGGCACGTTAAGAGTAAAATGCCTATGGAACAAAAGAATCTTCTTGTAAATTCAGATTAATTTATAGGAGAAAATAGACACCCAGCACGCAGTTCACTTATTAACCCAGCCTACAGGTAAATTCCTCTTGATTCCAAATGAGCTAGGGCTGGTTGACACAAGCACATGCACTATTGGATTTCATAATACCTTTTATGATTTCAACCTGAAGTGATTATCACAGCAATTCATTGTGTTTGAAGCCATTTCTGGGCTCTTGGTCTTAAAGCTGTAATTGCCTGATCGCGTATGCAAGCCACAGCTTTATATGTACTTGAAAATCAATGTACATGCCTTAGGTAAAGGTAAAGGTTCCCCTTGCACATATGTGCTAGTTGTTCCCGATTCTAGGGGGCGGTGCTCATCTCGGTTACAAAGCTGAAGAGCCAGCGCTGTCCAAAGACGTCTCCGTGGTCATGTAACCAGCATGACTAAACGCCAAAGGCACACAGAACGTAGTTACCTTCCCACCAAAGGTGGTCCCTATTTTACTACTTGCATTTTTTTTTACGCGCTTTCGAACTGCTAGGTTGGCAGAAGCTGGGACAAGTAACAGGAGCTCACCCCGTTACACGGCACTAGGGATTCAAACCGCTGAACTGCCGACCTTTCGATCGACAAGTTCAGCGTCTTAGCCACTGAGCCACCATGCCTTACATGTCTTAGATTCTGGCAAAATATCCCACCCACTGGGCTGCTGAAAGTAGAAATTTGGCCACAAGGGCAATGCTACGTTGTCATGATTGCTCCCTTAATTTGAAAACACATGAAACTGAACAAATTATTACAATAAGGAAAATCCGAAATACTGTGTTAAAGATAGCAATAGCACTTAGACTTATATACCACTTCACAGTGCTTTACATCCATCTCTAAGGGGTTTACAGAGTCAGCATATTGCCACTAACAATCTGGGTCCTCATTTTACCGACCCCAGAAGGATGGAAGGCTAAGTCAACCTTGAGTCGGTCAGAATCAAACTCGAGGTTGTGGATAGAGTTAGCTGCAATACTGCATTTTAACCGTTGTGCCACCACAGCTCTCATATCAGGGAATCCCCAGAGAGATTCAGTATTGCATCTCCATCATGTATTGACTATACGCAGCAAATAATCTACTTTTGAATTTGTAAACAGAATAAATAGTTTCATATTTGCTCATTGAAAATATAACTTTGATATGCTTTTTAATATTTTTGCCATACACTAAGTAAAAATGAAATAAACTGGCCTAGAAGTTGGAGAAGCAACACAGCAGCACAGATCTTCTCAGACCATAAAGGCAGTCTGCAGAATTAGCCAGCAATACTGCATTCTAACCACTACAGTCACCACAGTATAGTTAGATAGCTCATTATCCTCATTCAAGATAGTGTTTCCAGCTGTACACTGAGGAACAACCAGCCCTATTCTTTTAAAGTCCCAATTCATCCCATCCATCTGCCCAGTCTGAAAGAAACTTTGGCAACTCCTGCAATATTAATGGTGGTGTGAAAAAGAAACTCTCTCAACTGCTTCTTCTACAAAGGTCTCTTAGTTGCATGTTGATAACTTCAAATCTGGAGCACTTGAAAAGCACTTGAAATTCTTCAGGTACGCATTTATGTTAGATCAGATAAGACTTATCCAGCCTATTCTCTGCTTGCAACCGTCCAGGAAGTAAAGCTACACGAGAGCCAAGAACATAATTTTGAATCTTGTGGTCAGTCAGCAAACGTATGTTCTTGCCCTCCTGGTTCTTCCAAATCCATATATAAGCAATATATGGGCAAAGTGAAGTGTATTGACACAGATGGTAGGGAAGCAGTATCATAACTTTAAAAGTTTAATGGGGAATATCATTGTCTGGTGCTTAGAAGCTCACCCCTCCTATCTACTCTGCTTAATTAGCCTTGGAGGTTTTTAGTAATATTCTAAAAATCTGTTGAATTAAAATGACAGCGAAAGAAAGACCACACACAAGCAATGGGAAAAAGTGAATATATAAACGAAGGCCAATAATACATCTGTTTTCAAGCTATCGTCAGTTCTCGTAGCTGCACTGCCTGCCTTTACCCTTACATTCCTGCTGTTTGCTTGTTTCCAAGTAAAAGATAGTGGTTCCCCTTTAAAGTACCCTCAGCAGAACAAAGCAAGCTATTTTGTACCAAAGCTGAACCTTGGACTGCCTGGCTCAGAATTATCCATGTGCTTATGGGAGCTCTTCAGGGTTTTAGACAGGAGACCTAGATGAGAAGTTAAGGGCTGATTCACTAAGTTATGCCTCTCCCATTGAGGCAACATCTTCTCTCATAGTTCCACCTATGAACTGTCCTCATGTCCCTCACCCCAGCATTTTCCTCATAGCAAAAATATAATTCAGCCTAAGAAACCAAAGAATATTCCTTGCCTCTGTTTTAGCTTTCCTTTTGTATCTTTCTGTTATACTTTAGCCTAGAAGCCAAACCAGTGTCTGTCTCTCCCTGAAGATTATCTTCTATGGGAAGGGATAAAGGGAAGTATTAAAGCAGGGGAACAAATTCTAGGCATATCACGATGACATGTATTTTGATAGTTTGTACATAGTATATATGTGTGCGAATATTTTTTACCTATAAGTCTTTTTCTCTGTCTCTCTCACTCTCTTTTTTAGAGGAGAAAAAAAGCACCAATAAAAGGTTAATAAAACATATTTCCTCAGGAAAAAAATGAAAGCAAAGCTAAATTGTTCATTTATTTAAATATAGCAAGCCATTTAAGACACTGAGGGTCATCAGCTAAGCCTTCATTTTGGTAAATGGCTTTTTTGGTCCCCAAACTTTTCACTTTTCTCTAAGGCCATGGAAGAGAACTACCAATCCACAGGCAATTTTCATCATAATTTCAATGGAAGGAAACAAGCCAAAAATACAATGGGAAGAAAAGGAATAACCTAATGCTAGCACTTGTCAGACAAATTATTGCAGTCTTTTCTGGGGAAAGGTATAGAAGTGTTTTGTCATTGCTTTCTTCCAGAATGGTCTTTTGATTTTCCAATCTAGCTTTCAGCGGTAGTACTTTCTCATGAGTTTCCATCCAAATAGTAACCTGATCTAAACCTGCTTAGCACAATGCCCAAGAACAGCTTAAGGAAGCTGCTGATGAGAGACATCTTTAAAACTTCTGAGAAAAATGTGAAAAAAAACTGCCCAATTTCCCCCTTGCCCAAATGGTGTATTTATTAAGATGTAGGCAGTTGGTCATGCTTCCTAATGAGCTTGTACAACTGAATTATGATAAAGAAGATTTACATGTAAATCTGAAAACATCTAAGAGGTCAAATCAGCCTTTTCAGAGCCATATGTGAAACCGTCAGATAAAAAAAGAAAGAAACCTTTCCCCTTAAGACCAACAATTTCTCATTTCATTAATTTAGATCAATCTTTCCCAACCTTCGCTGGCTGGGGAATTCAGAGATTTGAACTCCCCATATCTTAAAATTGCCAAGGCTAAAAAACACTGGTGTAAATCATGGAACTCCTGTGATGATTTTTTTTTTTGAGCTTGGTTCTAACACAAGCCAGATTTTTCAAGATTCATTGTCTGAGATGGAGAGATACAATGATTTGAGAAAACTAAAGAAGGTTATGCATGAGATTCAGGTTGACAAGGAATGGGAATATGCTTGTTTTATTATTTTTCCCCCTTTTTTCCACTCAATTGTGTTCGATTCTTGAGGATAAATTGATGGTAAGTAAAGGTAAAGGTTCCCCTCGCACATATGTGCTAGTCGTTCCCAACTCTAGGGGGCGGTGCTCATCTCCATTACAAAGCCGAAGAGCCAACGCTGTCCGAAGACATCTCAGTGGTCATGTGGCTGGCATGACTAAATGCCAAAGGGGCACGGAACACTGTTACCTCCCCACTAAAGGTGGTCCCTATTTTTCTACTTGCATTTTTTATGTGCTTTTGAACTGCTAGGTTGGCAGAAGCTGGGACAAGTAACGGGAGCTCACCTCGTTACGCGTCTTAGCCACTGAGCCACCGCGCCCCCTCAATTAACAGCTAAACGGCTGGCAAGAATTAAACAATTTTTTATGAAGAGATGGAGAAAGGCTTCTTGTTTGTACATTCATAAAATTGTTAAGAGCATGAAAAAATAACAGCGAATTTTTCTTAATTCATCCCAATATACATCTAAAAAATAAATGAGATCCCTAAAAGGCCAAGTTCAGGCAAAAGCAATACAGAAGAAATGGAACATCTGGCAATATTTTTATTACTGAACACTTTCCTTGGTCAATCACAAATCTCACTGAGAAATAGGTCACGTGGGGTGAGCCAGAGAATTCAGTCATATTTATTTCTTTTCAAACCATCGTTTTGTAAAAGAACTGGGGTTTTCTTAATAGTCAAACATTACCTTTGATGATTCCTAGGTTATTTGGTAAGAAACAATAGCAATTTGAATGGAAGTTTCAATTTTATTTTGGTGGAAACTCGTGTGCTCTAATAATGATTTAGAAGGCATCTCCTTAGAAAGATTTTGACTGTGGTAGCAGACGTTCATGGGATTTGTAGTCCAACACATCTGATGGGCAGTTGGGGAAAGTAATCCTGAAGAATTAGGGTTTCAAGAGTACAGAGGCTATTTGGCACCGTGACATCAGATAGGAGACTAAACCTAGGGGATTCGGCTGGCTGGCAGTTCATCTAATGAAAGTCTGTCTCCTCCAGCACAGAATGCCAATAATTCATGGAATAAAGGTTCCATTTTATAGATTTGTTTGGATTGAAATCTGCATCTAAACAGGTCTTGTTCACTGTTTAAAGCCAAAGTGCTTTCAGTCATATAATTTCTCTTTTAGGTTCTCACCAGGTGTTTACTGGGTATGAATATGACATGTTTTTGCTAAGGTATACCAGCTAAAAGAGTTGATCAACTAAAAAAAAAAAAAAAACAAATCTCGAAGAGTAGGATGAAGAGACCCATCTTTCCTAATAAAATACCTTTTCCGAAGATGATGGTAACCTACGCTGCTGTGATTGGTGCAGAGAGTTTCACAGCATCAATGCTTGCTTCAGAAACAGATTGTGATCCCATATGTCTTGAGAATAAAGCAATCCATATTCCCCCCCCCCAAAAAAAAAAGGATCAACAAAGTCATTCGGCACCTGTCCCAAAGATGCTAGCAAATTCAGTAAGAAGCAACTCTACCACCTGATTCTGGTACACCATGTCCTCTATCAGGCTGGCTACATCTCGCTCATGTCGCAACAGCGTTGGCCCAAAAACAATTCCAATGTTCTGAGTTGTCATCCGGTTGATATCTGAGTGATCCATCACCCTGAATGTGGAGGGGAAAAAAAATCCGGAAATGAGAACATCATATACTATTTTGGTCCCGTTTGATGCATCCATTGCTAAAGCAGACAGGCAGATTTAATGGAGATTTCATTACTAAAACAAAACATGCTGAAAATCACATTCATTGACATGTAATCCATTTGTCTAAATAACCAATCAAACACACAATCAGTCGGGGCAGCAAATCATAAGAGAAAGAGAAGACAAAGTGTATGGAATTGCTACTTCCACAAAGCAACTTTTGGATATCCTGTAATTTCCATTTCCATATTCCCAAAGTTAGCTCCAGGATCAAATTTACAGCCAGTTGCTCAACCATCCATGTAAGGAAATGGGTTTCCATTTAAGTTCCCTTTCAGAAGGCAAAATATGAGGGTCTAGACCTCACCTGATGCACCACTTCATTTTTAGGAGATGTTAACCCAAATATTCAACTCAGCTTTCCTACCAGATTTTCAGATTCTCATGATTCTATATGAAGTTGGGGAATCCATTGCAACTGAGGTTAGGAGGAGATGAGACTGCCTGGAACAATATCTGTAAACGGGGCTCAAGATAAGTGGTACTATGTAAAGCCTATAGGTCTTTCAAGAACAACAGGATGGCATGGGATGGGATGGGATGGGATGGGATGGGATGGGATGGGATGGGATGGGATGGAATAGAATAGAATAGAATAGAATAGAATAGAATAGAATAGAATAGAATAGAATAGAATAGAATAGAATAGAATAGAATAGAATAGAATAGAATAGAATAGAATAGGAGTTGGAAGGGACCTTGCAAGTCTTCTAGTCCAAGCCCCTGTTTAGGCAGGAAACCCTACACTACTTCAGACAAATGGTTATCCAATCTCTTCTTTAAAACTTCCAGTGTTGGAGTATTTACAATTTCTGGAGGCAAGTTGTTCCACTGATTAATCCTTCTAACTGTCAGGGAAATTTTTCCTTAGTTCTAGGTTGCTTCTCTCCTTGATTAGTTTCCACCCATTGCTTCTTGTTCTACTCTCAGGTGCTTTGGAGAATAGTTTGACTCCCTTTTCTTTGTGGCAACCCCTGAGATATTGGAACACTGCTATCATGTCTTTTCATCAAACTAGACATACCTAATTCCAGCAACCGTTCTTTATATGTTTTCAGCTGCCAATGAGGTACACATTGCAACAGCAAAACCACTGATATTGATAGTGCTCAGCCATAGAATATCACTATTGAACTGAGAGTGTGCTCAGCTATAGAATAGTCCAATAGTGCTGTACAGGTGGTCCTTGACTTATGACCACAACTGAGCCCAAATTTTATGTAGTTAAGCAAGAAAGATGTTAAGTAAGCTTTGCCTCATTTAACAACTGTTCTTGCCACAGTTGTTAGGTGAATCACTGCAGTTGTTAAGACAGAAAGTGAATTGTTAAGTGAATCAGGTTTTCCCATTGACTTTGCATGTCAAAAAGTCACAAAAGGCAATCATATGATCCCAGGACACTGCAATTATGAGCCAGTTGCCAAACAGCTGAATTTTGATCACCTGACCATGGCGATGCTACAATAATTGTAAGTGTGAAAATCAGTCGTAACTCACTTTTTCAGTGTCATTGTAACTCTGAACAGTCACTAAATGAATGGTTCTAAGTCAAGGACTATCTGTACCCAGATGCAGGAAAGTTCATAAGTGTGAATAAACAATTTTTTTAAAAAAAATGCTGATCCCAGGCTGAATTTTCAGTTTTAGCTTCCAGTGGTAAAATATGCATAATAAAATGTAATTGCAAGGGTAGTCTACTTTTAATTAATATATTCTTTTTATAGCTTCTTGTTCAAGGATACAAGTGATTAATTGCTCTTCAATTCATCGGCTTTGCTTCCTACCTTTGAAAGAGAAGTTTAAATATTAGTTTCCTTTTGCTATCTTTTTTCTTACTAGTGATTTTGTTTGCTTTGCTATATATAAAAAAGAGGCCTTAATTCAGTTAGTCCTTGACTTACAACAGTTCATTTAGTGATTTCGAATTTACAACAGCACTGAAAAAAGTGATTTAGGACCATTTTCGCACTTATGATCGTTGCAACATTCCCATGGTCATGTGATCAAAATTCAGATGCTTGGCAACTGACTCATATTTATGACAGTTGTAGTGTGCTGGGATCATGAGATCATCTTTTGTGACCTTCTGACAAGCAAAGTCAAGGCGGAAACCAGATTCACTTAACAACCATGTTACTAATTTAACAACTGCAGTGATTTCCTTAAACAACTGTGTCACAAAAGGTCGTAAAATGGGGCTAGATTCACTTAACAAATGTTTCACTTAGCAACTGAAATTTTGGGCTCAGTTGTGGTCGTAAGTCGAGGACTACCTGTAACAAAAGCCTGATTCTGCCAGGAAGAAAGTATTAATGGACAAATTCAAGGTGACTAATTTACTTGCGGAGGTGCTGAAGTAAGTAATGCAGTGTGTCCCGGTTTGGTTGAGGGAGAGTCTGGATCAGCCCAGCAATCTTTGACACTTTTTCCTTGTGATCAGACAACTCTGTGCAGAGAAAAGCAAAAAGATTTTTATTTTCAGCTGAGAAGGCAACGTTTAGAATGAAAGACATTGTAGCTTCCAAAGGGCAAGTCAGAAATCTTCAGTGTTGCTATCAGAGTTACATCCAAAGCACATTTTGGAGAAGAAAATAAATTGTAATTGGGATGATAGGTGTCAAGGCTCCAACTAATGAACCCAAGCAAATCTTCGTAAAATCCTCCTCAAAGAACTTCTTTATTGAATACATCATAGCGGCACAGCTCTAAAGGAAAACCAACTCTAAATCTTTCCCATGGTTTCAGTATAATTAAAATAGGAGATAACCCCATCCCCAAATGTCACAGGTCACGTTGGCCAATTGGGTTAATTGGTGGGCTCCCCAGGCACTCCTTCCCCGACCTTATCCATTGCCAGTAGAGAGGACCTTGGTTCTCACAAGAAACTCTCTGTTGTGTCTAGTAAAGCATTCCAAGCTCCTTCCCTGCTTCCCCCCTCTGTGTGACAACTGAGGAACAGAACATGGCAGCAGCCAGGAAAATGGCTGCTGCCAGGTTCAGTTTGAAGTTGACAATAGGATTGTTGATTTACAATAGTCTTACCACACCACTTTAACCATAAAAAAGATGGGCTTGAGGTCAATGGCTCAAACAAATAAAGAATTCTTATGAGTGATAAGGAATAAGTAGAGAAAACTCTTTCATGCCCTACCATGACAGGATGCATGACTACAGAAGCTAAGGGAACACAATGATATCAACTCATTCTTTTTCAACTATCCGAAACACAGCAAGATGGATGCCTGTTCAGTCATACCCTTATCACTCCTCCTCTGCTTTATATTTATGAAAAAAACCAACTTCAAATGTTTCACGTGTCTGTGCCTGTGTACAAGCACTGACACTCATTAATTCATTCATATTTAGAAACCACCCATCCCCCTCCCTCTGGCAGTGTACAAATAATGTATACATATATAACATGTGTACATATGTATGCAAATAATATATGCAATGTAACGACTACGTGTCAATGTAGGGACCAAAACACACAGAACGCAATATAACTTTCAAAAACCAAAACCGTCTTCAAATCCACTACCGTAGAAAGCCAGTTTCAGAGCTGGCATGTGTGTACCTGCATCGATGATGTCTCAAATGGTAACCAGTGAGAGCTTTAATTGAATTTGACTAAAAGTTACAGGAATAGAATTTGAAAAAATGATGCAGGTCACGAAAAAAGGGTATTTTTCATATTGATCATTAGGATTTTAAGATTCTCCAGCTCCTCTAGCAACCTGATATTTGGGCGCAACTTAAAATAAGGCAGTAATTTTAGATCCTCTGCATTCAATGATCTATTACTGTGATGGTGAACCTATGGCATGCATGCCACAGGTGGCACCGATATGGCACGTGGCCATGCAAGCTCAGCTCCAGTGGGCATGTGTGCGCTGGCCAGCTGATTTTTGGGCCTTCTGGGCCCACCAGAAGTAGGGAAACAGACTGTTTCCTGCCTCCGGAGGGCCTGGGGAGGTGAGGAGGTCCGTTTTTTGCTCTCCCCAGGCTCCAGAGCCTTTCTAGGAGCTTGGGGGGCAAAAACGGTCTTCCACACACCCCAGAGGCCCTCCGGAGGCCAGAAACGGCTCATTTGCCAACTTCTGGTGGGATGCATAGAATTATGGGTGTGGGCACACATGCCCCCCCCCCCCCACACACACACACCGTTCTCCCCACTTTTGGCATGTGATGGCAAAAAGGTTAGCTATCACTGATCTATTATGTTCCTGAAGCAAAAAAATTTAAGATACCTGTAGATAATCCGAAATACATCTCAGATTGGAGAATTGGTATTGGGAAAGGCTGAGCTGTCTCCCCAGCCCACTTCCCGATGGGAAAACCAAGATAGACATTTTCATTTTATATAGCACTTTTTCTAGACATGAGTTGCAATATTACAGAAAAGTCCCAGGTTTTTAATCCAGGCTCAGAATTAACCTCTGCTGGGGTCATATATTTGCATTTGTCAATAGGGCAAGGAATAGGAAGCAGACTTACTGACAGAAGCTATGCATTCACCAACATGACTGTAGGGCACTAGGGATTCAGGTAACTCTCGGAAGAAAAGCTTCAGGGCCCCTGTTATCACATGCACATCATCCCACTGTGGACTGGCCAGGTTCAACTTCTCCTCTAGGGAACAAGGAAGAAAAAGACAAAAAGGGCATATCAACGGGATCTTTTTCATGGTCACATCTTTCTGCTTTGTTGGTAGAGAGAGAGTCACCAAATATATTAAGGGGCTGAGATAGAAACCCTAATCAATCAGAATGGGACAACTCGCCGCGGCCAATTCATCACAGGACAAGTTACCATGGCCAATTTGCCATGAGATAATTTGCCATGGGGCAATTTAACAATTAAATTTAATTATTTAAAATAACTAAAATTTTATTTTAATTTTTGTCATTCACATTTCATTTTGTCCCCATCTTTGATTCCTTCTTTAATAATTCTATTCCACCATTTCTTTGATATTAGTGTAATTTTTGTCCCGCAGCCAGTTGGCTGATGTCAAGTTGTCTCGTGGCAAGTTGGCTGCTGTGAATTATCATACCTTGGCAACTTTAAGACTTCTGGACTTCAACCCCCAGCTTTGCTGGCTGAGGAACTCTGGGAGTTGAAGTCCACAAGTCTTAAAGTTGCCAAGGTTGGAGACCCCTGCTCTAGCTGATACAGCTCATGTCCCTTTTCCTAGGGCAGCTGAAAGAAACTGCAGAGACTGGGGAAGAAGGGGAAAAGGCATTTGGTAAACCCAGATTTGACTCACTCTCTCTCTCTCTCTCTCTCTCTCTCTCTCTCTCTCTCCCTCCCTCCCTCCCTCCCTCCCTCTCTCCCTCTCGCTCTCTTTCTCTCTCCTTCCCCCCTCTCTCTCCCTCACCCCCTCCTTCCCTCTCTCTCTCCCTCCCTCCCCCTCATTTGTTTGGGTCTTTATCCTTAAAAGGAACAGAAACTCCAGTGGGAATTGTAGCAATTTTTTAAATTATTCCCTTTGAAGGAGACTTGTAAAAATTCAGAATTTGCACCCTACATTCAAAACCTAATCTGGTTTCATTAAAATCTCCTGCCTCTTCCATGACTTCTGGGTAATCAGGGTTGCTATTTCAATGATTGAGGGACACAAACATTACCTTGGCAACGTTGCTCCGGGAAGACATAGCGCCCATCGGATGTCACTGCCCGTTCTGCAAAGCAGCACAATGGTTACTGAGGATGCCACAGGAAAAACAATATCTTGTAGCAAAGGGTGAAGACAGGTTTGGAGGTAGCCAGAATGTGTCAAAAATACATTCTGGATGAATTTATGGAATGCTGAGACATAAGATGGCTTGTCTATTGTTTTTTTTTTCCCTGCAGTGTAAGAACCCAACCGTTGTCACCTTGTCATTTGTTTCCTATCCTGCTTTCAGCTCTGGTAAACAGAAATTTCATCCATTTTTTTTTTTTTAAAGAGAGGTTTAAGATCTTCTGCGTTGTCTAGCAAACTTTATGTAGCTGTAGCAACTGGAATAGTTCTGAATACCTGCTCTCACTCAAGCAGAACTGGGATAAGTGGAGAATGCTGTAAATCAGGACCTCTCTGACATAGAAAATAATTACTTGCACGTTGGATCATAAAACCCAAAATTAGCTGACCTCATCAAAGGGCTAGGGATGAGAAGAAGACTATGCACGTGGTTATGTCCTTGAAGAATGGTTAGCAAGGCATCTTTGAGGTAAAATGAGGAAATCTTATTCCTCTAGTCAGCCTTGCCTTCATCTATAATTTTCATCATACATATATATGTATATCCGGTTGCAACCTCGGCATGAACAGCTGGAAAATAGCGGGTTCTGCTAAGCCCTGCGAAAATCCAGCTGGTAACCACTGCCAGGAGACCCTTCGGGGTCATAGCCGTCTTGTAGGGATGGTGAAGGAAGGAGAGGCGCTTCGCTGACCACGAGGAATCCGCAAATTCCTCGTTAGGTCCGAAGCAAGCTCTCCCTGAACGGCAGCAGGCACGGCCGCCATTGCTGGCAGCCCCGAAGCCGGGACAATCGGGAACCAAGATTGTGCAGGAGCTGTGTATGGACAGAACATTGAAATTGGGTGAGATATTTACCAACTTTTATTTTAAGGACTTGCAATAACAAAAAGATTATGAAAAGAAAACTCCTAAGCTTAAAATAGCAGCAAATTGACACACACAGGGAGAGAGAGAAAGCCGGAAATGAAAAGGCGGGGGGGGGGGAGCCAAAGCGAAGCTGTAAACCTATAGCTACAGCCCAAGAGAAGCTATAAAACACAGACAGCATGGAAAAAGCCCAAATAATCTGAAAGCGACTTTAGGGAGAAATTATTTGTTTATTTGAATTTCTAAACCCCTTGGATTTAGATATGCCTCCTATAACTCCATGTTCACCATTTATCATTCTATGCCATACTCACCACGGTCAACTATGAATCTCAGCTTCTGAATAGTGGCCAAGTTCCCATTGACCCTATAGATTCCATCTGCATCCAGCCCTGAAAGAGAAGGACAGAACTGCTGTGAATCCCCCACATAAATCTATGGAGTGCCAGAACTAGGAGAAAGATCCTAGCTGAGACAGAGATGGAGTGGTGACCCAGGGATACCCTACCTCTCTGTTCCACAGCTTCCACACATTGTTGAACAAACCGGGGTACTGTGCCCCCTTCTCGCTGACACAGGGCTTCTAGCCGACAGCCAAAGACTTGATCTAGGAATAGAAATAGAAACGGTGAAGCAATTGAAGATACTTTGTTCTAAGAGGGCTACAATTATCTCTCTGCCAGGGAATAAATATAAAGGAGCAATTGGTACAATCCTAGCCCTATTTTTATAGAGCCTAAAGCACCACAAGATCATGGTGCTGAAGTTCAATAGTAAACCTGATTCCTGACTGTATCGATACACACATACCCATGGACTAAAATCAACTTCTTAAACCTTTCCTTGCTAGACCTATTTATTTTGTTTTAAACCCCATGGCCAAATAAAAATTGTAAAAAAAAAAAAAAATCTATGCCACTTGTTTCCCTCAGCCACAAAAAAATTCATAGCCCCTCAGAATTTTTAAACTCAGATTTGTGACTTTTAGCAATAGTGATTTGATCCAGGAACACTAGAAACAAGAAAAAAATTAAATTTGTCTTGAGATCTGGATGAACCTGACTCTGCTGATGTTTCAAAGGGTTTTGAAGATCTGGGTCTTCACTAGGCCTTTGGTAAGGGTAAATTAACTCCTCTTGAATAGTTTGAGATCATTTTTCTTTCATTCCTGACAGTTTTTTATCATCTTTGTCCTTTTTATTCTTTTATTTTGACTCTTATTATATTCTAGTTCTTGTTTTTACTTGAAACAAATAGCCAGAGCCATTGAGAGTTGGGCAGCATGCAAATTAAATGAATAAATAAATATCTAAGGATAAGGCCAATGTTTCCCCACATCAAGCTGTGAGGAAGGCCAGTCTAGTGGGGTGGGGGGGACTTCTGTGGCTCAGGATGGGTAACAAGCAGGTTTTCCTCATTTTTGGTGCAACACTTTCAGCCTTCTATCCTTCTGAGGTCGGTAAAATGAAGACAATATGCTGACGCTGTAAACCGCTTGGAGAGGGCTGTAAAACACTGTGAAGCGGTATATAAGCCTAAGTGCTATTGGTATTAAACCACACTAACTTTAAAAATAAATTAAGATTTCTGTTGTGCTGCTAGATATATAGGGAGGTAAAAAGAGTCTGGTGATAATTTTTCATTAAAGGCGGCAAATGTATTAGTTGTCATAGTGCTCATTCCTGTGTGTTCAGAAAAATCTCTCACATACTCATTCATTTATTCATTCATTTATTCATTTATTTATGGGTCATAGCAATGCTGATTTTCTGTACATTTGAAAATCCATAATCTCTACCCAGCCTCCATTGCAATGAAACTATAGGAATCTGCATCATTACCTCGGATCAGTCCTTTCTCCTGTAAACTTCGCAGGGGTGGCCTCTTGGCGATGAAGCGTCTCAGCTTGCTTTTGACCCTTTTCTTGTAGACTCTGCCAGGACTCCCGGGGGCTAGAGGAGGAAGGAACAGAAGCCAAGAGAAGAAGTTAAGGCAGCCGCCATGCCCTCATCCGCACATAGGACACAATAGCCCTACTTTCGACAGCTTTTAGCACTCTCCCCACCCCACCCCATCCCAGATCTGCTGGTCTCAAACCTGCTTGCACTTCACCCTTGGAGACCCCAAGTTCCTCTTCATCATCCCAGCTCAAATCCACAAGCTCAGCACTGTTTGACCGATAGAGTGGGTACAGAAGCGGCTCATCCAGAGGGTTCTCTTGATCCTGCAATGGAGCAAGGAAGGAGCTTAATCCAGAGAAATGAGCAGCCAGATAGGATGGGGCAAAGTGGGCAAATGCGCTGCCATCAACTACAAAAGGGTTCTGTTTCAAAGATCTACAAACTTGGATTGATACACTTAGGATTTCATATTGACGTGCCACTGTGATAAACCCATGGTAGGAGAGTGTCAACTTCGAAACAACTACAGCCAATGCCATATTTACTTTGCTCTGTTTCTTAGTTGCCACTCTCTGGGGGAATGGGGGGGAGTTAGAAAGGACTGGAATGTGGTGCCTGAAACCACTAGACGCAGCTTGTGACCCAAGGCCATGGCAACAAACATCATCTGAGACTGAGGGGGAAGGATCCCGCTGGACTGATTAGTTAACCTGACCTAGGACACCTGAGGGGGTGAGAAGTTTCTAGAATTACCCAGAGCCACCTTCAACTTTCTAAGTGCCGATACGATGTACTCAATAAAAGGAGTTTCTGAGTTCCAATTCAATTGGGTTCATTGCTCGGAACAATGAAAGAGAGGGGGGGGAGCGAGAGAGTAAGAGAGAAAGAGTATGAGAGATAGAATGAGAGAGAGAGGAGAGAGAGAACTAGAGAGAAAAGAGAGAATGAGAGAGAATGAAAGAGAGAGAAAATGAGAGAGAACGAGAGAGAGAGAGAGATAAGTCCATTGGGGTCATTGGGTGGTACACATGAAGAAGTATAAGCTCAGTAAAGGGCAAACCATGCACAGAGTCCTTTTTTTTTTTTTAATTGCAAAAGTTTTACAATTACATTTTCGCCCCTTTTCCCCCCCCTCAACCCACCCCAAACTTCCCAACCTCCCTAACCCACCCTAACCCTCCCCTCCCCCCCAGACTTCCACACAGTATACTCATATCAAGTAAAAGGAAAAACCCTCCTTTGTATATAAAACTTGAACCCCTCCCTCCCCCTTATAAATTTTCATCTTCATTACGTTAACATATTTCTATCTTAATATAACATTTTCAAATAAATTTTTGTCTTCATTACCTTAAAATGTTTCTATCTTAATATAACATTTTCAAATAAATTTTCATCTTCATTACCTTAAAAAGTTTCTATCTTAATATAACATTTTCAAATAAAAGCTATTTGATACTTCCTAGTTTGATATTTGTTCTGAACATAATCTATCCACTTCTTCCATTCCCATTCATAAGTCTCTTGTGAACAATCTTTTAGATATGCTGAAATCTTCGCCATCTCTGCAAAACTGGCCATCTTCAAAGTCCATTCCTCAATCGTGGGCAGCGCTTCATTTTTCCAGTATTTACCTATCAAGTCTCCACAGAGTCCTTTTTGTGGTCTGTCCTTCATTGATTTTGTAGTTCTTCATGTGTACCACCAAAGAACCCCAAAGGACTTCTCTCCCTCTTCTGCCATGGCTCTATCACAGTGACACGTCAGTACAAAATCCTAAATGTATCAGTCCAATTATGTGTGATAGGATGGAAGCCTTAAGGAAGAATGAATGCTTCATCTTCAACATTAGCCCCACTTTCTCCAGGAGAGTCCCACACTCAAGTCAATGAGAGTCTACCCCTGATCAACAGCTCCAGATAAATATGGAAATGGGGGGAGAGAAAGGACTGTGCTCAGCATTGAGCACCATTCCACTCATTTTGAGCCCTCATCAAAATCAATACTTTAACAAGATCAGAAAGAAGGAGGAAGATAGTGAGTGACTGACTGACAAAGAATGATTATTGCACATATATCTTAATGTGCATGAGGGAGAAATGGAGAGTGGAATGCCTTTGGCTCCACTTACATTAGAATTTATTTCTTTATTTATTTATTGTGCCCACTCACACCCCAACAGATTTTGCTTTCTGGAGCAGTAGGTTCTCACTGCAGACATAATGAGTTCAATCATATTCTAAACCTGAAACAAAGACCTTCTGTCTTCCTTGAGGGTAGTCCTAAACTTTGTAGAGGAAGGGATGGCAGTTCAAAGAAGAAAGAAAAAGACTGAGATAACTTGAAGTTCTTGGTATCGTTCACTCACTAGTCTCTGGATGACCCCTTTGATTGCCTGGTACCAGTCCTGACTGACAGCTTCATTATCTGATTGCAAGAGATACTCGTTGCCAGTCACAGTGCGAAACTAAGAAGTGAAAAGAACAAATTGGATTATGCAACAATTCCACTTAACATAATCTCATGCTCTTCTAATAGATCCTCACCACTTAAGACATAGCAGGAATCCTAATTTAATTTTAAATGGTAACGACAACAGATTCATGTAATCCCTTGTTCCTGCTATGTTCCTCTACTTGTGGGGAGGTGAACAAACTAGGAAAGCATAGCTTACAAGTGAACCTGGAATTATAGTGAAGTACAGCCAGAGAAACCAGAGTATATTAACTAACTATCTTGATTTAAAACAGGACCACTGTGAATCAATTCTGAAGAATTGACAAGCTTACAGTAGGACAAACAAGGTTAGTCCCCGTTGTGTAAAATCTTGTTACAAATATCTCAGGTCAAGATGGGCTGCATTCCCACACTTACATGGAAGACATTCCGCTTGCTGGACAAATCCCGAGCCCACTCAATACGAGCCCCACGCAAATCCACACTACTTTCAGGCCGGCTACCAGATGGAGTCTGCAGGGGGGAAAGGACAAGGGTTAGGCGGTTCTCTATACCCAAGTGCCAAACGATCTGTGCCTGAAGTCACTGGGAAGGGATGAGGAAAATAGGTACTAATTCATGTTTACTTCCTTATTGATTTATCACAGCAACAGAGACTTTTGTGTTGGTGGATGGATGGATGGATGGATGGATGCAGAGGTGGGCTGCTGCTGGTTCTGACAGGTTTGGGCGAACTGGTAGTTCTGACCAACAGCTGGGCCCGCTCGTCCACCTTGGCGCTATCCTGTCCTATATAATTGCCATGTGTTTAATGCCGCATGCATGCACGGAAGTTGCATGTGTGAGTGAAGCAAGCGTGCACACGCGCACACTCACATTTTTGGTTCTGGGCGAACCAGTTGTTACATTATGTGATGCCCACCTATGGATGGATGGATGGGTGGGTGGGTGGGTGGATGATAGATAGATAGATGATAGAGATAGATAGAAAGAAAGGAAGATAGATTGATAGATAGATAGATAGATAGATAGATAGATAGATAGATAGATAGATAGATAGATAGATAGATAGACAGACAGACAGATGTGTCACTGCATTTTTGTATTTACCAGATGAGCTCATATTTTTGGACTTTAAGACTTTCCGTAGCTTGCCAAGTCCTTATCTCTGATCCACTACGCATGTCCGCATTCCTTTTCTTTCTTTGTTCTCCTGCCAAGAGGTCCGGCCACAAGAGAGGTGGCCGGCAGGAATGTTGCCAAAATGTAATTATTTAGATAGTAAGATGTTTTATTTTCTTTATAACAAATAAATGAGTTTTTCTTAGAAAAAAATATCTTCGGGGTTTATTTTCTTGCAAAAGTATGCTTCAAGGGAAAGGTCACGATCCGCATCTCTAAATCAAGGTGCGATTACCCAAAAGCAGAATGGGATTAATTAGCACCCTGACAGGATGGATGGATGGATGGATGGATGGATAGATAGATAGACAGATAGATAGATAGATAGATAGATAGATAGATAGATAGATAGATAGATAGATAGGAGATGGAGTGGGAAGGGGAGAAAATAGAGAAAGAGAAACATACAGTATACACATGGACACACATCATCCCTGAAAAATACTGAGTGGGCATATATAAAGACTATACCAGATGTTACTGTATGCCATGAAATTTCAATTTAACGTATGCCAATTAGTGTACATTCGAAATGACAATAAAGTTATTCTAAGTTCTACCAGATCCCTAAATGGGCAAAATAGCCCCTTTTATTCAAAAGTCTCTCCCTTTTCCTCCCAGCCAACAATTTCTCATAGGGGGCATGTATGACTTTTCCAAGAGATTGAACTGACTTCTTCCAGAAAACTTTTAAAATTAGTGCGAGGGTTGTACAAAGTCAGACTGCCAACCATACAAGACCTTAGGCTGCCTTTCCTGCCATTTAAGCATCTGTCTTCTGCTGTACTCACCCATGCAGCGGTCACTTTGGGGTCCTTGTAGAACATGAGACTGTTCCCAGCTAATACCAGCCACGATGATGCCCAGCACTTTCTGGAGGTAGGGGAAAAGAAGAAAAACTGGAGCCCAGCCAACCAAAGCCATAAACAAAACATACAACCTCCCCCGGGGCTTCCAAGATTAAAAGTGTCAAAAGGTGAACAGTCAAGATCAATGCTCCCACATACAGGCATGTGGCACTGCAAGGATCTGTTTGTGCTTGGAATAACCTCTGCGGTTTCATAAATGACAGTGCTCTCAACATACCAGTGACCACGTATTGGAGGATACACCAAGGAAGAGCAATTTTGCTGATAGTTTCTGGCCTCAAAAACAAGAACATTTTCTGAATGTTCATATCGTAAATGAGAAATGCCACGCTGCCCTTTTCTTGCTGAACAATTGCTAATGAAATAATAGACTGGTGGAGACAAGGGACTATGAACTGGGGTTAAAACAGGAGTCCGTAGTATTGTCAGAGGGACGCTACCCATCCTCTCCATGACCTGTTTTCCTTGTTCTCATCTGGGAGAAGGCTTCGTGGTATCGGAAACAGAACATCTAGATTCAGTCATAGTTTTGTTCCAAATAGTATCAACCTTGTAAACTCTCAAGTTTCCTCTTTTCTGCTACATATTCAAAATGACAAACGATACACAAGAGAAAGAGAGACACCCTCTAATGGCCTCCCTTATATAGACAGCTTCTTAAAGTGGCAATAACCCTGCTGACTCATCCTCAGTCTTAAAGGGGCAATAGCCCTGCTGACTCAACCTGGTCCACATCCTTACAATGGCTAGTCAGCTTTAAATCTGCATTACACTGACATAAAGGTTGTCTTATCTTGTCTTAGGAGACATCCTGTTGACTATCTTCCTTCAAGGTCTTCTTTTGAGAGGAGAATACCCTGAGCTCAGACTTATTCTGAACTTGCTTTCATTAGCACAGAGCTGAGTGTTGGACCTGGGTCCAAGTTTGGTTCACGTCTGTACATACAGCCATCATTTGACAAGTCTAAGCGGTCATGTATCTTCTTTGACGTACTCCCATTTCCCTGGATTTGCTTCCCCTCCTCTCCCTTAGAAAAAGTTTCAGCTCTGCCTTATTTTGCCCCGCCCCACCCTTCAGATTTATGTCAATGACTGAGAAGGTCCATTATTCACTAAGGCCCCTTTCCAGCTTCTTTGTCTATTCAGGCCAGGACATTGCTTGTCAAAATCCCTTCAGCTGTGAAATGCTCCTCACAGCTCCTCAGAGCTGGAGAAGTAGCAAAATTAGGACTGAGAAGCACAAATGCCCCAGATTCTTCCTATATGGACAATGAGGAAGGTATCCCTCCTCAATCCCCCTCCTGCCGGGGAGACTTTAACTGGGTACCTGAGTTTCCGACCTCCTTCAGCAATCTTGGTTTTGTTCAGCTGTCCACATTTCTCCACCATCTGCCAAAAAAAACAATGTCAACACACTTGCTGTCCTAGCTGTGTCCTGCAGGTCCTTCCTGAAATCCATACCACTCCCCATTCTCCCACTTCTCTGCAGATCTTTATTTCCTATAAACTCTGCCTCCGGGTAAGGCTCCACTGCTAGCTTTCCTACTGGGTCAGTTGAGGGAGGAACTTCCCAATGTGGCTGAGCTGCAACCTGTAGCAGCCCCAAGCCACGCAGTCAATAATGAGGATATGTAGTTTGATGACATCTGGAGGACCGTAAGGTTCCCAATGTGCAAGAAGCAAAACAATTTGGGGCAGTGAGATACAATCATTTTTCAAAGAAGATAGAGAAGAAACACACAGCTGCACACATGCTAAAAAGGACAGGTGGGAGATGGCAAAACCAAGAATAAAACAGATGTATCCTCTGAATGCACAAATCCTAGTCCCAGTTAGAGATTTCCTCCCCAGCAATTCCATTTTCCATGCTAGCTTCTCTAGCTTGATTTTCTTTTACTTATTTCACTTTCCAGATCCTGCTACATTCTCTTCACCATCTCTTTTGCCCCTTTGGTCTCCAAATCTCATTTTTCTCCCTGGGCAACATTCCCAGCTGAACCAGATGAAGAAAAAAGGCAGCAGGACAGACCCACTCCAAAACTCAGAGGGTGGCCTTCTCCGGCATGGCACAGCTGGCCTCTGGGACTAAGCAAGAGAGAATATCCTTTCAGATAATGGTGACTGAGGGTTCTGCCATGGGATGGAAAGGGGGATATTTATATACCATTCATCCCAGGAACGTGAGATGGTAGTGCAAATATCTTCACATCTATAGCTAGTCCTCAACGTACGACCACATTTGAGCCCAAAATTTTGGTTGCTAAGAGAAACATGTGTTAAATGAATTGGCCTCGTTTTACGACCTTTCTTGCCATAGTTGTTATTTGAATCACTGCAGATGTTAAGTTAGTAACATGGTTGTTAAATGAATCTGACTTCCCCATTGACTTTGCTTGTCAGAAGGCAGCAAAAAGTAAATATGTGACCCCAGCATACTGCAACCTTCATAAATAGGAGTCAGTTGCCAAGGGCCTGAATTTTGATCATGTGACCATGGGGATGCTGCAGTGGTCTTAAGTGTGAAAAACGGTGCCATTGTAACTTTGAACGGTCACTAAACGAATCGAGGACTACCTGTATTCCATAAGGCAGACTAAGCTGATGAGATGCAACTATAACCCGGGATGTCTCTGCCCCTAGTCAGATTGAGCCTAACCATTATACTCCTGTATAGTTGTAACATACATGCAGTAATTCAGCATTGTCTGTGATGGAGCCGTTGGTAGGTGATGGCACAGAATATTCTCCTAACCAAGCATTGAAGCTATATTGGGAATGGTTCCGCCGATGGTTTCCCTGTACAGAGAAAAAGCAAGATTATTTATCAACCATTTTGGATATCCATTCCCTTCCTGCTGTCAGCAGGCATTGCCAAGTCTGAACCTTAGGCCCAAATCCAGGACTTAAATGGTTGACCAAACTCAGTAGCAGATAGTGAGGTAGCTAATTTTCATTTCATTTTATTATTTTTTTCATTTTATTAAATTTGTATACCGCCCTATTCCCGAAGGACTCAGGGCGGTGAACAGGCACGAAATAAAACACATAAATACAAAAGTTAAGACATGATTAAAACCCAATTAAATAATTTTTGCCCGAGACAATTTAAAACTCCCAATAATTTAAAACGAATTAAAATTTGAGTTTAAAAATTTAAAAGAAGGGGAAAAAATTAGGCCAGGCCGGCCCGCTGGAATAGGAGTGTCTTCAAAGCACGGCGGAAAGTGCGCAGATCCGGGATCTAATATACAGCACCTCAATGTATTTTCTTTCTTCTTTTTAAAAACACCTTATTTATTTATTTGTTTGTTTGTTTGTTTGTTTGTTTCTTCAAGGTTTATTGGGTTTTTATTTTTAAACATATATCAACAATAATATATGAACAGTGTGGCCTCTGGATATGGTTCATATTAATACAAATAACAACAGTCAATTATTGCATTAATCAAACACATATAATCCTAATATTAATGTACTTGGTTATTTTAAAGTAGTTATTCAATATTTCAGTCTTCCATTCTAAAAACACTTTATAAAGGGGGAAGTGGCCAAGTGGTGCATGCATGATTACCAAACTGAGTTTGCTAATGTAATGGGCAGAAGGAATAACCTTGACGAACAAGAGGAAGAGCCATAACCCCCCCCAAAAAAAAAATCGTAAGTGGAGGGCAGAAATGTAATGTGAGTATCTCAGACAGGACCTTTCCCAGCTCTCACAAAAGTAAAAGTGGAAGGGAGAGAAAATATTCAGACTTGCAAGATTCTATTACTTTATATAAATATTATAATAAAAGCAGTAGTGAGTTTCAAATCCCAGCACTACCAGTTTGTTATTGGGAGCGTGCGAGGCGCTTCTGCGCATGCACAGAGCATTTTTGATGACATCTGGATGGGTGGGCGGAGCCTCCCATCGCTACCAGTTCGCCCGAATCAGGGCCAACCGGTCGCAACCCACCACTGAATAAAAGCAGTATTACATCCATAACTTTGGTTTTCTAATCTGGTTTATCTGAAAGGACTGATAGGCAATCAGTCAGTCAGTCCGTCCCTCCCTCTCTCTCTCCCTCCCTCCCTCCCTCCCTCCCTACTTTATTTTATTTTTTTATTAGTCATATTTCTATGCTGCCCACTCTCTGAGGACTCTGGGCGGCTTACACCAAAGACAGTATACTAAATAGCATATTGCCCCCAACAATCTGGGTCCTCATTTTACCCACCTCGGAAGGATGGAAGGCTGAGTCAACCTTGAGTCGGTGAGATTTGATCCGCTGATCTGCTGAACTAGCAGTCAGCTGAAGTAGCTGCAGTACTGCACTCTAACCACTGTGCCACCTTGGCTCTTTCTCTCTATCCCATTCTTCTGCAGTACGCTAAGCTATTTTAAAGTATAGGACTATTAACTCCAGTATTTAAAATTACACACCTACATGCACTAGTGACTGCTGTCCTGCCCTCTCCTTCATGTGCACTTCTGCTTTCAACCCAGTTGGATGTACATTAACCCTTCCATTGTGCACACCTTTTGAGCAAAGGCATCTGTTTTGTCCTCCAAAACCTGCCATCCCAGTAGATCCCCTCATGGCCGTGCCTTACCTTGTGAGGCCATGTCTCTGGCAACATCAAGGATCTGGTATATCCCAGCTTTTTGTGGAGACTTTGAACCCCAGGCTGCTCCCCGCTCACTCTATCTTCTGTTTGGTCCAGGTTGGCTCCTGGAGTAGGATCTGCTGGAGCTGAGAGATCATTTCCCTCTATTTGCACCAAGCTCTGGCAAAACAAAAACACAGAAAACGGAAGAGGGAGAGGAGGGAGAGAGAGGACTTTCTATTACAAGAGGAGACATGAGCCCAACTATGGCTACCCTTCCTTATTCTGGCTCTCACCAATTTGATCCACAGCCACCTATTTCTTTCAAATCTGAAATTTCTTTCAAATTCTTCAATCCCATTGGTGGTGACCCACAGCTGATGATATGGACAGAGCCTTCAGATGCATGGGGACGTGACAAGAGGATGTTGCGAAGGGGTATTGGAAGGGGTTTACTGTACAGACTAGCTGGCAACCACATGCCCTCTGTTCTGATGTAGCACACAATGATTTCTCATTATAGAAATTCCTCAGGCATCAGGCTGGTGGCCCAAAATGGAATTCTGGCTTAAACTACCAGAGAGCAATCAAACTCCATAGAAAGCCTCCAGAAGAGATGTATTAGTGGCAGGTGTCTGTCAATAGCTGAGCCATCTCAGGGCTTGATTTACAGACTTGGAATATCCCCCACCCACCCCAGCAATAATCCTGTCAAGTCCACTCCAGAACATTCCCCCAAAGGTAGCAATGTTGAATCATTTCAAAACACAATACGCGAAGCAAGATATGTGCCTATCATTCTTTCAAGAGTCTCATGCTACCTAGCTGGATTTCTGAATTGCAAAACTGAACTGTAACTTCCATACCTGTGTAAACTGCTGACCTATTTTGGCATGCAACCCAAAAATGAGTTGAGCCCATTCTTCAGAGCGACAGCCACACACATCCCTCACTTTGATAACACTTCCATTTTACAACATAAAGATTTCTTTCTTTCTTTCCACTATCCCAACTGCATCAAGAACTACATTAGCCTGAGAAAGTGGTTACAACTGGCTCAAGTTCACTTAATACCTGAATGAAGATCTGTTGAATAAAGTTCTCACTGAAATACTTTTAACACACCAGATTCTAGGCCATTTTTATCACTCTTATACCAGTAGTCTGAGTTCACACATTGATTGGGTTTAGACAAGGTTGAATCGTAAGCCATCTTTTACAAACCTTCATGACTAAATCAAAAAATGTTAAACCATCGCCAAATAAGTGTCTATTGAGATTCTCAGTCATCATGGTTATCCCAAAAATGCTTTTTCAAGAGGCAACTGGACTTTCTGTTTTTTCTTTGAAGACAGAGCTGAAGAAGCTTCTTGGATGAGAAGCGAAATGTCTTCAAAGAAAAAACAGAAAGCCCAGTTGCCTCTTGAAAAAGCACTTTTGGCATAGCCAGATAAGCACATTATTAGCACAATGTATGAACCCTGCCTTAGGAATGCCAATACACCTGAATTTGAAACATAAATCTCTGCTATTAAAACTATTTAGAATTCTTTATTGGCCAAGTGTGATTGGACACACAAGGAATTTTTCTTTGGTGCATACGCTCTCAGTGTACATAAAAAGACAAGATACATTCATCAAGAATCATAAGGTACAACACTTAATGATAGTCATAGGGTACAAATAAGCAATCAAATCATACTAGGAAACAACGAATATAAATTGTAAGGATACAAGCAACAAAGCTACAGTCATGCAGTCATAAGTGGGAGGAGATGGGTGATAGAAATAATGAGAAGATTAATAGTAATAGTAATGCAGACTTAGTGAATAGTTTCCATCCTATCAAGTTACAGAGATCTCTTAGCTGGAGAAAATACCATTAGTATTAGCTCCAGGTATCTCTTAGTACATGCTACTCTTAATAATTAATACAAATATTAGGTGTTACTAGCAAATTAATAACGTGAGCATGAATTCTTATGTAGCTAAACCACTTTGCCCATACAAAAGAAGGAAGTAACAGTAGGCAAGAGAGTTTGCAGAAACACAAAAATAAGGGGTGAAAGGCTAAACGATTTCCACTAAAAGTCAGTGTGATTCAGTGGCTATTGGATTAAGATGGATACATCCAGGTTTACATCCACTCTTCGGTACAGAAAAGTCCCTGGGCCATTGAATGCTACACTCCTCACAGAGTTGCTGCTGTGAGGAGAAAATGAAAGGAAATCACCCCGGAAGCTGCTTTACTGAGCTCTCTCAATTAGAGCAAGATATAAACAACAACAAAAAAAAATCAAATAAGCTAGATGAATCCAACTGAAATTATCGTGTTCCACAGCGACACAACATCAACTGCTTCACGGGGATGGAAGGAAATCAAGGAGAAAGCAGAAAGAATAGGAAGGTGTACTGGAGAGAGGGAAATTGTTGCCTGAGTTACTCTACATGCAAGAGTTTGTCCCTTCTATAACTTTTTAAATATTTTTTTTTAGGTCTTCAAGCATTTGGATCAAATCACATCACTAAAACAGACATTAGCAAGTGAAAAATCATTTGATTGAAAGCATAGAGTACAGGAAATCATTGATTTACAACTGCAATTGAGCCCACAATTTTGGTTGTTAAGGGATGACCGTTGTAAAGCAGGTCACCATGGGACTGCATCTGATTTTACAACCCTTCTTGTGGTGATTGTTAAGTGAACACAGCAGTTGCTAAGTGAACCCTTTGTTTGATATGGGGCCTTTTTTTGG
Organism: Arizona elegans; assembly: GCA_022577455.1. Lineage (NCBI taxonomy): Eukaryota > Metazoa > Chordata > Lepidosauria > Squamata > Colubridae > Arizona > Arizona elegans. The sequence goes on from JAKOOJ010000003.1 coordinate 19,017,093, forward strand.
TGGAAATAAACACCAGTTTCTGGAAAAATATTGAAATTCACAGTCACATTTCCACGGGATGCTGAAAATGGCTATAAGTGTGTGAGCCTTGGTAGTACAGTGGTTTAATGCACTCTGTTATTAACACAGCTGCCTGCAATTTCTGCAGGTTCGAATCTTACCAGGCTCAAGGTTGACTCAGCCTTCCATCCTTTCTAAGGTAGGTGAAATGAGGACCCAGATTGTGGGGGCAATAAGATGACTTTGTATAAAAATACAAAAGTATGAAGGCTATTGCTTAACGCATTGTAAGCCGCCCTGAGTCTCCGGAGAAGGGCGGCATATAAATCAAATTAAAAAAAAAAAACAAACTGGTTGCCAAGCAACCATAATGCAATCATGAGACCACAGGGGATCCTAACATTGTAATTCTGAATCTAGGCCATAGTAGCTTTTTTAGAGTCTGACAGAACTTTGAACGGTCACTAAGTGACCAATTGCAAGTTAAGGATTACCTCTAAATCCATTCAGTATTTGCCAACTAAAACACTTGCTGGGTAAAGGCACAAATCGATTAAAAGTAAAGATTGGATTGCTGAGGCTAAGTAGCATGGATGTCCCCCTAATAATTCTAGCTTCTCACCATCTCTTGGCTCCTCCTGGGTGGCTTCCATGACTTTTCACCTGTTGCAGGCTTATAGTAGTAACTACGCAGAGAGTTGGAGTCTACGTGACGTTCCCAGGCTTCTAGCATCTGTACTGGTGGGCTGCGTGGGGTAGGAGGTGTTGTTGGTAACTGTTTCATCTCCTCCAGATTGTAATAAATTGGAGGCTTCTCCCCAAGGAGAGGTGGTGGAGTATCATCCAACATCTGCTAGAAAGAAGCAGAAAATAAATGAGAATTGGACTTACCATAACATACTGTTCTCATCACTGGAAGGTGGACCTAGTAGGAAAGGATTAACTGTACCACTTTTACTCAGAATGTGAAGCTTAGAATCTCTTCCTCTCCCATGGAAGAAACTTCATTCACTGAGTAACTATCTCTCAGGCCAATCTACTTCACAAAATTGTTGTGAGGAAGGAGCACTACGTCTGCTGCCTTAAGTGCCTGAACAAATGGTGGGATTTAAAAGAAAAACCTCTAGCAAATACAGTAAATCAATAAATTCCACTCTGACGACAAGAACTTGCAATTAGTAGGGTATATGGAATGAGAAAAATAATGTGTAATGATCAGTACAAGGCAGTAAAGTAATTATCTTCTTGATCCTTGGACCGCTTAGGTACTCTTAATCTTCTCTCTTTTCCTAAACAAGCAGAGACTGTAGCCTTCTCCTTCCTTTCTCTCTTGTTTGCAAATAGATGTGGATGAATAGGAGCTAATAGATGGACTTCTCTGCGTGCCAGCAACTGGCTCCCTCTCCTCCCCATAGGTGGAACCATGTATAATTCTGCTATGCGAAGGAAGGACTCACTGGAGAAGAACCTAATGCTGGGAAAGATTGAGGGCAAAAGAAGAATGGGACAACAGAGAATGAGGTGGCTGGATGGAGTCACTGAAGCAGTAGGCGTGAGCTGAAATGGACTCCAGAGGATGGTAGAGGACAAGAAGGCCTGGAGGAATGTTGTCCATGGAGTTGCGACGGGTCAGACACAACTTCGCAACTAACAACAACAACAATAATTCTGCTTTGGAAAGAGCTTCATTTTAGGAATGGGGAAATACTTTTTTTGAGTAGCTTTTCTCTAGTGTCTGAGTTGCATAATGGATACACTAGGCCACGGGTGTCAAACTCGCGGCCCATGGACCGGATGCATCATGTGCTGGCCACACCTACCCTCGTTTTAGTGAAGGGGGAAAAGTTGTGCTATGCCACGTGACCATAATGTGTCATTGCAAGTTTGATACCCCTGCACTAGGCAATTCATGTGTCCCTTATCCTTTTCTAGGGGTGTCACCCAGTTCAAAACTATTTACTATGTTTGCAAATTCAAAGGTAGACTGTTTACTGCATATAGTCAATACATGATGGAGTTGCATATTGAAAATCTCTGGGATTTCCCTGATATGAGAGCTGTGGTGGTGCAGTGGTTATAATGCCATATTGCAGGCTAATTCTGCCGACTGCCAGCAGTTCGATCCTGACCGGTTCAAGGTTGACTCAGCCTTCCATCCTTTTGAGGTTGGTAAAACGAGGCTCTGGATTGTTGGGGGCATTAGGTTGACTTTGTAAACTGCTTAGAAAGTGCTGTAAAGCACTATGAAGCAGTATATAAGTCTAAGTGCTATTGTTATTGCTATATGCACTCATAGGGGCACAAGGAAGAAACCTCCCTGAAGAGTATAGGAATCCTAAACTTGGGCATCTCCTTGGCGATGACACACAAAGTCAGACTCAGCTAATTCTTCCACAAAATGCCTAACCTGACATGCTGGCTAGGGAATTCTGTGAGTTGGAGCCCATACATCTTAAAGCTGCCAAGGTTGAAACACTGGCCTAAACCTTTATATGTTAAATCCTTCTATATGCTAAGTCCTATGAGGTCTTTTCATAGTGATGTGTTTTAAGCCAGGAGATTGTCTGGCTGCCTTTGTGGAAGAATTAGCTGAGTCTGACTTTGTGTGTCATCGCCAAGGAGATGCCTAAGTTTAGGATTCCTATACTCTTCAGGGAGGTTTCTTCCTTGTGCCCCTGTGAGTGCATATAGCAATAACAATAGCACTTAGACTTATATACTGCTTCATAGTGCTTTATAGCACTTTCTAAGCAGTTTACAAAGTCAACCTAATGCCCCCAACAATCCGGGGCCTCGTTTTACCAACCTCGAAAGGATGGAAGGCATTTTCTGAATTTTTGACCTGCCAAGCCTAAAATTTTCACCATCCTAGTTTGACCATGTAGTACTTTCAGGGATGGCTTCATGTCAGTATGAGAGAGTTTTGTGAGAGTTGAATTTCTATGGACTTTTAGGACTGTTAATTCCTCTTGCCATTTCGATTGCCTGTTCTGGCAGTTTCTGGCTGGCCAATCAGATTTTGCTCTCCCAATGCTCCTCATGAAGAGGAAGAAGAATGCTTTTTTCAATACGTCAAAAGAGTCAGCACCAATGGAGGATAAGGATTTTCTCAGTGGCCTTCACCCCTGAAGCACTGCAGGCAAAATTACAGTCAATCCTACCACTTTCCTCCTCCATACTCTGCAATCTCTGGAGACCTAATCAAGCTCTTCCTCCACTTCCTAGGCTATTTTCCTGGCCCGGCATCATAGCACTTTCAGGTGTGGCCTCCTGCCAGCATGCCAAACAAATAGCATATGGTTACCACAAAACACTTCATGCAGGATGGGGAAGAGCCCTGGTTTCGGTCTTCATCATTATTTTCTTTTTATCTCCCAAGATTGAGCCACTAGTTCCTCTCTAGAAAGCAGACAGAAGGCTAAAGTAAGAGGCATTTCCTCTAGTGGAAAAGAAGATGTTCTAAGATTTTTTCTATCAAAACCAGCCCCAGCTATCTAAAAGTGACTTTTACATAATAAAGAGCCAGACTTCCCCTCTCTGCAGGTTACAAGGAAGGATTAATGATATTTCAGGAATTTATGAAATTTTATGCTGGGTCTCATAAAGACAGTGAGCCATCTGAGCTTCAGAATAAACTGAGTAGATTACCTTGGTCATCAAAACATTTGATTATTCAATTGGGAGGTGGGAGAGTCAAAACCATTAAGAGAATCAGGTTATAATTCTATAATCCTGTTGATCAATTCATCCAAGTTCTATCCTATTCTATTTAGCACTGGCTTTGGTTTTTTAAAGTTGCCATGGTCTCTAATCATTTCAATTGTTCTGTGATTTAGTTGAGAACAGAGCAGAATGTTTAAACAAACAAATAAATAAATAAATATGCAGTCCTATATCATAGGCTGGGAATAAAAATTGATGCCAACAGATTAGAAAAGATTAGGATTACTGATTTAGAGATCACAGTTACTTTCCAAGTTTGTTCCCATGGCCATATGTAAGGTATGTATGTATGTCTGTCAACAACATTTATGAAATATGTGTATCTCACTGCATTTGCACTGTCACAGCACAATGTGACAAAAGAGTTAAAGTTTTACCTTCTTCCAGGAGCAGTTGCAGACTAGATATTTGGCACCTGATTGGCAACTGATATTTGGCACCTATTGCTTTTAGTTGCATTTTAGAATCAGTACACACAGTGAAATCACATCAGTCGATTCAGCATTTTAGATAGTTCTAATTTCGACAACTTGAGACATGTAATAAAAAAACTAAGAGCAAGCTCAAGAATAGAATATTTACGCCAATTCCCACAAAATATCAATTTCCCCTAATTTAATTTGTGCCTTAAAAAATTAAGCCAGATACTGGGTTTTACAAAGTTTTAGTGTTTGTAAATTGCTGTAAAGCCGTTGGAATCAGGAGTCTATAAATTCAGGAAACAAATGCTAAGTAAAAATGCCTAGAATTCAAGGAAATTCTAATGCTCAGTGAATAATCAACTGCACAGAATAGCTTGTTTTGTGCCATTACAGTCAATTATGGCTTAATATGATAATAATTAGCATCTTTATGTTTTGCATAATTGAATGCAAATTGAAGGCACTACTGATATTAAAAGCCTTTAACATTCCCATCAGGAAATAAACAAAGCTAAATAAGTGCCATAGATGTCTTAGGAAGAGATATAGTTGGTTTGAGCCCTTCTCCAAAATAGTCATTGGGGTAACTAGAGGGAGGGTCAACACTGCACACTTAGACAAAAGGAGGCAGGGCCTCAATCATTGTGCTCACGCTAGACTTCTAAACTTGAAGATGGCAAAGAGCTACTCCCGTTTAAGAGATTGTAAGGATATAGAAACATAAGGAAAGACATGCTCTTTGCTGTTATTTTTTAAACTTTGAATCCCCAGACAATTTTACTGGGAATTGTGGGAACCGAAATCCACTACATTTGGAAGGTACAGCCTAAGTCTTCATTGGGGTACAGTGTTGGATTTTGGTCAGGAAGATCTAAATTTGTATCCCCCTATAGAATGAGGTCCATCATTTTCTCATGTTCTCTACAGTCTATTAACAAAGTTATTTTGAGGATAGAATCAAGTGACTTTTCAATTATGGAACAGGGATATTCCAAATAACTGTAATAATTAATAAACACCATCCAGAGTCCAACCAGAGTGGAGCAGTTTAAACATTTAATGGATGGATGGATGGATGGATGGATGGATGGATGGATGGATGGATGACAGGTAGACAGATAAACAAAGATACATAATGACCAAGTTTCTTTCTAGCTACTCTTGTCTGAATAGGAAGACCATTGCAGATGTGAGTCTTTTCTTATGCTGAGCCACAGCTGTTTTACCTTCTGCCCATGTAAACAATTTCCATGAAATCCCACTGACAGATGTATATAGCTCCAGCCAATTCTTCCCAGCTCCACCCAGCTCCATACAGATTCCCTATTAATGCCTATCTACACAGTGCCCTCTCTAGCTTAGTCACAGCTGTGGCTCCTTCTGCCTGCTTGTCTATGTTCATTGCTCAAGAGGAAGTTGAAAACGGGTTGCTTCATGGCAGAAGACTGGAAGAATATTGCTAGTGGTCCAGAGAGTTTCTTCCTCTTCCTCACTTTGTCTCAATTCTGATTATGTCTTCTTCTAAAATCTACCTCTCCGAGATGACCCCCTTTATCCTACCTCAAGTCTTGAGGCCTTCAGAAGTTTTCTAGGAAGCACCGATACCCCCACTCTCTGGTACTTACTACCAGCACCAGCTGTGCGTTTCAGGGGCGTGCGCAGAGGAGCTGGCCCTCCCACTAACTTCACCCACATCCTGTGTGGGTGGAAGAGGCTAACCCTCCCTTCCAATCAAGGGAAAGACAAAGAGGAAATTGTGCAAGGTAGCAGGACAGATGCTCAGATAAGCAGCTCTCACCCGAGCATCTAGTGGAATCTTGACAGAAGAAAAAATATGCGTGCAGCAGTCCACAGCAGTCAGAAACCATGAAGAACATATCATATAAATCAGGATGGAAGGACTGGAACTTAATGCAGTGAAAGCTTACAGTTAAACAGCTTTAAAAGGGATATGAGTTAACTTTTCTGAGAAATTTGTCATTCTGGAGGTGTGTCATAAGGTTATATGAAGGCCTTGACTGAGAGTGACTTTGAAGATTTTTTAAAAGTTTCACTTAATATCTCACTTCTGTGCAAGTGAGTGGATCCAAGATTACAGTCTACAAGGAGCTCCCACCCAAGATGTTGAAATCTAGAAAAGAGTATGGTTTTCTTGTTAAAGAACTGCAGAGTAATCAAATCCCATTTCGTTGGGACGCCCCAACTGGCATAATTTTGAGATATAAGGGAGAGAAACACCGTCTGAATACTGTGGAGAAGGCGGAGCAATTTTATAATGATATCTTTAAAGAAAGAACTCCATCCCCACGCACATCTACAGTTTTGGAGATTAAAGAGAGTGATAAGAAGCAACCTCAAGAATGGCAACAACAATCTAAGCAGGAATTAGCAGAGTTGAAGGGTGCTGAAGGAGGTTTTCTGGATGAGCCTTTGCTGGAACCTTCCCCAATCTCGGAGCTGGTTTGGGCGGCTGAAGTTAAGGATCAGCGTATAACTCGAGCAAAAGCCAAGGAACTCAAAGAAAAGTTACAGCAGGAGAGACAAGACAAGGCTGGGGCTGTGGGAAATGCAGGACAGAGGGTCTCAGATGAAATCCTAAGGTTCTGCGCTTCGCTCCAGAAGGAGAATAAGGATGATTAAATGTTTATCTTGGAATGTGAACGGGTTGAATGTAACACAAAAAAGGAAGAAAGTATTTGCATATTTAAAACAACATAATAATGATATAATTTGTTTACAAGAAACGCATATTACAGTTCAAGATCAAAACTATTTGAAAAATTCCAAATTAGGAACACATTTTATATCCTCAACTAACCAAAAAAAGAATGGTGTGGTTATTTACGTAAACAAAAAATTAACAGCCAAACTTATAGAAGCTGATCAAGATGGTAGGTTTGTAGCAATTGAATTACTTTCTGCTAATAGTCAAATTCTTCTGATAGGAATTTATGCTCCTAATCAACAACAGGACTATTTTTATAAAATGCTGCATACTAAAATACTTCAATGGGATTATAGATCTATTTTAATTATGGGAGACTGGAATGGAGTAATTGACTCTAAATTAGATAAAAAGACTTTGGCAAAATCAAGAATTAGATTACCACAGACTTTTTTTGATATGAAAGAAGACCTGGAATTAAAAGATATTTGGAGAATACATAACCCAAAAGAACTGGACTATACTTTCTTTTCTGACAGACATAAATCCTTTTCCAGGATTGATTTTATTTTGTTGTCTGATGACTTACTTGTTAGGACAAAAAGAACAAAGATTCTGCCAAGAACTTTGACTGATCACAGTCCAGTCTGGATAGAAATTGAGACATGTAAGAATGAGAGACGCTCTTGGAGATTAAATGAAAACTTGTTTAGATATGAGAAAAATATAATAGAACTTAAAAAGCATCTGAAAGAGTTTTTTGAAATGAACTTGAATAAAGGCACCCCAATGGAAATTGTGTGGGACGCAAGCAAAGCTTATATGAGAGGGGTGCTTATATATATGAACTCTAAACATAAGCGGATTCGACAAAAGAAAAGACTTGAATTGGAAGCAGAAATAAAGGACAAAGAACAGTTACTTATTAAAAATCCAACAGATGAAAGAATACTTAGTGTTATAAAACTTCTGAAAGACCAATTCCAAATGCTTATAGCGGAACAAGTTGCAACAAACTTACAATATGCGAAGCATAATACATTCTGCAATGCTAATAAACCAGGCAGGTGGTTGGCTTACACATTAAGGAAGAAACAAAGCATACGGACTATTGATAGTGTTGATATTGGGGGGAAAGAAGTTTTTCAACAGAATTTAATAAAAGAAGCCTTTCTTCAATATTACACTAAACTATATGCCAGAGAGGAGGTGCAGAATGGACTTATAGAAAAATATTTGGACAATAAAAGAGTTACAAAAATCACTGAACAACAAAAGGAAAGAATGGATTATCCCATAACAGAGGAGGAGATAATAGCAGCAATAAAACAATTAAAAACAGCCAAAGCTCCTGGAACGGATGGTCTGACAGCAGTGTATTATAAAACTTTACAGGCAGAAATGGTGGAACAACTCAGAGACTTATTTTGCAACATACAACAAGGGGGAAAAGTACCTCCATCGTGGACTACAGCTTATATTTCTTTGATACCAAAAGAGCAAGCAGGTCCTAAAAAACCGGAGAATTACAGACCAATATCTCTTTTGAATACGGATTATAAAATTTACGCAAAAGTATTAGCCAACAGACTGATGCCAGTAATTCAAAAGGTGATTCATGATGACCAAGCAGGATTTATTGAGGGTAGGCACATGAAGGACAATGTAAGGCAAGTAATAGATTTATTGGAATATCTTGAGAAGAATAAACAGATCCCTGCAGTGCTGGTCTTTCTGGATGCAGAGAAGGCCTTTGATAGAGTGGATTGGAATTTTCTATTAAAGACATTAAAAAAGATGGACTTTGGGGACCAATATATACAGGCGGTCTCAGCAATTTATCAAGAGCAAAAGGCACAGATCATTATCAATGGAAGTTTGACAACAGAGTTTAAAATTGAAAAAGGTACAAGACAGGGATGTCCACTGTCCCCATTGTTGTTCATTTTAACACTAGAAGTCTTGTTAAATACAATAAGGGATTCTAACACATTGAAAGGTATAATGATAAGGCAAGAGGATTACAGAATAAAGGCATTTGCAGACGATCTGGTTGTTACCCTAACACAGCCAATGGAATCGATAATCCAGATGAAGGACATTATACAAGACTTTGGTAAAGTTTCAGGTTTCAGATTGAATCAGAGAAAAACTAAGATGGTAGTTAAAAATATGACACAAGATCGTAAACTGGAGTTAGAAAGGAGGGCAGGTTTTGAGAGTGTACCAAAGGTAAAATATCTAGGAGTTCAGGTTGCAGAATCAAATATGAAATTGTTTCAAAATAACTATGAGGCGTTGTGGCGAGAGGTGCAAAAAGATATGGAGATTTGGAAAAAACTGCAGCTGTCTTTACTTGGAAGAATAGCAGCAGTTAAGATGAACATTTTGCCAAGATTTCTTTTTTTGTTTCAAATGATTCCGGTGCTCAAAAATGATAAACAACTAAAAGCATGGCAAACTGGTATCAACAAATTTGTCTGGAACGAGAAAAAACCAAGAGTAAAAATGAAAATTATGCAAGACATCCCAGAAAGGGGAGGTCTCAAACTTCCAAACCTACAATTATATTATGATGCAACAGCTTTGACCTTAGTAAGTGATTGGTTTGGAGGAAAAAAGACTGGAATATTGAATGCAGAAAGTTTTGATCTGGAATTTGGATGGCACGCTTACTTATTTTATGACAGCAAAGTGGATAAAGTATTTAAAAGCCATATACTTAGAGATTCTTTGCTGAGAGTTTGGAAGAAGCACCGAAACAACTGGAATTATAAAATACCGCTATGGCTGGATCTTGGTCATACCTTGTGGAATACAAATATAATGTCACTCGGGGGGTTTTTATATAAAGAGGTTCTTTTTACAGATGCGGGCAGATGGCAGCTGAAGACATTACAGACATTGTTGGCTGAAGGGATTAATTTAACTTGGTTACAATATAATCAACTGCAATTGAGATGGAAAGAGGACCAAAAAACTGGTATTATGATGTATGAGGAAGAATTAGTTAGACATATAAAAGAGAAAGGCCCAATGCATATTAAAAGACTTTATAATGTCTTGTTAGAAAGGGATTCAGAAACTGAACTAGTTAAAGACTGCATGGTTAAGTGGGCACAAAATTTTGAGGAACCAGTGATGTTGGAAACATGGGAAAAAATTTGGGTTCAGAATGTTAAATTTACACAGTCGCAGAATCTGCGGGAAAATTTCTATAAAATGTTTTATAGATGGCATTTAGACCCAAAAAAATTGTCGTGTATGTACCCTAGTGCCCAGCCTAAATGTTGGAGATGTGACTGTTTAGACGCTACATATTATCATGTTTGGTGGACCTGTAAGAAAGTTAAGGCTTTTTGGGTAAAAATTTGGTGGGTCATGCAGAATGTTTTGAAGAGAAAAATTCAATTTTCTCCACAACTGTTTTTATTGGGTATAGTTAAGGGTTTTACATTGGGGGAAACAAAAATGATATTGTACATGATAACTGCAGCAAGATTGTTGATAGGTAAATACTGGAAAAATGAAGCGCTGCCTTCGATTGAGGAATGGACTTTGAAGATGGCCAGTTTTGCGGGGATGGCGAAGATTTCAGCATATTTAAAAGATTGTTCTCAAGAGACTTATGAATGGGAATGGAAGAAGTGGATAAATTATGTTCAGCATAAATATCAAACTAGGAAGTATCAAATAGCCTTTATTTAAAAATGTTATATAAGATAGAAACATTTTAGGGTTGAGGATAAAAATTTGTTAGAAAATGTTATATTAAGATAGAAATATTTTAAGGTTAAGGATGAAAATTTGTTAGAAAATGTTACATTATGATAGAAATATTTTTAAGGTAATCAGGATGAAAATTTATCTGAAAATGATATACCAAGATAGAAATAGATTAATGTAATGAAGATGAAAATTTGTAAGGGGGAGGGAGGGGCTCAAGTTTTATATACAAAGGAGGGTTTTTTCCTTTTATCTGACATGAGCATACTAGGAAGTCTGGGGGGAGGGGAGGGTTAGGGTGGGCTGGGGAGGTTGGGAAGTTTGGGGGGGGTAGTGGGGGGGGGAAAAGGGGGTGAAAATGTAATTGTAAAACTTTTGCAATAAAAAAAAAAAAAAAGAAGGTTTCTTAAAAACCCTCTGCTGATCAGGCAACTCAGCTTGAATCATCAGAGGCATTTAAAAGAAAAAAAGCCTCTGATGATCATGTGGCTCAGCTGGGGGGGGGCAGGGATTTTTGCTACCGGTTCTCTGAACCATCCGCCTCCATCACTACCAGATCGGATGATCCGGTCCGAACCGGGAGCATTTCACCCCTGCTCAGCATACTTAAGCCAGCCTCATACTTCTTGACATAATAGACAGTAGAATTCATTAGTAAAGGTGTAGGATTGACGGGCAATTAATTAGATAAATTTAATTAATTAAATAAATTTTTAAAAGGTTTAGGGAAAAGTGACTTAATAGAAAGTCCACATTCAGAGAGATAGCAGGTGCCTAAATATTAGACCCTGAATTCTGATGTCCAGAGAAAGACTTAGCTCTCACTGATTGCTGGAAAGCTCCCAAAACTATTAGGCTGTAGAATGTACAAACAGAAACATAAAGGCATGAAATTGCTCATACTATGTCAAGAGTGAGTAGAGGGTAGATTGAAATCTAACATACGTTTTCAGGATGCTCTACTGTAGATCAGCAAGATTGTGTGATTTTTCAGCACAAAAGCAACAACAAGGAGAGTTTTCTTTCTAAAATTAGATGAATGACTGAAAGCCAGAAATGAGTAGGTTACAAAAAGATAGAATTCAAGTTCTGAAAATTTAGGCTTTTATTCAAGGGCATTCCAATGGCAACCTTGTGTCTGTAGGTACCAATGCACCTCTAACAATTCCCCTGAGGCTGTCTTGGTTCTTTGAGTCACTCTGACCATTGTTTCTATAAAAACACTTATTATTGAATGGAAAGATAGCATGGCGTAAGGCCTTTTTATACAAAAATGCTCAGTGGCGCACATAAGCCTCTAGGCAATTTTAGAAGTTTAAAATGGTGGGTGGCTGTGGCCAATGCTTTGTTTAGAACTGGGCTCAGCTGCCGAGAGGAATAAGGTAAGATGGGTGAATAAGGAAGCATCTGGAGCAGCATGCCCTAAACTTTCCGGCTTTGTGGATCAGTGGGGAGGGGGAAGTGCGATGGTTCCATGCAGTGGTGAAATACAATTTTTTTTACTACCAGTTCTGTGGCTTGGTGGGTGTGGTGTGGCTTGGGGTGTGTGGCTTGGTGGGCATGGCAGGGGAAGGATACTGCAAAATCTCCATTCCCATCCCACTCTGGGGCCAGCCAGAGGTGGTATTTGCCGGTTCTCTGAACTACTCAAAATTTCACCTACCGGTTCTCCAAACTCCTCAAAATTTCCATTACCGGTTCTCCAGAACCTGCTGGATTTCACCCCTGGTTCACACATGCGCTCGCCCTCCACTTCTGTGGCTTGGTTCTCAGTGGGACGTGGTCCAGTACTGGGCCAAGGCCCGGAGATTGGGAACCCCTGATCTGGAGGATTCAGAAAGTACTTTCTCTGCTGCCTATGTGCACTAGGACAGTTCTATGTCCACCATCCCTGACAGATTGTGACCACAAGCCATAAAACACTCTCTAAATTCCAGGTTTGACTCCACATATGGATCAAAACCTTCCTTGACAATATTTGTTTGCAATTTTTTAAAAAATAGAAACATCCTTGATAAGCAAGCAGGCTTTAACTGTCAGTTGGGATAGTCGCTGGATGTTTTTGTTGTTCTTATGCATTTTAGTTGCACCTGAATACTTTTTTAAAAATTGCATTATAATATTAGAAAATTACAATAATTAATATATTTTTATTGCTGTTCGTCTCTTGGGTACCATATATTTATATCCCAAAGAAGCTGTCAAGCTTGGAATCACATTATTGTATTGTAAATACCACCTGGGTCATGATAATAGCAATAGCACTTAGACTTATATTCTGCTTCACAGTGCTTTACAGCCCTCTCTAATGTTGAAAGTGCTGTTTGGTTTTACCTCAGCTGCTTTAGTATTATCTTGTTATAATGGTTTTATTTTATTTTTATTCCACGTTAGCTGCCCAGAGTTATGTTTGCAATGGGCAGCCGTATAAACCGAACCCATAAACAGATAAATGAAGTCTGAGAAAAGTACTGTAAAAGGCTGAACTCACCCTATAATATCTCTCACTTCTTGCTAGCTCTTCCTCTGAATGTTGCCACTGCTTTGTGCTTTTGCATTTCATCTGAGACAGGCCACTCAGGCTGTGACGCCTACCCAGAGACAGCTGATGGATTTTCATCTTGGCAGAAAGGTGGTTGCGGCAGGACAATAGATTTGTGTGGGAAGATGATGGGGATGGCTGCACCCAAAGATCCTCCAGAGAATGAGACATTTCCAAGCATGCTGAAAGGAAGAAACGTAGAATCAGCAAGGATTAATTCTTGCCTTTCCTCCCACATTCTATGTTCAGTGAAGCTTTTGGTTCAACTGTCCAAATTAAGGAGAAATTTCCTGATCATGAGGAAAATTACTTTTGGGTTTTGCCTACTGTTGTTTTAATTTTATATTGACTCCTACTATTGGGAATGTCTGCAATGAAAAGTAAAGAGAGACTCTGGGTCTGAAATAATACCTAACTTCTGGGCAGAGGTGAGATTCATTTACCCTCCCTACTGGTTCACAAATGTGATTGTGCGTGCAGGAACGCTTGCTACGCTTGCGTGCGCCCCCTTCCATACATGCTCGGCCTTCCATACATGCTCTTTGCTCATGTGCGCGCCTTCCACACATGTGCCCAGCCTTGAAAACGTGGCAAAACAGGACGTCATTACATCCAGATGGGTGGGCAGGACCTCCCACAATTGCTGCTACTGGTTTGCCCAAATCAGACAGAAACGGCTGAACTCCACCTCTGCTTCTGGGGACTACATCCAAGGTGTATAGCAGCATTGCAAATATAGCTAGTCATAGCCTTTTCCTATAATGGGTCTTTTCCTTTCCAGTCCATCCAATAATCATAGTCAAAATCCAAGTGGGAACTAAGCTAAAGTTAAAGTTAACGTTAACTTTAAAATTAAAGTTAAAGGCTTAACTTTCAAGTTCAGGAAAGGCTAGGCAAGTCTTTTTGAGACTTCCAGTAGAAACAGAATATGAAACCTCTGTCCTAAAGGTCTTCTCTATTTAGATTTGCTTAGATATACATCATAGTCCTTGAAGCAATCCCTTTCTGTTTCTAAGCTTCTGAGGGTCCAGCCCATTGACATAGGTTTGCTGCTTCTGATTTTTCAGTGTCAGCGGGAATCTTTAGGAATCAGTGGCACTGTGAAATTTTAAAGATGTTTGGTCCTTTTCTAACTTACCCTCTCATTTGTCAGGTTTCTTTAGCCAACAATCTTTCTATTTATTGTCCAGGAATTCTCTTTGTCACTGTCACTACTGACTAAGTGCCACGGGACGGCCACCATCTTTATTGGTCTATTTTCCCTCCAAATAGTGTCCTGGACCAGTCACACAGCATACTGTCAAGGGTATAATGACACGGTATTTAGCTTCATAAATATTCATACAAGGGGTGGGCATTCTTTTAGGACTGGGGACAATCCCTCTCTTTTGAGAGGGATGCATACTCAGTGTCTTGGGAAAATAGGTGAAGTTGTTATACAGATGGGCAACACTACAATTTTCTGTTTTCTTAAGTTTCGGGGTAGGAATGTGATTTTTTCCCCTTTGTTTTTAGAAATTGTGTTAACCAGGGGTAACCAAATTTCCAAAAGGAAAAATACACTAGATCTTGGCTTCAAAAATTTATACAACCTCTAGATGGCAACAGACCTGCCCACAAAATTATAACTCTTTGCTGCCATCTGGTGCTGTTTCGGTTTCTTGCAGTTCAAGCATGCTTGTTCACTTGTGGATATCTGAGTTGCAGTGAATGACAAATACTGGTCATTTTCTATGCTTTACTTGACTGATCTGGAGTGGTATGGCATTTTTCCTCTGAAACCAGGATATCTGAGCCCCTAAATACACTGCATTTTTTATGCATGTTTCCACCCCAAAATTATGGAAATGTCCATCCAATGTTCAGCTATTGTGGTTGTGGGGATTCCAGAGATAGAATAAAGTTGTTTGAGAGTTCCAACTCCTGTAGTTAAAGTTGCCCAATCCTGGTTTAATCCCTTGAATTTCAAAAAACAACTCACCTGGACCTCCATCCTTTTCTGAATGGATGCCAGGATGGAAGAAGACATTTTGCTGTAGGCTTGCTCTTTCATCATAGGTCACTTCAGCCACATAGGATGCTGGGACAAAGATGGGCCTCTTCTGCTTGGGCTGGCCGAACCGCTTCACCTGCCACCAATCCTCATTGGCCTTGTGCACAAGATGGAAGATCTCCCCTTCCTCGATAATCACCTGCCTTCCATCTTCAGATTTGTACTGATAGTCATAGAGAGCCTGCAGCACCACACTGCCTGGAGAATCCAGAGAAGATTCGCTTTGGGGGTGATTGAACCCTTCCAAGAACCGCCTCCGACTTGAAAACATCTTGCCAAGTCAGGTTGATCTGAAAGAGCCGGGAACTCTGGGCCTCAGCATGCTAACTTTTCACCTGTGATGAAAATAATTGCAGCACTAAATTTAGATGTGGTGAAAATGTAACTGATGTACAATGCCAGTAAACTAAATGCCTTAGACATTGTGACTTGTTAGGTCTGAGGATATTATTCAAAATTTTCTAAATTGTGGATTATTTAGTAGGTAAAATACTACTAGACAATACTGATTTGTGTAAGTTTGGACTACTAAAAATAAGAAGCATACTGAAAGAGTAAATTTTTCCTCTATAATCCAATGTAATATCTTGTGATGGTAACTCAAAAAATAGCTGAGGATGAATCTCATTTTCCCAGGAAGAAAAAGGATAGAAAACCTTAGTTAAACACAGATAGTCCTCCATTTACAATCACAACTGAGCCCATAATTTATGTTGCTGTGAGAAATTTGTTAAGTGAGTTTTGTCCCATTTTACGACTTTTCTTGCCACATTTGTTAAATGAATCACTGCCCTTGTTAAATTAGTAACACAGTTCTTAAGTGAATCTGGCTTCCCCCATTGACTTTGCTTGTCAGAAGGTTGCAAAAGGTGATCCCATGACCCTGGGACACTGCAACCGTCATAAATGTGAATCAGTTGCCAAGCATCCGGATTTTGATCACGTGACCAATGCTTCAATGGTCATAAATGTGGAAAATAGATGTAAGTCACTATATTCACTGCTGTTGTAACTTTGAACAGTCACTAAATGAACTGTTGTAAATCGAGGACTACATGAATTGCAAACTTAGACTGACTTTCTTGATTTATTGCTACAAAAACTATCTGTGGTAGAGTCAGTTTGAGTTAGTGATTAAGGTGCTGGCTTGGAAACCAGGACACTGGGAGTTCTAGGCTTCTGAGGCATGAAAACTAGCTGAGTGATTTGGGGCCAATCATTCTCAGCCCAACCCATCTTACAGAGTTAGGGTTAGGGTGAAGTTTTATGAATGTGAAGAATAAACTGTCAGGCATTTGGCATCTTTTTAATGAAGAAAAAAAAATTAATGGTGCAGAAAGTGCTAGACTATGAAAGGAAAATAATACTCAGAAGAAAGTAGAGCCAGAAAGAGTTAGTAGTTCTATAACCAAGAAAGGAGTAGCTACATCTATCTTCAGCCTCAAAAGTGCTTCCAACTATTGGACTCTTTTCTCAGACATTGCATGCAGTGGTGAAATCCATTTTTTTTTACTATCGGTTCTGTGGGCGTGGCTTGGTGGGCAGGCAGGGAAAGGATACTGCAAAATCTCCATTCCCACCCCATTCTGGGGCCAGCCAGAGGTGGCCTTTGCCGGTTGTCCGAACTACTCAAAATTTCCGCTACCGGTTCTCCAGAACTTGTCAGAACTTTTCAAAACCTCAATATTCCTGTATCCATGGATCAAGTGAAGTCACGAATGACTTTTCAGGAGAGCCATCGGGTTAGGAAAACAATCACAGTATATATATATATTTACCTATGGGTTAATTCTTTCCTCTCCCACTTCTGAAGAATCTAAGTCACCAGAAGCACCCAAGTAGCTGTTGTAACAGGAAGCAACAATGTGCTTGCATCTTCTTGCAAAGAATGAACACACAGTCATATTAAGCAGAAATGGTTCCCGGTGGAATTTGCTTGTGAAACAGAATCAGCTGGGAGGGAAAGCAAAGCTGTCTTCACCCAGCCCGCTGGGAGTTCCTAATCTTGTTCTTGAAAGCATCTCTCAGAGTCTTTTTGCCCTCCAAGGCAAAGCTTATACTGACCCAGAAATTACCCTTAACGCAGCAGATCATCTTCAGAACCAGGGAGCGACCAACTCTGTAAAGATCACTCTATCTTCTGTATGAGGGGCCATTCCACATATGAATGATCAACTTTTGTGATCAAGAACTGGTAGGGATTTCACACTTACAGACCAGGGGTGAAATCCAGCAGGTTCTGACAGGTTCTGGAGAACCGGTAGCGGAAATTTTGAATAGTTCGGAGAATCAGCAAATATCACCTCTGGCTGGCCCGAGAGTGGGGTGGGAATGGAGATTTTGCAATATCCTTCCCCTGCCACACCTACCAAACCACGCCCACCAAGCCACACCACACCCACCAAGCCACGCCCACAGAACTAGTAGTAAAAAAATTGGAATTTCACCACTGTTACAAGACACAAGAACTCATATGATATACAGGGATGCTACATTTAAAAGAGTTTATATAACAATCAGATGGGAATAAGAGTGCTGTAGAAATGAAAAACAAATATTTAAAGTAAAAATAACTCATTCTATAAAGTGTTTTTGACTAAAAGAACAAAAAAAAAAAAAAAGAAAGAAAGAAAAAAGGCTGGTGTGATGAACTGGCCAAGCTGAACTTTAATCTCTTTGCTGTCCTTCTTTCTGGGCCTTTAGATTATTGTCCCAAAGTTCAGCTCTAGCTATACCATTAAAGAGACAAGTTGAAAAAGCCAGGGAGCTTCAAAATATTGTCTACTGTGGTAGCATTGGATTTGCTTTCAGGACGTGGTAACCTTGGCCAGTTACTGAAAGTGGATGTAAAACGGAATTCAGAGGTGATCGTGTGGCTAGTTACCCTTATGTCACTTCTCAGAAGAAACATGTCTGTCTTGTTGCATTAAAAGTGCAGGAGAAAGAAAGCCATAATCTAACAAATTATATATGGGTTCCATGTTTGAAAGCAAAGATACTACTCAGAACTCTTGAGCTTTCACTTCAACATTTTTCCTAAATAATTTTTTTCCCCAATCAATGCACAGCATTGTCTCTACACTGTTCTTCTCCAGTCCTGATTGTCATTAGGGAGATGCAACACAAGATCATGCTGGCAGACTTCAGGTCTGACAGCTAATTGAAATACCCTTTAATGTCACACCACTAGCCCCCCAAAGGTGTCCTGAAACATGTTGGGAACTTCAAATGATGATCTCTCTTCTTCCAACACATCTCCCTGCAATAAACAACAC
This sequence comes from Arizona elegans, assembly GCA_022577455.1. NCBI lineage: Eukaryota > Metazoa > Chordata > Lepidosauria > Squamata > Colubridae > Arizona > Arizona elegans. The sequence continues at coordinate 19,035,499 of JAKOOJ010000003.1, forward strand.
TTATTCATCTGGATTGAGAAGCTTAGGAGACAGTGATTCCCACTCTCAGCACCATTGATTGACACCACTATAACATGCTTTACCTGCAGTGGTGGGTTGCCCCCGGTCGAAATGGTTCTATAGAACCAGTAGTGAAACCGGAGGGAGACTCCGCCCACTGACCCCAATGTCATCAGAACGCTTCGCTTGCGTGTGCAGCCCCATTACAAACTGGTAGTAAAGGTAAATAGAACCCACCCCCTGTTTACCTAGGTCGGTCTTTGAAGATGCCTCAGGAGCTACAATTGATATAAAATGCCTCAGTCAGAATGTCTACAGATGAAAGCAGTTATTTTAGCATAATATTAATTGTCTGGATGCCCCAATGGTTACCAATAAGTGTGAGAGCAGTGGTGGAATTCAAATTTTTTTACTATTGGTTCGGTGGGCATGGCTTGGTGGGCGTGATGTGGCTTGGTGGGCATGGCAGGGAAAGGATACTGTAAAATCTCCATTCCCTCTCAGGTTAGGGTTGCCAAGTGTCCACTATTTGAGCGGAAAGTCCGCTTTTTTCACATTATGTTCACTATTTTTTTTCACAAAATAGTGGACATTTTTTTTATTCAAAAGCTTTATGATGAAATGGTACGTAATCTAAAGCTGTACAGTCTAAGAGAATAAGGATAGGAGAATCGCGTTTTGTCTTTTTTTTCATAAGTTAGAATGAGACAAAGATATCCATTGAACTCGATTCTCCGAAAAAATTAATGATGAGATTAAAATAAAAATATATTATAAAATTATGTACAGTTCACATTTTTAAAATGTATTGTAGCTTGTGTCGACTGACCTAAAATGGCGTGCTAAAATGTTTGTAAGAAAATATATAATTTATGGACACTGAAAGTAACGAACTTAGCAGAAATGGTGAAAATTTCAGTGTATTTGAAGGACTATACACAAGAACGATACATATCGGAATGGAGAAGATGGATTGATTATATTCAAAATAAGTATCAGACAAGAAAATATCAAATAGCTTACGAATGAATGTTAAGTTTTAGAAGTATTATGTTACCTATAGTGGAGTTAAGGTTTCAGGGGGGGATTTTGTAGTCTAAGGATAGATAGGTTAATTTAGCTTATGATTGTTAACTGAAATACCCTGTATTTTGCTCTGGGAAGTCTGGGGAGGAGGGTGGGATGTGGGAGGGAAAAGGGTGGGGGGAATTCTGGGGAAAAATCTTTTTTTCTGTAAAACTTTTCAATAAAAAAAAAGAAAAATAATAATTTAATTGTAATTTTTTTTAATTTTTTTACTACTTAACCACCACCACCACCCCTGCTTGTCCGCTATTTTTTGGAAGCAGACCTGGCAACCCTATCCCCACTCAAGGGGAAGGATACTGCAAAATCCCCATTCCCTCCCCACTCCTGGGGGAAGGATATTGCAAAATCTCCATTCCACCCCACTCTGGGGCCAGCCAGAGGTGGTATTTGCTGATTCTCTGAACTACTCAAAATTTCCGCTACCGGTTCTCCAGAACCTGTCAGAACCTGCTGAATAGCACCCCTGTGTGAGAGCCACGTTCTAGATCTTATAAGCTATCCAACAGCTCTTTCCAAGCTGATGCCCTGAGATACTTCAAATCCCACTGTCTCGGAGCAATACAAACTGTAGCTGTGTCTTGATGCTCCTAAATGCTATTGAAATCTCTGAGTATATGCAGCTTGGGAGAAAATGGATTGAAAACATGCAAGGCCAGATGGAAGGACAAAACAATCTTTAAGCATTCCTAGTTATTCTGACTTCAGATGAAAGCTTCCTGTTTATAAATTGTAGCCTTTTATTGTTTCCTGTTGAACAGAATAGAGAGTCAACTGAAAAGTGGCCTATTCATCACCGCTTGAAGGATGACTCAAAATTGGGCCAGTTTCTGTTGATCTTAAGTGCTTTTTTTTTTTTTAGCTTTCTTGCCATTTTTAAATGATTTATATAATTGATTTATATGGCCACCCATCTCTCAATAGTGATTCTGGAGGCTTGCAACATTTAAAAACACACAAACCATAAAACATAGTAGCAGATGCAGCATCCAAAGAATTGGACCAGTCTAGAATAAGGACATCATGGGTTCCTGTTAATACTCCCTTCCCATAGATAACATCCATAGGAAAAGGCCAGTAGTGGTATTCACTTATCTTTGCTACCAGTTCGCCAATGGGAGTGCGCCACCTCTACACTCGCAGAGTGTCCATGATGACACGCGGGTGGGTGGACAGAGCCTCCTACCGCCACCGCTACCAGTTCACCCAAACAGGGGAGAACCAGTAGAATCCCACCACTGGAAAAGGTCCTTCTTAAAGTCCATCAGAATTGAGCTAATCTAATCTTGGGAGCAACAATATTCAATACGACAGGGACAACAACGTAAAAGACTTCCGGGTCCTGCAAAAAGACATTCTTTAGCCAATATATTATATACTTGCATGGCAAGGGAATATGTTGAAAAAGTATAGTAATTAAGAGAGCCAGTTTACTGTTGTGGTTAAGGTGCTAGCCTAGAACTAGGAGGCTGTGAGTTCTAATCCCCGTTTTAGGACCAAAAGCTAGTTGGGTGACCTTGGGTCAGTTGCCCTCTCTCAGCCAAACCAGCTCAAAATGTTGTTGTTGGGGAGAAATAGGAGGAAGAAGGAGTACGTTTGCTGTCTTGAGTAATAAAGATGGGATAAAAATTAAATACATATATATCAGTGGTGGGTTGCTCCCGGTTCGCACCGGTTCACAAGAACCAGTAGTAAAAATTTTTAGTTCGGAGTACCGGTAATAAGATTGGCTGGCCACGCCCCCGAACCAGTCCCTGGCACAGTTGCCACTCGCTTACGCCGCCCACCGCATCATAGGCTTTTTTTTTCTTTTACTTTTAAACGCATTTTTTCTACAACCTCTTCGGCTGAAAAAATGCTTTAAAAAGTTAAAAAAAAAAGCCTCTGAAGATCGCGCGGCTCAGCTGAGATCGTCAGAGGCTTCTGAAAGCATTTTTCCTGCAACCTCTTCAGCCGAAGAGGTTGTAGGGAAAAAAATCCCTTTAAAAGCCTCTGGCAATCCCAGATCGTCAGAAGCTTCTAAAAGCGTTTTTTTCTGCAACCTCTTAAAGTTGTACAAAAAATGCTTTTAAAAGTAAAAGTAAAAAAAAAAGTTGGTCACGCCCACCGTCACATTACCCCCAAGCCACGCCCACAAAATAAACCACGCCCACAGAACCGATAGTAAAAATTTTTAGAACCCACCCCTGATAGATAGATATAGATATAGATATAGATATAGATATAGATATAGATATAGATATAGATATAGATATAGATATAGATATAGATATAGATATAGATATATAGTGCCACCACTGTATAAAATAACCTGGAGATATTCTGGAATACATTAATATTTCATGGAAGGAAGTTGCTTTAAAACAGAATTTGGAATTTGTGAAAAAACAACCACCTTCCCTTATTGAGCTAAACTCCCAGCATTGGGTCTTTGCCAATTAGGGCTGCTGGGAGAAGTCTTTCAACAGCATTGCAAGGTTCCCATTCCTTGATTTGAAGACTGATTTTATCCGTCCAGTTGCTTTCCAGTTCTTCTATCTTTATCATATATTTGCATGCACATCTCAGAAACAGTGCATTCACACATCACACTAAAAAGAAACCAGACATGTTATGTTATGATTTCCTTTGTTGGGTCAATAACATTTTATATACTTGTTAATCACCCTTATACCAGGGGTGAAATCCAGCAGGTTCTGACAGGCTCTGGAGAACCAGTAGCGGAAATTTTGAGCAGTTTGGAGAACCGGCAAATACCACCTCTGGCTGGCCCTAGAGTGGGGTGGGAATGGAGATTTTGCAATATCCTTCCCCTAGGAGTGGGGTGGGAATGGAGATTTTGCAGTATCCTTCCCCTGCCATGCTCACCAAACCACGCCCACCAAGCCATGCCACACCCACAGAACTGGTAGTAAAAAAAATTGGATTTCACCAACTTTGGCCCATTTCTGTTTGCAGGGGTTATGCGACAAGTAGTAGATCTGCTTGAAAAAACATATGTGAAAGACAAATCAGAGCTGCAGCCCTAGCCAATCCTGAATCTTTCAAGATGGAGTCCAGCTTTCAAAATGGAAACTAAGCCACTGACAGTTAAGGTGGCCTTAAATTTGAGGAAGACTGTCCTGCATCAACGAGTCTACAACAGATAACTCTTCTTCTACAGCTCTTTCGGAATGTTAGCTGACCCCACCACAACCCATTTCTGCTTTTTGACAACCAGTCCTCATGAGAAAATATGCCTTAGAAAACACTAAATCATGGAAACGTTCTCTTGTTGAGGAGAACATAAAAGAAACTTCAGCTAGAAATAAGAAAGATTGCAAACTCCCACTTCCTTGTTTATTTCTTCTGCATTTCCTCCCATATCAGAGTACTGCATTCATTTTGTTGTCTTGTTCAGAAGCCCCATTTTCCCACCGCCACTGCCTGCCCACCTAAAATGGGAAGCCCCATTCCTTAGCCAGTAAGAAAGGAGGAATAGAGTATAAGTTCAATTAACAATCTACAGAAAAGAAAACAAAACTGTAGCCCTACTATAATAAACTTCTCATTATCCCAGAACAGTTATGTTTACCTGAGTCCATCACACAATGAGACAGGTGACTATACTGGAATAACAGCTTGTTATTTCAGTCTTGGACCCATTCCGTAGTCATTCTTTTCATCTTTCACAGAAATGGAGAGAGAATGGAGAGGTATTTCCCTTCTTTAAAAGCATTTAGCGTACAAAGCATAGGTACCACACACATCCGCTCTCAGAGAGGTGAATAGTTTCCTGTGGGCTCCTGCGTTGCTTATGTGCACCACAAAGCAGGAAGGAGGCTCCATTGCTGAATTGCAATACTCTCTTGCAAACAGAGAAACTGTCTTTATTGTAACATTTGTGCATATAAAACATATAGCCTTGCAACAAGTGTGATCTCGTTTAGATCAAGAAGACAGCCATTTCAATCCTAGGCACAGCAGTAAAGGTACCATAATCAGAGAAGGTTATGTCTAAGTAAACCCAAGATTATATGACATGGATGCAATTTATACATACCACCTTGGGTGTTCTGCTTCAAACTTATTTTTAACTGAACGTGCTTCTAACCAGATGGACCACAGAACATAAATCTTAGCTTGCTTGTCAGTTACTCAATTATCACTTCTTGATGTTAACCAAATTATTTCGCTTCTCAAAAAAGCTACTTTATTCATTTTTTTCTACCCACTGCTAAAATTCCCCTCTTGAAGCATTACCTTACACTTGTGACTTCCTGAGTTTCTATGACAGGGGTGTCAAACTCGCAACCTATGGGCCGGATGCATCACACACTGGCCACATGCACCCCCATTTTAGCAAAGGGGTGGGGAAGTTGCAATATGTTACGTGACAACAGGAGTTTGACACCCCTGTTTTATGAGGTAGTATAAAAAATTAAAAACTGACCATATTACATTTAAAGAGAGGAAATGTAGTCCTCATATAAAAATACTAAAAAACACTACCAGGTATTTGTTTTCTTTTAAAAATCTTTAGGCTGCCTTTAATACAAAAGCTCTTCCAAGATACATTATATCACATTATATTATACTGTTATCTATTTATTTATAAATAGATATAAGTTCACAATATAAGATTGTAAGTTTAAGATTGTGTCTGTTAATTTTTGTATTTAATTTACAGTAATTTCCTTTTGATATCACTGTGTATTCACATGCTTTCTGGCCTACTGATGGAATAGACATCCATCTACAAGGTTATATCACCATTACTATGGCTATATTTATTTCTCTAACAAATGATGGTTATTATATTGCTAGGGTCATTGCCTCAGCCATAAAAGTTTATTGATAACTTTGAATTCCTAAATGCAAAGTTGGATAAAAATCTAATCAATAAACTTGCAGTCTAATATTGCCTGTTTGGCTTCTTTAGAGATTAAGAAACAATTGATATACAGATACTGCAAAACTATATTACAAGTCAGATTCCAGGCCTTGAATTTACCAGAAATTTGCTTCCAACTTGGGTTTGCCAGGCTGAAATTAACCTACTTTGGCTACATTATGTGAAAACAGATCTCTGGAAAAAAAGCTATAATATTGGGAAAGGTGGAAAGAACTAGTATGACAACTAAAGTGGAAAGACTTAGTTACAGTGGCAAAGGGTGCATCCAGTGGTGGGATTTAAGTAATTTAACAACCGGTTCTCTGCCCTAATGATTTCTTCCAACAACCAGTTTACCAAACTGCTCATAAAGTTAACAACCGGTTCTCCCGAAGTGGTGCGAACTGGCTGAATCCCACCACTGGGTGGATCACTAGAGAAACAGGTTAGGGGTAGATCTATACGATCAGAGTTGACATCACAGCATCTAATCAATCTAGTTACTAGCAGTTTTGCAAATTATAAATTCCTGTTAGGATATTAACTTTATTAATCCAACTGTAATTAGAAGAGTGTGCAAGCTTTCTGGTTTTTCATTACTCTTTCTTATGCAACATTCGAAAATCTTCGGAACTTCAAATTGATTTAATAAAAAAAAATCTTGGTATTTTTTTCTCCTGGGTAAGCTGCTTTCAGCTTTATACTTAAATTACTACTGCTGAGTCTTCAATTGATAGTAGCTTTACTATTTAACTACTTAAATCAGTGTCAGTGTTTCTCAACCTTGGTAGCTTGAAGATGGGTGGACTTCAACTCCCAGAATCCCCCAGCCAGCGCTGCTGGCTGGGGGATTCTGGGAGTTGAAGTCCACCCATCTTCAGCTTCCAAGGTTGAGAAACACTGACTTAACTGTTACAAATTTGGTCCAGATTTAGACCTAACTTGTTCTAGAACTATGGATTTCACATTAACTGCATTTTTGACGTTTTATTTTATTTATTTTATTATTTAACGTTTTATTAACGGCTTTATTATCCACAGGAGTTAATTCAACACAACTAGAGACAACACATGACGCCGCTCTACCCTTCCGCAAACAATCTGAGTGTAGTATTATTACGCAACATCCGGTTTTCCCTTTTTTTTTTTTGCCTCGGGCCTCATCCTTCAAAACTTCCGGTTGGGTAGGCAATGCGTGCCGGGATTGGTAGTCCCAAAGGGTGCGACCTTGGTGCGCGGCTGAGGGAGAGAGGATGTGCTGGAGCGCGCAGGCCCCAAAGTGGGCGTGAGGCGGGTTGGGTGGGAGGAGGGACCCGTTTCCAACGGCGACGTAAGGCGGGAGAGGGTGGGGACGGGGAGTGAGCCTTAATGTCAGGGCCGGCTTCGTTGCATCAGCTGGGGACGAAGCGTGGCTGGGAGGCAGAGGGAGGACGAAGCATGAAGCTGTGCCTGAGCGAAGGCAGCCTTGGTGGGCTGAAGGTCTTGGCGGCTGCCAAAGCCACCGGCGCGCCCGTGGAGGTGCAGTGGCTTCCGCAAGAGGGTGAGTGCCAGGAGGGCGGTAATTCTCCCAAGAAACGGCAGCTTTTCCTCGTAGGGTCCACCGGGCGTGCGAAAAATCTTACTTTTTTTTTTTTTTTTTAAATTGCAAGATCTCCAATCCTAGAGATCTGGGTATTTATTTGACCTAAAATTCATGGCAGCGAGCAACAGAATTAATAAAGTATTTTTTCCCCTCGTCTTTAGGATTTTTGTTTAGTCCTTTCTCTCTTTGCACCCACTATGTCCTTTTAATTTCCCTGCTCCCTTATGACTTCCCGTGGTTTTGGGATGGACTCTGTGCACTTTTGGGCTTTCTGAACACATGGATGAGAGTGGAGAATCTCAACCTGCATTCGTCATGATTCACTCGGAAGTAGCAAGTGGTGGATTGATTGGGCTAAATATAAGTGAACTTAGCAAGTGTATTCCCATATATAAGTTTATAAGGAAGAATTAGAATTGGAAGGGATCTTGGAAGACCACAACTCTCTACTTAAACAGGAGATCCCATGCCATTCCGAACAAATGGCTGTTCAGTTTCTTCTTATTCATCAAGTATTTTTGAGGGGGTGGCAAGACTTTTCTATTTTTCTTTCCTGTCATCTCTTTTTGACAAGGCCTCCATATTTAAATAGTAGCATCGTATGGATAGCATTACTTGGTCTGCTGTGTGGCTGCTTGGGTGGTTTAGGGGTGGAGAATTTTTGGTGGGTGGGTGGGTGTCTGGGGATTGTCATGTGTGTTGGGCTTGGTCTCTGGGTGTTATGTGAATTTCGTTTTATGGGTATACTGTGTATATACGTACAATGAATATATATATATAATCTCCGGTGTTTTCCCGCATCATGTTAAATAAGTTAGTTAAAATGTTTAAAATTCTAACTTATAAATAACTAACTTATTTAACATGACGTGGGAAAACACCCGAGATTTTAATTTTTTGCATATATACACACCCACGAAAACTTAAGAAGACATATATGTGTGTGTGTCTGTGTGTGTGTAGAAATTTGATAAACCCTTATGTTTTTGTTTTGTTTTTTTAATTTGATTTATATGCCGCCCTTCTCCAGAGACTCAGGGCGGCTTACAATGCGCTAAGCAATATGTAGTAATTTTTGCGTTAGAAAACAAGTTTGCCAAATTTGGGGGCAGCATTTTCAATCTTCAAGAAGAAGGAAGAAAATTGTCTTTTCAAGTAAAAGTAACCATGTTCTGTCAACCCTCTGCTCTGTATGTATGCACAGCATAAGCACACACTGCTGCTATTATGTCATCTTAACACATGCTGTATTAAATAGGATCAGATTTGGGGATGCAGATAAAATTTCTCCCTAATTTGTTTTTCTTCTTCTTTGATAGCTCATGTAGTACCATTCCTTACCCATCCTCAACTGCCAGCTCTACAGCTAGAAAATGGATCCTTCCTCTTCTCCACAAATGTAATTTCTCAGTAAGTAAAGGAGTGTTGATAATTCTGCTTCTAGGGTAAACGTCTAGCAAAACCTAATGTGATTGTAATGCTAGATAAACACTAAAGGCACGTAGGAGCAGCACTGAATTAGAAGAAAAAGGGATGCTAATAAAGGATCATGTAGAAACTGTCTTTGTGCTACATAAACATTTGGGTTATAATTTGGAAAGCTATTTTCACATGTCCGGCTACCTATTGCTAATTTTCCTATAATGTCAATCAACCTAATGCATACTAAGTGATAGAGACTTGGCATCATTGCCAGAATATTTAATGTGATATTTTTTTGCCATAGAAATAGATTGTTGTAATTCAAGAGATTAATAGCAATTTAAGAAATTAATATATATTTAATATAAGAAAATGCAGGGAGTCCTCAATTTACAACCACAACTGAGCCCAAAATTTCTGTTGCTAAGGGAGACAGTTATTAAGTGAATTTTGCCACATTTTACGACTTTTCTTGCCACAATTGTTAAGTGAATCTCTGCAGTTGTTAAGTTAGTCACACGGTTGTTAAGTGAATCTGGCTTCCCCATTGACTTTGCTTGTCAGAAGGTCACAAAACGTGATCAGATGACCCCTGAACACTGCAACTATCATAAAAATGAATCGGTTGCCAAGTGTCTGAATTTTGATCACATGATCATGCAGGGATAAGTGTGGAAAAACAGCCATAAATCACATTTTTCAGTGCTGTTGTAATTTCAAATGGTCATTAAATGAACTGGGGTAAGTCAAGGACTACGTGTATGGAGAATCAAGCATGATTCTCTTTCCTCAGTACTGCCATGACTTCTGTTTCCATCACCCAAAAGGTGATGGGAAATTGAAATAGAGAAAGAAGGTAAGGGTGCCTTTTCCTAGTCTCAGTTCTTTGGAGCTGGAAGAAAAATCTTCTGCTCTGCCCACACTGTCCTGGTAATTGATTAACTTGTATAGGGGATAACAATGGTATACATTTTAAAACCTCAGCCAATAAATGTTATGTAGAGCTGCCTCTACTATGAGTCAACTGCCTCACCAGCCAATACTAGAAAGCAGAAAGTACAATGCGATATTGTTGGTCGCAAGCTGGACAGTTTTGTTCTTAACCTACCTTGCTGTTCTTGGATAAAATGAATCATTTTGGGCAACTACTGCAGATGGAGTGTGGTGCATGTAGGACATATTGCCCTTCATCTCAGGTAGCAGAGTGTCTTGGATGGCTAATGAGTGGTCTTTTTCTATGCCAATTTATAGGAAGGAAGCCAGAATGTATGTTTTTTTTAAAAAAATAACACTCATGAGGAGTCTTAGATACAGGACACATTACTCCCTACTGACTTTCTACTATCAGTATAAGTAATGGGTGCACCTGAAATTGCAAAACTAGGTACAGGTAGTCCTAGATGGTACTGGCAAGTTGGTCATTAAATGAAGTGGTTGCTAAGTGAAACCACTCCTGTACTTACAATCTTACTTCAAATTTCCTTTGCTTTACAGACTTTGTAAATGCAAGGTCACAAAATTACTTTTTCAATATCATCGTAACTGGGAAAGTTTGCTAAAGGAGGCAGTCGTTAAACAAGGACTGTATAGAAAGTGTCAGCAGGTTGTTGTCTCTGGATGTCCTTATTTGGCTTTAAAGCTAAATGGGATTAGACCTAATGAGTATTTGGAAAATGAGCACATCAAATAGTGGCAGGGTAGACTGGAACTATATATATATATATATAAAAGCCTCCTGGCAGTGGGAAATGTCTTTCTTAAACCTATCAAGGAAATAGATACATCTATAGAGTCACAAAGAATTTAGCTCAAGAGCACCTAGACATGGGAAAGAAGCATCTTTTGCCAGAAGAAAATAAATCTAGAGTGGGGAGTGCTAATGTTAATCTCTTGTGAGATAGTAAGACCTCATGGTAGAACAAAGGCACTTTTACAATATTTTTAAGTCCTTGGAAGTGCATTGCCTGAGAGTATTCATCCCCTTCTATTTGTTTATCTTTTAGATACTTTTTCCGCTTATCTGGAAAAGAAATAAGCAGTTTTAGCAATGAGCAGAGTGATTTTGCCAATCAGTTTTTTGAATGGGATATAACTGAGCTAGAGGTGAGTACAACAGCCATGTAATTGGAGTAGCCTGGATAAGCCATTTTTCTTAAAGGGAAGAAAGTGCACTTTTTGTTCAAGCGGTGATTTAGATTATGCCCAGCTATATGAGTGAACTATGTGGAGAAGAGCCAATTGATACCAGAGAACCTATGACAGGTATAGTATGTTTCTTTATAACATTTCTTTTGCCAGTGTAGGATGGATCACTTATGATCACCTATGATTATCACTGTGTTGTATCTTACGATTTCCTGTCTCCTCCCACTCATGACTATAACCATGTTGCTTGTATTTTTATTATTTATATTGTTCTGTTTGTTTCCTAGTATGATTTGATTGCTTATTAGTAACCTATGACTATCACTAAGTGTTGTATCTTATGATTCTTGATGAATGTATTTTTTTAATTTTTCCTTTTATGTATACTGACTGAGAGCATATGCACCAAAGACAAATTCCTTGTGTGTCCAATCACACTTGGCCAATAAAGTGTATTCTATTCTATTCTATTCTATTCTATTCTATTCTATTCTATTCTATTCTATTCTATTCTATTCTATTCTATTCTATTCTATTCTGTATTAGGACAAAGCTATGTTTCTTCCTGTAGCCTTTACACTATTTAACTTAGTGCAGCTCTTTTCTCTTTGGAGTAAAAAGCAGCATTTTATTTAAAAGAAAGAAATTAAGATGTGCCTCTGGTTGCCATTATGTTGGAAGCTGATATTGCTTCCTGCCCCAACAATGTTTCAGTTCATTGATTTCATCAACTTCAGTGGGATTTACTGATTGCAGGTTATAGCTCATGTTTGTCTGCCTGGCCCACCTAGCTAGCAAACTCATGAATCTGAATCATATTGAATCATACTGATTTGAGGAAAAACACCTTTAATGCTAGTTAGAGTGAAAGCATAATCTTGAACTCTATAAAAATAAATTGCCAAGCAGACTTATAATGAAGTCAGTTAAAGTAAGAGCTTTGAAAATTTTCCTTCTCATAGCTGGGCGATAGTCCAGTTCTTGGCACTTACTGAATACCTCCTCTGCCTAGTTCTCATTATCTTCCATACTGGTTCATACAACATACTAAACCAAAACTAAATCAACTATGCAGTGATATACTGTGTTGAGTGAAGAAATCCAGTGACACCTCGTGCACTGCGTTAAGTGATCATGAGGTTTGTGTGGTTTGGCCTTAACATGCTTACTGTGAAACTAAGCCATTTGTTGGCCATGGTTTATGGCAAACGGGGGAAATATTTTAGTGCTGGAAAACAACTAAAAGTTTAAAAGCATGCGATGAGCACGCTCGCAAAATGGCTGCCATAAGTGTATCTTTTCTTTTATATACACTGAGAGCGTATGCATTGAGACAAATTCTTTGTGTGTCCAATCACACTTGGCCAATAAAGAATTCTATTCTATTCTATTCTATTCTATTCTATTCTATTCTATTCTATTCCATTCCATTCCATTCCATTCCATTCCATTCCATTCCATTCCATTCCATTCCATTCGACTTACAAACATCTTACATATTAGAGGACAAACTACTTCTCCACCCTATTTACCTGGGATATTCTCTACCATTCTAGTAAGGTCTTGTGAGATCCAAAGATGTTATTGCAAATAAAGTGCCAGAGACTTTGGAGAAGTCAGTGGATGGGAAATTAGTGGTACATGCTGATGCTTGTGGCATATTTACTTATGCCTAGTTTATGTCTTAGTATAACACATGAACTCAGACAGTGAGATAAGGGAAAAGCCATATATTACATTGCTTAGGCCCTTTCCTGATTACCATTCTATTACTATATAAGTGAAAGAGAGAACACTAAGAGAGTTTGGGGTATGTAAACAGTCAACATTAGAATGGGTAATCTGTTTGTAGGGAGAAATGGATAGGTGCCTTGAAGGCACCACTAGAAGCAGATGAAACTAGATGTTAAGAATCCAAAGTTTGCATGTTTCTTTTTTATCCATACAATTTTGTGATCATATTGGGCTATTGAGTTAGGTGTAGAAGTCTAATAGCCCAATGTTGTTGCTGTGTTTTATTTTTTTTTCTTAAGAAAAAGCCAGTATAGTGGTTAAGACATTAGATAAATTGTTAGATTAGATTGGAAAGACCCAGGTTCAAGTCTATTCCCATGCAAGGTCACTGGGTGCCTTTGGACTGATCACTTACTCTCTCAGCCCAGCCTACTTACAGGCTTGCTGCAGAGAAAATTGGAGGAGGAAGTCACTGAGTTCCTGCAGGAAAGGTGGGATATAAATGTGATAAATAAATATAACAGTATGAATTTACTAAGATGATTGGAGCAGTGACAAAAGACAATAGAAGGAGGATGAAGACCAATTAAAATTCCTCCTTTTCCTCTGCTTTGTCTGCAGCCAGCTTTGTCTGCAGCCTTGTATCTTCATGTGGTACAAGAAAAGAAAGGAGACGATGTTTTGGGCATCATTCGGAAGCCACTGGATTACCTTGACCAGATTCTTACCAAAAAGGGTACCGCTTACCTCACTGGGGTAAGTAAAAACCTCTAAGCAGTACTTTGCAATACTGACATACAAGCTGAGATGTGGGAGAACTGAAAGGATACCTGGTTGTTATAAAATCTTAGCTTTTTGTAATATTGAATTTAAAGCACAGTACAGTTAGGTTTTACATGGATTATATCTGCATAAAAATGTTACCCAGGATCAGAACAGAACATGGAGAACTGTAATTCCTCTCACGCCTTCCTTGCAGCTTTTGAGATTTTCCCAAGCATTGTGTATATGGGGAGTTACTTCAGTAAATTTTAAGGATTAATAACTATGTCTTAAGAAAATTAAGAAAAAAGAGCTGAAATCTTCTGGGTACTTAACCCCTGTTTTCATGGTTAAAGCAAAATGTATATATCCAAAGTCTAATTAGTGTAGGGCAACTTCTTACTTCTTTGGGGAATGCCAAGGCCCTTGATAGGTGAAGTGATTCTCATCAACAGAGTAATCTTTTCAGAGAACAGATTTTTAGTCTATTTTTTTTCTTTTTTGGTTCTTGTGCGAGACAAAGGTTTCTTTCAAAGATGGATTAATTCCTGTGAGAATTTTTTATTATTACTACTACTACTACTACTACTACTACTACTAATGATAATAATAACTTTATTGTCATTGTACGTTTATACACAGTATACCCAGGGGTGGGTTCTAAATTTTTTTACTACTGGTTCTGTGGGCGTGGCTTATTTTGTGGGTGTGGCTTGGAGGTCATGTGACTAGGTGGGCGTGGCTAGCTGGTCAGAGTCATTTCTGGAAGGTCCTCACACTTACGACCAGTCCTCGCACTTACGACCCGACTCATTTGTTTGCTTTTAACACTGATCAGCTGTAGGACGGCCCTTTGAAGCCCCGCGGCAAGAGTTTAAACAGTTTTTTTCCCTCTAGTCATCAGCTGGGACTCAGGAGGCAGCAATAGATTGGGGTTGGGACCAAATAAAAGGTAAAAATAAGGTGGGGGGATGGGGGTGGGAGGGCGGGGGGGAGAACCGGTTCGGTGATGTCATATCGTCACCGCTACCGGCTCGGCCGAACCGGACTGAACCGGGAGGAACCCACCACAGAGTATACCCATACAACAAAATTCACTTAACACCCAAAGACCATGTCCAACACACATAACAATCCCCAAACACACTCCCACCTACCACAATTCCCCACCCCTAAACCATCCAAACATCCACACAACAGACCAAGTAATGCTGTCCAACAGCTCACTGATGGTGGCCCTTTAGTTCATTGTTGAGTGCAATTATAGCTCTGGGATAAAAACTATTCAGAAAATGTGTGGTCCAAGTTTTAATTGTTCTGCCAGAAGGCAACAGTCCAAAAAGATTGTAAGCAGGATGGGAAGAGTTTCTGAGAATGTTATGCAACTTCCTCAAACAGCGAAATTCGAAGATGTCGTCCAGGGCTGGTAACTGGAGCCCGATGATATTCTGGGCAGTTTTAATGATTCTCTGTAGAGCTTTTTTGTCTGCTACAGAGCTGCTCCCGTATGTCAGGACACTCTCAGTGGTGCTGCAATAGTAGGACAGAAGTAGATGCTGAGATAGATTTATCTTCCTGAGCATTCTCAGGAAGTACAGCCTCTTCTGTGCCTTCTTCGTACAGAAAAAGTAGTAATAAGTAAATACAGTAGCTTTTTTTTTTTTTTTAGTTTTTATGATCTCATTTTGTTATCCTAATAGGAACACGGTGGCTCATGTAGGTTAGGACACTGGTTTGGAATTAGCAAGCCTGCATTCAAGACCAGAGTACTGCCTTGGGGAAGGGTGAGCCCTTGTTTTTTGCTCCAGTTCCTGTTGGGGACATGAAAGGGGCCCGCAACTGGGCATCCCCCAGGTGACAGTGATGTCACCACCTAATCCTTTCAACCCAGAAGCGTCTCAATGCTTCTGACACAAGTGTGATGCAATCATAATTGCAGGAAGACTCCAAAGATTCCCCAAAATAAAGGTTTAGGGACTCATGTATAGGTGCAGATTGCTCACCTTTGTTCCAGATCTGTTTTCATAAGGAAAAAGCACTGGAGTATCCATTAGGTTTTTTTTTCTTTACAGAGTTACTTCAGAACTAATTTTATTGTTGTATATCATCTTATATAAAATCAAATTCTGGAATGTGTAAATAAAAATTACCATATGTTATATAAAGCCAATTAAACTGAAGTAGTCACTGCTATGCTAGCTTCTCTTGATAGTGTTCATGGTGGTGAGAAGAATTTACATGTGTACAAGTTTCTATCTTGAATATTTGGGAAATATTTTTTTTTCTAATGCAAGTGAAATATTCAAGTTGCTCCTATTGCATATCCAGACTGGACTAATTTCTTCTGATTTTTTAAATCCAGGATGTTGAGTCAGCTGCTGATATTGTCTTATGGGGATCTCTGTTTCCTTTGTTAAGAGATGATTCCTTCTTACCAAGTGAGTGATGCCCACAGTTTAATTCAGCTTTCTCCAATCTGATAACCTCCAAATTGTTGGGCTTCAATTCCTGTTATCTCCCAAAGTTGGGAACGGCACAAAGATGGCTTTCCTGCTTTGACAGGAGGTATCAATGTCTGCTTACCATTTGGCTGCTAATTTACACAAGCCATTTTTTTGCTTTTCCTTTATCAAGTCATATTTGTTGGAGAAAAGCTCCTTTTCTCATTTTCTCCTTTCCCTAAATATGGAGGTACCCAGATAATGGCTAAAATAAAGTCCCATTCTCCTCAAAGAAAAAACAACAACAACAACAATCCTGTTTTTGGAAAATGTCTTCTGTATCAGGCCATCATCCACAGGATCCTGTGGGATGATTGCATTGAAATGCTGTCCTGGGGCTGTTCACCTTTGCTGTTGAATCTGCAATTGTGAGGGAAGACTAATAGTTGGGAAACTTTCTTTTTGGGGACGGATTGTATGCCCTTGCTGACCTTTTTCAGCAACTCCTAAATGTCCTGAAGTTTAGAAAAGGAGCCTTGGCTAATTTTTGAGTTCCCTTTGGGTTTTCTGGAAATAACCATCTTCTAATTTAATATTCAAGATGAGCTGAAAGCTCTTAGGAGTTGGTTCCAAAACATGAACTTGAAGGAATACTGCAGAAAAGCAGTGGAATCTGTATGGACACCCAAGGGATTGCTGGAATTTAAAGCCTATCTACAGAAACATCCTGCTCCTAGTTTGGCTTTTGAGAAATCATCTACCAATGATGCCAAGGTATTCATGCTACATTTCCTATGTGAAACAGTTGTTTTGTTCTCACTTAATACCACAGAATGTTAAGCCTCTAGCCTAATAAACTGCAGGTCATTTTATTACAGAATTCCTTGCAGTTATCAATGTAGTGAATTAAGAAGAAAGCGAGACTACAAATACCCAGCATTATCTTGGATGGACTTAGCATACATATACTTCACAGACTCAAGGGATTCCATACTATTAAACAGTGACTTCAGCAGTTTTTAAATTGGATTTGAAATGGGGAATACTGTGGTTTGGGAAATAGGTGGTCCTGTATAGGCAAAGGATGATATCAGCCATTTAGGATTTGTTTTGTTAAACAGATTAACCCTCAAATATTACTGCATTACTTTGGGTAGTGGGGAACGAAGTAGGCCAAGGGAAGGATTCATGCTATGGTTGCTGTTTTAGACTTTGGTATTTCCTGGCAATTACCCATGGTCCATTAGTAACTCATGGATGTTGGTTGCTGAATATCAGACATCTTTACAGGATGTTTGTCCTTCTCTCTAGGAAGAGGAATCGGCCCAGCAGCATTTGTCTGATGTGGAGATTGAAGCCATTGCTGAAATCTGGAGCAGAGGACCCGCCAGCCTTCCTAGCCCCTGGAAACCACAGCACCCTATGTAAGAATCTTGCTGGGCTGAAATGTCCTTATGATGGTAATGAGGGATACCAAAGAAGATCTTAAAACAGAAACTCCCCACCCCTGTGTGTGCATGATGCTCTCTTCCTCCCATCTTTGGCAATTTTAAACTAATCATTGCTATTTATTTCTTTAATGGTTTTTATTGGTTTTTAATCATTGTTTAAAAGAGTCGCTAGAGTCACCTCCAGAAGAGACAACAGCATAAAGTTGAATAAATAAATATAAATGGCTCACCTTTTCTTTTGTCTCCTAAAGACCCAAACAGCGAATACACACATTATATATGCTATATCTAAATCTATCGTGGGAATTGTCAGTATGAAGAGTTATTTCCCAACCTTAACATTATCAAAACACAGGCATGTAATTCCCTATAGCATCCATTATTATCTGTCTCAATGACATGGAAACTTGTAGCTTTCTGGATATTGTTGTATTATAATTTGATAGTTGGCAGTGCTGACTGGAACTGGAGTTTCGGCAACGTCTGGAGAGCTGCAGGTTATTTACCTCTTGATGTTTACTAATTTCTCATGGAGTTTCTGCACAACTTTAGAAGTTAAAAGCCAATTCTTAAATTATTCATAGCATTGTGATCTGCAAGCTTATGAATTTGCAGAAGGCCAATTTTGCCTAGAGAGAGTTAACCTTTCTAAATTGCAGATGCTCAGTATATTGCATAGCTTTCCCCACCTGCCTTACCTCTCCTCCACCCCGTCCCACCTCAGTTGTTTGAGCAAGTTGGAAATCTAAATTTATCTCTGAGTTCATTTGTCCATCCTCCCCAGATTGCCTGTGGAAGGCATGAAGAATGTGCTAATCACAAGTGCGCTGCCCTATGTAAACAATGTGCCTCATCTTGGCAATATCATTGGCTGTGTTCTCAGTGCTGATACCTTTGCCAGGTAAGTAAAGCATCTCTTTCCAGGCACCCACACTCAGGCCAGACTCCTGGTCCATGTGAACTTATAAATTATCGTCACCGTGTGTCTCCGAATTCTGCCTTTGCCATATTTGCTTCCTAAGATTGTGCCTTTCCCTGGAAATATTGGATGTGAGTTTTTTTGCATAGCAATAATGTGCTCTATTGGACTGGCTTTTATTTATAACATTCATTAGCTGCCCATCTTAACTCAGGGTAACTCTGGGCAGCTTACAATCATAAAATGAATGATGGTCCAGACAACATAAAACAAGGTCCTATGAAACCTTAATTTATTTATTTTTAACCTTTATATATTTTAGTATTTTATGGTACACTACCCAGAATGCCTCTCTGAGGGAGATGGGCGGTTTAAAAATGTGAGAAATAAAAATAAAAGAAGATCATAGAAGACCTTGGTTCTTTTTGATAGCAATAAATCTGCTTTTTGAAACAGGTAGCATTTATTTTTTTTAGATACTGTCGTCTACGCAACTGGAACACCCTCTATATATGTGGTACTGATGAATATGGTACTGCCACAGAGACAAAGGCCATGGAGGAAGGACTGACACCACAACAGATCTGTGATAAATACTATACTATCCATGCACAAATCTACCAGTGGTTCAACATCTCTTTTGACTACTTTGGTCGCACAACCACAGCCCAACAGACCACGTAAGTGTTGCAGTTAGAAGAATTGTCAGTGAGGGGGAAAGACACGCAGAAATGAAACAACATTTTTCTCTCTCCTTCCCTCTCTGTCTTACAGTCTTCGGGTTACCTAACTTTTGTATTGTACCTGCAATAAAGTTTGTCTCCTGTTTTGGAGCTGGCCAAAAGACTGACAGATGATTGAAGGTAGTTTCTGCAGCTAGTTTCTGAAAGTGTGCAAAGATGAACACTTTGAATGTTCAGAGTAAAGAATGGCCATTCATTTGAAGCATTTTCAGGTCATCTCTTGGCCAAAAGAGCTCCAAGCATAGTCTTGACATTATCAGAGAAGAGTAACTATTGCCAGTCACAAAGTTAGTAAATGACTGCCCAATTCTGGCAAGTTGTATCATCTTCGGTTTGTTATCTATTGTGATACTTTTCCTTGAGCCACTAATGATTAGTGGACACTTGTTGGAGGCATGTAGCTTCTTTATCAAGCCAAATTAGGGGATCACTGGGAGCTAATGGATGAAAACCTCAGAAATGTCCATTGCACACACTGATTTGGGATGTGAGTTCTTTCTTTGGAGTAAACTTTGTAGATTTCATTCATGGTCACCAATGAGGATATGGCAGGACTGAAAATGATACAGATCATCATACGCCCTGCATCCTCTGTTCTACGTTGGCCAGTATGAATATAATTTTCACATGAGGCTATGTTTCTGATTTATTAGCTTCTTGGTCAATTGCAAAACATCCTGTTTTCTGTAAATAGATGCCAAAAATTTGTCAAGATTTTTATTTTTACCACTTTTATCTCCCAGAGTTGGGAGACTTTTACCACAAGACATAATGATAAGCTGAGACATGTAAACAAGTATTTATTGAATAGCTATAGTTACACTAAATCAAAAACAACCCATGTTTCTTGAATACAAATAAACTTGATCAGTTCTGGGATTTCTTTGACTTGATTTACTCCTCATTCTAAATCCTAGACGACCTAACAGCCAATTTTATTGCCCTTCAGTTGTTTTAAATTACCAGGCTGCTGGGTGCAGTTACTGAGAATTTCATTCCAGAAGATTTGGAGGGCATTCAGTTACCCATCCTTGCTTGTATTATTTGACTAGATCATTTTAACTGAGCCTATTAGCCTTGCCTTGCTAATAGGAATTCCTACCTATTAGAATTCCACCATGTAAACACTAATAAACAACTTAATTAAAATGAATCACAGCTCAGTACTAAACCCAGATATATTGTATTGTACACTGCGGGGCACTCATCCACTCAGTGGCAACTAACAATAGAGCCATAGAATTACACACTGCAGATCAACATACACTGCTGGATATACATCCGCATGAAATAAGGCCTTGATAAGATCAGAAAGAGAGATTTTGGTTTCAAGGCATGAGGTGCTTTGCCCACCCTCCAGTCTACCTTCCCACCACTTACTAGTGCAAATGCAAATGAACTTGGCATGTCAACATTATTTGGAAACTGAAACAATTTAAGGACACACAGTGCTTTGCTGTCACAGGCGTTCATGTTTCTGAGCTATTCTTTACACTTTTCAAAATATTTGAGTGAAGATCAGAAGCCGTTCCTTACCTCTCCCCTTCTTTCACCCTTCAGAATAGCACAAAGCATCTTCCAACAGTTGCTGGAGCGCAACTATCTCCTGAGAGAGACAGTGGACCAGTTGAAGTGTGAGAAATGTGCGAGATTCCTAGCAGACCGCTTTGTGGAAGGCATCTGCCCTTTCTGCAACTATGAAGAAGCCCGTGGAGATCAGTGCGACAAATGTGGCAAGCTCATAAATGCCACTGAACTTAAGGTATTTTTTTTTGAAACATTTACAGAAGCCTGAACCTGATCTTCAGAATGGACTCTTTCCCAATAAGAGTTCATGAAATCCAAGTCATCTGTTCTACTGAAATTTCATTAAACTAGATAAGATCTCCTCTCCCTTTCCTGAGAGGAGTACAACCATTTTGCTAGTTCATCTTCCCTTTTCAGCCTTGGGAAAAAAATCCCTCATGATTATGAACTAAACCATCTTGGAAATGTTTGATTTTTGTTTACCCAGATGTTGTGATTTTGTAACCCATGGTTTATTGACTGTAAGTTATTAAGCCCAGAGGGTTGTGATTTATTCAGTAAACCATGGTTTAAAAACCCTACCCTAAGAGAATGTATGTCCCAGGGCTTATACGATACTTGGACCACATGCTTTTCTTATAACAAATCAGAATCAACCTTATTGTACAAGTCAAATCTAGCTTTAATTTGTGTAGTGAATCTATATCAGGTATATCCACATTGACAATTATTTACAGTAAATTTCTCTTGTGACTGGGGAATCCAGCATGCTGCAATCAAAGTGAAAGTCAGATAAAAGCGAGTATGTATCTTAAATCTTCAAACCTTGCAATACAGTAAATACGTTTACTTTTATTCACAGTGAGGTCCAAACTATCTCCAGGTCCTGAGATATTACCACCATTGTGGAAATGTTATATTTTTGAGTCTTTTACTTTATTAGATTTCTTGGATTTTATTTTCGCTATTGTAGCTTTAAGAAGAACATCTTTCCCTTGTTTCCCTTTTTCTGTTATTTGCTGTGTTGCTTATATTGAAGTATTTCTTCATGGTCACCTATAGTTTTACAAAAGGAAAATCATAACCCATATTTATCGTTCTTATTATTATTCTTCACTTGATTTTCCTTCCCTGATTTTTCACTGTTATTTTAACACTTCCTAAACATTACTGGATCCTTCTCTTAAGAGATACTTAAGAGGTTATGTCTCTTACCAGGAGCTCAGTTAAAATTGACCAAACAGGCAGTATCTGAATTTTGTGTGTGTGTACTGTACTCTTGTCAAAACTGGCTTAAGGGCCTATAGCTTGACAGGTATTATGACTCTTTTGTTTAACATTATCCTTATTTATTACTAATAGCTATCTTTTTTTACTGCTGAAGCCCATCAGGATGTTCCCTTGTTGTCATATTTAATAATCTCTTTTGTTTGCATTGGCCATTTAACTTCAAGTTTATCTATGCACAAGAAATGTATTTAAGATTGTACTTAAAATGTTGCAATAAGAAGTATACAAGACAAGAGAGACATACGAAAGAGACATACAGACATACAAGAGAGACATACTTGTATTGGGCTGCTCCCAATTCCAGGATTTTAAAACAAAATGTCATTTCCTTTTGCTCTGCCTGCATTGCTGCTAATTTCTTAACAATATCCATTCTATCCATGGGCCTAACTACAAAATATTGCTTTGTTTGATGTGAGCAATCTCTGTGTAGCATAGTTCTGGATAGTTGGCTTTTTTCTTTAGCTATAGAGCTATATTGCTGTGAAATGTAGTGATTCCATTTAGATAATTGGATGAATAAATTATTTCGTGATTATTTCGTGATGCGTTCTTCTTTCTCTTCTGACAGAAACCAGTATGCAAAGTCTGCCAAGGAACCCCTGTTGTGAAATCTTCCCAGCACCTCTTCTTGGATCTACCCAAGGTCAGCCTCTTGTTCTTCTCCTGTCTTTAGAAGGCAGTGTTCTGTGATTCTTTGAATTAGCATGTATGGCAGTGATAAGCTGTCAAAAAACTTAGATTGAATCCAGATCAGATAGAAGCGTTCTTCAGAACAAGAAAATGAACTCTAGAATTGAGCAGATGGTTGTATTTATTGAAAGGATGAATAAATAATAAAAAGGAAGACACTGAATGAAACAAATTAGCTGGGTAAAATACCACTTTGCATGATATTGTAAAATCCAAATACACCTAGAAGCCCAAGTTTAATGTATAAGTGGAGATTGGAAAGAGATTAGAAAGAATGGAGGATCAAGCATGTATTGTTTCATAAGTAGAAGCCAAATTGAGTCAAGCAGTTGTCCATAGCCATGTTCATCAGAAGATAAAACATTACTAAGACCAAAAATTTCCAACACACTGGACTCTTAAATGTGCTATCTTGCAAGAGATGCTGTGATTAGCATGAGGGATGTGGTCAGTTGCCACATTGCTGGGATAGTAGGGCTGAACTCTTCAGCTGGATTCATTCAAATATTTATTCATTCAATATACACATTTTGAAAAATATATACAATGTACATATGACATGATTCAATAAAAGGTGTGTTGGAAGAATTAATAGTGGCTTCTAATTCAGTAT
This sequence comes from Arizona elegans, assembly GCA_022577455.1. NCBI lineage: Eukaryota > Metazoa > Chordata > Lepidosauria > Squamata > Colubridae > Arizona > Arizona elegans. Next base: position 19,058,780 of record JAKOOJ010000003.1, read on the forward strand.
TCCATATAAGAAACTGAAGAGAAGTAGCTAAAATAGTTACTAATTACTTCTATGACCTTTGGAATGTGGAGTAGTACTATATTTGGTTTTTGGATCCAATTTTGTTTTTTGTGTAATATATATTTCTAGTTTGTTTTGCATTTGGGCACAAGTGAGTCTTGGACCCTCTATGCACGGCAGGAGAGAAAGTTTCATATGCGCTGTCTCCGATGAATTCTTGGCATTACCTGGCAAGACAAAGTTCCAAATAGCGCAGTCTTGGAACGTGCTGGAATTTCTAGCATGTATACACTATTGAAACAGCAACGTCTACGCTGGCTGGGGCATGTCATGAGAATGGCTGATGGTCAGATTCTGAAAGATCTCCTGTATGGAGAATTAGTGCAGGGAAAGCACCTCAGAGGGAGACCACAGCTGTGATATAAGGATATCTGCAAGAGGGACCTAAAGGCCCTGGGAATGGACATTAACAACTGGGAAACCTTGACCTCCGATCATTCAGCTTGGAGGCTAAAGACGCAGCATGCCCTTCTCCAATTCGAAGAGACACTTGTTCGGCAGGCTGAGGCAAAGAGGCAGTCCCGGAACCAGCAAAATCTGGGGGCTGGGCAGGGGACAGAACGTATCTGCCCTCAGTGTGGAAGGGATTGCCACTCTCAAATTGGCCTTTTTAGTCACACTAGATGCTGTTTTAGGACCTCTTTCCAGAGCATGATACCATAGTCTCTTGAGACTGAAGGATGCCAATGATGTTTTGCATTGGGGCACAAAATTGATGTCTCAAGCCTTAGAAAGGTTCTGACAACTATGACAACCTTATATTTGGGAGATTTTAAAGGGTAAAGGAACAGAAAAGGATGAAAATTTTCTGTCCTATCCTCTCTGCAAAATGTATCCTTTCTGATACATTTTTGATATACCTTCTATTAGATACTCGAATACTGTATTTACCACAACTGAGCATGTAATGTTTTTTATGTATAAGGGTATGTTTATCTTTAAATGCTATTTTTTTTATTTTACTTGTTACTCTGAGTAGTATATAAGCATTAAAAGTACAAAAAAGAAAATGTTAAAATTGATTTAAGCAGAGATGTGATATTATTTGCCTAGCACTTGTATCGTCATGGCACGTGCTACATCCTGAAATATCATAGCCAGAAATCCTGTTTATTTTTTTAAACCTCTCAACAACTAGTTAGAAGAGAGTCTGGAGAAATGGTTGGCTGTGTCCCAGTCCAATGGGGATTGGACCCCCAACTCAAGACACATCGCCCGCTCCTGGATTCGGGATGGCCTCAAACCACGTTGCATCACTCGTGACTTGAAGTGGGGCACACCAGTTCCACTTGATGGCTTCCGTGAGAAGGTGAGGAATGGGACAGAGAGAGACATTTTTTGTGTGATTGAATGTCACACTGTTAGACATAAAATGTGAATAGCTTGGAAATAAAGTTCACCCAAGCCTTATTTAGCAAACCAGTAGTTACAATATGTAAATTATAGTCTAGAGCAGAGGTCTCAAACTGGCGGCCTACTGGCCGATGCGTCACGTGCAGGCCACACCCAGCAGACTCTGCAAAGGGAAAAACACCGCGATACATCATGTGATGCCAACAGGATGCGGCGAGTTTGACACTCGTGTTCTAGAGAATTGAAGGTCTGTATAGAACATCTATTTTGAAGTAAGTTGGAGCAATAATACCATAATGTGAATTAATTATACTTACCCAAAAGAAAGATAAGGCACCCCCAGTCATTACCCTTAAGTTGGAAGTGTACTGTACACTTGTGCATTGTCTTATTTTTCAAACTAGAGGCATATGCTATTGAAAGGGAGAACTGGCTTCTGCCTCACTGAGAATGCAGAGTCTAGAAAAACACTTGTGAAGTCTGTGGGTGAAGAGCCACCTCTGTCCGGAAACTCTATATGTTTTAATTGGGAGTCATCATCTTCCCTCAGAAAATATGGTACTTAGCGAACTTTCAAAGTTACGCGATCAGCACCCCCTAGTATTTAAGAACGCCCCTCCGAACCTCCATTTTGGCCTGCAAAGTGCTGGGCAAGGCCTGTGCAGGCCTAAGCGGAGCTCCGGAGGGGCACGTATGACTGAGAGGCTGGAGAGGAGACAGCTTGCTAGATCTTCGCACAGTAAGTGATCCAGTGTGGCAGGTTGGGGTTGGGGGGAAGCAGTTGTGGGAAGCATATTTCAGTGGGTCAAGGAGGTCTTAGATGGTCTTAATCAGGTGGCCTGTTCCATCACTAGGCCCCCCATGGCCTTCCCCACCCTGAAACATCTCATGTGCACTTAATGAACCACACATTCGATTAGCGAATGTGTGGGCGAAAGCAGGGGTGGGTTCTAAAATTTTTTTATTACCAGTTCTGCAGGAGTGGCTTATTTTGTGGACGTGGCTTGGTGGGGGGTGGGGTAATGTGACAGTGGGCGTGGCCAACTTTTTTTAAAAAAAACTTTTAAAAGCATTTTTTCTACAACCTTAAGAGGTTGCAGAAAAAAATGCTTTTAGAAGCCTCTGACGATCAGGCAACTCAGCTGGGATCGCCAGAGGCTTTTAAAGGCATTTTTTTTCTACAACCTCTTTGGCTGAAGAGGTTGTAGAAAGAATGCTTTTAAAGGCCTCTGACAATCCTAGCTGAGCCGCGCAATCATCAGAGCCTTTTTTTTTTACTTTTAAAAGCAGTTTTTTGACTGAAGAGGTTGTAGAAAAAATGCTTTTAAAAGTAAAAAAAAAAAAAGTCTCTGATGAGGTGGGCGGGTAAGTGAGTGGGGACTGGGCCGGGGACCGGTTCAAGGGCGTGGCCAGCCATTGTTATTCCCGGTTCTTTACTACCGGTTCTTGCGAACCGGGAGCAACCCACCACTGGGCGAAAGGAGGGAGTGATCCCATTCAAGGAACGAGATTCATTCCCATGAATCCTTGGGTTACGAGTGGAATGGGCAGGCTCCATTACATTCGTAACTCAAGGGTTACTTGTAATTAATGGCCAAGAGATGTGCAAGTGGTACAGTATGAAGCCCAAATCTCAACTGCTTATGCAGATACTTCTTTTTCTGTTCTCTGTGGGTCTATCTCTATGTGTAACCCCTTCCCTACTTTTAATAGGTATTCTATGTTTGGTTTGATGCTCCAATTGGCTATCTGTCCATCACAGCTAATTACACTGACCAGTGGGAGAAATGGTGGAAGAACCCAGAACAGGTGGGCTGATCCAGTCACTTCTTTCTGAAAGCTGATTCCTTTCTTTATATCATAATATATATTTATATGTATAATACTATGAATACATCTTTACAATATTTATAATACTTTACCTTTTTTATTTATAATATGAAAGAATATATCGTTATGAAATTTTCTGTATTCATTTATATATCTCTGTAATGTGTATAATATAAATAATTTTGCGGCAGGGAAATAAGCAAATCTTCCATCTTTCTAGTACATAAGCTCTTCTGAGTATTAAACACGCTCACTATTTAAGAACCAAAATTCTTCTTAAATTCTTCAATTCACCTTAGCAAATTTCATGAGATTATTATGAAGTCTGTAGCTTCTTAAGTCTATTTTTTAAAAAAATTAATCATGATAATATGCTGTCACAATCATTAGTCATTTGAGTCTACAAAAGATGAGTGGGAGTTGTCAGAAGGTCGAGGTAGAAGTGTGCCTTATAGCAATAGCACTTAGGCTTACGTACCGCTCCATAGTGCTTTACAGCCCTCTCTAAGCAGTTTACAGTGTCAGCCTATTGCCCCCAACAATCTGGGTCCTCATTTTACCAACCTCGGAAGGATGGAAGGCTGAGTCAACTTTGAGCCTGGTGAGATTTGAACTGCCCAATTGCAGGCAGCCGTCTGGCAGCAGAAGTAGCCTGCAATACTGCACTCTAACCACTGCACCACTGTGACTCTTACGCCATGTTTTCACTCTTTCTTCTTTCCCTTCAGATTCAGCTTTATAACTTCATGGCCAAGGATAATGTTCCCTTCCACAGTGTTGTGTTTCCTTGCTCCTTGCTGGGCACTGGTGATAATTATACCCTGGTCAACCATCTAATTGCAACAGGTAATTTCTGTAGTGAGAGAATTAACCACAACCCTCATTTTTCATTCCTGGTTTCTAGTCTTGTTGGGTTCCTTAGAACAAAAAGTTGACCAATTGCATTCCCTTTCTTCAACAGAGGAACCCTGACGGAGTTCCTAACTTCGCCCTCTTTTTTTTCCCTGTAGAATATTTGAACTATGAGGATGGCAAATTCTCCAAAAGCCGTGGTGTGGGAGTTTTTGGAGATATGGCCAAGGACACAGGCATTCCTGCAGACATCTGGCGCTTTTACCTGCTCTACTTGCGGCCAGAGAGTCAAGACAGTGCCTTCTCTTGGAATGATCTCATGATCAAAAACAACTCAGAGCTGCTAAACACCCTTGGCAATTTTATCAATAGGTAAATCTGGGCAAGAGAAGAATGGGTCCATAGTGTGAATTCAGTACAACAATGTGATAGCTTCGTTTTGAGTACAGGGTGAGCTAAAGAGCAGTATTTTTTAAAAAAATCAGATTCAGGCAAACTATTTATTAGCTAACTGCAAAGGCCAGCCTAGAGTTAGGATGAGGAGTGAAGCAGCACAATAGGAAGAAGGGTTGAAATTGAAAAGACCCTGTGCGTGTGAAGGAGGATTATTTTTTCCATCCTTTTACTTTGTCTTCAGGTCAGTAACTTTTTTGGGCTCATTTTATACCTTATGTGCAGTGACCCATGTGGTTCTCTAATTCTGAAGAACATCAACATCTCACATAGATGGACAGAATTTTATAAAATGAATCGGTCAATAAAATGAATAACACAAAACCATCCCCTAACAAGAAGACATATTAGCAACCATTCGTGGGCAAGGTTGTATTGTGTGATAGTTTGGTGTTCATGTATGAGATTGTTGAAAATTCAGAAGATGTAGTGACGTTATAAAATTTAGGGCATTCTTTGAAAATTTCGAGAGACAATTTTGCAAAACACCAATCATTGTCCCAAAGGTGCTTTTTCAAGAGGCAACTGGACTCTCTCGTTTTTCTTTGAAGACATTTCACTTCTCATCCAAGAAGCTTCTTCAGCTCTGACTGACTTCAGTCAAAGCTAAATGTCTTCAAAGAAAAACCAGAAAGTCCAGTTGCCTCTTGAAAAAGCACCTTTAGGACAACCATGACCTGGATGACTGAGAATCTCCATAGACATTCAGCAATCATTGTGTTGCTCATAGGAGTTACATGTAGACATTGCTGTTTGTCTAAACTTAATGTGTTGAGGATGAAAAGGAGAAATCAAGACTCAAATGGTCAATCCCAAAGAGGAAAAAGAAAACTTACTTTGGCTAGTGCAAGAATTTACTAGGTGGAAGCATTTGGAAAAAAAGAAAAAGGAGGGGGGGGAGAAGCACTTTGCTGTAGAGTGCCATACTAGTTAAATCTCTGTTTGTAGTAAATCCTTTTCTGGAGTGAGAGATCCAGATGTACCAGAACAAGTCCATAGCTGTTAGCTACAGAATATGGATTAGGCAGTGTCAAGTAACCAATGGATCAAGTCAACCGTGTGTAGACATCTTTCATTATTGGACTGTCTGGGAGTTGCCTAGATGGGTTGATTATGATAGTTGGAAATAAAAGATGAGAATGAATCTAGCTTTCTGTAAACTTCTAATGCACCAAACTTTAATGTATCCTCTTAGCTCTCTTTCTTGTCTTTGCTTCCTTTTTCAGAGCAGGGACTTTTGTGTGCAAATTCTTTGGGGGTTGTGTCCCTGCCATGGACTTAACCCAGGATGACAAGCGCTTGTTGGCTCACATCACTTTGGAGCTGCAGCAATACAACCAGTTGTTGGAGAAGGTCAAGTACGTCCTGGAAATCTCCTAACTCTAGGAGCTGTGTAATCTGTAGCTTAGAAAAAAAACCTTTCCTGAAAGATATGCATGAATAACTACAGTGGTAGAAGTTCTGAGAAAAATGGAAGACTCGTTTCTATCCTCTCTGTTTGTGGGGAGTCATCTGAGCTATAAATTGTCCCAGATTGGCTCTGAATGTGTGAAGTAGCAACACAGTAAGTGAATAGCTAAAGATATTCACTGAAGATATTAGACACTGAATATCTAAATGTTTGTGAATGCTGGTTTCATAATCTTGAAAACTTGAGATGAGATTACGATTAATTTATTCATTTTTTTATTAGTAGTTCAAAATTAAAAACATTGGACATAATTTGCATATTCTTTATTAGTTTGCCTGACCAGAAATGTCCAAGACAACATATTCTAAGTGGCTGCTTGAGAATTTGAAAGAAGCCCAACAAATTTTACTGGAATGTTTGCATGGGTAGGCTGCTCAGTTTTGCCAACTATTTCTCAGCAACAGGGAGTAAACTGCCATTTTCTTCCTTACCTCTGCTACTTTAACAACTTACCTCTTGTTTTTTTTTTTTTTCTCTCTCATAGGATTCGTGATGCCTTACGCAGCATCTTGAATATTGCTCGCCATGGCAACCAGTACCTTCAGGTCAATGAGCCCTGGAAATGCATCAAAGGCAATGATGCAAATAAGTGAGTGTCTGATCCTGGGCAAATGCTATTTTGTGATGATCTGCTTCAAGCAGAACCAACTAAGGGAATTCTCCTCCCAACTTTGGGATATAACTTATTTGAATTAGGTTAGTTGTTTGGGGGAGAAAAATGCATTGGCTTCTCTGCCTTTATTCCTGTGAGCTGGGTTTTATTTTCAGATATTTATTTAAATATTGATTTTTTAAATTTGTATCCTGCCTGATTATTTTTACAAATAACTCAAGGCAACGAACATATTCAACATACTTTCCTCCTAATTTCCACGCAACAACCACAGAGAGAGTGACTGTCCCAAGATCACCCAGCCAGGTTTCATGGCTAAGGACTAGACCAAACCTTCAGCGTTGTCTATTGGATGTTGCACCATTTTCTTGGCTTTGCTGTTTTTTTTTTTACTTCTTAGAGATGTTTTTTTTTTCTTCTTCCTAGAAAACGGGCAAGCACCGTGATAGGGGTGGCTATAAACATTGCAAGCTTGCTATCAGTTGTGCTGCAACCTTATATGCCCAATGTGAGCGCTGCAATCCAGGACCAGCTGTGCATTGCATCCAGCTTTAATGTTGTGACCAATGACTTCGTCCGCACTTTGCCAGCTGGACATCAAATTGGCACGGTATGTGCTGTGGGATGGAAGCCATGTGGTAGGTGATGGAAACAGTGCTAAGGACCAGTTCTCCCAAATACCCGAAAAAAAGGATAAATAATACCAGCTTAGATGCAGTCAGGATTCATATAAGAAATATTGTTCCAGATAGATAGATAGAAAGGAAGGAAGGAAGGAAGGAAGGAAGGAAGGAAGGAAGGAAGGAAGGAAGGAAGGAAGGAAGGAAAGAAAGAAGAAAGAAAACCATTTGTATAAGAATTTCATGGTCTTGAAGTTTCTTTCATTGGCTAATGTGGCTATCAGGGTTCTCCAGAGTGGTCACTATTGAGCCTGAGGGTCAAAGGGACTATCAAAGGGGTTGATGTTTTTATCACAATACTATTAGTTATAGCAGTATTTATTAAATTGTTTTCATATTTATTTATTTGTATCCCGCCTTTATTATTTCTACAAATAGCCCAAAGCAATGAACATATCCAACACACCTTCCTCCCCAAGGTGACCCCCCCAAGGTCATCCAGCTGGCTTTCACACCTAAGGTGGAATTTGAACTCAGTCTCCTGCTGTCTAGCCTGGCGCCTTAACTACTAGGCCTAGTTGGGGGTGATGAACATTCTGAAAACCTTAAGAAGGGATTGATGAGCTGAGGAGTTTGGAGATCCCTGATTTAAATCCACCCCCCCCCCTCCAAGTCTCAGTGGTATACAGTAATCTTTAATCTGGGTGAATATGTGATACTGTGAAATATATATAAATTGTTTGATATTAATCTGAATAGTTTAATATTAAACAATAGCTTAACGGTTACACAGACAGAAGTGACAGTGTTGGGAACTTAAGTTATGCCATGCTACCCTTCCACCCTTTTGTACCATTATCAAATACTGTCCACAGAATTCCAAACATTTACATGCAACTATATAAATGAGACCGGATACAGCACTCTGATGATAAACTTATAGAAAGCATATAACCCTTTATGTATGTAATTAGGCCACAAAGCAACACCCCCCCCCCCCCCCCCCCCCGATTTTTCATGTTCTTCTACATGTCATTCCAGGTGACTCCTTTGTTCCAAAAATTGGAGGCCGAACAAATTGAAAACTTGAGGAAGCGTTTCAGTGGAGGACAGGTAAGAAATGGTGGAATGAACCGATTCTTCCAGACTTCTTTGGAAGCCTTTGACAGTGAGAGGAGACATCTCTACACCTCTTCTGAGGCTCCTTAAAATAGTTGGGATGTTTTCGCTGTACCTCACAACTTTATGAGCTGGGAGATCAGTAGTCAGATGCCCCTGTTCTCTTCACGATGAGGGAGAAAACCTGACAAGCAGAGTGCGCTTAAAGCTGCTGTGTGGTCGAGAACCAAGTGCACAACCCCCATCCCCACAAAGGAAAGCCTCTTTGTCGATCGCTAGGTTGTACGCCTGCCTCCTCTACAATTCCTCCTAACTCATGCATCATAGTTACTGAAAAAAACCAAGGATGAAATCACATCCTCTTTGTAAAATGCAGATATACTCCTCGCGTTACCAGTGGCCTCGACTTCTTGTTTCACTTCATAATTGCTGAGTTGTAGTACTGTCATTGCCAGCCGGTGACTGGAAACAAGAATTGAGAGGGATTGTTCATATGCCACCGAAATGAGGAAATTGAGCAGGAGAGAGGTGTCCATTCACACAGAGGATCTTGCTACACCCCACATTCCAGCATCTCTGACCAAGGGAAAAGCAGATCTATCCATTTATGGTGTGCCTTCCACAGTCTTATGGTAGGGAACCAGACATACAACAAAGCCTTATTTTAATGAACTGGTTGGGGGAGGAGATGGCCAATCATGTCACAGATTGCATCATTTACACAATTGATGTCATTGTGTGATGACAACATTATAATGAAGCAGAATTTGATCCTTACCATTGAGGTCTGGATAATTAGGTTTCACTGTATTGTAAAGTTAATAATATGAGTATACTTAAAAGACCTCGTTTTAAAAAAATGGCCCAAAACACACAAGTTTTAAAATACTTACAGGTGTTAGCTGTTGTTAATTTATTTCCCCCCAAATCTTACATTCATCTTTAGTCTTATGAATTTTAGATCCGTAGTGATAATTTCATTACCCTTTTGTTTGCTGCAGAGAAAATTACTCATTACCTGCAAAACACTGTGGGGAGCTTCCTTTCTGGTATAAACTGATTGATCAGCTCCTGTGCTGGTGGCCATTTCTTTCATACTCTGAAAACATTTGGGGAAACGTACACTGAGATATTCTTTAAAAGTGTATTTTATTTTCAGAATGATGGAAAAGAAGTATTGCAATTTACCCTAACCTTTCTGCATCTGTGGTTTAAGTTTCCTGTTGACAGTATTTTACATTGATGCTGTTGACTGGGTTGGGATGGGCTCTGTGCCCCAAGTACAGGTATTCCTCGTGTTACGAATGTAATGGAGCTTGCCAAATACATTTGTAACCTGAGGATTCGTTGGAGTGAATCACGTAAAATGAACATGAAAACTCCCTGCTTTCGCCCACATATTTGGTAATTGAATGCACAGGTCGTTAAGTGCACATGAGCTATCTCAGGGTGGGGAAGGCCATGGGGGATCTACTGATGGAACAGACCACCTGCTTAAGACCACCCAAGTCCTCCCCCGACCCACTGAGAAGACCTCATGCTTCCCACAATTGCTTTCCTCCTCCCATCCTGCTGTACCGGGTTGCTTACCTTGCAGAGATCTAGCAAGCTGTCTCCTTTCTGGCCTCTCTGCCGTGCAAAATCATACCAGAAGCTTCCAGTCTCCATGCAAAAACGTGCTTTGAGACAGCGGGATTTTGCTGCCTCAAAGTTTCCCATTGGCTTGCAAATATTTTGCGCAGAGACTGGAAGCTTCTGGGCGCCGTGATCTCGTGCGACTTCAGGCACACATTCGCTTTAACAGAGAATGGCGGCCTGAAGTTGCATGAGATCACAGCCCCCAGAACATTTCACTCTCAGCGCGTGAAAAGCGTTTGCAAGCCAATTGGATGCTGGAAGTGAAATCATCCTGCTCTCAAAGAAACCGCAGCAGAGAGGAGACAGAGAAATTTTTGCAAGTGAGTCTGGCACAGCAGGATGGGAGAGGGGAAGCAATTGTGGGGAGTGGGCAGGGGGGAATAGGCAGTTTGAATGTTGCAGTGCCTTTGCGGTCGTTCATAAGGGTGAATGACTGCCATGGTACTGCAGTATTCGTAATTTCAGGACTGTGTCTTAAATATTTGAGGGGATTAACACGTAACTTTGAACTGTCATTAAATAAACTGTTGCAATTCAAGATATTAGTAAATCTCTCCTGTAGTTGTTGTGTCCTTCTCCTCCTTCTCCTCCTCTTTGTTGGGCAATCTGGTTTAGATACTGCTGTAGCACCTAACTATTCCTGCCTCTTTCTGGTCTTTTTCTGGTTCCCTTCTCCTCTTTTCCAGTCTGAAGACTTCCCACTGAAGCCAAAGGTAAAATTTGTTAACTGGGTAGCATTTTGTGATATAGGGTCTAGGTACTCAGGTGGGTTTACCTGTCTCCCACAATATCTGCCTGGCCAATCTGATCTGGTTGGGCTGGCACATTCCAGGTTCCTTCAGTTAAGTAATACCATCTATTGGAATCCTGGAAACAAACCTTCTCTGTAACAGCACCTAACTTCTGGGAAATACAAATGGCCCCTACCCTGTTTTGAAGATTCTTCACCCAGGGCTTTGGTGTGAGGATGACTGAAGTTTCCCTTTAACCCAGATAGTTTTCCTTTCCTCTTACCCAGTTTGTCGCCCTGCTATTTTTATCTTTTTGTTGTTTGTTCTTTTTCTTGTTTTAAACAATTTATAAATTTCCCAAAATCACTGGGAATCAGGTAACATATACATTTAAATTATCATTATTATTGACTCTCCACAAGCATCCTTTAGATTCTAGACTTCCACCAGAGAATCAAATCCTTGTATGAATTCCTGAAGTGCTCTAGCCATAATATAACTTGAATCCTTCCTCCAAAAAGCATGTACCTATGTCTTATTAACCATGATAATCATTCCTGTGTAGCTTGTATTGCAAATTCAATCCTCCTCCTCCCAAAAATGTTAAGATTGCTACAATCACACACCAGTCCTTTGTCTCTGCCTTTTACCTCAATATTGTGACAACACAGTATTCCTTTTATGGATGATGCTTAAGAAGTAGTGCATGCCCTCTTTCTCCATTTCCTGAAATTAGCTGTATTGTAATACTTTTAGCATCTGGTGCTATTGTTTTCCCTTCTTGTCAATAAGCATAATCCGATTTGGAGATCATAGAAGCATGGTGTGTAAGATATGTTAAAAAGTTGAGAGGTGTGGCTCAATTTAATAATTTTTATCTTCTTTGGCTTCTAGCAAAAAGCAGCTGCAAATATCCAGAAAACGTTGGGAGGGAAGGAACTTCAGGAAGGAGATAAACGGGTAAGACTGGATTCTGAAATGTTGGGGATGAGGCTAGCAACAAGTGTAGTTATCATTAAGCTTAGGGTTAGGGTTAAAAAATAAACTTTTTTTCTAGTTCTAGTATGGTGAATTTGCACAACATACTAATAAGAGGTTTGCTTCTTTGGACTGAGAATGTAGCATGACTCCAGCCAATCCGACTTGTAAATTTGTAGTTTACACATTAGCATGCTCTGGTTAAATAGGTGTTCTGCAACTAGCTATTCCTAACATGATAGCCGTTTTGGGAAATACCCACATTTTGTTCTCAGATGCCTGGTGACCCTAGCAATCAAAATTCTACAAGACTGGAAAAAATGACCTATGACCATTTTTCACACTTATGACTGTTGCAGCATCCCTATGGTCATGTGATTTACATTCAGATGCTTGACAATTGACTCATATTTATGACGGTTTGCAGTGTCCTGGAGTCATGTGATCCCCTTCTGACAGTCAAGGTCAATAGAAAAAAACCTAGATTTACTCAATAACTGCGTTATTAACTAACAACTGCAGTGATTCACTTAAGAAATATGGCAAGTCAAGTCATAAAATGGGGCAAATCTCACTTAACAAATTTTTCACTTAGCAACATAAATTTTGGGCTCAATTGTCATACGTTGAGAACTGGAAGACAGCTATCGTGATACCCTAATCCTTTGTTAGGCTAGACATACGTATTTCCCTTAAACGTTCATCGTACAATATATAAAATATAGCGTTTTCCATGCAAGTCTGCTTTTCTACCAGTATTATTTCTGTTTCCCTTTTCTTTGAAACTACAATAGATAAATTTTTTAAATAAGTTATTAACAGAACACATGCTGTCTGAATTTCCAGGGAAATCTTAGCTTATGTTGTTTTTTAACTTGGAATTTCCTCTTGAACAAGGTTGCCATATACTGACTGCAGTTTTGTTATCTAGGGTAACCATGTAAAACACACAAAGGCTCAGGGTGCCAGAAAAGAGCAAGTTGATGCCGTGGTCTCAGAGTTGGTGGAACTGCAGAAGCAGCACCATGTGGTAGAAGGAAAAGGGAAGCAGAAAAAGTGACCGGCGGAGCTGTGATCGCAATCAAGACATCTCAGGTTCATTTGGTTTTGTGACAATTGCTAGCAACTGTGATCCCATTTAAGTTTCTCCTTTTATTAGTCTTTTTGTGACTCCCATGAACAATTCCAGAACTTTCAAATTGTTGGGATTACACAGGACAAAATAAATACTTTATTGTTCTTTACACAAGCACAAAGCACTGTTGTACAGAACGAGACACGCAGACATTCCTCCCTGCAATCTCCTGGCAAGGACGAGAATAAATATAACTATTAAAAAAAAACAAGTCAGTTCCATAACTGCCACAGTCAGTCTCTAGAAAAGTCAGGGATCTCCTCTTTGCCTAAAATATCTGGGCCACACAGAGTACAGTTCTGCAAGGGAAGTCCACTTGGCTACTCAGAGAAAGAACGTGTTTCAAAGTAGTGTCGCAGGGCACTGATGTGCTTTTTAAGGTGTCGACAAGTGCCTCCCCCTTTCGGCATGCTGCATAGTCATTTGATCTGGAAAGGATGAAGCCCCACACACTTCAGTCCATAGCAAGGAGAAATAATTTCAGTGCAGAAAGTGTCCCAGGACCCCCATCATGTCTTTAGGCTCACCATCCGTTGGATGAGCGCCGCTCGGGTAGCTTCCACCTCAGTGGTCAAGCGCTGTATTTCCTGCTGGAGATGTTCATTGTGTGCTGTCAGCTCAGCCACTCTGCGCTCATTCTGCTGCTCCCGTTCTCTGCCCCGCTGTCTCTTGCCCCCGTGAGGCTGGCCGCTCTGCCGTCTCTTCCGGCTAGTAGACATCCCCTCGTCATCATCGGTGCCTGTCTGTGTAGGAGAGCCATGGCTAGAATCGGACTCCGCTGGTCCTGGGGGCTCCTGGCCCAGTTGCTCCAAAAGTTCTGCTGCAAGATCAGGCTCCAACTCATAGTTTCCTGTCATTAGATCCCCATTAAGCTCCAAGGAATTGGAAGTCTCCAAGTTCCACAAGAGAGCAGCACCGTCAAAGCCATCGAATTCCTTCTGAAAAAGAAACGGGAGCAAGAGACGGGTTAAAAGAGGATGCATATTGTTGGCCTCCATTCTCCAATAAGCCCCTGTGGCAGGCTGCAGAGTGGAGTTAAAAAAAACAACGTTCTTAGCTGTCAAACTGATAAGAAGGCTTTGTTTGCTGGCTGCAAGCCTGTTCTTTTTCACAAGTTTGAAAATATAGTGGGAGAGAGGAAAAAATCCACCCAGTTCTTTGGTAAGGGATAGGTGTTACATAAATCATTGTAATGTCCAATTTAACCTGAAGATTTTAGTCGTGCAGCATTTGGGATCTGATCTCCAAGAGGTGGTCTGATGCCTGAGAAAACATGAATACATGTTCAGTATCTGCTTTGCATCCAGAAGAGTTTCCTGCACCACCGTGGGAACTATAGTTCACAATCTGAGAATTTATGAAAATTCTATAACTCACAACTCCTCCTTCCTCTGCGGTCCCCATTTGCTTAGTTGCCTTGCCCACGTAGCATGTTTAACTAACCGAGTATAGGGTAAAGAGATCATGTAGTGAAACAGAAGTTATATGCAACACATTAGGGCCCTGTATTGTTTAAACTTTTAACACAGATAAAAAAATGGAACAATAGCCAACTTTGGTTCAAATAACTCCAAGACAAATTGGGAGATACCAAATTGCCAAAGTAGCAAAACTGTTTGTTACTGAACTTGCATCATCTGAGATCTGACAAAAACAACACCTCCCAAATGTACGGTAGCCAAGCCATGCCTATTACTTCCCTAGCAATATAATGTAAAGAGCATCGGCAGCCCTTGTTTAGCAACTGTCTCACACAGCAATCATTCAATTACGACGACGAAAAAGTAATTTTGTGACCAGTCCTGACATTTACCACCTTTGCACGTAAAGCAAAGAAAAGCTGAAGTAAAGTAAGTAGTCTGTTTCACGTTGCTTAATGACCAAGCTGCTGACCCCAATTGTGATTATTAAACAAGGCCTGCCGGTTTATTCCTGAGGTAAGGGGCTCTTGTGATTGGAGAAAATGGGGGATCCTATTCCAAAATTTCACACTTAGTAGTGTAGCTGGATGCTGCCACAACCTCTAGTAATGAGATTTAACCAGGTTGGTGGCTGACAGGAGATAATGAAGGTAAAAGTTTATACTTGCAGCCATGTTGGTATTAAGCCCTTGCCTCCATACGTATTTCTTGGAGTTAGGAAGAAGACTGCAAACGGATTAAAGATATCAAAATGTGATTATTATTAAAGAAATATCCCCATATCGGCCCCATCTAATTAAAATTTCATGGCATTATTTGACAGGGTCTTTGTGGAATAATAAGATGTGTTCTCTTAAGATGTCATGGAGTTTAAGAAACAACACACCTCAACAACTCAAGACATGTATTACATTTATATACTGCCCATCTCACATTTGAGTAATCTTCTGGAAGACTGGGAGTATTGCACTGAAGGGCTTGCTTCTGAACATATGACCGACCAATGAGTACTATAAATTTAGCATGGGTGCATTTTAAAATATCACCTTTTGCCTATTTTATTTATCATTATTTATTTATTTTATTTAATTTAATTTAATTTATTTTATTTTATTTTTTTATTTAATTTAATTTAATTTAATTTAATTTAATTTTATTTTATATTTTATTTTATTTTATATTATTTTATATTTTATATTATTTTATATTTTATATTATTTTATATTTTTTTATTTTATATTATTTTATATTTTTTTATTTTATTTTATTTTATTTTATTTTATTTTATTATTTTATTTTATTATTTTATTTTATTTTATTATTTTATTTTATTTTATTTTATTATTTTATTTTATTTTATTATTTTATTTTATTTTATTATTTTATTTATTTTATTTTATTTTATTTTATTTTATTTTATTTTATTTTATTTTATTTTATTTTATTATTTTATTTTATTTTATTTTATTTTATTTTATTTTATTTTATTTTATTTATTTTATTTTATTTTATTTTATTTTATTTTATTTATATGCCACCCTTCTCCAGAGACCCAGGGCGGCTTACAATGCATTAAGCAATAGCCTTCATACTTTGTATATTTATACAAAGCCAGCTTATTGCCCCCACAAACTGGCTCCTCAATTTACCTACCTTAGAAAGGATGGAAGGCTGAGTCAACCTTGAGCCTGGTGAGATTCGAACTTACAGTAATCCCAGACAGCTGGTGTTAATCACAATGCTATCAGTCTGCTGAGCCACCACTAATTCAGACTATATAAAATGGTTATATAGCTGCCTATCTTAGACCAAACTGAGGATGGCTCCCAATCAAGAATTAAACAACATTAAAACCGTAAATGTTAAAAACAAAAACCTGGCACCAAACCAAGCTTCTGACATGCAGTCACTTCATCCTATTCCAATGCTTGGGGGGGAAAGCCAAGTCTTCAGGACTTTTCAAAAGGCTAGGTGGATTATGTAAATTGTCCATCTCACATAGTGACTCATGTGTAGTAACTCATACATGACAACAAAATACATTAAAACTTATTAAAAACCACAACTAAAAAGCCCCTAAAAGACAGAATGGCTGCAAAACATACAAAGAGCACATCAGTTAACATCATATAACAGGCTTCATTCTATCATGGGATCCTAAAAATCATGTTTTGATGGTCTTCTGGAAGGCCAACAAGTTGGGACCAGCATGATTAGGGTGGATGAGGGGTGACCGACGTTCCAGCGGGTAGGAGTCATGGCAGAAAAGACAAGTCAAAAGCAGCTCAAATGAAACACTTAATGGAACCATCTTTCTTGTACTACTTAAATCTGAGTTTAGTGCAATTAGTCTATAATGCAGTGTTACTCAACTTTGCTATAGTGGAAGGCAGCCAGAAAGAACACTCCCATATGCCCACTACTCAAATTATACATTTACTGAAAGGTTACAAATGGCTTCTGAGCACACATGCTTAGATTATAAAGCCACCCTGGAAAGACCTGAGGAAGTTACAATTTAGTCAGGCATTTTTAAACGGAAAAATGTCTAATAACTCTTTGGACTTTACTGAGACCTTAACTTGAAAAAAAAAATGAAAATACTGAAAGATTAATTAACTGTAGCATTCTAGAACAAAATTCTGCGGATCATCACTTAATGGAGGGGAGCAGTGGTGGGATTCAGCCAACCACTTCGGGAGAACTGGTTGTTAACTTTCTGAGCAGTTTAGCAAACTGGTTGATGGAAGAAATCATTAGGGCAGAGAACCGGTTGTTAAATTACTTGAATCCCACCACTGGAGGGGAGGAACCATAAATGAAATAAAATACAAGGGCATCTTCCTCTTATTTGTTGCTTTCCAGGTGTGTGTGCAACTACAACTCCCCAAACCTGGCCAGCATGAGCAATTATAGGAACACCTGGAAGGCACCTGACCGGGGAACATGGTTTTATGCTATAAAGAATGTGCTCGTTTTTTAAAGGATTACCAGATCTGTTACTGATGGCAGTGGCTACATCCCTCCAATGCAGTTTTAGGATACAAAAACAGCGCAACGTAGAGCCAGCCCATAATAGAACCCAACCATCCACTTGAATGCAGGACTCCGCAGTCCTGGAAGCATCAAAGAAAAGCCAGCTGACTCACCTGCTCCTGTCCAACCCCAGAGGGGTCTGTCCTGTTGGATACATCCGAGGACAACACTTCCTGCAAGTCCTGGTACCAGGCTTCCAATTCCCAGGTGGGCACTGGTGTGCCCAGTGAAAAGGGCAGGGATTCTGCCATCATGGTTCAGAGAAAGCCACACTGCTTCTGAAAGATAAAAGTTATGGGTGCCGTCAGAAAACTGGATAACATCTCTGTAAATTGCCGTACACAACTCAGCAAGTTAGATTTGCCCTGGGAGAAAGAAAAGTTTCTCCAGGGCTCCATTTTAAGATCACCTACAACAATGGGCAAGTAGAACACCTTCTCATCTCTTATGTTAGGAAATCTTCCCTCTCGTGTTCCCAAAAGGAGCCCTTACAAATCTGCTTAATGTACCTGAGGCAGAGAAAATCCTTTTAAGAGCAAAAATTAAAAGAGAAACAGTAAAATCGGCCATGGGTTGTAGGGGGAGAGAGGGGCAAAGCAACCTCAAATTGCAATTGGGCAACACTCTTAGGAGAACCAACCAGAATGCAGGGCCTAAGAGGGCAACTAGGTTGGGGAAAGGCTGAATACCATATTAGCAAGGCAGAGCAGCTCTTCAATATCACTAAGGCCTGGGGTGGCGTCAGCCATCTTACATGTCACTTGACTGTATCTCCTAACAAGCCAGTTCTGAACTTTGCAGGACTTCTTCAGAATAAGAAATGCAGCTGCCAATGTAGACAATACTTTTGATATAGGGCTGAAATTGGTCTATTATATTTACAATGTAGATATATATGAGCAAAACTGCAGCGTGTATCTATGTAACCACGAAGCATTCCATTTCAGGGGCATCTTATCGATTTTATTTTTCTTAAATGACCTACTGGGAAAATCGCACAGACAAACTGAGGCAGGGAAATGGTGCTTTCTCCATATACCTGCTGTGAGCTGATACAGGTAGTCTTTGACTTACAACAGTTCATTTAGTGACCATTCAAAGTTACAACAGCACTGAAAAAAAGTGAGTTATGACCGTTTTTCACATTTATGACCTTTGAAGCATCCCCAGGATCATGTGACCAAAATTCAGGTGCTTGGCAACCGGTTCATATTTATGACCTTCAGTGTCCCAAGGTCATGTGATCCCCTTTTGCGACCTTCTGACAAAGTCAAGGGAGAAGCCAGCTTCACTAAACAACCAGTTCATTAACTTACCAACTGCGGTGATTTGCTTAAGAAATGAGGCAAGAAAGGTCGTAAAATGTGGGGCAAAACTCATTTAAGAGATGTCTTACTTAACGACAGATATTTTGGGCTCACTTGTGGTCGTTTAGTCGAGGGCTCCCTGTACTTTATTCAAGCTCTGAATTCAATACTGCATTCAAGTCACGCTGCACAGGGTGATAAAGCTAGGGGTTTTCCAGATGTCTTAACAACGGGAGGAGGTTAGCAAAACCAAACCTCCTGCACTGTGAGAAATAAAGAGGTGAGTCATCATCACAAGACAGGCTGGGAGGGCTAGCCAAGCTTTCCTACGTCGCAGACATGGAACTTTTCTTTCCTCCTTGGCTTTGAAGCCAGCTGGGACATGCTCAGATCAGAAGGCTCCATCCATTTTTGTAGGCTCAGAATGAGCAATTAACAGAGCCACAAGCAGGTTTGTGAGCAGTGAAGGCTTGCAGAGTGACATTAGGTGGCAGAGAAGAGCCTCTGTGTCCAATTAGCTTTTCCTGTGTGAGGTAAACTCTGAAACATATTGGACCACTAAAGCAAATTTCAGGCATCTTGAAAAAAGCCTAGCCTTTTATGTAAGCTGCTCACAGCCAAGCAGGTCTGTGTCGACTGACAACTTGAACATGGGCAAATTGCCGTGATTTCCGGCTACCCTGTGTTGGGATGAGTGTGTGACTGGCCCAAAGTCACCAAGATGACTTTCATTCATGCCTACGGAAGGACTAGAACTTGAAGGTTCCAGGTTTCTAGCCCATCATCTTAATCCCTGCACCAAATTGGCTCTAATTTTAAAGACATTTAAAATATTCTTAGTGAAAAGCACTAGCCTTGTCTTTCACAAAGAAACAATTGCAAAACCTTTAAAAACCACTGTTTGTTCTAAACAACCCACAAAAACCAATTATTCGTTTTAAAGTGCCTTTCGAAGTACAAACTACATTGTTCCATATAGATTCTCTGTTCCAGGGCATTTATTTATTGTTTTTCAAGATAAAAAAAGATTCCTCTCTTTAAGGTTTCAGATAATCAATATCTTCAATTCACATAAATATGCATGCCCTCCCCATTGACCCAAATACTTTACATGAATAAGCCCACCATTCTAGGCATATTTCAACAGATAATAATTGATAACAACCATACGAACAACAGAGATTTGAGGCATCTTAAGGACATTTATTTATGATGATATAAATATTTGTAAATTATACAGATAGAAGGTCACATTGTGCAATATAAATACACCAGTTTGGGGGTCAAAGAAAGAACAGTAAGTAATTTATGTTAACATCTGTGTCTGTAAGTGGTAACATTATTGTTATGAAGAGCTTGGTTTACAGTTTCTTCTAAATGAACACAAATATTTTTACAGTATAACTGTAACTGCCTTGCAAAGAAACCAGTTTTAAAAGAGTGAATGAATAAAATTGAATAATATATTATTTTTTTAATTCAACTTTCCTGCTAAACATAATATTCTTTATGCTATAAAAATCAGCAACGCTGGACATTCCTGCCTGAAAGAGTCATAGGTAATCCTCGATTTACATCCGTAATTGAGCCTGCAATTTTGGTCGTTGTCGTGACAGTTGTAAAGCAGGTCGGCATTTTATGATCTTTTTTGCAGAGGTTGTAAAGTGAATATTGCAGTCACAAGCCCATTGTTCACTATGGGGAATTTTTTTTCTGCGAAGTAAACCCTGGTTTTGGGGGGTGGGGGGATGTCATAAATCACAGTCATGATGTGGGCCGGTTGCTGAGCACCCAAAATGTGGTCACATGACAATGGGGGAAGGGGAATGTCAAAACTTCAAATCCCAAACCTGAAAGACGCAGTGCCTCCTTGGTGTACTAGCATGGGAACCCATTCACTGTGCCTATCCCATGGTGAAGGAACTAGATCTGATTTGGGAATGAAGAAAATTTATGTTGGAAATGTGAAACGCACAAAGGTCACTTTATCATGTTTGGTAGATTTACAAAACAGCCAGAAAGTTTTGGGTTCAAGTATACACAGCAATACCACAAATTTTAAAGATTAAAACCAGAACTTTTCTTGTTGGGACTAATGGATAGACAATTAGAAAAGCATTAAGGAAGACTGAGATTATTATAGGCACAAAAATGGAAAGACTGTGAAATTCACCCAATGAAGGAGTGGCTGGTAGAGATGACAGAATTAGTGGAGGTTGACTTGTTTGATTAAAGATCAACAACTACATTTGTTAATGACTGGAAAGTCATTTTGGACTTTCTGCTGAAAAAAGAAAAAAAATGAACTTGTGACTGATGATTAGAAAGGGTAGACTCTGGAAAGGACATTATGATGTAACCTTGTGGAGAGAGGGCAAAATCTAAAGGTAGTTGTAACTGGTGTTAAGAAGATTGAAAGTTGCTTCTTTACAGCTTTTTTCTTTCTCTTCTCTATTTCTTTCATTGCACTTTTTCATCCACATTACTTTCCTTAGTTTGTCTTTCAAAATTTGTACTGTTCTTCTACAAATTTTTTAGTGATAATTATAGGCTTTCTTGTTATTCTATCCTACAAAGAGCATTCCTAGAATCCCTGCCATGACCTGGCCTACTCTGAAGGCCTGAAGACTCTACAATCCAATCTTAAAACATATCTATTCTGGCGCAAACCCACTGAATTCAACAGTTCTTACTCTCATAAATGCAGAGTTCTTAAAATGAATCTATTTGAAGCTTAGTACAATTCTCCCGAGATTTTCCCTCCATGCAACCTACTTTTCTTGGATTCTTACCTTTTTTTTTTCAAGTGTGGTGATGTATTAGCGTGCGATTTTTTGTTCGAAACTGAAAGAATAAGAGAAAAGTCTGTGATTATTAGTAAAAAAGGATGCCGTGTATCATCAATATGTTACACCCATCCAAGGAAAGCCCCACTCCCACATTTGCCCTTTGACATTAAACAGCGGAGTGGAATGGGGGCACCACAAATTTCCTTTACTATTTTTTTCCCACTCCTATCCTTTAAAACGGGGAACTGCTGTTGCTTACCAAAGCATTATCCTCTTCTTCAAGCTCATTAATACCTATATGTTGCATGTTAGTTCCTTTTTTTCTCAACCATCAGAGAATCTCAATATATTTTAGATGCTTCTAAATAACAGGATTCGGACAAATCTCTTATCGAGAGACAGACATGCCCCTTTGTGTCATGATTTAGATTGCAGCCAAGGCAATTATTAAGGCCTTTAGGCTTTTTGGAAATAGCATGTTTATGCATCTCGTACTCGAGACCATTTTTAAAATTCTTTTAAATGCTTTATTTCCAACACTCTAATTTTTTTATTATTATTAAAATGGGCAAATCCAGATGGAAAAACATCTGGATGCGGCTCACTCTTTTTTCACTGAACTCGGCATCAGAAACAGTTATATTCATTCTATCCCCACCTTGTAAAGTAGAGGAGGCCAAATTAGTATGGGGTCATGCTAAATTGCCAATGAGAAGACACTTGCCAAGCAGACCAAATAAACCATGTCTACACTAGTAAGAATCAGAATCTACACTTCCCAAATCTAAGTGGTTAGAGGTTCCCTTTTAGTAAAATACGAAAAAACAAACAAATCTCATTTGATTATGGAAAAAAAAAATCCTTCCATCCCTACAACCTGATACTCTCTACATGCATCATACTCTAAATCTGTTTTTCCCAATAAGCTTCATGGACAGGGACACTGGGAGTGTGTGATTGTACTCTTTAACAACCAGGGCAGCAGGAACCAGGACAGCTGCCTTCCATTCTAGCCATGCATCTCCTACAGAGATTTCTGCAATGCCCCAAATCAAACAGCAAAGCAGCAAAGCTACGTTGAACCCCACAGGAACACAGCAGGCACTGGGGACACACCACTGGTTTTCATCAGCCCCGAGTGATGCAAGAAACTAGGAGAATTAGGGATCCAAGAACTGTTATGCAGCTTAGTGGAAAAGATGTATGTTTATGTGTGTGCAGGAGAATGGTCCCCGAGGAATTAGAGAAACAGGCATTCCAAGTAACCAAAGGGGGGGGGGGGCAGGGACTTTCCAAACTTGACAGGGAAATGTTGCGGCATTGTCCTCCGCTACCAGCAAGAATGCATCCCTTTTAGACTTCTCCAATAGTTTAATAAATTTTGATAAAGTCTTCAAAGTTCTCTGCAAGGCAGGATTTCATTCCCAATAGGATGGGTGGGGGAAGCTTGCTACAAAAAAAAAAAAAATGTTTTGTCCTCAGGGTCACTTGCCAGGCCACAGCTGTGGGAAAGGATGTAGCCTCCGAACTGGCCATGCGCCCACAGTTTCAAATTATTTTAGAAGAGAAAAAACAAGCCCACCAGGCTCTCCCTTCTCTGCACTGGAAACTAATAAGCCAGCCAGGAAAAGCAGAAGGTTTGGCTCCACTACAAAACCCCAGCTACCATCCTTAAATTCACCCTGGAAATCTGGGCACCTCACTCCAATTTGCTAGGAAGGAAATTAGGAGTTGCTTAGGGGGAATCCTCAACGCCTTGTACCGTACACCAGTTTTACAACATGCCCCACAACTCTACTCATCCCTTTCTTATGAATTTTTTTGTTTAATAATAATAAAAAATAGACTCACACTCTTCCCCCATCTTTCTAATGTATACAGAAATCTTACAGCCCGTTCTGTTTAAAATGTTAAAACACAGCGTTTGCGAGATGAGCAAAGCCATCCCCTCGACCTCTGGTCTCTCTCTCTCTCTCTCTCTCTGGGTAGAAAGCAAACCCGGCACAAGCCAGGATCTATGCAGCATCGCTACCCTGCAGGAAAAGGGGCGAAGAAAACGAGCTTTTCCAACTAGTGGCCGGGCAGAGAGAGAAAAGGGACCGGCCAATTTTGGACAGGGGTTCAAGGCAACGCAATCGCCGCGCATCTTGCAAAGCGGAGCCCGGTTTACAGCGCTAGACCCGCCGTGCATCACCGGGTTTTTCACTCCAGCCATTGCAAACCTTCCTCCATCGGGCGCCCGAAAAGGACTTTCCTTAAGCGCAGGCAGCGCTTCTCTCCCCCTCCCAGGCTCCGCACCTTCCCACGCGGCCCCTTCTCGCCCGCGATCCTCTCTCCAACTTGCTGTCTGCGGCTCATTCTCCTCTCGCGGCTCATTGTCTTCCGCTCTCGACTCCCGCCGGCTCCCAAATGCCTCCTCCCGCCTCCTGCTCGGGATGGTCACCAGAAATCTTTAAGAGAGCGCCCCTCCCCTCTCGGCATGACGCAACCCTTGCGCCATTGCCGCCCAATGGGCGACGCCGCGCCTTCCCATTGGCGGAACGAAGGGAGCCGCCGCCCAATGGGCCGTCGTCGTCCTTTGGCTACGCCCCGCCTTCTCCAGTGTTGGGTGACGCAGCTCCGCCGCGGTGGATACTGCCGCGTCGCACCCGGAAATGACTCCTCCCGAAATGTCCCCCCTCCCTTCAGGGTCACGAGTCTTTAAGTGGGTGAGTCATGTGCTGGGGATGATGCAATGTCCTGGCAACCGTTAGCGGTCACGGCAGCTAAAGCCCAGGCCGGTGTCCTGACCTTGGCCCTGCTAGATCCCCTTTACAGGCCCTGCCTTGTTTCCTTTGCTCTTTTCCCTCCCCCCACTCCTCCTCCTCCAACGAGCCTATGTGCCCAAGTCTCCCAGTAGTAAACTAGGCCGAATTACGTTGGGAGGCCCCCTGATCATCTTTTATGACGTCACGCCACGCCCACCGTTTGGTTAAAGGGCCAGTTCTCCCTGGGGAAAACAGCGGCAGGGCCTTCCCTGAGCTGTCCTTGCGCATAATACGGTACTTGGCCCATTGTTGCTCTAAGTCTACTCTACCCTATTATTATTGTTATCATCACCTGAAAAGGGGGGGGAGCCTTTTTTGGAATGTAAATGAAATAAATAGAGCTGCCTTACTGGATTAATAGCACAGATTTGAAAGGAGTAAGCCTGTGTAATGCATTTGCTTTTGAATAAAATGAGAGTTGTGAAGAAACAGCATTCTCTCCCTTGGTTTTTAATGATGCCATATAGGAATTCCAGAAAGCCCAACTCCTGTAAATAATTGCGGTTTTGAAAACAACCTGCTGTCTGTAATAGGTAGTTGTTCTTAATCAGAACATTTTAAACCAGTCATTTTAACTGGTCACATCTAAATGTTGCACCTCAAATAAAAAGCAAGCAGTTCCTTGGGGAAGAGAGGAGATCATCCAAAAGGTGTATATCTGGATTGTGTCTCTTTCCACCTCAGATCTAGTCAAAGAAAGGAGGCAGCAGAGTTTTGCCCAATTCTAACAATGCTTTGTTTAGGAGAAACAAACTAATAAAACAACAAGGACACATAAAATTATATATTAGTCTAGAAAAGAAGGTACTTTAGGTAAGTTTGCCAAAATTGGTCTTGACACAAAAATTCAGGCTACTTCCAACTTTGCACATATAGGGTTACCAAAACGACTTATCGTTTTAAACAATATGAAAAAGCCTAACGGCTCTGTGTATCAAGTAGCTAAATACTAGCCTCTTGAATGGATTTCATCCGAGTGATTCAAGCCACTTGAATAGGTTTCATAAAAATGAATGCAATTGCAAGTAATTAATATAAAACAAATAATCGGATTTAGAAAAAAGACCTGAATTTTTAAACTGGAATATTATGATTATTTCATTTGAAAATGAAATTGAGAGAAGCTACCTTTTATTTTATTGGCAGTGTAATTTGAATAACTTGATATTTCATTTCATTGTTATGCTTGGGAGCCAGAATCTCAGTTCCCCATCAGCAAACCTCTACATATATCATTTTGCCTGACAAATAGCATTGAAAGTGGAGCTCTGAATTGCAAAACATTCTATAGTGCCATTCTGTTTGCAGGAAATGCTAGTCAGGCCTGGCAAACAAACAAAATGTTAAAAAGTTATGATATTTATGTAGTTACTTGCCAAGCACATCTAAATTATATTAAAGTAACCAAAATATCTTTACAATTCCCAAGGCATGTCACCAATTTTGAGCGCCCCAAATGTTTGGAAATTGAAAGCTGAAAATTTTGACATGTTCTACCAGTGGCACAGCTTATATCCTCTAGAATCCATAAGCACACTATAATACACACTGTAATATACAGTTTTCTCTCACAGTGTTGCTTAAAGGGATATATAGTAGAGGTGGACAAGCTATCAGGGAATCTTCAGAGCTCCCACAAGAAGTTCTAAAGAATCCTTATGTAGACTACCAAACAACTGCAACATTTTATAGACTTGAGCCTAAGTCTAGTATACAAATCCACATTAAAATATGGCTCTGTCTGTCATAATTACAGCATTAGAGAATGGGAACATCAATAACCTATATTAGAATTACAGTAAAGTTATTAATAAAAAGCATGTTTTTAATAAACTGCCAACTAATGTTTATATGCTCTGAAGAACTTTGGGATTGTGACTGGATCTAATTTCTCACCACCACCATTTTGCTACATAGAACTATACTGTATGTTATATGCTTGACATCTGTTCACAAATATGACCACTGACCAACTCAGATGTCTGTTTCTCTTGCAATTCATCCAGTCTTCCTCCCAAAGCAGTTCAGAATTGCTTTTGATGTCTGTATGGAACACATTCATTCAATACATATATGATACAAGTCCTTGACTTGCAGCCACAATTGAGCCCACAATTTCTGTTGTTCAGTGAGACATTTGTTAAGTGAGTTTTGGCCCATTGTACGACTTCTTTCCGCAATTGTTAAGTGAATCACTGCAGTTGATAAGTAACCTGGTTGTTATGGAAATCTGACTTTCTCATTGACTTTGCTTGTCAGAAGGTTGCAAAAGGGAATCATGTGACCCTGGGACACAGTGAAAGTCATACATATGAACCAGTTGCCAAACTGTTAGAATTGCTAGAATTTGGATGCTGCAAAGGTGGCAACTATGAAAAACAGTCATAGGTCACATTTTTCAGTGCCATTTAACTTTGAATGGCCACTAAACGTACCATTGTAAGTCGAGGACTACCTGTGTAAGACAATATTTTTATTTTGGCCAGAATGTTGTTGGATGCCTGTGAAGGACAGTGCATTGGACTTACATGTGATTTATGGTGCATAAGTCATCAAGTCTTGTAGAAATAATTTCCCTTTGAATTATTTAATATGAAATAACTTTTTATCAGCTTCTGCTCCATTCCTAAGAACCACAAATAATAATTTACCGTGCTTGGTGGTATGCCATTGCCAATACAATTGCCTATTTATGCATTTTAACAGATTTTTCTCTTATGAGGAAAACCTTTCCTTGATCTCAATGTCTGCTTAATCTATATTTTGCATATATTTCTATTCTGTTAATTTTTTTCATAATTAAGATATGTATTGCTTTGATCTTCACTTCAGTTTCTTTATGTTTAACTTCCAATTGTGCTCAGGCTTAATTAGCTGAATATGTAAAGCTTTTTACCTCTATGATCATAGGCTGTGCAGCACTTTGGTTGGCCTTCATGTTCTTGCCTTCAAAGCATGTTTTGGGAATCAAATCCTAAACTGTTCTGTTAAATAAGTAAAACATCTGTAAATCATCCCACCATTGAAATCCCAGATAAAATCATATCTGGTGTTGGTACACCTCACTTGCACCATCTCTTGAATGCGCAACCATAAGTCAAACAGTAGTGAATTATCAGTTCAGAGCATTTAAGAAAAAAAGCTAAGTTATTTGGCACTGGATCTCTCTCAATTATTACTTAACAGATAATTTGTCTACCTCAACTTCTGAGGCTGAGACAAGCTGCATAAGAATCTGTAGGCTCCTTCCCTGTTAGTTTGAAACAGACTGCTGGATTGTATGGCACTTTCATTTGTCCAAATAAGTAATTTGTTAATGTTACTTAAAAAGAGCTGCTTTGCTGGATCAAGTGAGAAATCTGTTCAGGGGTTTGTTTGTGGCATGGTCAGTAAGATGCCTCTGGAAAGCTAGCAGCACAGGCACAGAGACAAGAGTTTTCTCTTGCTATATCCCCCACTTTCTCCAAGTGAGATCACAAGTTTCCTCCACACAAACGGCCAGGCTAAACTGAGGTTTTGTTTAAAGCTGTTTGTTACTCAGGTACTTAGTCCAATAAATTATCTAAATACAGTCGATTCGGTTGAGCGAATCATGGTTAAATTAATCTGTATATTTATTCTATAGCCACCCATCTCATACCTGTGACTTTAGGCAACTTACATTAATTCGTTTTTAATTCTTCCTTGGAAGTTTCTGCCCATTGTGGTAGAACAACTTTGGATTCTACTTTTCTCCCCAGAATGAGGAAGGAGATTCCCTAGAATAACTTTTTACCCTCTACAGTTTCCATCATCTGATAGACCGCCTTTACTTTAATGCAGTGGTGGGATTCAGCCAGTTCGCACCACTTCGGGAGAACCGGTTGTTAACTTTCTGAACAGTTTGGCAAACTGGTTGTTGGAAGAAATCATTAGGGCAGAGAACCGGTTGTTAAATTACTTGAATCCCGCCACTGCTTTAATGTAGTTGCATATACAGTACACACAAATACTATCCATTCGGAGGCAAAACAAGGATGGCCCTGTAAGGGCTTCATCCTCCACTCCCATTTAAAAGATCACTGCGGTACGGAATTGGGTCCTTTCCAAAGGCAGCCCAAACCGCTGCGAGCGCCTTCCAGACCAGCAGTTCGTTTCCGAGCATCTTAAAAGCTAGTGGGCAAAGGCAAGGCAGGCCGCAAACAACAGGCGACAGGATTACTGCCGCTCCGATTTCCGCACCGGGACTTCGAAACAA
The DNA here is from genome assembly GCA_022577455.1 of Arizona elegans. NCBI lineage: Eukaryota > Metazoa > Chordata > Lepidosauria > Squamata > Colubridae > Arizona > Arizona elegans. The sequence continues at coordinate 19,087,230 of JAKOOJ010000003.1, forward strand.
CCCAAAGGGCCCAGGCCAGATTTTACTGCGAGCCCTGCGCGCAAAGCGCAGCTCCTGCGCCCTAAGCGCAGAGCGGAGGAGGTCGGGAACGGAATTCCCAGGGCTGTTCCCCCACTCCCCAACCTCCACCCTCACCCGGCCCCCAGTGCGCATGCCAGGGAGGAAGCTCCCTTGCTCTACCCCCCTCCTCTTCCTGGCACTGAGTCCAGGGGGGAGGGAGGGAGTGAGGTAGGCACTGGGGGGTGGGGGTGGAGAGCACCAGCGATCCTCTGCACCCTGACCCCCCACCCGACCCACGCACCCACCCGGCACCCGCCGCAGGTGGGGGGTGGCCGCCCGTAGCCGCCGCCGCCGCCCCCCCCGGGAGAGACGCGATTACAAGTTGGAGCTTGCAGCTGCTTCTGGGGAGGGGGCACCATGAACCAAGGTAAGTGGCAAAGGGGGCACACTCTGAAGTCGGATCCGGGGGTGCATTTGGCATAGGCGAAGGGAGTCGTGAGTGCCCGGAGTCGAGCCGATCTCCCGCTTGCAGCTTCTCTTGACAGTTCAAACTTCTGCCGGAGTTGCCCAGCCTTTCCATTAAAGAGGAGCTGCTGGGAAAGGGCGATTTGGCCGCCACCTCTTAAAACTACTCTTCCTGTACCAAAAGGGAATGAATAATGCCTTTGGGGAGAGGGGAGGGAGTGGGTTTCCCTTTTAAACCCGATTGCACAAAGCTAAGGAGAAAGGTTGCCGGGGTGCTTGGTTGCCTTATGTTCTCTCTTTCTTCTGGAGGAGTGGGGTGGGGGGGAGGTTTGCAAACCCCACTCCTAGACCTTCGGTTACTGCTATGGTGGGAAAAGTTCAGCCATCCTTCAAGGACTAAGGGGGTCTATGATCCAAGGAAGAAGGGGCAGTACCAAAAGATTACTGGGGACTGTTTCCAGCTCCAGTTTTCAGGGTCTCCTAACTGCAGGTGGCAAAAAAACAGGGAGGGGGGATAGACAGAAGAGATTCATGTCACCAATATATTTCCCCACACATTTCTCTGAAGAGGGTTCTCCTGGAATCTGATTTCTGTATTTTCCATTCTTGCCTTGATGGTACCTTTTCAGACTGTGTGCGGGGAGGGGCGGAGAAGTAAAAGGAGGACTCGCCTCCTCCAGGGTGATTGAAAGGTTAAAAAGTCACCAGAAAAGTGGTCCAGGACCATTTCCTGACTCTCATTCAACAGGAGTCAAAGTAAAAGGAGATTAATAAACTTTCTCGTGATCGTTTAGGAAAGTCGGAGGCAAAATATGCAGAAAGTCGGAGGCAAAATATGCAGAAAGTCTTCCGTCTAGAAGTGTTGTGTAAAGAGGATGGCGGGAATAGTGGTCCAGCATATCCAGAAGGCACCAGGTTGGGAAAGGCAAGAGTAAGAATATAACTCTCTTAGAATCCTTTTCTTCAGATTATACAGAATTGCTCTGGCTGTTCCCATCCAAGCATCAACTATTATCTTTAGGGGGGGTGGGAATTGGAAAGTAGATAGCACCTTTAATCTTCTTCAGTAGGAATTTGCTTATCAGGTAGGGTAACTCTTTGGTAATTGTTAAAAACTTTGAAAGCTACACTCAACTTCCTATGCAAAATCCCCATGTGTTCTCATTATTTTGGATAAGGGCAAGTGATTCTAGTGCAGGGAATTAACTTGCAGGAATCTAGGCTGTAATAATTAATGGCACAATATACATTTTCAGCCAGGCTTGTATGGTGATTTTTATTTTATTTTATTTTATTTATTTTGATGCATTTGAGAATATGCTACCTTCCAGATATTTTGGACTAAGTTCCCAGAATTACATGCAATTATTATGTAGCTAGGGATCAGGGAAGCTGAAGTTGAGCACAACTGGAAGGCACAGGGTATTGTATTCCCGTCCCCATCCCCTCCAAAAGAACTAGGTTTGATTCTACAATATTATCAATTGTTCAAAATGTGCAGTATGTGTTTGTTGAAAATAACTAGATTAGGTAAACACACCTTGCAGAGTATAAACAATGCTAGCCTTGTTTAAAGTTAATCAGAGTGCAGTTATACAATCGAGAGAGTAGTCTAATCTTTTTTGCTGCATACGTTTGATTACAGGTAGTCCTCGACTTATGACCACAATTGAGCTCAAAATTTATGTTGCTAAGTAAGATGGGTTAAATGAGTTTTGCCCCATTTTATGACTTTTCTTGGCACGGTTGTTAAGTGAATCACTGCAGTTGTTAAGTTAGTAACACATTTGTTAAGGGAATCTGGCTTCCCTATTGGCTTTGCTTGTCGGAAGATCACAAAAGGTGATCACATGACCCCAGGACATTAAAACCATCATAAATATGAGTCAGTTGCCAAGTGTCTGAATTTTGATCATGTGACCACGGGGGATGCTGCAATGGTTGTAAGAGTGAAAAATGGTCAGTCACTTTCCTCAGTGCCGTTGTAATTTTGAATGGTCATTAAATGAACTGTTATAAGTTGAGGACTACCTATATCCTGATGGAGGATATCTATCCTGCATTACAAGATCCTGACCATGTTGCCAACTTCCATTAACTGTGGCAATCAGGTTCCTGAATATAGTTTTTGACTTTTTTATCCTCTGCAGTGGGTCAGTATAGTTTTCTATACTGCTTTAAAAAGTCCCCTCCAAAGAATCAAATGACTTGAATATATCCAAAAAAACATGTGGCCAAGTCTTAACATTTTCAAATATATACTTAGTATAAAATACATACTAAAACCTATATACTGTTGATTTCTTTGCAATAGAACCAGAACTACCTAAGCCTTAAGTCAGTTACAATACAAGGTCTGGGCACTTTAACTTGGATGTGGAACTGTTCTTACCTCAATGTTGCATTGACAGCCACTTTAGATGTAGGTGTTAAGTTTCACTCGGGAGCGACTAGTATGACAGGGCCCAGTCTCAGGAATAGTGCTGTCTTTAAGATGATAAGATGAACATCCTTCTGATTTTCCCCTTTTGTTTATAGCATTTTTTAAAATGTAAACAAATATAGATGTATAATATAGGTGTAAGATGAACACCACATATGGTTTCAAAAAAAAGAGAAATTTTTTTTTCTATTGCTTCAGCATTGCTTTGAGATATTTCCTCAAAAGAAAAAAAAAGACCTAGGCACAAAAAAAATTGTCTACATTCACCTCCTCTGAAATAAGAAATCTGCTTTTATACTGCTCTAGCCCAATCTACTTTTAGCTCTGTCAGTGAGTAAATGGGAGGAGCCAATCAATGTGTCAGCAGGTTTATTAACCATTCCTAGTATTTTTCCCTTGGATTTCTGAATTCTTTAAATAGGTTTTAATCATTTTTTTGTGTGGTGAGAGAAACTGCCAACTTTTTAATGGCTGATCCTGTCTTACACTTTTTACTCTCACCGGATCTATAGAATTAGTACAGATTCCCTTTTTTCTCTTCTGCTTTCTGCTACTGTTAAAAGGCACTAAGAGTAGAGCAGTTCAAGCTGTGATCTGGTTCATAGCATATTAAGAGTATATTAACTATATACATGTGATTCATTTGGTCTTGGCTTAATTGTGGTTGCTGTAGTAACCATGGTTAAAGAAATATTGGCTTAATACGTGAAATTAATCTGTTTTTTCCTCCATTAGTAATTAATTCTAATTGGGCTATCATTTTCAGTCACTTTTTATGACTGCAGTGAAGAGAAATATAATATGTTATCTCCCTATTGTTTAATCCCTGGCTAGCCTGATGAGTGTAGATTTTTCAACTAATGTGAGAGCCAGTTTAGACTAAGCTAGCAAGCAGGAGACTGTGAGTTCAAGTCCTGCCTTAGCTATAAAAGCCAGCAGAGTGACTTTGGACTGTTCACTCTCTTTCTCTCATTCCAAGCCACAGGGTGGGTGGTTGTGGGGAAAATAGGAGGAAGATGTATTGGATATGTTCACCGCCTTGAGTTATTTGTAAAAATAATAAAGGAGGGATAGAAATAAAATAAATAATGTTCAGAATTCTAAATAAGCATTTCTTCTAATCGTTTTAGGTGACAAAGATTTGCTTTTGGCCAATCAGCCAAAGAGCTTTCTAAAAATAAATGCTTAGTTGTCTGTATAAGCTAACACATTTGTGATTGAGATGGGCCACTAGCCCACAGGCGTTTTGTGGGCTACTAACAAATGTATTTGTAAAGCTCTGATCCATTACTCATACTCTGAATTTTTCATTCCTAAACTTCAGCCAGCATTGACATGTTTCTGTAGAAGCTTCTTTTCTTTGTGGCATGGGAGAAACCAATATCTTGTCTACATCTTTCTATCTGCCTAGAAATGCCACTCTTATGAATAAGAAAAATTAGCATATGATTTAGATGTGCACCCAAAGGAATTGGCCATTGGTTCGTTTTTATGCCACTCATTATAAGTCATGCACTTAGGGAAGAGTATTCTAGATTAGTAGAGATGACTTCTGGATTTTGCATGCAACATAGAATGGGCTGGACTGAAACCCTTTCCTATGATTGGTTAAATGTTTATTTGCCAGGATGAATATAGAAAGTTGTTTTATGTTAAATCAGGCCATTGGTCCAACTAATCCAGTACAGTACTGCATTATCAACATGGACTAGTCATGTTTTACCAATGTTTTAGGTAAGATTTTTCTGTTTGAACATGCCAGAGATTGAACTTGGATTCTGTTCCATGTTTACTTAAGAAAATCTGCAGTTATATAGTCTAGTCCAGTGATGGCTAACCTTTTTGCCATCGCGTGCCAAAACTCGGGGGAGTGCAGGGTGGTTACGCACGCGCGTGCTCACACCCATATGCGCCCCCCCCGTGCTCACCCCACATTTGGCCCAGTGGGCCCGGTAGGCCCGTTTTTTTTGCCCTCCCCAGGCTCCAGAGCCTTTCTAGGACTTTCTAGGCAGGTGAAAACAGCCTTCCCCATACCTCCAGAGGCCCTCCGGAGGCCGGAAATGGCCCATTTGCCAACTTCTGGTGGACCTGGAAGGCCCGAAAATCAGCTGGTGGAGCTGAGCTCGCGTGCCCACTGATATAGCTCCGCGTGTCACCTGTGGCACGCGTGCCATAGGTTCGCCATCACGGGTCTAGTCCAAGAACAGGAGATAACCTGGTGGTTCCCCCATTATAGTCCACTTTGGACTATAATTCCCAGAATCCATGATTCTGGCCAGGTTAACTGGTTGTGCGGCATATAGGAACTGTTATCCAAAATATCTGTGTATTCCAAGTTGGCTATTTCTAGACTGTTGTCTCTTTAAGGATTTACTTTTGTGCAGATTATGTTCAGAAAGCGTGATCCGATGGTGTACAATATATATCATATGTATCAATACATACAGGTCAGTTCCCCAAGGGTTGCCACAGCCTTATATTTTAACCTGTGTCCTGCTGTTACATTCAAGTTGGCAAATATTCCCTTCCCTCCCTCCTTTAAACTGGGATTTCAATCCTCTGTGATAATTGGGAATCTAATGGTAGCCCTTGTTTTCCTTGGGCGTATCTATCACTTCCTTGTACCACACCAAATAGTAAAGTGTGATTCATTTTAAAGTAACAAGAACTTTTACTAACCCAGACTGGAATAGTAGCAACACATTAGTATGGTGTCCTAACATTACCGCCCCCCCCACCAAAAAAAAAAGTATTTGACCCAGATATTTTCTATCAAAACAATTGTAGAGAATCTTATCTCCCTGTTTCTCCTCGTTTGAGTAGCCTCAACCTCATGTTCTCCTTCCTTTCCAGGGGTAGGCTAGTGTGGCTCCTGAGTGGTGTGAGCTTGCTGGACAGGTCACCATCTGGATTCTCAGAAGAAAGGCCACTGGACTGACTATGAGTGCCTCAAGGGAATACACCCAGCCTTAACATCGCCTGCCGCGAGGTTTGCAGCCATGAGCAGGTAGGAGCCATCTGCATAGCAGAGCTGGATTAAAGGATCAGCCAGCTGTTTGCTGTTTCATGGCGCTTTCCTGATTTTGTTTAGTAGGGCAGAGCTGCCCACTCAGTTAGGAGAGGAGAGGGTGAGGGGACTTGGATAATGCAAATCTGTTTCTCTGACTCCCTTCAGATCTTCTACTGGTTTAAGCCTTGTCTTACTAGTGTCCTAGTTCAGGCAGTGCCACCCTTCTGTCTCCCTCTTTTATTCTCTCCAGCTACCTGTTTGCTCTCTTTCTTTTGAATGAACCCCGAACCTTTCTGCCACTCCCCAAAATCTCAGCCTAGAATCCTAGGAGTGAGCTCTTCTACGACTGTGCTACTTTGGACTGTATAAATTAGTAGGGGATTATATTGGGAGTTGTTATTATCCTATTTTTTTTAAAAAAAAATCCATTGTAAAAGAAAATGAGTCTCCCTTCTACCTGGAATTTGAGGTGGTGGAGTCCCCAAAGTGTGATTCTGTTGGTTTGTGTAGCTTGGCCCGAAGCCATTCTGTTGCTGGCTCAGCTAATAATAACTCTTACCCATGATACAAAGCCTCTCGCAGTCCTAGAGCTAATCTCACCTTTCCCTGATAGGAAAGGCTCAGTGGCAGGCTGTTTATTCTGCCAGAGGGTTTACCTGGGGAGTTGGGAGACTTTAGAGGTGGGGACCCAGTTTCAGAGGCCAGGTTTTTAAGCAAGGCTGAGGGTGAAATCTCATGTTTTGTTTGTAAAGATAGCAAACGCCTTAAAGACTCCGCAGTTCCTCAAATGCTGTCAGGCCTGTACAAATAGGCCTCATCCTTCTCATCTTAGAATATAGCCTCAGCTCTTGGAACTAAGGTTACCCATCTCTTACATTTCCATCCCCATGAATACTACGGTAGCTAGGATCATCTCCTACTGCTGCTCTCGATGCTCTTTACTATGGGGCCTTCGATCCTAACCACCATGCGTTCTTCCAGGTGCCCAAGCGCTGAGGGAGCACAATGAATGGCGGCGATGATTGCTCTGGTGTGGATCGAGGTGGGCGCCCGGCAGTCACACCTGTGCCTGTGGGCTGGCAGCGCAGGGTGGAAGAGGGCAGAGTGTGCTATATCAGGTACAGCCTGCCCCCGACTATGTATTTCTTTCTCCTCTGCTCTCCACTGCTGCTTTCATGCTAATCTGGCCTGTCCCTCTTTTCTTTCTCCTAGTCCTAGCGGGACGAGCTTGGCTTCATTGGAGCAGACTCGTGCGTATCTGCTGGCGGACGGCACTTGCAAGTGTGGACTGGAGTGTCCCCTCAACGTGCACAAGGTAGAGAGGACTGAAGAGAGAAGCCGATTAGTATCTGATGTTGAGAGATTCTGGGGGTAGAATTTTTTTATTTGCCTAAGCGGAAACAAATCCCCACAAGCATAAGAGACTAATAACACCTAACAAGAAATGTAGGAAACCTTTACAGCAAACTAGTGGGTCCTTCTAGGTTTTCTAGCTGGCTGATTAGAGCTTTCTAGTTTCAGCCAGGTGTCTTTCTCAGTCCATGTGCAGGTGGCAGGAATGGAGCCTGGAAACATTTACATGAAAGCGTGTGCTTTATCACTGGGACATATTTCTTGCTAGTCAGGTGATAGATCAACCAAGAGCATGATTTACCACCTTAGCTTTCCAGCTTCTGTAATCTTGCCTGCTGGCTAGGCTGGTTGGAAGTGTTTCCCCGAAAATAGGACCCTGTCTTATATTTTTTTGAACCCTGAAATAAGCGCTTGGCCTTACTGCCATGCCCTCAAAAGCCCAATTGGGCTTGTTATCAGGGGATGTCTTATTTTGGAGGAAACAGGGTATGAAACTGAATTATGGCACATCTGGAGGACACCAGTTTGAGAAAAGCTGTGCTAAACTACTGTATGTCTTATTATTGTCAGTAGGCTAAAGATAGACTCCCTCACTCATTATATACTTGATTGGCAATTAAGATCTGTGGGAGAGGCTCTTTTAAACACACATACCCCTCTCAGTCTCTTTTAACAGGCCAAAGAAGACAGCCTTCCAGGAGGTGAAATAGAGTTTTTGAACAACTACATTTAAATCCCACTTCTTTCTAAGAGCAATCAAAACACACTCTTCCATTTATCTTTTAACTGTCAATTTGAATATCCTTTTTTAAGTGGTTCATTTTGTGCTCTGTATTTTAATTACACTTAGCTACCATAAGTACACGCTTCTATAGAAAGGCAGAATGCTTTGGCTTGTGGTCCTGCACACCCTTAAACCCAGGGAAGGCAACTTCTTACAAGCCAAGCACCATACTTGGTCTTTGAGTAGCTTGCTGTGGCTTGCGCTCAAAAAAAGTAAAGGTTGAAACCTAGAAAATGCTCAGTTGGGTCACATTTCATTCAGATTAAACACAGCATGTATTATCAGGGGCTGGAGTTGTGCTCCTCCACTTAAATCCCCCTGAAATCAGTGGAAGGTCCTTCTGAGAAACTCATGAGGTTTCTGATATTCAGTGACAGTCCTGATTCCTACTAGAACCAAAGAATGGGTAAGTTGAACCAAAGTTGAACCAAAATTGAACCAAACTAGAACCAAAGAATGGGCAAGAGCCTGGTGGCGTGGCAGACTAAAGCACTGTTATTAACAGTTATTAACGTCAGCTGCCTGCAATTACTGCAAGTTCAAATCTCACCAGGCTCAAGGTTGACTCAGCCTTCCATCCTTTCTAAGGTAGGTAAAATGAGGACCCAGATTGTGGGGGCAATAAGCTGACTTTGTATAAAAATATAAAAAAGCATGAAGGCTATTGCTTAACGCATTGTAAGCCGTCCTGAGCCTCCGGAGAAGGGCGGCATATCAATTAAACTTAAAAAAAAAAATCCTGCCATAGCACCTTTTGTCAGATGAGGGAAAGGAGGGTATTCTGTCATTAAACCTTTCCCCATTATGGTTAGGTTTTCAACTTCGACCCTGCAGCAATGGTGATTGGGAGTGAAGGCAGCAAGGGAGACCAAGACATGACCAAGCTTTGCAATCACCGGCGGAAAATTGTGGCAATGGCAACACTTTATCGCAGCATGGAGAGCCATGGACCGCTGGGCATGCCACATCTGGGGCCAGGTAACTGTGTTGTTCGATGAATGGCCTGGTTTGTTTTCTTCTTTTCTTCATCTGTTCTTTGTCCCAGTGCTTCTCATTTGGCCTCTTGCTTAGGGTGAGCAAGAGTTTGAGGGAAATTCTGGATTAACTTTCTAAATAGAAGCCATGCCAAGATTGATCTATCTATCTATCTATCTATCTATCTATCTATCTATCTATCTATCTATCTAACTAACTAACTAACTAACTAACTAACTAACTATCAATCTATCATCTCTATGTATAAAATTTATTTGCTGCCCATCAAGTCCGAATAAGAATTCTGGATTAACTTTCTAAATAGAAGCCATGCTGAGATCTATCATCTTTCTTTCTTTCTTTCTTTCTTTCTTTCTTTCTTTCTTTCTTTCTTTCTTTCTTTCTTTCTTTCTTTCTTTCTTTCTTTCTCTCTTTCTCTCTTTCTCTCTCTCTCTCTCTCTCTCTCTCTCTCTCTCTCTCTCTCTCTCTCTCTCTTTCCTTCCTTCCTTCCCTTCCTTCCTTCCTTCCTTCCTTCCTCCCTCCCTCCCTCCCTTCCTCCCTTTCTTCCTTCCTTTCATAAAATTTATTTGCTGCCCAACTCTGGGCAGCTTACAATAACCTTATTGATTTAATATGGCAGTGTAGATAGCTGGCCGATTTGCAAGTGTGGTTCTGGATGGCGAGCGTAGGATTAAAAGCCACAAGCAACAAAAATAAAAACCATAAATAACAATGACAATACCACTGATAGTAATAATTCCACAATAATGGCATTATTGGCACAATTGTAAAAACAAAAGTGTGTCTTAAAATGGGGAACAAATAGGCCTCTGAAGGTGTGAAATGGGATGAAGATTGGTTTTTCTATTTTGTTACTGAGGTGGAGAAACTTGGATGTCCCAACTTGTTTAAAGGAAGTTTGATTTTAGATTTTTTTTTTGCCCCTCCTATACTAATCTTCTGTGTTCTCAGTCCATCCAAGCAGCTAGCCAGCCTTTTGGTGTAAATTGGGGCTTCCTATTTGTCCTTCCTTTTGGAGAATAATCACCTTTTCCTCTATTTACAGGGGCTGGAATGACTCTGCCACCTCACCCGGCCATGCCAGGGCCCAGCACTTGCCTGCAGCAGACTCTTTCCAGCAAAGCTCCAACCAGCTTGCCCAAGGGGCCAGATGTCTCCTTGCAATGTCCCTCTGATCGCTATGGCAGTGCCTGGTCCGGTCCAAGCTCTTCCTTTCCCCGCCATCACAACGCTTTCTTTGGGGATGTCTTCCCAGGCCGTCTGCCACCCACTGTCAACGGCGGTGCCCGCCCAACCTTCCCGTCTGAACTGAATGCTGCCGGGGGTTCTTTCCTACCCAGCAAGACCTCAGCAGATGCATTGCCCCGGCCCTATTCATCCAACAGTTTCCTCTTCCCCCTGCTAGATGAGACGGGGTCTGTTCAAGAGGGCAGCCCCTGGAGTGGTCGTTCTATCCCTCTTGGATCACAGGCGAGTGCTGCCGGCTCACCTGCCCCCACCAGCCTCTCCTCCGTTTCTTCGTCAGCAGGCAGCGCTGAGCCTTCTCCACAGCGGTCACGGCACTCCTCCGCCTCCTCCGAGCAGGGCCCCTCTGGACACCGACTGGCTTCCAGGCCCTCCAGCTTGGACATAGCACCCCCGACCAACGCCTTAACCAACCAAAGCAGCAATAACCTGCCCTCAGTGCCCTTAGGAGCTGCCCCAGAAGGCAAAGGACCGCCTGGCCTGCTGCTCCTTCCTCCACAGGGCCCAGGCTCTTTCCCAGCCAGCAGTTTGTTGAGCGCAGCCGCCAAGGCCCAGCTGGCCAGCAGGGGGCGTCCCGACGAGCTGGCTGCCAGCACTTTACCCAACCGCTTGCTGCTGTCAGTGGTGGGCGGGCGGACACCTCGACGGCAACGTCGCTCCCCCACTGTCCTGCGCCTGCTCAAAGATTCCCACGCAGGGCAAGCGGGGGTCACCCATCCTGAGGAGACACTGACCCGACACCCTTGGCCTAGGGACCAGCCCCCTGGAGGAGAGGCCAAGAATGGACCCCCAAGCTCAGCCACCCCGGTACAGCCGCTGGCCTCTCTGCTCAGTTTGCTGGCTCCTCCCGGGAGTTCACCTATGCCAGGCCTGCCCCCACTTCTCCAGGCCCCTGCTGGCGACAGTCCCAATTCTTTGCCCCCCTTCCAGGACTTCAACAGCCAACTCCTCAGCCTCTTTGGTCAGCTGGCTTCTGCGTCTTCCGAACAGATCTCAGGGAGTTCCCCACAGACAAAACCTCCCACCTCCCCGCTTGCATCCCATGGACCCCCAGGTAGGTTTGTACATGGAAGTGGAGGTGGCCGCCATCGTGTTTTTGTCCTTCCCCAGATTGGGAGCTGCAGCTGAGTGACAGCTGTCTGAGGGTCCTGGAGAGTTTGTTTCTTCTTCCCTTTAAGGGAAATTAAAAAAAGGCAGGGAATTGCCGGTCCCATGGCAGCCACGCCTCCTGATTGTCTTGCCTCCCTTTTCTTGGCCAGGAAAGCAGATCTTATCTCTCCTGAACCAAAAGGCCCTGCCCGAGCTGGATTGCCATCTGATCCTTTCTGATCACACAAAGTGCAGGCTATGCAATCCTGAATTTATAATCAAGGCTTGTCACCAGTTAAAGATTCTGGTTCGAATGATATCTACAACAGGTTAATGTTTGGGGAAAAGAAATACGTACGAAATGGAGGAGGTGGGCATTGAATAATCAGAGGTGCCCATTAATCAGGCGTTTGAACATAGGCCTTTGTTTTATTTAATGTTACCCAGACAGAAATGGCTATGGGAGACGGTCTGTGGTATACCCGATTCTGTGAGAGTTTACTCAAAGCGATCTTTGTTGTGGTACATGTGGCTTACACCTTGGCAAAGGGCACAGTGAACAACTAGCCGTGGTTTAATCCTTGTCCTTTGCAGTTAGATAAATTGGTGCTTCTTACTGCCAGATTACTGATAGATGTGGCAGTTAAATTGTTTAACTTCCTGTCTTCAAATTTACAGATTGAGGAATGGAGGAGGAGGAGCAGTGGTGAGGAGTGGTTTGTCCTGCCATTAACATAATGCCATTCTAACTACTATATTCCCCTCTACCTTCCATCACAGGAATAGGTATAGAAGGTGCATTTCCCACCCCGCCTGTCCCTGAACAGTGACATTCATAGTAGGGACAATTAAAAAAGGAAAACAACATTCAGGAAACGTAGCTCTCCAGTGCTGCCCTAGTAATACTTATATCATAATGTAAAAGAAACATTGATTGGATTCATGTGTTATATTAAATCAGTTTAATTAAGGCTTGCTGAATAAGTTACAGTCAAGTGGGCTTATACCCATGATGGTGAACCTATGGAGCCATATCTGTGGGCACGCGAGCATTGCCCTAGCTCAGCTCCAGCCGACCAGCTGATTTTTGGGCCTTTCGGGCCCATCGGAAGTCGGGTAAATGGGCCATTTCTGGCCTGCGGAGGGCCTTGGGTGGGGGGGGGAGGCCATTTTCGACCTCTCCAGGCTCCAAGAAAGCCTCTGGAGCCTGGGGAGGGTGAAAAATGGGCCTTCTGGGCCCACTGGAAGTCAGGAAACGGGCCGTTTCTGGCCTCCAGAAGGCCTCCGGGCTAGGGGTGGGGAAGGCCGTTTTTGCCCTCCCCAGGCTCCAAGAAAACCTCTGGAGCCTGGGGAGGGCAAAAAACAGACCTACCAGGCCCACCGATAACCTTTTTGCTAACATATGCCAAAAGGGGAGTGTGGGGGGTTGTGGTGTCGTGTGCACATGTGTGGGGGGTGGAGCACAGAGGAGCATTGAATTATGAGTGTGGGCACGCGCGCGTGCGACCCCTGCACTCCCCCCACTTTTGGCACATGACAGCAAAAAGGTTAGCCATCACTGGCTTATACTGTGCTAACCCAAAAACTATGTTTTTGCAAATTAGTGCTGAGAACCAATCCTGTCAACCCGAACAAAGTATTTTTGATGTTGCTCAGTCATGTCTGACTCCTCACGACCCATGGACCACAGCACGCCCAGTCTTCTATTATCTCCCAGAGTTTGCCCAAATCCACATCCACTGTGTCAATGACACTATCTAACCATCTCATCCTCTGCCGTCCCCTCTTCCTTTTGCCTTCAATCTTTCCCAATCTCAGGGTCTTTTCCAACGAAAGCAAAGGCTATGATGGCTTAATACAAAATGTCAATCCAGCCCTTTGATTATGTGAAAGCTAAACATCTCCTCCTAATATCTATAGAGTAGACTGCTCTTGATGGGCTCAAAGGTTGATGGCTCATCAGAGGAGAAGTAGGCAAGACTGAATGGTTGGCTGATAAGTGCCTCAGTGGTGATCTGTAGTCACAGAAGATTTCACTGGTCTCTGAATTAAATTTATTTATTTGTTCAACTTGTATGCCGCCTTTCTCCGAAGATTCAAATTGTTAGAATTGTTCAAGCACAGTTACTAACTCTACGGCCGCGCGGGTGGTTATGGGAGCAACATGGTGCTCCCGTGTAACACCTCTCCTGCGCGAGCTGCACTGGCTCCCGGTGGTCTTCCATGTGCACTTCAAGGTTTTGGTTACCACCTTTAAAGCGCTCCATGGCTTAGGACCTGGTTATTTATGGGACCGCCTACTACCACAAATAGCCTCCCACCGGCCGGTACGCTCTCATAGAGAGGGTCTCCTCCGGGTGCCATCAGCCAAGCAGTGTCGACTGGCAGCCCCCAGGGGGAGGGCCTTCTCTGTGGGGGCACCCACTATCTGGAACGAGCTCCCCCCGGAGATAGGGAGGATCCCGGATCTGCGCACCTTCCGCCGTGCTCTTAAGACCCTCTTATTCCAGCAAGCCGGCCTGGCCTAATTTTTCTCCCCTTTCTTTTAAATTTTAAATTTTAAATTGAAATTTTAATTTGTTTTAAATTTATTGGGATTTTAATTGTCGTGGGCCAATATTATTTAATTTGGTTTTAAATTGTTTTTAACTTTTGTATTTCTGTATTTTATCTTGTGCCTGTTCACCGCCCTGAGTCCTTCGGGAGTAGGGCGGTATACAAATTTAATAAAACTCAAACTCAAAACTCAAACTCTGAGGTTGAAGAGTAGAAAGGATAAAACTCCTAAGCCCTTAGCAAGATGTACCGTGATAAACTTTCACCTCTGTATATCCCTTAAAACATACAGGAACCCTGGCATCCAAAAAAGTTGCTCGCAAGTCTACCTTGTCCACTGTAAATAGTTTGTGTAAGGAATTAAGTGGAGTAAGTGTCTGCTGAGAGTTTGGCTACAGATGACACCAGGCAGGTGCTCTGGCTTGGACGTTCGTCAAAGGGGCATCTCCAAAGTGCAGTGCATTCTGGGAACAAGCATCCCATGAGGCAGGGGTGTGGCCATTCCTCTGATTGGTGATGCCTTTGTTTTCTTTCCTCCAGGTGCTGCTGCTTCGGCTTCACTCATGACTCCCAAAGCGCCTCCCACCCCCAGCCCTGTTACTGTCACCACCAGCACAGTGGAAGGTGGGGGCGTGGGCTGCCCGCTGCCCACAGGCACCGATCCGTTCCCCTTCCTGGCACAGGAACAAGCACTGCCGTTTGGGAATGCTCTACCTCCTGGGCTGTTCCCCCTGGGCTCCTTCCCCTTCTCGCTGACCTTGGGCCCAGAGACGCCACTTCCCCCTCTTAACCTGCAGGAGGAGCCAGACGGACAGTCCTTGTTGCCTCTGGTGCTGCCCAGCCTGGATTTGCTACAACAGCCAAGTGGGCTCCTGGCATCACTGTTGGCGTTGCCAGAGGCGGCTTGTGAAGGGCAGAGGGAAGCGGCGACGACAACGGAGCCATTGTTGGAGCCCTTCGCCAGCTTGCCCGAAACTCTGCAGCCCCTGCTCTTCCCAGCACTTTCCACCCCTTCAGCTGTCCTAGCTTTAAACTCGGCACTGTTAGCCACCAGCCTGGGCTCTTCTGACACAGGACCGAGCCCCACACAGGTAAGAAGTTTGCACAAGGGGCCAGTTGCCTTTAGACGTTTTTCATTTCATTGAGGCGCGATAGGATGGGACGGGAAGTGCATCGGTCTCCCTCGTTAGAAGGTTCTTGTGGGATTGGATCATAGGTTGAAGGCTACCTTAGGAACATGGGAGGTTGGAAGGAATATATATTTGCTGTTTAGCAAAGCCTTCACAAGATATATCCAGCTACTATGGAGATAATACTGATCTGTTGACTTTATGTATTAAAAAAGTGTGATTCCAAGCAGACTTTGCATTAAGAGTTACGAACCAGTTGTTGGATAATCAAAGAACCAATATTTAAAGAGCTCTGCACCTGCTTTAAATGAACCTGGTGGCTGAGCCTGAGCAACAGCTTCGAGTTCTCTCCTGAAATCATCGGAGGGGCTTGTTCCGACGGCTCTGCTCCTGTTTCAGACCTTTCCTGTCCTTCCATCCCAGACTGGCCTGGCTAGCACTCCTGTGGCACCTACCTCCACTAACACCACACCGACAACTACTGAGGGTACCCCCAGTGCCTCTGGGCGTCTGAATCCCATATTGCCCCAGCTTGTCAACCCGCTGCTGAGTACCACACTTCTGGGTGAGTTGATAGTCATCTTATACGATGCCAAACTCTTGGAAAAGGTGAAGATATTAAAGCCCAAATGACTGCCCCTAAGCAGAAAGAGACTGTCCCCCACAGATGACCTATTGCTCTAATGTTTTGCTCTTCGCTTTCTCCAACCTGATTTCTTCCTGGCAGGAGTTCATTGGAGTTATGCAGTAGTCCTCACTTCTCAATCACAATTGAGACCAACAGCACTATTGCTAAATCGTGACCAACTTAGGATCTCACTGCCCCTTGTTGTTAAGTGATTCAGCAGTCATGAAGTGAGGTATCATGTGACCATGACTTGTGATTTTACTTCTGTGTTCTTCCTTAACTCTGCTAGTCAGAAGCTGAATCGTGACCATGGAACACTGCAACGGTCATAAATGCACACCGATTGCGAAGTGCCTAAATCACGTGACCATGGGTTGCTACAATAGCAGGGTGGATTTGATTTAAATCAAGTTGATTTAAATCACGATTTAAATCACGATTTTAAATCACTAGTAAAAAGGGTTGATTTCTCGATTTAAATCATAATTTTTAAAGAGCAACTGTCATCTCTGTCCCACAGCAGCTCCTCCTCTGACCCGCTGTTGACTCACTGACAGTCCCATTCACTTTAATGGGATGGCTGGTGATGCGGCAGTGACACAACAAGGTGAGGGACGTGGCAGGCAGCAGGTGAACGGATGCCCACTAATAGGCGCTGCCATTACGGATTTAAAATGACAGGTGCTCTTTAAATGTAAGGTCTCATTCTTGCTGGTAGTTAGAATCTTTAATATTATTATTTGCAAACAAAATGAAGGTTTCCTATTTAGCTTGCAGCGCTTGGCTTCATTGAATGAGTTTACCAAAAATGTAAATATTGCAGACTATACAGCTTCGTGCTAGATAACTAAGCTGCATTTCATGCTGAATAAAACTAAATTATTAATGTATCTTAAATAGAAAACTATCTTTGGATAGATTTTTACTCCAAAAGCATTTTATTAAAATAAATTTGCTAAAAATAAAAAAAAAAACATTTAAATTTTAAAAAATCCAATTTAAATTTTAAAAATCTGATTTTTTAATTTTTTTTTAAATCATAGATTTTTATCCACCCTGTACAATAGTCATAAATGTGAGGATTGGTCATAACCACAAGCTGGTTTTCTTTACACCATCATAACTTTGAAGTGTCGTTAAATGTAGCATCGATGAGCAAGGATTACCTGTAGCTGACCACCTCTGGAGAGCTGCCGCTTGGGCAAAGTTCTTGCTCAATGTGGACGTGCCAACAACTTGTTTCTCCCTATGCCGGCCCTTTTGGCATTCCCCTGTTGATATGATTGCGTGGAGAGGGAATAGAGTTACACTTACTGGCTGTGCAGGAATTGTTGTAAAGGGATGATTCTTCAGTTCAGCTACCTGTGCCTAATTTAATCCATTACAAACAAAAGCATTTGTATGCACATCGATGCCTCTTTCAGATACCTTCTGAACGTGCCAAAATTGGATAACAGATAAAGTTTGGAGGGGAGAAAAGAGGCCTACAAAGGCTTACTGCTAGTACCCCTAGAAGTATTTGGGATTAGTGCTGATGAGAGCTATATGTCAGCAGCAGAGTTGACATTCTCCTCCCTTTTGCCCACGTGAAGGTGATCTTCCATCCCTGAACCCAGCCTCAGGCCCCTCACTGATTGGAAGTCCTCTTCTCCAGGCCCAGCAGCCTCTTTTGCCACCCAATCTGCAAGGGCCTCTCGGAATCCAGCTTTTCCAAGGACAGCTGCCCTTACTAGCAGGCTCCAACCCCCTGGCCTGCCTCCTCCAGAGCTTACAGGTAAGCAGTCCTGATAGTGTCATCATCAGCCTCAGGGTAGGTCGGCAATGGGCAGTGTTTAGCTCTTCTCTCATATGCAAAATCCATACTTGGAGTAAAAGAGCACCTTTCATTCCCAAATGTGTACTCAAATTGCATTTGCAAATTGTAATTGTGCGTAGATTAAATTTGAAGCAAAAAAAAAAGTGTGTTTAATATCTGTAAGGACAATATTATGGTGGTTCAGAGGAGTTCACTAAAACTATTGATTCTCTTGCCAAATTAGTGGTTGATTCCCTGGGGCTGATAGTCCTTGGGGATTTTAACCTTCCCCTTGATGGCATTGAATTTGGGACGGCTAAGAACTAGACATCACACATTAAATCTGGTTTTGGTCCTTGGGGTAGCTGTGATGTGGTCTAAGGTGGAGTACATAACATCAGTCCTTTGCCATGGTTAGATTTCTCTTTGGTTGCTATTTTGGTGTGCCTGTGCAATTTTCTCCTCCCTCTACAAGAAGGTATAACCTATAAGCAATAGCACTTCGACTTATATACCGCTTCACAGTGCTTTACAGCCCTCCCTAAGTGGTTTACAGAGTCAGCCTATTGCCCCCAACAATCTGGGTCCTCATTTTACCCATTCAGAAGGATGGAAGGCTGAGTCAACCTTGAGTTGGTGAGAATTGAACTGCTGGCAGTTGGCAGTCAGCAAAATTAGCCTGCAGTACTGCATTCTACCCACTGTGCAACCACGACTCTTATTAGGTTGTCTGCACCAGGTGCCTGATAAACCTGAAGGAGTTTCAGAGGACATGTGAGGTTTTTCCTGAGAATCTGGTGGGTCGTTTGTTGTAGATCTCTGTTTGTGCCTGGAATGGCCAGATGATGAGAACCTTGGACCAGGTTGCTCTTATGCAGCCTCTTACTGTACATTAATGAGGAACCGTGGGGATGCAGTGGGTAGAATGTACCGTTGCAGGCTAATTCTGCCAACTGCCAGCAGTTAGATCTTCACTGACTCAAGGTTGACTCAGCCACCCACCCTTCCAAAGTTGATGAAACAAGAACCCAGGTTGTTAGCAGCAATAGGCTGACTCTGTAAACCACAGAACACTGTGAAACTGTACAGTATATAAGTCTAAGTGCTATTTCTAATCCCATGGAGGAACTAGATTTCCAAGAAACGCCAAAAGATGAAATGTCAGAAGAGAAGCCTGGAGAACCCTTGGAGGAAAACAACCAAGTGAACCAGCTAAGCATGCATAAGGACCCATATTAGGGATTAAACTGTTGGGTTAAGAGTGATGACATTTAATTATTTCTGCAGTTTTATTGCATTGGTTGATTGCCACCCAGCTATCCTTTTTAGGGTGATTCCTTCCTCAAGATTGGCTGCTGTGAAGAACAGTGATTCCCAAATTCTCTTAGTTCACAACATCCTTAGTGTCCTAGTAACTTTTTCATTGGGGGCCCCGGTACCCAAAATATGTATCTGAATTACAGGGATCCTGCATTATATTTTAAAATTTCAAGAGAAACATGGCAATCTTAGGCTAGTAGTTCCTGCAATATCTGACTTTACAGCGTGAAAATTACTTAGATGGAGATATGCAAGATCTGTTGCTAAATTAATGAAAAGTGAAACTTGTTTTAAGTTTCAAGAGACAGATAATATTCAGAAGTGACTCAGATGCTTCTTAATTTACTGAAGTATAAATAAAAAGAGAAGGTACTATATAATCCAACTCACAAAATTCTGTTATTATACCTATATCAATAATAGTAATTTTAGTCTTCCTGTGGAGTTAATTTTCTAGTTTAGTCTACCTATTACTGACAGATTTTGGGCATTACTGTATTTCCCTCGACAGATGTTGGGTACTCCTGCATTTCCCTCAAACATTTAAAATATTCTATGGCTGTAAGAAGTAGAAATAGGGTTCCTGTTGGATTTGGTTAGAGGAGAGAGTTGAACCTGAAAACTTCAATGTGTAGAATACCACAACTTTATGTTCTCACCTCACCTGTGCATACAAGGACACTGAGGGAGGTCATTTATTCGGAGTCAGGTGTCATCAATATGCAGGTGATACTCAGATGTATTTATCAATTCCCAACTGACTAGCCAATGCTGTCAGAGTCTTGGGCAGATATCAGTGTGAACAAATTGTTGTGTGGGCAGTAGCAGAAGGAGCAGAATCTTCTGGTCCCAACCTTCCTATCTTTTTGTAAGGGCCTAAAACTGTGGCTGTGCCACTCAGTTTGGGGCCCCAGTCAGCACAATGGAGATGGTTGATTAATAACAGATAACGTTCTTTGTTCAAGTCGTTTCTTCCTTCCTTTGTTCCTTCCTTCAAGATGGCAGCAGTGGAGGAAGCAGTATCAGACCACAGGGAGAGAAGTTACTAAATTAAGTAGGAAAGTATAAGGAGAGGGGGGAAAAGGGAAGGAAAAAGGAGCAGAAAGATAAGTGAAATAGAAAAGATGAAAGGAAAGAAGAAATTGGGGTAAGGATAGTGGTGAAATCCAATTTTTTTTACTACCGGATTTGTGGGTGTGGTATGGCTTGGTGGGCATGGCAGGGGAAAGATACTGCAAAATCTCCAATCCCACCTCACTCCTGGGGGAAGGATATTGCAAAATCTCCATTCCCACCCCACTCTGGGGGAAGGATATTGCAAAATCTCCATTCCCACCCCACTCTGGGGCCAGCCAGAGGTGGTATTTGCCGGTTCTCCGAACTATTCAAAATTTCCGCTACCGGTTCTCCAGAACCCGTCAGAACCTGCTGGATTTCACCCCTGGGTAAGGAGGAAAATGCCAGCAAAACAGCGGGGAGGTGAATGAATGGCTTTCACGCTGAGTTGGAGGCAGCCGGCAACAGAAAGTCCAGCCCTCTGTCTAATACACTGTTTCTCTGAAAGGTTAGGAGATGAGAAAGGACTGGGATAAGTCAATTGAGCGTGATATTAATGATCTTTAGAAAAACAGTCCTGAAAAATGGAATGTTTAACAACAATGTAAACCAGAGGACTTCAAACTTGGCAGCTTTAAGACTTGTGGACTTCAACTCCCAGAATTCTCTTCAACTCTAACTCCCCAGCTATGCTGGCTGGAGAGTTCCGGGAGTTGAAGTCCACAAGTCTTAAAGCTGCCAAGTTTGAAGACCTCTGATGTAAACATTCAAATATCCATTCCCCTTGGCAAAATGTAAATTCAGACAATCTTTTGGAGAAGCAACCTCTGAATGCTGCAGAGAAGATAAAATTTCATGAAGGTTTCTTTTCTCTCTCTCTCTTTCTCACTCTCTGTTTGCCAGCTAAGCACTGGTTTCGGTGCCCCAGAGAAACTGGTGCTACCCAGTGAATCTCCAGCCTCAGCCTTGTCCAGCGTGCTCCCTGTGCCAGAGACTGAGCCAAGCCACCAGGCTATCTTGCCCCCTTGCACGGACACTGCCCTCACAAGTGCCTTAGAGTCGCCCAGAGCCCTTGAGCCAGCCCGGCAAGGAGAAGAGGAGGCCCCCGCAGGGCAAGAAGCCAGCGGTTCCCACTCTCCCCACAAGCGGCTCAGATGTAGCCCAGAAGAACTGAACGGGGACTCTGCCAGCAGCCTTCCGCGAGGATCACTCCGGGGCAGCAAGACTGGACGGCGTGGGGGTGGGCGGGGGCGGGGCAGGCGACATTTCAATGGCCAGCTTCCTGAGTTGGACACAGGACATCTGTCGCATCCCACCTGGCGTTGCAACGGGGAAATGGTGGCTAGCAGTGCAGAAACCCAAGCAGGTCCTTTTGCTGTTCAGGAGATAAAGGTATGTAGAAGTGTTTAAATGGTCCTCTCCAACTTGGTACCCTTCAGGTGTTTGGAGACTGCATCCTCTGGAATTGCCAGCCAAGTGGCTGAATTCTGGGGGTTGTAGTCTCAGTATGACTGAAAGGTACCCAGTTGGGGAGGGCTTAGATGGAACAAGGAAGGAGTTCAAGGAAATTGTAGGGAAATTGTTTTACCACAATTGTCCCGACATTCCAAAAAAAGGAAAAGCTTGCTTTCTGGGGGTACTTTCTTATTGACAACTCCATCAAACCCCAAGTGCTGGACCAGGATGGACCTTTGATCTAGTCTACAAAGCAGTTATGTTGGTCTCGGTGAAAGGTAACTCCAGTTTGAGCCCTGGGTCCCACACTGGCCACAATTGGGATTAATCTTTCCATTGCTAAGCGAGGCAGTTGTTAAAGAGAGTCATGCCCAATTTTACGAGGGGTTTGTGTGCGTGTGTGCCACAGTTGTTAAGCAAATCAGGGCAGTTGATTCAGCAAATCTAGCTTTCCCCACTGATCGTTCATTGGAAGCCAGCTGAGAAGGTCGCAAATGAGGAAATCACACAACCCCGAGATATGGCAACGGTTGTAAATGCATGCCGGTTGCCAACCACCATGGGGATGTTCTGGCAATGTCTAAGGACCACTCATAAATCATTGTTTTCAGTGCTGATGTAACTTTGATTGGTCACTAAACGAATGGTTATAAGTCAAGCACTAGCTGTTTACCGTTAAGTGCTCTTTTTACGTCAGTCCAGATCTGCTAGGAAGATTCAGAGTTTTTCCATAGTCCTCCAGAAAGTGCTTCATAGTGTGTCTTTGTTTTTTCTTATATTGGACCCATAGCCATATGATTTCATGGTATTGATTAGGTTCATACATTATGCTAAGACATGGTTTTCTTAATCATGATTTGCTAAGTAACCTACAGTGAGCAAGATTCATATATAATAAATACCAAGGTTAAATTTTCCATTTGCAAACCAGAATTGCTGGGGGTTTATGTCACTCTAAACAGGTGCCCTTTTATGACTTGGTGGACTTCAACTCCCAGCCAGCATGGCTGACTCAGGAATTCTGGGAGTTGAAGTCCACCAGTCATAAAAGGGCCATGGTTCCCCACCCCTGCTCTAAATGCAGAGATTGCTCCTGATCTTCGCAGCACTTTCTACCCCTCCAGCTGCCTTAACTTTAAAATCAGCACTGTGGGAAACCAGACTGAGCTCTTCTGACACAAGACTGACTCCACACTACATGGAGGTCAAACAAGGAGGCTTTGCTTTTAGCAATTGAAAGCTGCCGTTTTTCATCTCAATTTGACATACACAAACTGGGGGAAACTGCATTTAATGCTCCAGTCTCTCCTAATAAAGAGATCTTGTGAGATTTGGTCATAGTTTGAAGCTCCTATTTGAGGAACTTGTGGGATTGGTTAGATCACAGGTGTCAAACTTGCCACGTCAATTTGCCATCATGTGACGTTTTGCAACTTTTTTTCCCCTTCGCGGAGCTGGGGTGGGTGTGGCCTGCGCGCGACATATCCGGCCCGCAGGCTGCCAGTGTGACAATGCTGGGTTAGATTATAGACACAAGTAGCAGAGGGCTTTCAGGACGTAACCTGCTTCTAGTGGGATAAGACTGATATGGCTTAGTGTGATGTGTGAACCCAAACATTGTTTTGTTTCCTTTGATCGCTCCTTCTTCAGAGGACTTTGATTTTAAAGTAAAAGACTATTCTAAAACTTACTCAGGAAGAATTTTGGACTCTTCAAACTATGGGGGAGGTATGTATGTGTTGCTGTTTCAATAACTTGCCCTCATTCTAACAGTATTAAATATAAACCCACATATGTAGAGAACAGGAGAACCACATAGCGATGTGCCAGATTATCTAATATTGTGCATATGTTATGTGAGGGAGCATTTAACTATGGGTGTCTCTGTGGACACATTTTACATTTTCCCACTCTGTCTTCAGACTGAAACGAAAAAATGTTTAGGGAAGCTTTACTGTGTCCTTAAATTGACTGGATAAGCTGTGTCCTTGTAGAATGGTTGTGAAATCATGCGTTGCCAATCAAGAAAATTGTGTGGAGGGTCTCTTATTGCCAGTTCTGGAGTGCTTTTAGGAAGCTGACATCTTCAGAATTGATACTTACCTTCTAACCCATTTCTTTCTCTAGGGCCCTCCAGGTAGGCGACCAGCCCGACGTGGCCGAAGGAGGAAAAGCAGGTGAGAATCAGTGCTCAGAAGGGACGGGATTTGTAGAGATAGCAGAATTCAAAATAAGCTTGGGATATCTCAGAAGTTATTTATTAGTCCATTGTCTGTAGATTCTCAGTCATCCAGGTTACAGTTGTCCCAACGGTGCTTTTTTCAGGAGGCAACTGGACTTTCTTGTTTTTTCTTTAGAAGACATTTCGCTTCTCATCCAAGAAGCTTCTTCAGCTCTGACAGGATAGTGGGGAATGGAAGGATTTATATTCCTGGCAGACAGCTGGTCATTTGCATCCTTTTAGAGGGTTGCTGCAGCACTTGGAGGTTTATCTGTGTCCTCAGGGTCACCTGAGCAGTGCTCCTGGTTCCT
Organism: Arizona elegans; assembly: GCA_022577455.1. NCBI lineage: Eukaryota > Metazoa > Chordata > Lepidosauria > Squamata > Colubridae > Arizona > Arizona elegans. Next base: position 19,111,087 of record JAKOOJ010000003.1, read on the forward strand.
GTATTATTAGTCCCGTTTTCTCTTTGCAGTGGTGTCCGGCCCAGTACCCGACCTGAGACTACACGGATTCGGGGTCCTAGCATTGATCCAGGGTCCAGCCCATTGGTAAATATTTTTTTTTCCTCATGGGTGAGTGGATGATAATATGAAGTAGACCAAGACAGTATTTCTTGGGGAGGAGATTCCCCTAAGTCTTGGCTTACAGTATTGATATTTTTTGCCTCTTTTTAAAATTGAGGTAAATGCGGGGTGAAATGCTCCCGGTTCAGACCGGATTGCCCGATCCGGTAGCGATGGAGGCGGGTGGTTCGGAGAACCGGTAGCAAAAATCCCCGGCCCCCCTCCCCCATGCACAGCTGAGCCGCACAATCATCAGAGGCTTTTTTTTAACTTTTAAAAGCATTTTTTCTACAACTACGGCCGAAAAACTGCTTTTAAAAGTTAAAAAAAAGCCTCTGATGATCGTGCGGCTCATCAAAGGCATTTAAAAGAAAAAAAACCTTTTTTTCTTTTAAATGCTCTGATAATCCCAGCTGAGTTCCCTGATCGGCAGGGGCTTTTTAAAAAACAAGCTTTTTAAACTTTTTAAAAGAAAACAAGCGTTTTTTTCTTTTAAATGCTCTGATGATCCCAGCTGAGTTCCCTGATCGGCAGAGGCTTTTTAAAAAAGCCTCTGCTGATCAGGGAACTCAGCTGGGATCGTCAGAGCCTTTTGAAAACATTTTTTTACAACCTCTTAGCCGAAGAGGTTGTAGAAAAAATGGTTTTAAAAGTTAAAAAAAAAATTGGCCATGCCCACCCAGTCACATTACTCCCCCAAGCCATGCCCACAGAACCGGTAGTAACAAATTTTAGATTTCACCCCTGGGTAAATGGCTCCTTCATGGCTTATATGTTTCTATTGCAATGTGGAGGAAAAAATGCCATTGATTTTTGGCAATTGTGGCTGCAGAGGGCCATTTACAAAGACTGCAGAAGGGATGCTCAAGGGTTGTTATTATTATGTGCTCCTGAGGATGCTCCCCCAACCTGGTTTGTAAGGGAAGGAATAAGGAGTGGTGCTGTCATCCCAACTTGTGAATTACACCTTAACTTGTCTTTCCTCACCTTTCCCCCTTGTAGGTTGACTACACTGTTGCTCGCCGGCCTCGGCCTGGCCGGCCTGTGAAAAACAGGAGGAGGAAATTGGCCACATAACACTGCCTGAACCGAGGGGTCTCCACCACTGTCCATTCTTAAGCAAAGAGAGCTTGGGACATCTGTCTCTCCCCATCCATGACCCCCTTCCATCTCTGGGGCCCAGCCTACGGGTGTAACCCAAAGGAGGGGAGGAAATACCAGCAAAAGGATCGGTTGTTGCTGATGGCTCTGAGCATCTTGACCATGAATGTGTTTTAGCTTCACCACTTGCCTGGATCCGGAATCTTTTGCCAGAGGGATCTCTAAAAGCACACGGTGCAGCTCTGGTCTCAGCATTTTTTTTTTTTTGGAAGGGGGGGGTTGCTGTCGGGAGGAGGCTAAGGGGGAGGGGGGAGAGGAAGAGGGCCACGCCCATAGCACTTCTTGAAGCCATGTTTGTAACGTTCCTCTTGGTGGTGCAGGAGGCCCTCCTGCCCTTGCTTTTGTGTCTTCCCCCACCCCTGGTGAGATTCCCCTAACGGTTGGGTCCCCCAAACCTCAGCAAGGAGTAGCAAGGGCCGTGTCCTCCTGGAGGGGGACAGCAACGCCCTTTCACTTCCCACCTTACCTCAGGCCTGCGTGCGCTGCACGCAGGTGGGAACCGGCTCAGGGTTTTAGTACAAGAATCAGTCGCTTCTTCTCTCTGCCTTGCCAAACATACACAAACACACTCTCTTTCTCTCTCTCTCTCTCTCTGTCACACACACACACACAGGCAAGCTCGGTCCTGATCCCAGCGGCCAAGGTACAAAGCAATAAGGAAAATAAGCCACGTTAAGTTCAAGGAAAATATCCTCCTTTCAGTTTTTCCAGAAATTTCTTCCCTGCCTCCCAACGCAGCCTCTCTGCCTCTATTTATATGCTACTCAAAAGACAGCGACAATATGCCAGACCCTGAATGGTGACTTAGCCTGTTCTGTCCACCTCCTCAAGTCCAATTGGAACTATGGGACTGTAAGTCTCACCCTTCTTCCCTACACAAAAATACCCCTATTTTTTTTTTTATTCTATGTATTATTATTTCCTTGTATTTTCCTTTTTTTAAAAAATAAAAATCCTCAAAAGAACACTCAGGTCACAGCATATTGGGGTGGGGTGGAGAAAGAAGATTTTGTGCTCAAAAATACACCTGGCCCATCTTTGCCAGAGCGAACTCCCCTTTTCCCTGCTCCTCTCATTCATTCCCCAAACACATACACTACAATCCTCATCTCTAAATGACCAAATCACTTCACAGCACCCCCCCTCTTCCCCCATCCGATTGCAACTCTCAACACATTTATGCAAAAGCACTGTGTAGATACTGTACAGGTTGTGCTGTGTCTCCCCTTCTCTCCCATGCACTTCAACCAACCAACTTCGGCCTTTCTTTTGTATAAAGAAGAAGAAGAAAAAAGGAAGGGGGGGGGAAGCTATTTTTCCTTTTTCGAGCTTAAAATTTTGTTTTGTAAAAAATAAAAATACACAATTGTGAATTGTAGCTTTTCTATGGGAGCGACTTTTAATTTAACAGATGAAAATATTTTGAAGCTTAGATTGAAGTTACTGTTTATTTGTTTATTTTTTGGGGGGGTGTTTTGTATCAAGTATTAAAATATGTATTTAAAACAGCTGGATGCGATTGTTTTTGGGTGCAGCTGAAACTCTAGCTGTGGAACAGGACTATATTCTTAACTTAGGATGTGGGAGAGGCTGAAAAACTGCTTTGTCTCAAAGAAACAGCCTTACTGGGCAGGCAACCTTAACAAGCAATAACAAGCAGGTGGTTTGCAGATTGGTAGCTGCCTCCCTGCATTGTGCATCTTTTCAATTCTTATTCAGATCTAGTATTAAATTAGAAAGTTTTCTTCATGACTAATGATACTTCAAACGCATTAGGTAATGCAGCATTACTAAATTGCCTGACTGAGCTCACCTCCCCAGATCATGACAATACCGGGACCTCCTTGTCTTCTATCAGCCAATCATCAGCTTGCATTAGAAGCATGGAAGCAGCAGTAGCTAAAAGAGCTAAAAGGAGACTTTTTGACACCTAAAAGTGCTACATATCCCAGCTTCCAGAGAGAGAAAGTGATTACTATTATGCAAGATATTATATTATTATTATGCAGGTTATTATGCAAGATAAATCATGCTCGCTGATCATCTAACAGTTCCAACCAAACTTTGCTTTTTCTTCCCTGTACTGGACCATTTCTAATTTTTTTTTTTTTTTCTCATTTGCCTAATCATTTTTTTCTTTCTTCAACATATGCAACATGAAAAAGCTGTGGGGTTTTTTTTATAACAGTCAGTATGGACTGTCCTGGATTTCAACCGGATATTTCCCAGTTCATCTGTTCACTGAATTTTGTATATACAAATTAGGTAGCATTCCATTGGCTACTGTTCTATCCCTAAAAGGAGATGAACTACTGGTAGTTTGATCCACGTATACAAAAATAATACAAACAAACAGATATTTGACTACTAGGGCAATGTGATCTATAATTGCAGGCTTCTAGATGTCAAAATACTGCTGGAAGGAAAACGGGCAGTGAACAAACTTCCTGGGTTGATTCTTAAGTGACCTATAAAAATTCAAGACAAAAGATTCCCCTTTCTCCAGTGGTATCAGCAGATAACAAATCTCCCAAATGCTTTGATTTTCAAAAGCTCAGCTGAGTATCATTCCAGGAGAAGCTACTAAACACTGGAAACCTAAAAAAAATCTTTGAAACTAGTCTGGTAAATTGCATTTCATTTCCAGGCTATTTGCTACAATTCAGTATCTCTAAAGGGGTATCCATACTATACAGTAACTGCTAGGAAGGGAGCCGAGAAGGGAGATGGGGGGGGGGGGGTGTCTTATTTTCTTGCTGAAGATACTGAATTTACATGCGGCAGGCAGAAATTGAAGGAGGTTGATTTGTGCGTTTGGGATTAACAGATTTACTTTGCTCCTCTGATGCTTTGTTTAGCTTTGATACACAAAGAGCTCTGAGGGCTCTTCAGAAATGGTGGCATTATGTTGCAAAAGAAAGCACCCGTTTACGACAGGCTGAAACCTCTGCTGTCTTCTTCCTTTATGGATACACAAGCGAGGCCCACTTCTCCAAGGCATTCCAGGTACCCTGAAGCTGCTGCTTTTCCCCACAGGGAAGAGAAGAATGTGAGGCCTCATTAACTCGGTGCGCCATATGGCAAGTTTATACAGCCCAACTTTAGACAATGAGCTGGAGACTCCCCCTCTCTGGCCTACCAGGATACTCCCAGGCGGGCACAAGACTGCCTTGCTGCTCAGTCTGCCACTGATACCTAGTGATACACCACTCTAGGCCTGGAAGTGGCAAAGAAGAGTTTAATCCCTGATGAAAACAGACGAGAATATAACAAATCATTTGAAGGCAAGAGACGTGTAAGATCTTACTATGTCCCAGCTTTAAAAAAACAAAACAAAGCAGTAAGCATCAGAGTTTAATGACAGAAAATAATTATACAACACAATTCAACTCCATGCTGAGAGCGTTAAGACACCTTTTCCATGAAAAAGGCCCGCCCTTCTGGGCCAAAGAGGCAGGGTGTCTTCCTCAAGAAATGGGCCAAAGGATGACTTCCCTTGCTGGGACAGAGCTTCCCCATCCAAGTAGGGAGTGCAGCTTTCCCCTCTGCAATCAGCAACCTTCAGGGACATGGAAACATTGGAAGGGGGGAGGGGCACAGCTGCCTTTTAACATAGAAGCGCTCAGTCCTCTGGCCCGTAGGAAGGTTCAACTCCTGCTATGAATGTGCAAGGAAAGGGTAAGGAAAGGACAGAGCCATTAGTGTGTGTTTACAAGAGTGTGTGTGTGGGAGGGGGGGGGGTAAATCTTCCCGCCCTGCCTTTCTGTTCGAGGAGATTTATTTGGCCAGCTTCTGTACCCGTGAGTTGATGCTGGTAAAATTGTCTTCAACAGCAGATAGATTCTCTTTCATGGCTTTCTGAACCTAAGGAGAGAGGGTGAGTGGAGAGTTGTCAGCCACGAAGGGGAAACAGCCAGGCACATTCACTGGAACCCCTCGCCTACCACCGTATACAGTGAGGACCCTATGAGCACCAAGTTGAGGTTATCTACCATCTGGAACTCCCAAATGTTTCCTGGTAGTGCTGATATCTAATTAATTATTTTATTTTATTTTATTTTATTTTATTTTATTTTATTTTATTATTTTATTTTATTTTATTTTATTTTATTTTATTATTTTATTTTATTTTATTTTATTTTATTTTATTTATTTTATTATTTTATTTTATTTTATTTTATTTATTTTATTATTTTATTTTATTATTATTTTAATTTATTTTATTTTATTATTTTATATTATTATTTTATTTATTTATTTATTTTATTATTTTATTTTATTTTATCATTTATTTTATCATTTTATTTTATTTATTTTATTTTATTTTATTTTATTATTTTATTTTATTTTATTTTATTTTATTTTATTATTTTCTTTTATTATTTTCTTTTCTTTTCTTTTCTTCTTTTATTATTATTTTATTATTTTATTTTATTAATATTATATTATATATATATATATATATATATATATATATATATATATATTTATATATATATATATATATATTTATATATATATATATATTTATATATATAAGATAGATAAGGAGAATCCAAGAGATAAGGAGAATCCAAGACCTCAGTGCCTTCCGCCGTGCCCTTAAAACCCACTTATTCCAACAAGCCGGGCTGGCTTAGGAAGAAAATTTTAAATTTTTTAAATGTTTAATTGGTTTGTGGTTTTTTAAATTTTTGGGCCAAATTTATACTTATTTTAATTGTTTTTAATATTTGTATTTCATGTTTTTAATTCTGGCTGTGCACCGCCCTGAGTCCTCAGGGAGAAGGGCGGTATATAAATTGAAAAATAAATAAATAAAATAAATAAAATTTATATACCGCCCGCAGCGCTCAGTACGCTGCAAATCAAGTTTACAGCAACCCAGGGACCGCCGCCGGCGCTGCCTGTGCCGCCACCGCCACAGCAACATCGCTGACCGTTGCTTCAACCGCTCCAGCCCCGCAGCCGTTTGATTTATGACAGTCAGCTGGGCCTCGGTTTCAATGTTCGCTGCCGTTTACCGCCCGCCGCGCCATCCCTAACTATCTCCACGGCGGCCGCGCCATCCCTAACTATCTCCACGGCGGCCGGGTGTTCTTCCGGCTCCATCTACGGCTCAATCGAGCCGGCTATGCTTCAGCTTGCTGGGCGGGGGTTGTAAGATGGTCAGCTGGCCCCCCAACACCCTCAAAAATGCCAGACATCGCCCCTTCGTCCTTGGCATTCAATATAGAGTCGCCATATTGGTCTGCTACCCAGAAGGAATGCTGTATCCAGGCCTGAAACCGGACTGGAACAGGTCTAGATAGACAGCGTCATCCAGGTGCTGGGGAAGTTGTCGCACAACTCTCAACAACCTTCGACACAAAACAAAGGTTGGAGACTGGACGGTAATTTGCCAAAACAGCCGGATCCAGAGAAGGCTTCTTGAGGAGGGGTCTCACCACCGCCTCTTTCAAGGCAGAAGGCAAGAAACCCTCACTCAACGAAGCATTAATGATCTAATAACTAGAGGCTATGTGCAAACTTCATTCATGCAAATTCAGGTCTCAGAGGTCTTAGTGACTACAATACTGACACTACCCCAGGTGATTCTCATTGTTCTAAGTCTTACCTGTGTCAGCAGGGTGACGTTATCCTTCAGAGAATTAGCAATCATTTGCTGGGTAGTGTCCAAATGAGTCAGGAGCTGCCCAAATTGCATGGCTGTAACCAAGAAGAACCCAAGTCAGTTGGAGGAAAAAAACTGTTCAGTACTAGACTGCTCCTTGGGGTAACCAGAAGCCCAAAAGGCTGAGAATTTTTTTTGAATCCATGACTTCAAGGCTGGTCCCCCCCCCCCCCCGGGTTTTAAGAAGTCCTCGCCATACCCCCCCCCCAAAAAAAAGGCCCGAGAACTCACCTTGTTCATGCAACTGCCGCACGGCCACAAGGCGCTGCACCACCTCAGGGAGGGTGCTAGCCAGTGGGCTCCACTCCTGCACAAGTGCATACAACTGATGAACCTACAAGGAGAGAAAGAGGAACTTCCTGAGCAAGGAGAGAAGTTGAGTGACGATCTGGCACTGACCTTGACTTTCTGAAACTCTGTTGTAGTCCACCAGCAGCCTGCGGAGCTGGCAGCAGAGTCGGACAGTGAGGAGGCTGGGCAGGACCATGGGCCAGTCCTGGAGTCTGGAGAAGGCTCGGATGAGAGCTCTGTGTCGGAGGCAGAGAAAGGGCCATCTGGGAGGTATGTGCTGCCCTAGCTACGGACACCAAAGAACGCAGCACAAAGTCCGTTCAAACCTTAATTTACTGAATAAACCAGTCTTTTACAACAACAGCTGTTAAGTAATTGCATTAACAGCCGCCAAGAATTCAAAGAATAATAACTGAAAACTTACTATGTTGGCAGAATGCCCAGAAGCAATTTGCAGGAAGCTGATAAGATAAGCAAGACAAGACACGAAGATATGTGAAATAAGTTGTTCCCTGCCAATTGCTTCAGCCGGCGTTCCTCCTTAAATAGGCTAAGGGAGTGGCCAATTAGCCCCAAGCCTTACCCTCGAGGAGACCTCCTCCTGAGGAGCCACTCCTGCCTTTTGGCAGCTCTGCGCGCCCATGCATCGAGAAGAGGCTCCTCCTCTTCGTCCTCTTCACTTAAGAGAGCTTCTGGAGGTTCTGAAGGCCCTGGCTGAATCCCCGCCTCTGGCACCACATCTTCTCCAGCCTCCTCATTGTCCAACTTGAGTGCCAGCTGCACAGGCTGCTGGCGCAGCATCACACCAGCCTCCTCGCTGTCTGAATCAGCTACTAGCTGCACAGGCCACATACGGGCCACAACAACCTTAGCGAGGCAGAGGAAGAGGGGGAGCCTGTTCCCAGTGTGCAATGCACAGAGCTGCCAGAAGGCAAGAACAGTTAAAACAAAAGGGACAACTTGGGAGTAGGGCTTGGAAGTGACTGGCCCCTCCCATAAGACTTAAAAGAGGAGCAAAGGCATGTGGGCCTTTGCAGGAAGCAACGTTTGTTCATTAGGTTCATCTTAAAGCCTGAAGCTCTGTTTGATTCTGGACTCCGTGTGGCTTTGCCAATTAGGTCTTTGGCAGCGTGTCAAGGGAAATAAAGGTGGGTGATTATCCCGAAGGACTTCTCCCGAAGCACTCTTTATAACTAATTGGGCTCATCTGTGAATGAACAGAATTCACAGCTGTTGCAATAAAAGAGGTTTTTGGGACTACTCGTGTGTTTTAATGACTCAGGAAGCCTAGGTCAGAACAAACTCCACAACATCTACATAGGTTAACAAACGCATATGTACATACCTGGGATGAACATTCACTGAGTTTGGCCCTCAAATCTCATGATTTGGTTGGCACTAATCAATTATTAATCAACCATTAAACCAACCAACCTATACAGGTAGTCCTCAAGTTACCACCACAGTTGAGCCCAAAATGTATGTTGCTAAGTGAAAGATTTGTTAAGTGAGTTTGCCTCATTTTACGACTTTTCTTGCCACAGTTGTTAAGTGGATCACTGTGTTTGTTAAGTTAGTAGGATGGTTGTTAAGTGAATCTAGCTATCCCACTGACTTTGCTTGCCAGAAGGTCGCAAAACGGGATCACAGGAACCCCAGGACATTGCAACCGTCATAAATACGAAGCAGTTGCCAAGGATCTGGATTTTGATCACATGACCATGGGGGATGCTGCAACGGTCTTAAGTGTGAAAAACTGTCATATGTCACTTTTTTCAGTGCCGTCATTAACTTTGAACGGTCAATAAACGAACTGTTGTTAAGTTGAGGATTACCTGCAGTTAGTGCATAAATTACAAATATTCAGCTCTAGTGCGGGCTGAACAGTTTTCTTGCTCAGTCGTGCTCTAGTTATGATGTTATCCAGCGAAGTTGAGTTCACACAATCACATGCTAGCCACTATGTCCTAAGCAAACAAATGTGCACCTGCCTGTGTGACAGCAAGCCATGTCATGTGCCACTCCCTTCTCCTTTCTTAGAAATTGTACAGGCACATAAGAATGTGATCTCTAATTTTTACAAGCAGAATCTGAACAAGGAATCAATCATCCAGAGCTGATAAAATGAACCCAGGAAACCACCAAGATCCAGAGTCATCAGGACCCAATGAATTTTAAGCTATCTGACACAACAGATTATTAATATTTCAAGCTATTAGAAACAAAATCTGAGTTAGGTGTAGCTGCTGCATTGGTAACAGGCAGTACAAATCCCCCTACACTTAGATTATCAGCCGGAAACAAATATTGCCCTTGGTGAATGCCAGACATTTACACCAGCGCTGGGCAAAGATCCAGATTCAAAAAGCAAAATATGATTTGACCTGTGTAAATACATACTTAATATCAGTTGGAAACCCCTTAAAAAAGAGGCGAGGAACTATGGCCCCATTATGATTTGTAGACTTCAATTCCCAGAATTCCTGAGCCAGTATGCATAGCTGCTCAGGAATTCTGGGAGTTGAAGTGCACAAGTCATAAAGGGGCCACGATTCCCCACCCCTGCCTTAAAATAGGAGGAGGAAGGTGTGTTGGATATGTTCGCTGCCTTGAGTTATTTGTAAAAATAATAAAGGTGAGATACAAATAGATAAATAAAATAAATTCTCACCAGGCTCAAGGTTGACTCAGCCTTCCATCCTTTCTAAGGTAGGTAAAATGAGGACCCAGTTTGTGGGGGCAATAAGCTGATTTTGTATAAAATATACAAAAGTATGAAGGCTATTGCTTAACACCTTGTAAGCAGCCCTGAGTCTCCAGAGAAGGACGGCATATAAATCAAAATAAATTAAAATTAAATTAAAATTAAAAATTAAATTAAAAATTAATTAAATTAAATTAAATTAATTAAATCCATCCACCGTATTTTTCGGCTACTTAAGTCGAGGAAAATTGCTTTAAAGTTTTCCTGATATGGGTTGCGATGGCCATGGAGACCGCAATGGCTGTAGCTAAGCAACACAGTTATAAGGTGTGGTGTTATGTAACCACGGCACTTAGTGATGGCAATTCCAGCAGCCTTGGTTACCTTCATTAAGTGAGGACCTCTCATAACAGCAAGATCTGTGAGAAGCCAGCAAGGAACATCAAAAATCACAGTCACATAACTGCAGGTTGCTGTGATGATGCAATCATAAGCCAGATGTTGGGTACCCAGACTGTGATCATGTGACTATAGGGATGATGCAATGGGTGGACATCTGAGGACTAGTCCTAAGTACAGGTAGTCCTCGACTTACAACAGTCCATTTAGTGACAGTTCAAAATTACAACAGCACTGAAAAATGGCCATTTTTCACACTTATGACTGCTGTAGCATCCCCATGGCCATGTGATCAAAATTCAGATACTTGACAATTGACTCATATTTATGCAGTGTCCCGGGGGCATGTGATCACCTTCTGCAATCTTCTGACAAGCAAAGTCAGTGCGGAAGTCAGATTCACTTTACAACTAGGTTAATAAGTTAACAACTGCCGGGATTCGCTTAACAACTGTACAAGGAAGGTCGTAAAACGGGGCAAAATTAATTTAACAAATGTCTCATTTAGCAATAGAAATTTTGAGCTAAATTGTGGTCATAATTCAAGGATTATCTGTACCATTTGTTCAACCCCAGAATTATAACTTTGAACAGTGAACGAATAATTGTGATTCAAGGACTACCTATACCTGTATGTATGAAATTATTATTTTTTTTATTTATCACGTCCTGTATTAGAAAGACTAAACAGAAGTTGACCTTGCTTTGGGTGTCTGCATCCTCTACTGTGGCTTTGTGCTTGGCAATCTCATTCACTTTTCCCAAAACACTCTAGGAATGGAAAAACAAAAACAAAAATTGATGTTAGCAGAGCATACCAGAACACCTTGCCACAATGTCAACATCCCATCTGATAAGCCTAAATGTATTGCCGGATGGGAAACCCTAAAACGGTGATAGTGAACCTATGGCACGCGTGCCATAAGTGGCACGCAGAGCCCTCTCTGCTGGCATGTGCGCCGTCGACCCAGGTCAGATCTCCATGGCGTTTCTTTCATGAGCTTCTGTTTCCCTGCAAACAATGAAACAGAAGCTCACGAAAGAAAAAGATCTTATCTTTTGCTGTGCTGCCGGTGTTGGGATGCCCCACTTCCCACCAGCCAGCTGGTCTTCGGGTCTCTGCTGCACATGCGAGCATATCCGCGCATGCACATGTGCATGTCCGTGCATGCACATGTGCATGTCCGTGCATGCACATGTGCATGTCCGTGCATGTCCATGTTTGCACATGTCCACGCACATACGCGCATGTCACCACACATTCAGTTTGGGCATGCGCACACAAGCAGTTTGGGTACTCAGTGTCTAAAAGGTTCGCCATCACTGCCCTAGCAAAACTTTTTCCAACTGTTTGTCCATCAGTTCCACAATGCAGACCTCTGTTCTCAACTATATACTCATCTTCAAAATCCTCTAAATCAGCGGATCTTGGGAAAAAAGCAATAGAACTTCATTTTTGTATATAGTAAATGCCGCAAGATTGTAGGCACAAAGATGGAAGCATCTGGCAATACCTATAATGGAGGATTGGTCGGGGAAGATGATGGAATTTGCTGGGGTGGCCAAATTAACTTCTCTGATTTAAAAAAAAAAAAGACAATATTTATATTTATTGCTGATTGGAAACTCCTCATAAACTTTTTCCAGAAAACAGAAAACAACAACTTGAATTTACGATTTAGGGTTTTGAAGATTAGATAGGATTGATAATAGAAAGAATAGAGACACATTATAATTTAAGAGAAAGTTTAAGAGAAAATTTATAATTGTAAGAAGTGCTGTAAAGCAGATTAGAAGCCATTTCTTTGGATTTTTTTTTCTTATTTTTCATTTACTCTTTTTTCACTTTTAGCTTTCTCTTTGACTTCCTTCTTTTCCTCTTTTCTTTCTTACTTTAAATTACTTTGTATAAGCTTTTAATCTTCCTTTTTAGTTTTTTATAAAAATAACATTATATTTTTTAAAAAATTATCCTAAAATAAATCCCACCTGTAGCCTTGCCTCCACCTGGTCCAGAGTTGCCATATCTAAGGAGTTGACTTTGGCCTGCAAGAGCTCCACGGTTTCCTAAGGATGGATGGGGATTGAGGAGTGTCAATCACTCAGTTGACAACACAGAGAATGAAAATCTAAAAGCCCTTTAACTGCTTACAACACTCTGATTAATCAAATGTACCTGCAGTCTCTAGGCCTCACCTGACATTTATCTCGGTTTTCCCTTTCCTTTCAGAACCCGTTTTGTTTCTGAATATAACACTCTCTCTCCTGCCACTAGCTCACAATGCCCAGAAGTGTCTATTATTTTGTGTTATTTTTAGAAAACAAAACAGATTGGTGGTGAAGGGGAAATAATATACTTTGAAGCTATTTTATATTGTTTTTGTCCATAGTGAGCTATACATCATTTAGTATTTATGACTGATAATATTGTCTGAGGTTAATGTGCGTATACAAACTTAATGGTGAGGAGGCTTACATATCCAGTTATGGATATGATGGAGATTATGTCACCAAGAGCTTAGTCATTCAAAGTATGAGGTTATACCCAATCTTTTGATCCCTGTTTTCGATATTAATTTTCGATATAATCTTTCGATATTAAATATCATTGGGTATCTACAGGATATGGTTAAAGAAAATTCAAGAAGACGGTAACCCTGAATGTGCATCCAAAGCTCTGCTCATATATAAAAAAAAACCAGGCAGAGCTTGGATCACACTATTGTGGTCATCGTTTTTACTATTTGACTATTTTCTGCAGACACTCCTGAAACAATAACATTTATTACACTTTACTCTCATGCTAATTTCTGCATGAGATCAGAAAAAAATATACTTTGCCAGACCAAAATGCTCTTGGCAATTTTTCTGTCCCTTTGATTTTTGGCTTCTAAAACACATAGCCAAATCTGGACTACCTGGTCTAGAACAACTTACAAAGACTAAATATGTGCCTCAATCATGCCTTACTGAAATCTATCCCCCCTCCTTAAATTTCTTCCTTTCTCCAACCCTCCCACTTCCAGGATTTCATATATATCCAAGGACTTTGTACAGCAAAATCACAGTTTTGCAACAGTATAAACCAATCTACAATATTCCTTCATGCTTACTCCCAAAAAGCAGACATCCCATTTAATTCCTTCCTAGTCACAACAGACCCAAAATAAGAAGACTGAATCAATGCCTTACCATTAAGCTAGCGCCCTGTAGTCCAACAGACAGAGGATTCTAGATAGAGGGGAGGAAAAAGGGTGATTTAATTAATGCCATTCAGTTTCTAACAAGGATGTTAGTCTGCAATACAATGTTATGCCATTAACACCAGCCAGTGTCTCTCAACTTTGGCAACTGACAACTTTAACATATATGGACTTCTGGAATACTAATCCAGATGACAGTGACTAAGGCATGAGAAACTGTCAGTATGGGGGCAATTTGATCTATAAAACAGACTGTCAAAAGGTGCTCCAAGCCATGGCTGCCATCTGCTGTTCAAACTGAAGTTGTGAGTCATAGAGGACCTTTAAAAGGCGCACTTGGCCAATCCGGAGTAGTGCAGCCCCATCCAGAGCCGAAGATGGAAATTCCCTGAGTTTAGGAAGGCCCCAAATCCTCAGCCACTCAGTTTGAGTTGAGTCTGTTTTCCCCCATCTAGGCCCCTACAACCTCCTTACAATGTGTGGTCTTCCCCCCGCCCCTTCGAATTAAAATTGAACTCTTAGTAAGTTTTTGCTTCGCTTATAACATAAAAAACATAAAATCCCCATCTTTGTCAGGCAACCTGTCAGTCTACTGCCCTGTGTCTCTCACCTGCACATCCTGTTCAGAGCGAACAGACGCCTCCAATTCAGCCAGACGCTTCTCCAATTCTGCTATCTGACAGGACACAAAACCACAACAACAACAAAATGAAATATTTTTCTCCCCTCTTTTGATTTGATCCACAAACCTCTGCTAGCTTGGATTCAAGGAGACAAACTGCTTCTAAAGTTTTGTTTTGAACTGAGATGAGTCTTCTGGGAAGCAGGCACTTCAAAGAACAGAACTATTGTTGTTTTTTCATGCCATTAAAAGCAAGTTAAGGAACCAGGCAGTGGGAACTTGTGGCACAGAAATATCACTCCCAGCATCCTTTCCCAAAGATAATGCTGGCTCCTGTTACTGGAAGCTGTCCTTCAGCAATTTCTGAACAAATATCCTGGATTTCTAACAGATGAACAAATCCTTCAGTGTTGAATACACTTTAACTTTATGGAGCTGACTAGAGATCAGCCAAGGTTCTGTTTTAAGATGTACACAGTGCCAGCAATAAGGAAATGGCCCCAGAAATCTGAAGAGTCTAGAATTCCAGTTTCCCAATGTTACTTTTTCCCTCTAAAGTCACCTTAATTTTTCAGCAGCAAGCAGAGCTTCAGTGGGTGAGATATCAGCCATTGAGTCGGGCCTTAACAGTTTCCATGCAGAAGTAATAGTAATTCTTGTTCAGAGGTAAATGTTTGTCAATCCTTATGATTCAGTTACTTCCACTATCTGCCATATTTTGTTTTTAACATCACACAAATATACAAACATACACACAGAGAGAGACGTGTGTGTGTGTTTAGGTTGTTTCGGGCTGTTTTAGATTGGTTGTTGGGGCAACCCAAAGGAATAATTGAAGCAGTGGGTTTTGGTTCTGCTTTATGGTTTTATTGTTGTGAACCACCCAGAGTTGCATTTGAAGAGGGGCAGTCTTACAAATCTTTTAAATTTAAAAACAAAATAAATAAATATTCCTCTTTTTAATTTACAGAGGGACGCAGTGGCTCAGTGGCTAAGACGCTGAGCTTGTTAATCGAAAGGTCGGCAGTTCAGCGGTTGAATCCCCAGTGCCGTGTAACGGGGTGAACTCCCGTTACTTGTCCCAGCTTCTGCCAACTTAGCAGTTCGAAAGCATGTAAAAAATGCAAGTAGAAAAATAGGGACCACTTTTGGTGGGAAGGTAACAGCATTCTGTGCGCCTTTGGCCTTTTAATCATGCTGGCCATATGACCACGGAGATGTCTTCAGACAGCGCTGGCTCTTGGGTTTTGAAAATGGAGATAAGCACCACCCCCTAGAGTCGGGAACAACTAGTACATATGTGCAAGGGGAACATTTACCTTTACTTTTAATTTACAAAAATATTTCTATAAAATGACACACGTATTTTAAAACCTCATTTATAAATGCCCAATCATTTTGGAGTGAGTTGTTTGTGAAATCATGAACATTGGCCCATCAATACAGCTTTTATTTGTTTAAACAGTACATAAGCTTATAGAATCCTTCCACCTCAGTTATCCAGGATGGTCCTGGGAAAAGATAACTCATTTCTGTTCTACCCACTTCATATCCCACTATTCTAATGCATTTCCCCACTGTCTCAAGAAGAGGACCCAGGGAACAAGCCATTTCCCGTTCTTACTTTTGCAGCTTGAGAGAACTTGTCTTGCTCAGGTCGAGAATGCAGTTCGTATGTCACGGTGTTTTCTGGGCCCGCTGTGACTTTGGCAGCACCTTTCCCACCAGCAGAAACGCTTTTAGCAGTTTTTGTCACTTCCAGTTGAAGAAGCAAACGCCTGCAAAGGCAGAAGAGCCCATTAAGTCTTATAGAACACATGGGAAAGTTGCACCCTCTCACTGATCATATGAGCTAAGGCAACTACTATATTTTTCAGAGTATAAGGCACACCTTTTCCCCCCAAAAAGAGGGTGAAAATCTGGGTGCGTCTTATAGTCTGAATGTAGCCCCGCCCAGCCTCTCAAATGGAGGTTTCAGAGGCTGAAAAAGCCTCAGAAACAAAGCTTCAGAAAAAAGCCTCCAAACAGAGCTTCAGGAAAAAAAGCCTCCAAACAGAGATTCAGGAAAAAAGTCTCCAAAACAAAGCTTCAGAAAAAAAGCCTCTGAAACTTTGTTTCAGAGGCTTTTTTTCTGAAGCTCTGTTTCGGAGGCTTTCAGAGGCAGAAAAAAAAGTTTTTTTCTGAAACAGTTTCAGAAGTTTCAGAGGCAGAAAAAAAAGCCTCTGAAACAGAGGTTTTAGAGGCTGAAAAAAAAGCAAAGCACAGAGCTCACAACCAACGAACCTGTTGCTAAAATTCACCTCTGGGAACAGTTGATTGGGAGTATTCCGGAGACCGATCCACCCACCAATCAGCTTTTTTCTTATTTTCCTCCCCAAAAACTAAGGTGTATGTTATACTCCAGTGCGTCTTATACTCCAAAAAATATGGTATCTTATTTCAGATAGTGGATGTAATTATACATCCTAACACAGGGGTCTCCAAATGTGGCAACTTTGAGACCGGTGTACTTTAATTCCCAGCATGGCTGACTGGGGAATTCTGGGAATTAAAGTACACCAGTCTCAAAATTGCCAAGTTTGGAGACTCCTGTCCCAATAGGACGACATAGTGATACGGTGTTACCAAAAGATTTGCACTTCAAATCTAATCAATAGTGGAGCTGGCTTGTTTGCATTTGAACAATTTTTATACAATGCATATTAACGACAATCAAATGGAAACAATATTAATTAAAACTAACGCTCAAGTTATAATGAATGTTTTTAGTTCTTCCGGTGTGTTGAAATGTCAGCAAGTTTCAGTGCCTTCCCCTCGCGCCAGCTTAAAATTAGAAAAACATGAGCACAGTATGCATTGCTGTCATGTCTACAAATATTTACAGGAATTCCAATTAAAAATTTCCCAGGTCAGTGTTTTTAACTGCTAATTAAAATCAATTTAATCAAGAGCCTTGATAGTACAGTGGTTTAGTGCACCCTGTTATTAACACAGCTGCCTGCAATTTCTGCTGGTTCGAATCTCTCCAAGGCTCAAGGTTGACTCAGCCTTCCATCCTTTCTAAGGTAGGTGAAATGAGGACCCAGTTTGTGGGGGCAATAAGCTGACTTTGTATAAAATATACAAAAGAATGAAGGCTATTGCTTAACGCATTGTAAGCCACCCTGACTCTCCGGAGAAGGGCGGCATATAAATCAAATTTAAAAAAATAATATTTTTTTTTTAAATTGATTTTGCTTGTCAGAAGTTTGCCAAAGGAGATCACATGATTCCAGGCATCATAGATATGAGTCAATTGCCAAGTGTCTGAATTTTGATCACATGACCATGGGGATACCTCAACAGTTGTAAGTGTATAAAATAATCGTAAGTCACTTTTTTCAGGGCCGTTGTATCTTTGAACGGTCACTTAATGAACTATTGTAAGTTGAGGACTATCTGTATTATCCCTCAGAGTCTGAGAGAAAGAAAAGATAGATTTGACCTTGAGCTTGCCTAGAAAGGGGCACTCACAGTCTCATCAGATCCTTAAGTGCAGAGGGTCCGATTGGAAAAAGTTGGTGATAAAGGCTATTCCCTGAAGAAAGTCCTGGCCCTACCACAACCTACTTGGCCAGAGCACCATCAGGGTCTGTCAAGTTGATGGCCGCCTCCGGTCCCAACAGTTTCTCCAGATGGGTGGAGACCAGCTGTTGTTTCAGACCAGCCACTTGTTTTGCAAGACTGACTGGTGTCAGTTTCTCCTCCGCTGAGGACTCCTTTACGCTGTTCTGAGGAAGCAGGAATACAAGTGTTAAAAAGTCTAACAATCCACAGTTCCCTCCCCTCCAACTTTAATGTAAGAATATGATCTGAGGAAGCACTTAATTTTACACACACAGAAACTAAATAATAGACTGAGTCCTGGACCAGTTTAACCTGATGGTAAGTCCAAATCAAGAAGGCCCCCCTCAGGAGATTCCAGATCTTCTTTGTCTACCTTCGACTTTTACCTTGATCTTCTCCACTTCAGTAGTCAACTCTTGAACTTCATGCAGTAGTCGCTGATATTTCTGCTGAGGGGTCTCTTTCACATGAAGTCCTTCTCCTAGCTTAATGAAAAAAGGCAGAAAAGCAAGGTTAACATTTCAGGATAGCAGTTGGTAATATAAGATAAGATAGTAGCTTCCATTTTATCCCAATTCCTGAGTTAAAGTGGGCTTTATGGAAATGTTTTCAAAAAAGTGCCTGGATTTTTCTCCCTGCACTGTCACCTCTGTGTGTGTGTGTGTGTGTGTGTGTGTGTGTGTGTGTGTATAGCTGAGCCAGAACTGGACTGGAAGACTCCCTTTTCAATCAAATTTGTCCAAATAGGTCAACAACTTACAATTTCATAATCTCCAGACTCGTAGCCAGTTCTTTTGGATTTGCCAATACGATCAGAGAAATCTATTGAACGGAAAAAAGGGACAAAGTTTAATTTGGACCACACGAGTTGCAGGTGCAGCTTCATATACATTTCCATAAATTTAAGTTAAAGCAGATGAGTATTAAACTCCCCTCCCTTTGAACTTTGTAGTCTAAGTTTTCTATCATTTCCTCTTATCACAATGTGTCTGGAAACCCTGGCCACAGTGTTGACACCGACATAAATTCGGATATTGGTACTCATCATTTGCAAGTCATTGCATCGCCAACAAAATCACCCAAGTACAGATCAGGCCTCAACTCACAACAGTTCCTTTAGTGACTATTTGAAGATACAATGGCATTGAAAAAAGTGACTTATGACCATTTTTCATACTTATGCTGACCATTGCAGCATCCCAATGGTCATGTGATCCAAATTCAAAAACTTGGCAACTGTTTCATATTTATGATGGTTGCGTTGCCCCGGGGGGGTCATGTGATCCAACTTTTGCAACCTTCTGATAAGCAAAATCAATGGGGAAGCCAGATTCACTTAACAACTGTGTTACTAACTTACAACTGCAGTGATTCACTTAAAAAATGTGGCAAGAAAGAGCGTAAAATGGGGAAAAATTCTCTTAACAAATGTCTCACTTAGCAACATAAATTTTGGGCTCAATTGTGGTCGAGGACTACCTGTAGATGTATTTTAGTGTAGTTAATGCAGTACCACCATCATTATTATGTGGAGAGTGTCCTTTTTTTTTTATACATTTTTTTTTTTTTAATTTGATTTATATGCCGCCCTTCTCTGGAGACTCAGGGCGGCTTACAATGCGTTAAGCAATACTTGTCGGCAATGATAATATGATTTACAAATTTCAAAAAACAACCTAATGGAAAACCGTACAAAACATACTTAGCACTTCAGAGCCACATAAATATAGCACCAAACAATAAATAATCCAGACTATAATTTTAATGGACAGAGATGTATTAAAATGTTTTCAAATCATGACCTTTATATCCTCTCTGTGGATTATGATAAGAATATAACTACCACCATCACCTTTTCATGGTACATTTTCTAGTTCAAGGGAGATTCTGAAACTATTGCTCTTCCCTGGATCTGTTGTAAGTTTCCATGGCGACAGGTACTTACCTAGCCCTTTCGTACCCACTCTCTTGTCCTTAAATTTGTCATAAGCTGCATTAGGGTTGACTATGATGTGTTCCACACTGGTGCTAGTTAGTTCCTCCTATGCAAAGAGAGGAGACATGTATTAGACAGCAAAGCCTTTGGTTCTTTCTCCTCCTATCCAATCCACCCTTCTAACTGCACCCATCACTTTCCAACAACTTGTCTTAAAGATCCCCAGAACAGAGGAGAAGCTCCAACAGCGACTACCGTGTCAAGTTGCAGTAACAAAATATATATTTTGTTTTTGACCAAAAAAAAAAAATCAGCCCAAACAGCAATTCACTGGATATATATCAGTGGTGGGTTGCCCCCGGTTTGCACCGGTTCTATAGAAACAGTAGTAAAACTGGCGGGAGACTCTGCCCACCGACCACATCAAAACGCTTCTGCGCATGTGCAGAAGCGTGCGCGGCCCCTCTGCAAACCGGTATTAAAGGTAAGTAGAACCCACCCCTGATATATATAGTTTGAAATGCTATTGCTAGAGTCAAAAGGAAATCTTTAGGTTGAAATCAGCTCTGCATTGGTCAACTGCAGGGAAGAATGGATTTCTCCTCCATTAGCGCAGCTTGGTTTACTGGAGTTTGCTAAAAGAAACTACTCCGTGGTTGTTTTGGATCATTTTGTCTCCTCTACGCCACAGAGAGATTCTTTTTAGCCAAACAAATATGTGCATTAGCTTACCGTATTTTTTGGAGTATAAGATGCACCGGAGTATAAAACGCACCTACCTTTTTTGGTGAGGAAAAGAAGAAAAAGAAATCTCCCTCTGCCTCTGAGCAATTTTGGCTCCTTGCAGCAAATAGCAAACAGCCTGGTTTACTTTCATTTTCGTTTTCAGCATAGTTTAGCACAAGGAAAAAAAACCTGCTCCACCAATTTACCTCTTTGCAGCAAGCAGCAGAGCCCTGCGCAAAACAGCTGAGAGCAAATCAGCTGAGAGTGGGGAGGCCCATCCAATCAATTTGTGCTAATTAGGCTGAGCTGAAGCTGAAAGGAGGTTTTTTCTTGCTGTTTGCTTGCAAGGAGGTACTGCTGCGAGGCAGAGGCCAAAGTGTGGGGGCCAGTGGGTGGGCGGGGCTACATTTGGTATATAAGATGCACCTAAATTTTCACCCCCTTTTAGGGGGAAAAAAGGTGTGTCTTATACTCTAACAAATACGGTAAATGCCACTACAATCTGGTTTATACATGACTTGCAAAGGACTGGATAGTTCTTTGTTTCCCTTTCAGGTCTACAACTTTGTAACTAAATAGAGTTGTTCATACAAGTAGATGTTAGCAGGGTACACAAATGACTCTTCAATATGGAAACAGCTAATTGTCACATTCTCTTTCAAAAACGGAAAAACATTCAAATGTTTAGATTGGCACAATTTTAGCTGTTTACATGCCTTGATCTCCAAATGTTGACCAGAATCTTATTTGCAAAACCAAAATGAACGTTGATGTTTAACTCTGTCTAAGTCCACATGATTTCTGAATAAACTCTGTTTTTGCCCTCTCTCTCACTCTCTTTTTTCTTGAAAGATGAGAAAAGGAAAGAAACTTTTATTGTGTATATGGGTGGAAGGACAATGCCATTTCCTTTAGCTTACTTTATTCATCATCATAGTAGGCCTTTGTTCTTCTACTTCCCGGGATAAAATAAAATATTGTCTGCATACGAATAGACACATAGAATTGTTTAGGTTTTTTTTTAATGACCCAGTCTATACTTGGTTTGATGTGCAACAGGGGAAAAACAAGCTTGTGGAATTTGTGCAGCACTTTCTAATTCTGGGCATTATGTCTATCAACCATTGTGATGATTGAGACAGTTTTAATTATGAGTTTTACTGATATTCTAGTGTTATGATTACTGGCTTTGTTTTATTATTTTGCAAAAACCACCTTCGGTCTTAGATGGAGGTGGCATAAAAAGAAACCTATCAATAAATAAAATAGGAAAATCTACATTGTGGATAAAGAAGCCCTTTTTGAGTCCACATTTAGAAGAAGAATCTCTCTTCACAGTCAAGACAATGCATGTTAATTTTAATGCAAGGATGCCAATAATCACAGCAAACACTCAACTTAAAGAGTATCCCTACAAATCCAAGAGTATACAGGTAGTCCTCAACTTATAACAGTTTGTTTAGTGACTGTTCAAAGTTACAACGGCACTGAAAACAGTCACTTATGACCATTTTTCACACTTACGACTGCTGTAGCATCCCCATGATCGTGTGATCAAACTTATGACAGTTGCAACATCCCGGGGGTCACATGATCCCCTTTTGTGACCTTCTGACAAGCAAAGTCAATGGGAAAGCCAGATTCACTTAACAACCAAGTTAACATTCATCAACTGCAGTGATTCACTTAACAATTGTGGCAAGAAAGGTCGTAAAATGGGGCAAAATGTCATTTAATAAATGTCTCACTTAACAACAGAAAGTTTGGGCTCCATTGTGGTGGTAAGCCGAGGACTATCTGTACCAAAGGCATATTATGATATCACCAATAGTATCTAAAATGATGGAAGCTAATTCTCCCGTTACAGGAAAGATACAATTTTAGATGAGGAAAAATCAAAGCAGTTAATTATCATCAGGGTGGATAAAAATCAATGATTTTTTTTTAAAAAAATCAAAAATATCAAATTTTTTTATTTAAATTGGATTTTTTTGATTTAAATCGGATTTTTTTTATTTTTATCGAATTTATTTTAATAAAAAACTTTTGGGGTAAAAATCTATCGTAAGATAGTTTTTTATTTAAGATACATAAATAATTTAGTTTATTCAGCATGAAATGGAGCTTAGTTATGTAGCATGAGGCTGTATATTCTGCAACACTGGGACTATCGGTGAGTCAAAGGAGTAGCAGAGATGATAGTTGCTCTTTAAAAATTATGATTTAAATCGAGTTGATTTAAATCAAGCCTTTTTACTAGTGATTTAAATCATGATTTAAATTGTGATTTAAATCAACTCGATTTAAATCAAATCCACCCTGATTATCATCAAGCATTAGTTTGATTTGCTGAGTATTAGTTTGGAAAATCTGTATGGTCTTTAAAACAAAGGAATGGACAAGGTTAAAAACAAGAATTATGTTAAAAAGACAAAGAAAGCAGTGGTGAAATGTAAAATTTGTTACTACCGGTTCTGTGGGGGTGGCTTGGTGGGGGGGAGGGGGGGTTAATGTGACTGGGTAGGCGTGGCCAACTTTTTTTTTTTTTACTTTTAAAAGCATCTTTTTACAACCTCTTCAGCCGAAGAGATTGCAGAAAAAAAAGCTTTTAAAAGCTTCTGGCAATCAGGCAACTCAGCTGGGATCGTCAGAGGCTTTTAAAAGCATTTTTTCTACAGCCTCTTCGGCTGAAGAGATTGTAAAAAGATGCTTTTAAAAGCCTCTGACGATCCCAGCTGAGCCGCGCAATCATCAGAGGCTTTTTTTTACTTTTAAAAACATTTTTTTCAACCGAAGAGGTTGTAGAAAAACTGCTTTTAAAAGTAAAAAAAAAAAAAAAACATCTGATGATCGCGCGGCTCAGCTGGGCGCTGGGGGGCCGCAGGGATTTTTGCTACCGGTTCTCCGAACCACCCGATCACCATCGCTACCAGATCAGGCGATCCGGTCCAAACCGGGAGCATTTCACCCCTGAAAGAAAGCTACCTGGGATTGACAGCATAATTCCAGTACTGTTATAGCTCTCATCCATTTTAAAGAATGATACCAAAAAAAAAACAAAAACCAATAATGAGGAAGGCAGATAATCAAACTGAAATGTCATTTTGGCCAGTCTTCCACCATAGGTTTCAGAAAAGTCAAAATTCTCATCCTAGCCTCATTCTCATGCTCGTCTTTGGGTCTTGAAGGCTAGTCCTCCAATGACAGCCAATACTCAACATATGAGAAAAGAGAAACAGTTTGTACGTGAGGTAACTCTATGGTGCGGGGAGAATAGGCGGGCAAGTAAGACTTGCAAAAGCAGTACCAACTGCAGAACACAAAGTGACATACGCATGCCATAAGGTTACAGAATAATAAAAACATCCAGAGGCTGCCTGACTCACAACGGGCTGCAAACATAAATGATCAGTAAAAGGTTTATTCCATGAGCTTAAGGTGGTTCCTTTTATGGTAATTTAAGAAGGCCTCCCGCCTGGCCCCAACCTTTCTGGCATTCTCTACATAGCACAGTGGAGTATATGCCCTGCAAAAAACACAAGGTGGGGCTACGTTCACATGGTGGTTTATCCAACTGGGAACAAAAGCTGCTTTTTCTCTGCAATGCACCCAGCCGGGGTTGAGAGGACTGCAAAGGCATGGTTCATGTGTCCTGTTACCCCCTTGGGGAACAGGTCTCCTCAAGGAAGCACCATCACCTGCCTGGCCCAAGCTTTTAAACATCTAGCATCTTACTCTGAAGGAGGCAAAGTTGAGGGCAGGGCCCAGCTCGCGCCCTGTTAAAGGGTGGCACACTGCCACAAAAGCATGAGCAATGAATAACGTGGCTGGGTTCATTCACTAAAGTGTAATCTTCTGCGTCATTACATATCAGGGAGTGTGTGCGCCTTGTCATTCGGAGATGGTTGCATACTGTTGCATTTAGACTTCTGCCAATGTTAAGGTCATTTGAAAGGGCCTTGCCTTCCGCCCGCCTCCGAAAAGGAAGTTGGAGCAACCAACCAGCAGGAAGGACATACACAATGCCTAGTTGAGATTTGGGAGGTGTGAGCATCAGCCCATCTGCAACCATCCGCAACCTACGCTTAACCACCAACCCCTTTGCAATGTAGGTATATATCGCCACCTACAGGCGGTTGTGGACAAGTCTAAATCAAGCCATGGATAATGAGGCCCTATTCCAGTGATGGTTAAGCTTTTTGGTGCCGAGTGTCCAAAACACGTGCGTGCATGAGGGCCCCCCCACGCATGTGCCCCGCCCCCACGAATGCGCACATGTCCCACGCACATGCACCCTGCCCCCCTGTGCCTCGCTTTGGCTTCCAGGTTGGTGCAAGAGGCCTTCCAGGCTCAAAACAGGGCGCGGATGCAATGCAAGCGCCCCCCCACGCATGCGCCCTCCCGCACATGCACAACAGAAACCCAAAGACCAGCTGGCCAGTGGGAGGTTCGCACGCATGCACGGTGAAGCTGGGCTGGGTTGACGGCTGGCATGCCCGCAGAGAGGGCTCTGCAATAGGTTCACCATCACGGCCCTATTCAATACAGGTACAGTAGTCCTTGCCTTACAACAGTTCATTTCAAAGTTACAACGGCACTGAGAAAACAGCAGTGACTTATGGCCATTTTTCACACTTACGACCTTCGTAGCTTCCCCATGATCATGTGATCAAAATTCAGAAAGCTTGGCAACTGGTTCATACTTGTGACCGTTGCTGTGTCCCAAGGTCATGTGACTCCTTTGGCAACCTTCTGACCAGCAAAATCAATGGGGAAGCCAGATTCACTTAACAATTGTGGCGAGAACTGTCGTAAAATGGGGCAACATTCAGTTAACAAATGTCTCACTTAACAGCAGAAATGTTGGCTCAATTGTGGTCGTAAAGTAGAAGACTACCTGTACCTGGCCTTATTATGCTGGCTGAGGGTGACTAAACATGCTCAATTAGAACTTAATTCCTCCTCCCTGCACTTTATGCAGCTTCTTGGGAGGGCTGGAAGAGAGAGACAGAGATGGGGGGGGCAGGGGGGGAGAAGCAGCTTCCTTCAGGACTGGAACATAACTCTGTTCTTTTATGATCCTAATTCCCCTCCTCTAAGCTAAGAGATGTCAGCCCTTTGACTTTAATGGACTCTGAGGGGAAATATATGGCTGCATCAAGGCCAGACTGCTTTTGAAGAGCTATTACAAGATGCTCAAACTTCTGCTTTTATTTCCCTTTGCTTTCTCACATTAAATGCCTCTGGAGAAATTGTTCTCAAAATACCGATGGCAAAAAAACAACAACCCCGTGACCGCATTGGATTGAAGCAAGCCTAATGCCACAACATGGGTGGTACCAATGGTAAAAAAAAAAAAGAAAACAATAAAGGTGACCTTCAAAAGCAGGTGGGATCCCTCAAGACAGGATTATGCTGCCTGCAGAGTCTATGCTGCAAATTGTGCCTTGAAGATTTCTCATCGCAAGAAGTAACTCTAAATCTATTTTACAAAAATCTACTTTAACGTGGGATATGCGGCAGAAAAAACGTACACATATTCTTTGGCATTGTATGATTTCATAATGCAATTAGAAATTATTTTTTCTTGTGCTAGCAATGCCACAAATCACAGGAGTGTAAAAGCATGGTCATTAGAATAAACAAATTGCTAGCTAAGAACAAATCTTTTAATATACCTATTTAACTATGTAATATGAACTCTCAAAATATGGAAGTATTACAATGGCAGCAAGATTACTAGAGCAATAAAAAAAAGAATGACTATTATCGTCTTTTCTGATCTGTTGGTCTGCTTTTGATGAACTTCTCTCATCTCTTGTCATGGGGGAGAGTTCAAAAGTATCAGTACAGGAAGGGTGAGTTGATTAAAATCTGAAAGATGATTTAGCCTTATTAACAGTAAATAAAAAGGTATTAATTAATGTATAAGCTGCAAATGGCTGATGCATTCATTAGACAGTGAATACCAAATAGATGACAGGCTTTTAGAAAGCTTAACATTAATGGTTACTGGTATGATAAATACAACATCAATAATAATAAACATAGTCCTTGTTTAATGTCACAACCAGGCAACTCGGTCATTAAGCAATGTAGTTGCTAAGCGAAACTGTGCTGATGAACTTAGTTCAGCTTCCCTTTGTTTACAAGCCTGCAAAGTTCATAAATGCGAGGATTGGACGCAAAGTTACTTTTGCATCGCTAACTGTGAATGGCCGCTGTAGGGGGCAGTTGCTAAAGGAGGACTACCTGTACTAGATTTATTTTGTTGGAATTCTTTATACAAGCCACCCTTTAAGAGATCACTGGAAATAAGCAAATCAATGGCTTTTACCACCCTGGTCACCAAAGAGGACGCTCACTGCTTCTCTGAATAACGTATTGCCTGAATTTTGTATATCGCCATCCAGAAGTGCACCATGTGGGTTTCTTCAAGGATAGATGCTTAATGTGCTTCCCATTCTAATTCAGTAAAGGGGGAAAAAACACTCATACTCCTGTCTTTTTGGTAACCAGGAATTTGGGGAACTCTGCCTGGACACATAACAAAAGTGTGTAATAAATTAATCTGGACCATTCTTCTGGATTGGCTCTTGATTTCCAATCCGGCACTGAAATTAATTTATTTTATTTTTATTTCATTATTATTTTTTTCTACCCATCTTGCCACAAGAAGATTCTGGGAGGCTTAAAACATTAAATATAAAAATGCTTATTATGATTAAAAGATGGGGAGGGAGGACATTGAATGTACCGGGGGGGGGCAGGTGGGATCAGTTTTTAGTCCACCAACCACCTCCAGGATGATGCTCCCGCATTGGGGCCCAAAGCCAACTGGCAGAGCCAGGTCTTCAGGCTCTTGCAGAAGGTCAGGAGCCACTTCAGAGAGTGAGATGTTCCAAAGGGCAGGAGCCATGGCAGAGAAGGGTCTTCTCCTGGAACCTGCCAGCTGAAATTCCCTGACTCATGGGGTCCGCGGCAGTGGGAATCCCTGACCAATGGGGCCCTCCTCTGCTGTCATGGGTCGGGCAAGCCAGTCCCATTGGGATAAGACGGTGCCTCAAACAGCCTGTATCCATGCCATGCATGATTTTAAACCTTGAATTAATTGCCAGAGATTCTGAACTGAAGGAAAATAATATTTTACTTGCATTTGCATGCGGACTCCAATGTCATTCAAAAGCACGCCGTGCCAGGTTTTTGCCCACTTTTGCTGCTGCATCATGTTAAAACAAAACCTTGCTCTTTAGCAGTTTAATTTCCAGCCCAACCCATCCTAAAATCTGAAGATAGTTATATTTAAATGTTAAATTTAAAAAAATATTCCCACTCCCATCTCCAAGGGGCAGGACTGGAATGCTTATGTGGGCTGCGAGCATTCCCAAAGCGGTCGGTGCCTAATAACAATTGACTCAGATAAGCATAATCGAAGATTTTTAGCATTTTTGTGCTGAAAGGGAGGCAAAAAAAGACACACACACACCCTTCCAGCCAGCCTGACTTATCCCTTCTCACTTCTGCAGCCAGTTAGGAGTATAATGGAGTTATCTCCCAGCAAGGTTTTCTGCAGAAAAGCAAGCGTCTTTCAAATCTGCAGTTGTGGTTGCAATAGCTATGCTATTAATAATAAAGTAGTTTAGGAATAAATAACTTTAATATTAATGAATTTATGGAAGAAGAGAGGAGGACTCATTCTAATAGCTGTCTGAGAATCTGCCATGGTCATCCTCCTTTGGCTTTTCTGATGAAGTGGGCCGTTATCAACAGAAACTTGAAAATTGTTGAAAATTGTTGAAGGTTCAATAATTCTCAAACAATGTTTAGGAGAATCTCCCAGGAGCTTCCTCAAATAGGAAGCAAGTTGTAGAAGGAAACATTTGAAGCACAGGGAACATACCAAAAAAAAAAAAAAAAGGAGAAAATGCATGATCAAAAAGGGACAGTTTTGTCTTTCTTGTTTTTGCCTAAAACTGTACAGTCATTTATAGGTATATGGAGAAAGCTGTAGCCTAGTGACTTGTATCTTATCTCAGCCAATTCTCTGGATGCCAATTCTATTGGGGCAGTGTCCAAGCATCCTCTCTAGTCTTAGTCAGCCTTTCTGACATATGGCTAACAGGGACAGGCTGCTAGGGATTCGCAGGGGTTCAGGAGAACCTCTAGCTAAGATTCTGTGCAGTTCGGAGAACCCCAAAATCCCACTCCTGGCTGGCCCCGCCCCTCCCGCCCCTCCCAGGAGTCCCCACACGTCCTGCTTTGGTTGCAGGTAAGTGTGGAGGCTCGGGGAGGGCAAAAAACGGGCCTACCAGACGTTCAGGAAGAACTCCAGAGGGCCTCCAGAGCCTGGGGAGGGCAAAATGCCCCCCCACCCCCGCCATGGTGCAGGAGGCCAATTAGGCCACTCCCACCATAGTCATGCTCACCCAGCAACTGGACAGAGAATCCCTTGCTAAAATTTTTGAAGTCCATCCCAATGGCTAATTTAGCCACTTATTCTAGGATAAATTTCATCAAGCATAAACAAGAGGCCCAATAGGCTGTGAGAACTTGACCTTAGGCCAATGAAATGATTATCAGGAATCTGATAGCAAAAAAAAAAAAAAGGGTTTAAGTCAATATAGCAAGGATTCTTTCAATTTTATCTTATTTTTTATTCATTAAATTTACATGCCACCCATCTCACCAAAAAGACACCTCTATTGTATGACAGACATTGCTTTTCTTTTTAAATAGGTGCAGAGTTTTTTCTTCTTTTTTAGACTGCAAAATGAAATCTGTCAACGCAACTTTTTTTTCCTTCCTTCCTTCCTTCCTTCTTTCCTTTCTTCCTTTCCTTCCCTCCCTCCCTCCCTCCCTCTTTCACCTATCTCCCCAATAAGGCAACTCTGGACCGTTTGCCAAAAGAATTATAAATTAATGATTCTTTAAATTACAGAAAGTATTTCAGGTCCTAAATTTTAATAGCTAATATTAAAACTGCTGGGTTTTAATAGCAAATATTAATATTTAGTGTTAATCACAAATATTAATATTTAGTGTTAATAGCAAACACTAATACAGTTGTTAATACTATAATAACTGAAAAGTGCAATTCAGAAAATGTTCTGCTGCAGTAGTCCCTGGTTTTGATGCCTTATTGTACACAGTTTTCTAGGTACATTAAAGGCAGGGCGTTTAAAATATTCAGCGAGGCCTGTGACAAAATGTTTCACTTGTGTGTATTTGTGCATATGCCTGTGTATATACATACACAATACCTTCTTCTTGAGAGTTACTCTATTGTAAAATTGAACTTAATAACCCAATAATTGAGTTTGCAGGCATAAACCTGAAATGCTGAAGTAATTTTTGGCATTATATTTTAACTGGTTACTTTACCATTTTGGATGAAATATATTAATTCACCTATTTCAAATACCAAATAATAATGTGGATACACCCCCTTAGCACTGCCCCTTTAAAAAGAAATTCTTATTTACAATTTCTAAAACACTCAGGCAGCAGAGCCAAATGTGTAGGTTGCCAAATTAACAGATTTGGAAAGCACCAAAGTGGAAAAGTCTATTTTACAGTATCAAGACAATCAGCTTTTGAAGTTAAAAGGGAGCCTATAGTACAGATAATCCTGAATTTAAGACCATAAATGGGACCAACATTGCTAAGGAAGGCAATTAAAATGAGTCACACCCAATTTTACCAGCTTTTTTGCAACAGTTGTTCAACAAATCACTGCAGTTGTTAAATGAATCATGTGATCGTTAAGCAAATCCAGCTTCCACATTGACTCTGCTTGTCAGGAGCCAATTGGGAAGATGATGACATGCCTTCAGTACATTGCAACCATTGTAAATACATGCTGGTTGCCAGGCGCCCAAATTTTGATCAAATGACCATGAAGATGCTGCAACAATTGTTAAGTGCAAGGACCAGTTGTAAGTCACTTTTTTTCATGCTGTTGTTAACTTTGAACAATTGCAAAAAGAATAGTTTTAAGTCAAGGATTGCCTGTACTAATAAATGAGCAGTCAGAAAACTTGTAGCAATTGCAACTTTGAGAACAATGCTCCTCTCTTTTGCTTTCAGAAAATTGTTGAACTAGAATAAATTATGCCAATTACTTTTTATACATTAATATTACACACATTTTTGAAACGTGGAGCCAGCTGTAGCTAAGTGGTAATCACCAGTTGGCTGAGTAGAGACCCCAAATTAAAAAAATGAAGAAAAACAAATACTTTATAAACACTGGGAAGAAGCCATTTTTCCAGAATTCCTTACATTCGCCTCCAATTGATAAAGCAAGCACAAAGCAAAAACAAAATGCTGCATTTTCTTGAACCAGTAAGGAAAACAGCAATATTTTGAGCTGCAGAGGTAAAAGTTTCATATCTTTTTCCACAGATTTTTCCCGGGAAAATCAACTGGTAATTCATCTAGCCCCAGATGGTTCTCCCAAATTTCATTCAAGTTTTTTATGAGCTTCACTTGTAAAAGGCAATAGAATGTTTTACATTTTACTTTGCTTTCACATTTTGTACCTGCAGTGGCATCTAGTGGCATATTTCTGTTAGTGGAAGCAAAGGAGAGAAGGAGCCATTTCTCTTCTCCTATACATTTCTCTTCTTATATACCTGTAAAGTTTGATTCAGAAGATATTCCAACCCCAAGGGCAGGGATGTGTCTGGGAAGAGAAATCCTGTTGTGCTAATATAAGTGTCTTTATGAGATACAACCCAACAACCTGACCATACCAAAATGTTTCAAGGCATCTCAAAACTAGAGGATTCATTTTACTGCTGTTATTTATATGGAACAAAAATACACTTCATTTTCTTTTCAGATAAATACGACAGTTAAATCCATCCAGCAAAATTCAAATCCTTTTTTTTTATTTTTCTGAGAGTATGATCATCTCAAATGTAGAAGATCAGAGAGTATCCCAATTAAATACTATATATAGAAAGCTGGATGAAAAATATTACCTCACGGGATCCTATTCAAGAGTCAGATTTGGGCTAAGTAAAGCAGGGCCTCCTTAGTTGTGGGTCCATTCTATTGATAGAGGTTTGCCTGGCACCTTTATTATATTTAGGAATAGGTCTATTTCTTCAAGCTTTTAAACTCTGTGTTGTCTTAGTGTTTTAAACCATGGTGTATACATTGTAATTTTGATGCCTGATATTCGCTATTTTAGATAACTAGAATTTTAAATTACACCTTTGTTGATATCGCATCAACTTATTTTACGTAATGTATGTAATTTGCAATGCATTTTATTGCATTTCAGTGTTTTATGATGGCACACCACCCAGAAAGTGCTATTATTAAGCACATTTATATAAAAAAATAATAAAGGTTGTATTCTAAAAGATTGTTCCAGTTGATTTAATAGGCTGGCTTTCTTCATGAACTGAGCACAATGAGTCATCTTTCCACAATTAAAATGAAATTCTCCCCAGGCCAAATTAGCAATCTTGATTATCCATCAATCTATCTTTAGACTGTGTGGAATGACAATGGATTTAGTTCTATGATAGATGATTGCAAGCAAAATTTTACTGATTTATTGATGCATAATTTTAAACAATAACTGCAATAAGGTAGCTAGTGAAGTGAGAACGCTTGGGGTAACTGGATACCCAGGACTAGATTTCTGTATGAAAGGACATCAAGCTGCCTTGAATCTGACAATCAAAATCAATTTCCAGGCTCAAAATTTGTTAATTCTATCAGTAACAATTAAAAAAAATAGGATAGGGAAAATATACGGAAATTGGCTTCTAGAATGCCTTCTAACTCCTTATAAACTCAGTGCCGAAGGAGTGCCGAAAGGAAGAGTTAGCAACAGCCAATGCCCAATTGCTTCTCCCTCAGGGATACTTGGGAAAATATTTATATATGGACTCTGGCCTAATCAGTTCGCTTTTGAACTACGTTTCTCTTTCTCTCTATGCCAAATCTTGCCCTGTTTTTACAGGGTGCTAGACAGAGGGCTGAAACCCTTTATATAGTTCCTTTCCAACAATCTGTTGGGTTGGAAAGATTATAAAGCTAATCTAAAGATTCTATCCTGGGTCCCTTGCACAAGTAAACTGAGGTAATCCAAAAATACCCTGTGGTGAAGCTACCCTGGCTAGTTATTGCTCTCTGTTTATGGGCCACTAAGATTTTGGTACAATCATTATGTGATCTTCTGACTGCTTTACCACGACCTTCACCCTACCCCAGCAAATCTTCCCCTTCTCTTAACAATCAATTTTGAACACTGTACACTGTTCTGGTTATCCAATTCTGGAAGAAAGGTATAGATAGCTTCTCTTTACAGACTCCACCATAATTGCATCTTCACATTCAAAGGCCACCAAAGAGGCCTTTGCTCTCAGCTCTCGCTTGTGAGTCCTCAAGAAGCTATGGCTGGCCACCATGCAAAAACTGACACTAAGCTAGATGGCAATGGGTTTCATCTTCTATTTTGAGGCAGTCTGTCGGAAGGAGTCTTCGCCTATAAAACTTAAATGGCTCTGCACGTCATTTGTTTGCAATCGGTTAATGAAAGGGTATATAGAAAGGACCAATATAAAGAGCATGCCACCTATCAGGTCTTTAATCAAAACTGAGTGGCAGTTTCTGCATGGTGTGAAAAGCCGCAAGCAAAGCAATAATCATTTATTTCTTAGTACTGTTAGTGTGGTGTGGAGGAAGCAATCATGAGCATTTTCAGTCTTAGGTAATAATACAGGTAATCCTCATTTAGCAACCACCTTGTTTACTAACTGTGTTCAGTTACAAATGAAAAAGTAAGTCTGTAACCAGTCCTCGCATTTACAATCTTCACAAGTCTGTAAAGCAGGGGTGAAATGTTCCCGGTTCAGACTGGATCGCCCGATCCGGTAGCGATGGAGGCGGGTGGTTCAGAGAACCAGTAGCAAAAATCCCTGCCCGCCCCCAATTGCCCAGCTGAGCCGCGCAATCATCAGAGGTTTTTTTTTAATTTTTAAAAGCATTTTTTCTACAACGTCTTTGGCCGAAAAAATGCTTTTAAAGGAAAAAAAAAAAGCCTCTGATGATCGCGCGACTCAGCTGGGATCATCAGAGGCTTTTAAAAGCATTTTTTCTACAACCTCTTCAGCCGAAGAGGTTATAGAAAAAATGTTTTTAAAAGGGAAAAAAGCCTCTGCCGATCAGGCAAGTCACCTGGGATCGTCAGAGGTTTTAAAAACATTTTTTTTACAACCTCTTCAGCCGAAAAAATGGTTTTAAAAGTAAAAAAAAAGAAGTTGGCCACGCCCACTTAGTCATATTACCACCATCACCACCAAGCCACGCCCACAGAATCGGTAGTAACAAATTTTACATTTCACCACTGCTGTAAAGCCAAGGAAAGCTGAAGGAAGACTGTAAGCACAGTTGCAGTTTCAACTTAGCAACCCCTTCACTTAATTACCAAGTTGCCAGTCCCAGCTGTGGTCACTAAATGAGGACCACTTGTTTATATTTTGGCAGCCAGTGAAAAATGGATGCCTAAAATACAGAAAGTTCAGTCCTCTAGAGTAGCAAGCACTGGCAAAGATAAAGAAGTTAGCGGCTACCACTTCTCAGCACAAATACCAAAGCAGACGGAAAAGGCTTCTTACCAGCTCCTTGCGTTTCCACCAGAGATGGAAGAATTGGGGGGAAAAGTTAAGAAGAAGAAGGGGGGGGGGGAAACGAGGAAAAGGAAGGGAAGAAAAGACAAAAAAAAATTATTAGAAGGCTTTCACATGCACTACACACCAAAATTTCAAATATATTCACCGATCAAGGTAATAATTTCTGCTAAGCTTGCCCCTCGCCCAATTTGTTTCAAATTTTCAGCACCTTGGAAGGAAGGCCCCATGAAAGGGAGATGTTTTGAAAAGAAGATGGTGAATTGCCTTCCCATTGACCATGCAAGGTTGCCAAGTGGTTACTGGGTTAAATGGCAGCTGGAGGATGTTAAGATTACATTGCCATGTCTGCGTATGTGGAAAATGGAAGAGAGTGTCAAGGTATGGGAGCAGCAACTAGTTATGGTAAAGAGCTCAAGGGAGGGCTGTTGCTTCTTCCTTCTGCCCAAGCTTTGAGATTCCCCTATCGCTGAGAGAGATACAGGCTGGGTGGAGATCACAAGAAAGAGGCCTTAAAAATTCATCGGCAAATGGGTGTCTGCCGCAGCTTCAAATGAAGCTTTGCTAGACTAAGCGCCAGTGGCTCAAGGCTTCTAAAGCAGCCCGTGAAACTGTGGACAGCAGAAGAGGGAAGCTCCAAGGGGAAAACGTTATTTCCCTTCTTTTGCTTAGAAAGCTACCATTTATAAATGGAGAATAGTTATCGTGTTTAAATCTAACTATCTATGGCTCGGGAGGTTAAATTTTTAAAAAGCAAAGATTAAAAGCTGTAGGGCGGGGGTGTCAAACTGGATTTCTTCGAGGGCCAGATCAGCATTGTAGTTCTCCTCTGAGGGCCAGCCGGGAGGTGGAGGGGGGGGAGACAGGATGGATGCCTTCTGCAGCACTTTGCCGGCCAAAACGAGACGTGCAGGGCCCCATTTTCGGCCTGGACAGCTCCCTGCAGCATTTTGGCGGCCAAAACGGGGCAAGGGACAAAGTGCTGCAGGAGGCCGCACAGCCCCCCCCCCACACACACACCCCACACACACACACCCAAGAGGCACCACAGGCCGGTCCTTTGCTATTTCCAGGCTGGCCCCATGGGCCAGATTTAAGCATCCTGTGGACCGGATCCAGCCCGCGGGGCATGAGTTTGGCACCACTGCTGTAGGGGTATTCCCAGGGTATACTTAATCAACCAGTCTCACTTTTTCTTTAGCCATAAGAAAGAGGCAGCTAAGAGCAGGCAAATAAAACCCCAAAATCACCCTGCCCAACTCTTACTAAAGTGAAACCTGTCTAAAGGCTGCAGGTTCTGGACTCCAAGGTGGCTGCAACTGACACTGAATCTGCTTTCTATACTGTATCCACCAGGAGGAAACAAGCACAGGTAGTCCTCGACTTACGACCAAAATTGAGCCCAGAAGTGAAAAATTGGTTAAGTGAGTTTTGCCCCATTTTACGACTTTTCTTGCTGCATCTGTGAAGTGAATCGCTGCAATTGTTAAATTGGTAACACGGTCGTTAAATCTTGGTAGCACAGTGGACTAATGCACTGTTATTAACATCTGCTGCTTGCAATTACTGCAAGTTCAAATCCCACCAGGCTCAAGGTTGACTCAGCCTTCCATCCTTTCAAAGGTAGGTAAATTGAGGACCCAGATTGTGGGGGCCATAAACTGACTTTGTATAAATATACAAAAGTATGAAGGCTATTGCTTAACGCATTGTAAGCCGCCCTGAGTCTCCGGAGAAGGGCGGCATATAAATTAAAGCAAAAAAAAAAAAAAATCAATCTGGATTCCCCACTGACTTTGCTTGTCAGAAAGTCCCAAAAGGAGATCTCACAATCCTGGGACAATGCAACCATCATAAATATGAGTCAGTTGCCAAGTGTCTGAATTTTGATCAAGTGACCACAGGGGATGCTGAAATGGTCGTAAGTGTGAAAAAACGGTCCTACATCACTTTTTTCAGTGCCATTGTAACTTTGAACGGGTCACTAAATGAACTGTTGTAAGTTGAGGACTACCTGTAATCTTTGAAAGAAGCAATACTTATACACAATGTGCAGGGATTTTTAAATCCTTCATTGCCCTTGAAGTCTGCTTCTCAAATTGAGAAGCACACTGATAAAACAATGACTCATCGGCATTACATCTGTGGAAAGTTCAAATCCATACACCCACTGCCAAATTATTTGCAAGGCAAAACAAGCCTCTGGCTGCCTTCAGAACCCCTTCTCAATTTTACTTGATGCCCCCCCCCCCATTAAAAAATTACTATTCAAACACCCAAAGCATCCAGCACATTTCAATTTTAATTCAAACCTCAGGGAGGAGAACTAAGTTGGCTATCAGGAATAAGCCAATGGCTTCCTTGTAATTCTAAGCCACAAGCAACTAGAAGGGGGAAAAAAATACACCCTCTTCTTCTACATGTGCAGTGTTGAAATGTGAAATCGACAGTGTAACTGTGTTTCCACAACACCATGTGTCTGTGTGCAGCTTGAGGTACCAAATCAGCTCATCTTCTACAAATACAATTTTATAATGCTCCTCTCCTAGGGAGAAATTTGACTTGACAGGTAGTTCTCGACTTACGACAGTTCATTTAGCG
Source organism: Arizona elegans (assembly GCA_022577455.1). Taxonomy (NCBI): domain Eukaryota; kingdom Metazoa; phylum Chordata; class Lepidosauria; order Squamata; family Colubridae; genus Arizona; species Arizona elegans. The sequence goes on from JAKOOJ010000003.1 coordinate 19,147,779, forward strand.
ATCATTCAAAGTTACAACGGGGATTGAAAAAAGTGATTTATGACCATTTTTCACACTTACAACCATTGTAGCATCCCCATGGTCAAAATTAAGACGCTTGGGGACTGACTCGTATTTTATGACGGTTGCAATGTCCCGGGGTCATGTGATCACCTTCTGCGACTTTCTTTCAAGGAAAGTCAATGGGGAAGCCCGATTTGCTTAACAACTACCTGACTAACTTAACAACATCAGTGATTCGCTTAACAACCGTGGCAAGAAAAGTCGTAAAAATGGGGCAAAACTCACTTAACAAATCATTCACTTAACAACAGAAATGTTGGGCTCAATTGTGGTCGTAAGTCGAGGACTAGCTATTTTTCATTTCTTGATATCCCAGATTTCTCCCCTTCTCGCCTTGCCATCATGCTCCCATCTTCCCACTTGTTCCAAAATAGGAACATGGGTGGGGACATAGCAGTCTGGCTGCTCTTTTGGCCCCCTGCCATTGGCAGCTAGAGGGGGCACTACCTGGCAACATGAGAGGACAAAACACCAACAGTGGACCATTCATTCAACAGTGGGAATGAACGTGCAGAAACGCATAAGAACAGCAAGATCATTGGCTGTGTGGAAATTCCCCTAGAGCAGGGATGTCAAATTTGCAGCCCATGGGCCAGATGCATCAAGCACTGGCCATGCCAAGCTCCATTTTAACGAAGGGGGGAAAGTTGCAATAAGTCACATGACAATGTGTCGTTGCGAGTTTGACATCCCTGACCTAGAGTAACTGACTTACATAATCAGACATCAAAGTCAATATCTATGGAGATTCTCAATCATCCAAGTCATGGTTATCTCAAAGGTGCTTTTTTCAAGAGGCAACTGGACTTTCTGGTTTTTCTTTGAAGACGTTTTGCTTCTCATCCAAGCTTCTTCTTCAGCTTCTTGGATGAGAAGGGAAACGTCTTCAAAGACAAACCAGAAAGTCCAGTTGCCTCTTGGAAAAAGCATCTTTGAGACACAGAAATCAATATATTTTTCCCCAAAGCCTATATTAAAAGAGTCATTTCTCCTTTTGTAATACTAATTCTACTAAAAACCTGATTGACAAGGTAGAAGAAAAATCAGTGGGAGTTATAAAAAGCCAACTAATATTTTACAGATCTAAAAGTCTACCACTGGGATTATCTACCAGAAAGCAGATCTCATAATTTCAAGGAACACTAGAGAATTAATTAGCTAATTAAACATCACATTAGGATGCGTGCAGCAAAAATTCAGAGATGCTTATTTTCTGCAATGGGATTTTCTTTTCATGGATGTGTGCTTTGATGCGCTAGCAAGACTCTATCAATGTTTCCTCTCCTTTTCTAATTGCAGCATTCTGCAGACAGTTATCTGAGAATAGAGGAGGTCTAACTTACATGGAAGATACTGTCTGCTGGCAAGTAAGTGGGAGGGGGAGTGCCCCACAGCAAAGAAAGCTATGCAGATACCCTACAAATACAAATACTTTTAATTCCAAGACTTTCCTTGCTGAAAATTCTGGAAGCTGAAAACTATATTCAGCGTATTTAGATAGAGTCCATGTTGTAAAAGGTAGACAGAGTCCGATTCTGGCACTTCAAATTTTTATATACATGTATGCCTTGGACCATGAATCCTTTTCTAGCCAGTTGGAGTCTGTAATTAGATTGACTTGTTCCTTTGTGCTTCATCAGGATGGCTAGGTAGATGGGAAATTGATGGCGTCGGCTTTGTTGGGTTGTTTGAACCCTATTACTGAATAACAGTGGTATTAGGTAAGCAAGCCACTTTGATTGGAGCACCATATTTTTTTTTAATTTAATTTTTTTTATTTATTTTTTTAAATTTTTATTTATATGCCGCCTTTCTCCGGAGACTCAGGGCGGTTTACAATGCGCTAAGCAATATAAACCCAATGAATAAACAATGAATACATTAAGGCCCTACTGAAATCATCAGAATGTCTATCTAATTTTATTGGGGTCGTGTTTTCTTTATTCAGAAAAATGAATCTCATACTTTAGTTGTCATCAGTTATTTTTCCTAAGATAATTTCTTTGGCAAGCAAGGCCAGTGCAAATTAGATCACTGTTGTTATCTAGAGAGCATCTGCCACCTTGGCCAAGCATTCAGCACAGTCACAATCAGAGCCTGAACAAGGTTTTCACTTTAACTGCCTTTCCAAGTGAAAGGCAGTTAAACATGGAGACTAAAAACATGAACAGAGCCAGTGTATCAGCAGAACATCCACCTGATAAGCATTATGGGCATTAAATGTGAGTCCCATCTCAGTGTGAGCTTTTTAAATATTCATTAAAATGTTCAACTTGGGGCAGACTCACTTCCTGGTTGATTTCTTTGAAAAAAAAAAACTTTAACAAAAGCAATGACAAGGGTGATTAAGAGATCGATAGTCCTCTTTGTGCTTCTGCAAAATGAAATAACTCTGTAAATGATGAGCCTTTGGCAGCTACATGCCTCTTCGTTTCAACTTGTCATTAGAGTAAGTATGGAGCAGAGGTATTGCTTTCGAATGGGTTGGATGGAGAAACGAAACTTCTACAAGTTGGAGACTGAGAGCCTGGAGTTTTTTCAAGGACATCATTAACACTGTGATGGCGAACCTGTGGCACGTGTAGCCATATCAGTGGGTATGCGAGCTCAGCTCTGGCGCACATGTGCACGCTGGCCAGCTGATTTTTGGGCCTTCTAGGCCCACCAAAAGTCGGGAAACAGGCTGTTTCCTGCCTCTGGAGGGCCTCGGGCGGGGGGAGGGCCCGTTTTTTGGTCTCCCCAGCCTCTAAAGCTTTTCTAGGAGTCTGGGGAGGGTGAAAACAGTTAGCCATCACTATCATAACAGGTGTGGAGTTGAAGTAGACGGTTCCTATAACAAAATGAAATTGTTTACATGGATTACATGAGAGGTTGGGGATTTGGCTGGGGAAATTATGGCTTAAGTCTATGAACTGGTGTTTGGGAACCTTCAGAGTTACATTTTGCCTTTACATCACCATGCAGTGTATTCAATAAACAATAAGGTTTTCAGAAATGGAATGATCCTGGAGTTTTATTTGGATTTTCGAGCTGGATGTTGACAATAACTTCCCAAAATTAATAGAAATCAAGTAGTTTAGGAGAGGATGGGTTGCATCTCCCAACTTCAATACATCCACTTCACCCAATCACTTATTTCCCACAATTCAATTAGATTTCTAAGAAACAGCATTAAATGATTCGATTTTTCTACATCAGGTGCTTCAATTTTCCAGTCCTAATTTGATAAAGCAATACAGGAAGTACATGGAAGCTACTTATAGATCAGATGAAAAAAAATCACCAAGGTATAGCAATCTTCTAATCAGACTTTTGTCTGATTTTCCACCACTGCTCTGTTATGGGATGTCTAATTCAACAATATTTATTCTAGAATCTAAAATGTTGCTGCCTTACTTGCATTTGGGGCACTTAATGCTGGTTTTCTACAACTTCCAGAAACTGCCACACTGACTTTCTTTTTATACTTTAAGTATAAAAAATAGGGCCTAATAATGCAAATATTTACTGGTCTTTCAATTAATTCCTTCTTGCTTTTCATAACTTACAATTTAAAGTGTGTAGTTCTCCTCTCTTTTGTGACATGACCCAATGAACAGATAACAGTGCCATAAAAGTGCAAACAATATAGATTATAAGAAGAGATTTTTAAAACAGATTTAATTTTATATAATGCAGATTTAGTACCATGCAAACACAGATTCTAGAAGCATGCAGAAGAAAAAAAAATAGCATTTTTAATGGTCTTACTTGTGCAAACTAGTATCCAGGCAAGGTGGTGTGAAGGGTGATGGGGAAGAGCATTAGGAAAACTCAGATAAGTTCAAGTGGTACAATAATTCAATATAAACACAGTTAAAACAATGATTAGGCATTTTCTCAACATTCCAATTGATTTCTGGAAGAGGCTGTAAAAGAAAGGGCCTTATAACTAGCAGAGGACGGTAAAAAATGTGACTGTTAACAAAGCTGGATCAAATCTGGAGGACCCTTATCAATAACACTGGCTTAGAAATATAAGAATATTAACACTCATCTTCTTGGTGAATCTTTCCTACAACAATTTACAACTTCAGGTATGATGACACTAACAAATATGATGTATTATGGGAGGAGCATGGTTTGGACACTCAGAAAATAGAACCCAAATGGGCGCTCTCTATTTAACATTTGAAGGGATAACTTTTTGGGTTACTTCATAATTCCCTTATGTTATCCTTCTGCATCTCTAAGCCAGGATTAATTGTGAGTGGTCCTGCACGACATCACAATTTATTCCATCAAGCCTGACTATGGCTTAAATGCATCTACAGTACACAAAATATAGAAAGGAAAGCTCCTTTTATACCAGGGGTTCTCAAACATAGCAATCTTAAGTAAGACGTATGGACTTCCAACTCCCAGAATGCCCCAGCCAGCCATGCCCACATGTCTTAACATTGCCAAGTTTGAGAACCACTGTTGTGTACAATAAATTCCACTTTCTGAAAATTCTAGCTCTTTTTCTTCTCCCATCACCCTTTCTAAGAAGTTCTTATTCCTTACCCCTGAAAAGAAAGTCTTGGACTAATTTAGAAGAATGCATAATGAGAAGGTATAATTAAGATACAGCTTCTGGTTATCTTAGCATTAAAATGCCATACCTATAACAAAAATGCATTATATTCCCAGTAAGATTTGAAGATGTATATTGTCCAATTATCCTCACATCTGAAATCTACTATAAATTACTGTACAACACATATTCATGTGTTTTCATGTCATGGCTACTATTAAAAAAGTAGATTCAAAAGCAGAAATATGCTTCTTGCTTCTTCGCACGTGGTCATGACTTTCTCTAGAAAAAGGCTCAGCTCAGGAAGTTGAACAAATAAACACTATCATGAACATTTGGCCAAATAATTCAACTTTACATTAGATCCCTTTCCAGGTTGAGGGTATAACTGAACAGATCTTTAAAAATGAATTCAGATTCAATTAGCTCATTATTGCAGAGCACACGTAACACTCAGATCAATTCCTTCCTATATAGAAGATAGAGACAATTGGATTGCAGGTAACACCCAAAAGAAAATCCTATTACAGTCCAAAAGACCATATCCCGTTATATCCTAAGAAAGGATTCTAAGTAACTGTTGGCTGGAAGCCAGGTAGGTAGTGGTCACTTAAGGGATAATCCGGGAAATTATCATCTGATCTCTTTATGTCAGACTATATAATGTCTGCAATGCTTGATTTGCAATATTATTTTCACACAAGCAAGAAATCAGTACTGCAACTAACCAACAGGTACAAAATCATCCTAAAGGAGATGGTAAGGAAATTCAGGGATTTCTTTTCTACCATAGTCCCTTTTTTGCACATCGAATGTTCATTAATGTTCATGCCAGCATGCACTGTTAATTCTATTGCCTTAGTGTCCCGCCTGCTACGCCCAAGGCATGGTAGCAGAGAAGGATGCAAATTGCTAATAATTAATTCAAGCTGTCATCCATTTTAGCTAACAGAGCACCTTGACCCATACCTGAGCAAACAGAGCTGCCAAGATTTTTTTCCAGTTGTTTAGGAGTAGACATGGTGGGCACAGAGAAGGGAAGGGAAAGCCTCCTTCTGAAATTTTAAAATGTGGTCAAGCTTCCCCCCCCCCCCCATTTTGTCCATCAAAATGCAAACAACACTGAACCACATGAACTATTGATCTAACTCAACATTAGGCAACTGTTTATATTTATAACAGATAATAAAAATCAAATATAAAACAAACCTGGTTATTTACCTCGGGAAATCATTAATTTAAATACCATTGTAATTTTAGAAACCAACATTAACCTCAGACTACATGTAAAGTTAGGCATTTGAATTAATTTTTTAAAATCAGCTTTGGATTCATTAGAGAAGATGGTGGGCTTTGTTTTTTTGTGTTTTTTTACAACATTTGTAATTCTACTCTATAACAAGCTTCTTAGTGGGGCTCACTTTTTCTGTATGGGAGATGAAATCTAGAAATGCATCATACTGTTTCTTCCTAGCTTACAGTAAGATCTGTAGATCTGATTCTCCTCTCAGGTATAACGCCACAAAAGAAATTAAGTAAAAACTATTCAATGGCTATTCATATTCTCCCAGCTATAATCAATACATCAATAAAATGAGCAGGATCTACAAAGAGAAAACTTTTAATTGACTTTGGAAAGGACCTTTGCTGTAGAGTATTTTTTTTGTTATAGATAATATAGAGTCTTTGACTATGAATACAGGATAGCTGAATAAAATAGATCTATATAAAGAATTTGTCATTTTCTTTTTCCATTTTGTTTTCAACTGCTTTTGGAAAAGCAGAGTTTCAGAACTGCCAATGCAAAAACATGATCCTTCACTTCTTATTCATTTCTTACTCTTAAAATGGGAAAAATACAGACTTACCAATGAGTGTTATGAAACTAAAATACATCTAAACTATGACAATGCATATTTATTACACAGTACAGTTGTAATTGTATCAATAAAATTTTCAATACAACCACTGCAAAGAGCAAAATATTTGTGTATCTCACTTCAGCAGTTAAAGCTTCTGAGACGATGCAAAAGTCATTTATTTTTCATTATGGGCCAAGGTGAACCTCAAACTCAAAAGGGCCTGGTGGCTCAGCAGACTGATAGCATTGTGATTAACACCAGCTGTCTGCAATTACTGTAAGTTCGAATCTCACCAAGCTCAAGGTTGACTCAGCCTTCCATCCTTTCTAAGGTAGGTAAATTGAGGACCCAATTTGTGGGGGCAATAAGCTGACTTTGTATAAATATACAAAAGTATGAAGGCTATTGCTTAACGCATTGTAAGCCGCTCTGAGTCTCCGGAGAAGGGCGGCATATAAATCAAATTTTAAAAAAAACCTCATTCTCCTTGATTTGCTTATGATAAACATCTTTCCATCCATATTTTTCCATAGAAAAATGGCCGAGGTTCGATATATGCAATAATATGTATAGTAAAAATGCAATAAAACTGCATTTTACTTAGCACTATTTTCATAAATTTTTTTCCATTTTGGTACAGCTCAATTTTAAAAAATTACTAACTGATTATATCAGATGTAAAACTACAATGATCTTCCACCAAGATGGCATGCTTAAGGATGGAGCGATCTCTTTCTCCTGCCGGTGCACAACTGATTTTGCTGCCAAAGCAGGTTCTTTGGCAGCCTGCTCCTTAGAGCTAAATGGGAGCAGGAGTAAATTCTTCAAAAATTCCAACCCTATTGTAAGAGTTGCATCAGTTAATTAAACAATTAATTCAACTGGTTGCAGTAGGCATTTTAAAAGGGCTAAGAAGGTGTGAATATCTCAGCCAATACAGGTATCCTGGTCTTACAACTGGTTGCTTAGTAAATGTTCAAAATTACCTCTAAAAGCTACTTATGACCCGATCCCAAAGTTATGGCTGCTGCAGTGCCTCAGGGAGTATGGGAAGTCTAGGGCAGGGCCTCTGCTAGGCCTCCAAGGCCTCCAAGTGCCCTAGTGCCTCTGAGGCACCCTGTGCTCCACTTAACAACCCACACGTTCATTTAACAACTCCACCAGGAAGAACATAGATTAGGGGGAGTACTAAAAATGAGGTGATTGCATGGGTGCCTCACTTAACAGCCATCACAATTTCCAACTGTACTGGGCAGGCTCTATTATAGTTGTGAGTCAAGGACTACCTGTATTTAAATAATGCTTTGTACTGTAGTTTAAGCTCTGTAAAAGCTGAACAGTGAGAAATGCTTGGCTATGGAATGGGTGGTTATCTGAAAATGGGCTATAAAGCAATCATTTCTTGTACAATTACAGCTTCTATATTAGTACATCTAGCTTTCAATACAGCAGAAATACTTTTGTGAAAGGAATAAGAAGAACAAAATATTCAAAGGTTTGTATGGAAACTGAGAAAAAGAAATACAGGTATGGTAGTCCTCAACTTACAACCATTCATTTAGTGATCAAAGTTACAATGGCATTGGAAAAAGTGACTTATGACCATTCCTCACACCTACGACCACTGCAGCATACGCACAATCACATGATCAAAATTCAGGCTCTTGACAACCAGCATGATTGCAGCATCCCAAGGCCATATGAGCATCATTTGCATCCTTCCCAGCAACATCCGACCAGCAAAGTCAATAGGGAAAGTTGGATTCACTTAAGAACCACATGATTCACTTCAATGCAGTGATTCGCTTTAACAATTGTGACAAAAAAAAGTCATAAAATAGGTTGCAACTCATTTAACAATTGTTTTGTTTAGCAATGGAAATTCTGGTCCCAACTGTAAGTCAAGGATTTCCTGTACTAGATAAACATTTACATATAGGTCTTTCTACTGTTCCCTCAGAGTCAATATTTAAGTTTTATGCTTTTGGCAAAAAGATCTTCCGTTCATGCTTATAGAGTAAAATACTTTGTACAGAAGTAATATTAAGAATACATTTACATACATACATACATACATATATGTATTTCTCTTTAGCCAGGTTCTACCTACGTAAACTAAGATATTATGCAGCCCCAGTTCAGTGAAATCACAATTCACTAGTTTCTGGGCTTTTTTTCTTCTGGCAGCCAGCAGACCCTTTGCTGCCCATTGGGAGACTAAGATAGATCTATTTCGGCCTTATAAGCTTTCGGCCTTCTCTGGCTAAAGAGAAATACACATAAAACCTACAAAAAAGAAAGAAAAACATATATATATATATATATATATATATATATATATATATATATATATATATATATGCATGCCTCATTTTTGGGTCACTGCTCTTCACACCTGGCTGCTTTTTTCCACTGTTATTTTATTTATATATACATATACATATACATATACATATACATATACATATACATATACATATACATATACATATACATATACATACACACACACACACACACATATATGTTTATGTAAGTTTTATGTAAGTTTATGTAACTGTACACACACACACACACACACACACATATATATATATATATAAAATAACAGTGGAAAAAAGCAGCCAGGTGTGAAGAGCAGTGACCTAGAAATGAAGCATACGTTAAATGTGAAGAAAGTATTTGGTTAAATAGGGCAAAGGCAAGCAAATACAACAGCAAGAGATATATACAGACTGGAAGTTAATTTATTTATTATTTCGGAGCTTCCATAATAACACATGCTAATGTCTTTCTTTTTAGTATTTATACTCCACCACCATTTTAGAGCACTGTCTTCAGGGAACAATTTGAGGGTTTCAGTAAATATTATCAAATGCCTATTTTTTTAAAAAAAAAAAAAAAACCTCCTTTTCTCTACTCAACCCTACTTCACTGAAAAAGTACCGTACTTCCTTCTTTAACCAAATGAATGAACCATTTAGATATATATATTATATGATGAAATCTTTATACTAATTCTCATCAAAACAGGTTATGTATTCCAATGTTTCATTTGGACATCTTTAATGGCAGCTTTTATAAATCCCTGGCAAAGAAAACATCTCTCTTTTTTCTCTCTTTCTTTAACCCTTCCTCTTCAATTGCAGAGATTTGATATTTTTCATCACTTAGACAGCTTGTACACAAAGCAAAGAATCTCCCTCATTTTCATAGCAGGTAATGACAGGCTAAAAGTGTAATGCTATCCATTCAAGCTGGATAGGCAGCTGTTTCAGTTTCCTTGGGGCACTCAGTGCTAGAAGCGCTATTATTCTGCAATAAACAAGTGGAGCACAGCTGCCTGACCTTTAAGGAAGCTTAACATCCTTTCAATGCCACTAGCTGGAGTGGGAAGATATGAATATGGTGCTGAACTTAGCTAACTGGACTGAATGATGAGAGAGGCTCGGAGCCATAGTTCACCAATACTTGGAGGGTCAGATTCCCCACTTTTTGGTTATAGCACCAAAGATTTCCTAGAGCAGAGGTCCCCAACCCATGGTCCATGGACTGGCACCAGGCCGCAGCATGCCAGCAACCGGGCCACGCAAACAAGCGAAGCCCCATCCGCGAGATGCAGGCAACACACAAAACCATGCCCCCCCCCGCCCGGTCCATGGAAAAACCTTTCTCTACGGTCCAAAAGGTTGGGAGCCACTGGCCTAGAGGCTGCATCTATTAAACCAACCTTTACAAGATAAGGCTTAGTCAAGCTTGAATTAAACATAAGGAATTGCTTTTCATTTTGACATCTTCAAGACAATCTACTCTTTTTTATTTTTTTCTCTTCCTACTTACTCTTTGACCCTAATCCCTAACCCAATAATCGCTGGCTTAGATCTGGGTGGTCCCCGGCTAACAGCTGGTGGGATTCAATTTACAACAGCAATGGGATGTGCCAGGATTGCCATTGCTAAGCAATGAGGTTATGTGACATCATGCTTTATGACCATCTGCTTTGCCAAGGCCACAGGGACTAGAATTCTGGCAACTACAACCCAGAAAGTATGAATGTGCCAGTTGAAGTAGGCAACCTTTAAACTGCACCCGTGTCTTACTGATTTCATACACTGTATTAGGCAAGGTGAGTTTTGTGAAAAGAAAAAAAGTACAATATTACAAAATAATAAGATAAATGCTTCATGCCAGCATTAGGGAGTCAGGATTGTGGCTGTAATTTTGAAGATGTGATATGAGGACCATTTTACCCATAATTTCTTCTGCCAAGAGGGTTTCTGAAGCTTTTGCTGAAGCACAAAGGAGAGTGTCAAATGTAAATCCTACGTTTTGCTTTTTACTGTGTCTCTGTATTTTTTTTTATTCTATCAGCATACTTTTTATTTTGCCTCTGACAAACATGCATATCCTGATTCAATGTCTGATTCAAAATAAAAAGTTAAATTAAAATAAAGTCCAAAGATGATATATTAAGCTCAAAGATGTACAAAGCACATGGTGACAAGCAGCAAATTAAATAGTTATGTAAATTAACACCAAGGTAAGATTTTTCATATCACTTGGCACTAGATCTAAGGCTTGAATATCAGGCACTATTAATCTCAAAGGTTGGCTAAATTGTTACATAACTTCCATCACTAGGTGTAGATTTTATTAAGCCCACAGAAAGGAACCACTACTTCAGAGTACTTTTAGCTAGCATTACACAGGTAATGCTTTGTTGACCTGATTACTCCTCAATCCCTATGCCCGTTACTATGAGACTAAATGTACCTCCCACAATTCCCTATGGGAATGCTTGCATGCCAAGAAGAGAAAAATAGCTTTTATGCAACTCACTGCAAAACATTTAAGGGCGTACATCAACGCTACATATTGTACTACAGGAACAGGAGAGCCTTTAGCAGAAGATGGGAGGAAATGTTAAATACAAACTATATGGTTTTGAGTTTGATATTTATCTAAAAAGACAGAGGATAAGACATACGGTCATAGGAACTCAGGGACCCAACACCTATAGAAAAACACAGGGGCAGTGTGCCTCCTTCAGTCAACTATGAGCAGTTCTTGTATTTGAGGCACCAATGCATCTTATTTACCTCAGTGCATTTTATTATGTATTATTTTATGGAAAGGGCCAACTAAGGACTATATAAGGCAGTGCTTCCCAAAGCTGGGTAAATTACCCAAAATTGAATAAAAGTGTGTATTTTTCCTTTGAGTAATGACAACGACCCCATTATTCTATTACAACAGGGATAAATTAAATAAGGCCTTTCTGATAAGCAGTAAAAAGGCCTTTCTGATAGGTTTTGGGTAATGAAGGAAAAAGTCAAGAAACACTGGTATAAGGGCTTTATAAAATTATAAATGATATAAAATTATTTTTAAAATCACTATCTTTTTCATAATATTAAAGACTACATCATATGTATTTTGAACAGGATTGGTGCCAATCAACTCTGAGAGGAATTTGGGCATACAGTGTCCATACCTACCACCATTGCTTTGCATTATGATCTTAATATGAAGCACCCAGTCTAGATACAGTACAATAATCGCTTACTAATGGTAGAAGGTAGACATTTCTTTCAGTGATAATCTCAGGGAATCAAATCCAATGTTGCCTTTAGATTTGTGACCTTTAGATGCAAAAATCACAAATTAATGAATGGTTCACAGATCTGAATAAATGGAAACGACAGAAGGCCTGAAACTCTTTGGTCAAAAATTCCTTAAAACAACTGTCTTAAGCTAGTCATTTGTGTTCAACCCTAAACATTCCAGTTTGTCTTATCCTGAAGAAAAGATATTGAGTAAAGTACGTGGCATTGTGGCTTTTCATCCCAATTAACCAAATCCTTTGAGCCTAGAAATACCAAATGCTGAAACTGGGCATGGGTTTTCAATATCAACTATCAAAACTGCTATCTCTTTCCCATTGGAGGGGGGGGGATTAATAAGAGGCCCTTTACTTCAGCAAACTGACATATGTGAAAGGCAATTTCTTTGAAGCCATACTAAATGCATTGCTATATTTTCCTTCCATATTACAGAAGGAAAATATTGTAAAATTCCAAGAGCAGAGCAAATGTGCCCATGTAGATAAAGCAGAAACAATAGACAATGCATTATTTTGCTGTCCAATCTTTTCAGGTTATCACAATAATTTAATATAATGACTCATGGCTATGTACTCAAACTCTTGAGCAGTTGACTCAAATGAACATACCGTAAATCTTTTTTCCAGGCACAATCCCACAAGGATTGTGAGGTTTGATATTTATTCTTGTTAAGTGTGTAAGGAAGTATAAAGAATCAAATTACAGATGTACAGTATTACTAACTAATCTACTTTTCAGTTCGAACCTATTACATCTTCTAATCTAAGGCATTAGGGCAGAATTTTTCATAGTTTCTCTTCAACAGAAAAAAATATATTTTGTTGAAAAATCCTGAAAAATCCAATCTTGTATACATTACAAATTTTCTTTTAAATTATATAGTAATTATTTTCTCTACATAATTGTGATTTTGATTTTTAAGACAAAAATGCAAAAAAAACTTTTTTAAACAAAAAATGGAACAACCAAACTGGAATCGCTCATTTACTTCTCTAATAAGCCAGGGATCAGAAACAACAATAAAATGTTTTTCAACTCTGACATGTTATGAGGGATAAAACAGGATTCCTGATTCAAGGAGAAACCGAAAAGGAATATTAAAGTTAATATACTGACTTGCTATTAGAACCTCTGGATTACCATGATATGCCAAGAGCCTAATTTAAAATGACTGCAGGTTGACACTGTGCTAAATCATAGTTTATTGTAATGAGAATGAAATGGCCTGAAGCTTTCAGTTTTATTTCTAATTAATCAGTTTCAACTTAATCAGAAGTTAGGACATAAGGCCAAATTGCAATTAATCTTAATTGTGATTTATTGACACATACCAATTCCATAGTACATTGATTGATGCTGGTTTATTTCAAATAAATCATACCTAAGATTAATAATTTTGGGGGGAATTAATTGGAATTAATTAAAGCCAGAGTCAGTATGAATAGGCTTTGTGAGGGAGTTTTAAATATTCTGATTACAGTGCAAACAGGGATATACAAAAACAAGGGGTCAAAACTTTTTTGATTCTAAACTTTAAAATCTATAGCATCCATTTTATACAGCCTTCGGGAGATTCAACTAGCACCCCCACAGAAAAAAATATCATGACACTGGACTTGTTCAGCAATCCATCATTTGAATGTACTTTTAAGAACATGGGATCACACCATGACAAATCATAATGCCATTCCATCACAGGCTGGCAGCATTGTGAGATAGAAACCAGATACTCTAACCAGGACTTTTCCTTCTGTAGCTAAGTCTCACCCTGAAATTTTACTTTCAAATGTTCTATAGCTACTTAAAGTATTACTATAATTCCTTCTTTGTTAAAAAATAAGTGATATTCTTCAAATTCTTAGTTATGCTTTTTTTGGCATATATTACAAAATAGCTGAGTTCTTGGAGATTTTCATTATTCCCCATCTCAAACAAATCTATTACAGTAAAGTTTAAATCTCAGAGATGTCACGGCTTTTCTGGTCCTACTCATTCTCTTCTGGGTGAGTTCAGTCTAAAGGAGGAACTCAATTAAGCAAGACCATCATTAAATATGACAAATATCCCAAAGTCAAAAGAATGGGAGACAATGTCTTGAAATTGCAGAACCAAAGTATGTTTACATTGTTGTTAAGCAAAGTCACCAAGTAAAATTGCAACTGTGCTTATCTTGCTTCAGCTTTACTTTACAAACCTGCAAAGGTCATAAATATCAGGATTAGGTCATAAACTTACTTTTCAATTGTAATTACCATCGTAACTGAAAACAATCTTAGCAACAAGACAGTTGCTAAACAAGGACTACTTGTGCAGTTAAGTAAATGAAAGTTTATGTAACTGCAAAAAAAGTAAGTTTTGTAATACTGAATTCACTTTCATTAAGTGAAGAAACATAAAACAGCTTCTTCATCCACACATTTGCGAATTATATATTGGGGCATATAAAAATCTTAGGATTTTAAACTTGTGAGATTGGCTCTTGTAATTCAAGTATTTTTCTTTTCTGAATGTAGAATATAAATGTTAAACAGTGCATATATAAAAAAGTCTATTTTAATCAAATGACACATCTAATATTTTCAGTTATATTTTTTGTTACAAATATTTAAAGAAAAGAAATACATGCCTAATTCCAGATATCACTCATAATATATTACAATAGTTTAAAATTCATGCCAGCCCTTCTGAATCATTTAAGATTTTTTTTCCCCTAGCTTCTCCTGGAATTCTTTCTTTCAGACTGGGACTACTAACTATTACATCTAATTGTAAAAGCTTGGATTTATTTATTTTTCTTATTAATCTTATCTATATGGCTGCCTATCTTATAAATAGCAATTCTGACCAGCGTACAACAATCAAATAAAACAAGTATAAAACCAATTGATTGTTCATTACAGCAAAGGTCTCATCACCAAAGTCAATTAACGCTTGCCTAATATAGTTTTGCTGATGGTTTCCCACCAAGAATTTTAAGAAGACATCAAGGGAACCTTGCACTTGAGTATAAACTGACTAAAGTTCATATGTAACTAATAAAAAAACACATTAAAAAGCCTCACACATATACAAAGGCACAAAAACAACTCTTTTCAGGCAAGAAGGAATAAGAATAACTTTGAAAAATTCCAAAGCATTTGTCTATAATCTAATTTTAATTTAGAAAATTATTATTACAAAACAACAAATATTCTCCTTAGAAAATTTACAGTTCAAAATTATTTTGTGGAGTCACATTAAGGAAGGAGGGAGGCAGTCAAGGAGATCAACAGTTTAACAGTTCGATGTTTTTAAGAGAGTTTCTTTCCGTTTATTCAGGTTAAAAGAAACTATGAAATCCAGTTCTCTTTAATAAAGATTTAAAAGACCAAATTATATCACTTTCCAATTTCCATATTTCCTTTCACTTGGTCACTCTATATAACAATAGTAGGCAATACAAGTCACTTTTGATAAAATGACATTTTTGGAAATAGTCCAAGGATAGATACCCACATTTAATGTATTCATAATTTTAAAAAACAATAGAAATTTTATATGTTCCTACCGCATCAAATTCTGCCTGATCATCTTCAGGG
This sequence comes from Arizona elegans, assembly GCA_022577455.1. NCBI lineage: Eukaryota > Metazoa > Chordata > Lepidosauria > Squamata > Colubridae > Arizona > Arizona elegans. The sequence goes on from JAKOOJ010000003.1 coordinate 19,163,461, forward strand.
AGGTCACTTGTTTCATAAACATCAGGCTCATTCCTGGCCTGAAAAACAATGATGGGGGAAAAATCAGAATATTACTCCAGATTCTGAAGAGACCTATTACAATAATATTTCCTAAAAACAACCAAAGATCCGACATAAATTAATAATAGTATGAATTAACTCTTATTATCTAAAGAACTAAAATCAGAGAACATAACAACATGGACCACACACTTAAAGTATGATCTGTGATCTGTTAAGTAACAGGTTTTCCAAACTTTTCTTTTGTAATATTTTTGCATTTTTTTTATTTTTAATTATGTTGTATGTTGTCCAGAGGCAGATTAGAGTTGGGAACCTTCAAAATAAATAAATCCCACATACTGGCCCAAAGAATATTTTTTAGCCCATTCACCACTTAAAGCAGCTGTTTTTAATTATTCAGCCCTAACAGAACCTTTTCAATAATAAGTAAAGATTCAAAGGGAAGAATTCAGGGGGATTCGTGAACCTGATTGAATTCCATATATAATCTACATACTTACTTGTGGTGTTTCCTTGCTCAGAAAATACATAGTGATTCAGGTTAAATCAGTAGTTGATATTACCACATCTGCTGTTCAGAACTAGGTCTATAAACTCCAGTCAGAATCTCAAACTATTGGCCTCATCAGTGCTAAAGCAACTCAGGCAATCAGGTACATGGTCATTAGCAAAGGCATGGTGGGAGTAATTAAAAAAAACTCTCAGCAGAAAAATGTGCATACTGTGATCATCTTTGGTACAATAGGAAATATATGAAATAAATATAGAAGGTGCACATTGCTTTGTTCGGGGATTTCGAATTACAGCGTTGCCCCTCCCAAATGTATCAATTGGCTTTTATTTATTTAACAAATATAGATAGCTGTCCATGTAGCCAAGGATCACTGGGCAGGAAACAGAAGTGGAACACAAGCAAATTCTACAAATCCAATTAAAAGAAAGTAGGTCAAAGCCCCTAAAAATGACATCTTTAGAACATCAAACAAAACAGTACCCACGCTGTGGCTCCACCAACTCCAGTATCTGGGGAAGAGGCAAGATTTTCATAGCCTTCCAAAAGGCCAATAGGATCTAGGCCTCTGTATTTTGGGGGAAAGTAATTCCAGAAGATATGTCATTACAGAAGGCATGCTTCCTTATTTTAACAGAAGATACTACTTCACTGAGAGGATTTGGAGCATGACTATCTGCCAGATTTAGTGGGACAACAAGAAATCATTAGGGATCAGTGGCCTTGCAAGTAAACTGGCCCCATGTCATGTAAAGGTTTAAAATGAATAATCAGCAACATGAACTGCATCCAGAAACCCTCTGGGATTCATTGCAGCTCTTATGTAGCAGTGGTGTTATGTCTAATATAGCAGCTCTTTAAAGCACATTGTAATGGTCTCATTGGAAATTGATTAAGATATGTGTAAATATCAGTGCTTCCTGATCTGCCAGGGACTGAATGCAGAATCTCTTGTGCACCGAGTAAGCCATTAACCACTACGCAATAATTCCTCACAAATGCTGAATTATTCCAATGACAGGACAAAATAGAGAGATGTTGCTACAGGGCATGGAATGTGCCACCCCTTAAGTCTCCTGTTTCGCTCCAGATAAAATACCCATAAAGTATCTGCAACCTACACCTTAGGCTATATCCTTCAATGTGACACTTGCCCTTTCTTAACTGGGACAAGCACAATTTATTGGTTATTGTTCTGTCTGTCAGTTCAGTCGGCCACTAACAGCAGCAGACATTTAAGACATTGGAACAAAAGTATCCCTCTGACTTGAGCTTTTTTAGTCATCAGACTTGTCTTTAGAGAAAGCTGCCATAGGATTTGCACAGCATATTATCAATAATGGACCCTTTGATTCTGGAATCGCTTTTGATTGTAATATCTAATTTTCATGTTCTTCATTCAACTATATTTTATCATCCTGGCAGTGGTGGGGAAAAGCTAGAGAGAAGTGGAATTAAAAAAAAATGTGAGAGTGAAGAGAGGACCCTAAGAAATATTTTGCCTATACTTTCTATGTTTGCACAAAATCACATGCAACATTCGTTATCAACCTTTTCTTCAATTTCCATTATGGCTCTTTTCCGGGTAACTAAATACATGTTTAATTAGTACAGATACAAAGTGGCAGCCAAAATACATTGCATTCTGAAAAGTGTGGGGAACCAGCTGGCAACATCTGCCCTCCAGAATATTACTCAATACTCCCTCCTCTTTCTGCAGGGGATCCCCCACCTCTCTGCACAAGCTCAGAGGCACTCCTTTCTTAATGACATCCCGTCATCCCGGCTGCCAGATAAAAAACTTCCTTCGGGATCAGGCTGAGCTCTCGGGCTTCCCCTAAACCCCTCTAATTTCAGCCAAGACGAAGGAGCTCCATTCTTTGGCGCGGATCGAAAGCCCCACTTTACGTTCAGGTGCTTCTCTTTTTACAAGCAGATCTCCCACCCACTTCTTCCTCCATCCATCCATCCCGCAGCCCCATATCTACTAGTTAGCCTATCCGACCCCACCCTTTTCCTCTCCCTAAGCACAGTTCATGCTCCTCCATCCTTAAAGCGGCACCAGCCTCCCCGCCTCCTTTCTCCCCGCAGGGGCTTCTTTCTTGTCACTCACAATGCCGGGCAGGTCCGCATACTTGGGATCGGCCATAGCCAGGTGCAGGGATGGGGTTGAAGCCACCTAGGCCGGTGAGAGGCAGAAAAAAAAAACCCCAAGTATCGCGAGAACAATCGAGAGACGCGACGGGAAGACTGAAAGACTTTGTGGATTATTTAGCCGCGCTATGTTTTCTGGGAGCTGTAGTCCTAGAGACAGTAGTCATTCACTGCTGGATGAAGAACGTTTGGTCGTTACTGGGAATGTTCTTAGCATACACCTGCAATTTCTCCAGTATTGGTTTTAATTTTGTTTTCATTTCAGGCTGCAAAAGTACACAAGGAGCTTCTCATCAAAGTTAAAACCAGAAATTCCAGGGAGAAAAAGGATTTCTGTTTTTTTATTAGTAGTAATTGGCTATTGTTAGCTTTCTTTATGCCCTGGTGCTTTCTATTTTAATTTTTGTGCTTGAGTTTTCATTTATTTAGTATCCTAATTCTTCGACAAGAAAAATAGGCAATTTTTCCCAAAAACAAATGCAATTAAGTTTTATAAAATAATGAGTTGATTTTTCCAAAATCATTTAAAAGGGTTGGAGGAAGAGAAACAAATACAGTACTGTATATCATTTTAACCTCTCTCCCTCTCCTTTTCCCTCCCTCCCTCTCTCTCTCTCTCTCTCTCTGTCTTCTAGTCCAATACTCTGCTCAAGCAGGAGAACCTGTCCTATACTATTCTGGACAAATGGTTGTCCAATTACTTCTTAGAAACCTCTGGTGATGGAGCAGATTCTGAAGGCAAGCCATTCCACCGATTGTTTTGTTCTCACTGAAAGGACATTTCTCCTTAACTCTAGGTTGGCTGTTTTTGTTAAGCTTTTGTTGGAAGAAATGTCCATCTGGGTTCAGATGGTTTAATAGTGGACAGGACCACATGGTTTGAGGTCCTGGGCAATCAAGCACATGAGTGAGAGAGAGAGAGTTATACCCTCTCTTGGGCTTTGAACTTGCTTCCTGTGGCAGAAATGTATTCTGATTGGTTGTCAGATTGGGGCCATGCAGGGGTAACCTTGTAGGTTGTCTTGAATGCCAGGCTTGGTTGAATTTTGCTGGGTGATGATGTAATTAAGAGGATTGTGTTCCTATTATGGCTTAATGACTTTGTCCTGGTTTGGATCTTGAGTGAGGGCTAATCCTATCATGTCCTGAGGAGAAGGTCTTTTGTTTTGTAGGTAAGCTGGCCCAGCCTTTTGTTTTGTACATAGACTAGCCCAGTCTTTCTGAGGCTATTAACAAAGGTAGGAGTGCTTTCCAAGAGCATGTTTCTCCTTTTCTCATCCAGGGAGGTATAACATTCTGCCTTTTTAATATTTCCTAGAATATTTCATTTTTCTAGGAGAAGGGTGGGGTACTAACTTTCTACACTTTCATCCACTACTTCTTGCCTTGCCCTCAACTGCTTTGGAAAATATATTGACCCACTCCTCTCTGTGAAAAAAACTCAAATATTGGAAGACTGGTATCAAGTCATCTCTAGTCTTTCTCTTCATTAGACTAGATATTTCCAGGTCTCACAAATTTTTATTGTCTCGTTTAGCTTCTGGTCCCCTAATCATCTTTATTGCTCTTTTCTACACACTTTCTTAGAGTCTCAATATCTTTTTTTTTTTTATCATGGTGACCAAAACGGAATGCAGTATTCCAAGTATGGTCTTATCAGTGCAACAGTTTGCCACTTGCTTCTTCCTAGGACTGAGAGAGAGTAACTGGTCCAAAGTTGCCCATCTGGCTTTGTGTTTAAAGGGGAACTAGCACTCAGGTATCTCACAGTATCAAACCTGGTGCCTTAACTACAAAAACAAACAGACTGTCTGAGACTGCTTAGCTTATATCTCACTCAGAGTCACCTCAAACTGAGAGATGGGCAGCAATTACATGTAATAAATAAATAAAATGAATATTCCAAATATAAGTGCTGGGTTTGTTAGGTAAACTATAATAGCTAAATATTAGCTTGGTAAACCAGGGGTGAAATCCAGCAGGTTCTGACAGGTTCTGGAGAACTGGTAGCGGAAATTTTGAGCAGTTTGGAGAATTGGCAGCGGAAATTTTGAGTAGTTCAGAGAACTGGCAAATACCACCTTTGCCTGGTGCCAGAGTGGGGTGGGAATGGGGATTTCGCAATATCCTTCCCCCAGGAGTGGGAAGAGAATGGGGATTTTGCGGTATCCTTCCCCTGCCACACCCACAAAGCCACACCATGCCCACCAAGTCACACCCACAGAACCGGTAGTAAAAAAAATTGGATTTCACCACTGAGGTAAACTGTATGTGGCCTAGGAACCTGTCACCTAGACTTCTTCTGAATCCAACTCTACATTCTTTCTTCTCCAGCACATTTAAAGAACTCCTGTCATTTCTTCCTGACCCATCTTCCACACCACTGCTCTTGGCTGGACTCTTTGTGGGCAGAGGGATGCCAGTCTTCCAGGAGATTAATAAACTGTTTTACACGACTGCATTTGTAAATGTGGCAACCTGATAGGACCTCAGAGGCACATCTCAGTGGCTGCCCTAGCCCTTTGTTTTTATGGATTCTTATAAGCTGTCTTGCGTTATATGGAATAGATAGCTATGTAAATCCTGTAAATAATAACTCCTGTTGATTCCACATCATCTGCTCACCATACACCAAATTACTGCAAGGAAATGGAAGTGCTGGCTGAACAGTGGCCACAGTTGGCAGAACCTGGGATTACCCCATGGTGTTTGCAAGATGTGATAGAGTAGGCAAAATGGCGCTGCCTTTCTCTCACAACAGAAAAACACCTGAAGGGATGGGCTTGTAAAGTTCCTTGTTGGTGGAAGTAGCAGAAAACCTTCTTGCACTCATCTAGGACAGAATCAGCAAAATATCTCTTTCCAAATGCAATTGACCCACTATCTTCACAAAACTTTTATTATATTTTTCCAGACATTTCAGATATTTTGCCTTTTGAAAAACTACTGAACAAATGTTTAAAACAGGCCTAGTAGCTTGTAGGAGATCGGTTTATCACTGTATTTTAAAAGCCTGGGTATGCTTGAACAGCCTTTGATCAGTGGTGAAATCCAAATTTTTTTACTACCGATTCTGTGGGCGTGGCTTGGTGGGCGTGGTGTGGCTTGGTGGGTGTGGCTTGGTAGGCATCGCAGGGGAAGGATACTGCAAAATCCCCATTCCCACCCCACTCTGCCAGAGGTGGTATTTGCCAGTTCGAACTGCTCAAAATTTCCGCTACTGGTTCTCCAGAATCTGCTGGATTTCATCCCTGTCTTTGATGAAACATAGGTCAGGCACAGTAGTAGGATTCAAATCCCGTCGCTACCGGTTCACTCTGTGGGTGCACACACACTCACACATGCACAACACTTCTGCACATGCGCAGAGACATCTGGGCGGGTGGGCGGAGCCTCCTGCCGCCGCCGCTAACGGTTCGCCCGAACCAGGGTGAACTGGTAGCAACCCACCACTGGTCAGGCATTACATGAGACATACCTGCAATATAGTTTCTCCTGTAAGTAGAAATAGCCATAGGAAGCACAAAACAGTAACCAGGGAAAGGAGGTTTCCTGAAGCAGTTTCAGTTGACCAATAGAAGCACAGCAGATGCCAGTCACTGGCTATGTCATCACAAAGACTGCATGTGAAACATCAGAGGTCATTTGGATGCTAAGATTTGGGTCAGAAAAACAGCAAATCGTTAAAAGTGGAACAGTTAAATTTAGGCTGCCTTTTCAGTGGGCTAGATGAGACAATGGCTGTATTTATGAGAACAAGTCCTCCAAAATGGTTAGCAGGAAAGCTTCATACCACGGATGACGGGATTTGTGGATGAGCTCTGAGTTGTATGAAAGGAATGTTGGCTTAGAGAAAAATATTTTATATTGAGATAATACATTTCTTGGGCCATGACAAATGTAACAAAATAGGAAAGTTGTTGACTTTTTAAGAACGCATCATCAAAGCAAATAGTAAAAATTGTGACTGAAGAGTCAGCCATGTTTACTCAGATAATGGAAAGGAAAATGGGAACTCTCTGCAAATTGGATTCTCCTGAAGACAGGTTTGCTCAGAGAAAAGCCTATTTACCAGGCTAGCATATAACTAAATTTTACTAACTTTAAGAATGTCTGACCTTTTTAAAGTATATACTGCTCATGAAGTTTCTAGCTGATCATTTCCAATTACAGGATACTCTGTTCAGCGTTTCTCAGCTTTGGCAACTTGAAGATGTGTGGACTTCAATTTCCAGAATTCCCCATCCAAAAGGCTGGCTGGGGAATTCTGGATGTCCACATATTCAAGCCATTCCTCTTGAATATTCCACATTCATCTTCTCAGATCTGTTGTTTTGTTTCAGGTGCCCATTGTCACTTTTAACTTTTTCTTTCCTTCCCACTTTCTTTTCTTGATCTTTCTGCAAATCTTGAGCATTTAAATGGCACCAGCAGGATTACAATTTTCCTAGATTTTCTCCAGATTGTGCCAATGTTTTTAATATACTGTCTGTAGGATGTTAGAAATTGGAGTGTATAATTATGAACCCAAAACAAATCTATGGATTTCAGTAAAATCCACCAGTTTCAATGTTTTCGCAGGTATTTGTATGTAGGTCTTTGGTTATTCGGGTTTTCTCCCGCGTAAAATTGGAAGTACCTTGGCGACGTTTCGACGAAGTCTCATTCGTCATCTTCAGGCTGGTGTCTTCAGCCTTGTACTTCTAGGAGCAATGTGTGATCGTGGTTGTTTCTTCTTTTTAACTGCCAGTGGGGGTATGAACTGATTGGGTGGGAGCTTGGCTGTGTTCTGATTGGGTGGGGGTGTGTTCTGGTTGGGAGGGGGCTTGGCTGTACTCTAATTGGGTGGGGAGGTTAGCTGTACTCTGATTGGCTGGGGGTGTGTTCTGATAGGGTGGGGGCTTGGCTGTGCTCAGGTTGGTCTGAGTTGCAGGGGGATTTGAACTCGTGGCCTGCGTTGCTTTTGTTTGGCTCCGCGTTCGTGGTCATGCTACATCTTCATGGTGTGTGTCAGTTTGCTTCATGTATGGATTGGAGGGGTTTAAAATGGTTAATGATGCAGCTGTGGTTTGGCTTCTGGTTTGTGGTCGTGCCTCATCGGTGTGGGTTTCGGCTTGCTTTTTGCATGGATGTGTGAAGGTGACGTCCTGTGTGGTTTTCATGAGTGTGGGTCTGGTGTTATTCTTTGTGTTAGGGATTCGTTTGTCAATAAGGGTGGGTTATACTAATTAGGAGCACAAGGCCGAAGACACCAGCCTGAAGATGGCGAATGAGAGTTCGTTGAAACGTCACCAAGGTACTTCCAATTTTTTGCGGGAGAAAACCCAAATAACCAAAGACCCGTATAACCCGTATAACCAAATACCCGCGAAAACCTCAGAAAACATATGGTGTGTGTGTGTGTGTATATGTATATGTATATGTATATGTATATGTATATGTATATGTATGTATGTATTTCTCTTTAGCCAGGTTCTTCCTACGTAAACCAAGATTTTTATGCAGCCCTAGTTCAGTGAAATCCCAATCCACTAGTTTCTAGGCTTTTTTCTGGCAGCCAGCAAGCACCCTGCTGCCCATTGGGAGACTAAGGAGACTTTTATATATATATAAAACATGGGCCTATGATCCCAATCAGCAGTTAGCTTGCATTGGGTGTGAAGAGCCAGCATAGTTTGTATGTCCCACTGATCCAGTGATATAAAACAGCAGGAGCAGCTTTGGTAGAGCCCTTTCTTCACTGTTCACTCAGTTGCTCCTTCCAGGGGTGGGTTCTTACCTTTACTACCGGTTCACAACAGGAGCATGTGTGCGCATGCGCAGATCATCAATTATGATGTCCGGCTGGGTGGGTGGAGCCTCCCGCCGCTTTTACTACCGGTTCTATAGAACCGGACAGAACCGGGAGCAACCCAACACTGGCTCCTTCCATGATGCATGCAGAATTCTCACAAAAACAGAAACAGAGGGATTCCATAGAGCTCTCTTCCAGGTGCAGGAATCAAGAGCATCCAAGCATGAGACAGTTTCTTTGGCAGACTACTCTCCAGCTGCACAGAGAAGGAACTAGACAGCTCCAAGTGGCAGAACACCAGGAAATGGCAGCAAACTATTGAAGATAAAGGTAATGGTTTCCCTCTCCAGTCCGATGCTAAGGGGCGGTGCTCATTTCTTTTTCTTGGTCGACGGAGCCAGCTTGTCTGAAGACATTTTCTCTGGCCATGTGGCCAGCATGGCTATATGCCAAAGGTGCACGGAATGCTGTTAACTTCCCATCAAAGTGGTACCTATTAATCTACTCGCATGAGCATGCTTTCGAACTGCTAGGTGGCCAGGAGCTGGGCCAAGGAACGGGAGCTCACCCCGTTGCACAGTGCTCGGTCCTTGAACCCGGCCTGTCAGCTTTCCAGCTGACACTCAGCATCTTTAACCACTAAGCCATTGCAGCCCCCTCAAAAATTATTGAAGAAGAAAGCTAAATGCCTACAGAGTTTGAGGGAGAGGATCCCACTCTGCATTCCTAAACCAGCCTAATATTTTCAAGTGTAGGGCTGGACTTTCCCTCAAATTTTGTCCTATAGTAAAAGAATACTTATCTGCCAGTCCAGCCAACATCTGGGCATTGAAAAACAAGGCAACACATAATTCTTAGCCTTGGGCTGCAAAATAGATTGGACCAAACCTGGTATTCATGAAACGGAGAATAATGGTAATCCTAACCCTAATCCTTTCCTCAGCCACCTTCAGCAGGATTGCTTGTATCTTGCAGAGTCTTACTTTGCTGCAAGTCAGGAAATAATACAAAATGTACTCTGCAGTATACAGGGGGTGCATCTTTTATGCCTGTATAATATTAATAATTCATTATGCCTTTTTATTAAGTATGTGCACCTAATCCATTTGAACATCCTTATTGTAAACCTAAATAATTCATTAGGCAGATTTGTTGTAAATTGTAAGAATAAAAGTGAATGTGCTCCAACTTATCATAGCAAGGGAATATGTTAAAAGTTAATTACTAATGACAAATAAGCTGAGGTTATATATGCCTGGTATTTATAGAATTTTATATTTCCACATGACTTTAAAAAAATTGACTCTGCAGCTGCATATCTACTTACTTGGGGAAAAAAAGTTGTGTCAAACTGAAAGGTCATAAATAGAATCCTAAAAAAGTTTTGATTTAATATTTTAAAACTTACTAAAACATTAAACATTTAGAACTTTTAAAAACATATTTGTATCTCTTTTAATGTTATTTATTTGGTTTGATTTTTTAAAAATATTTGTTTGTCCTTTGTCCTTTGAATGGAACCACAGGATAGAAAATAAATATTCATACAACATTCTGCTTATTTTAAAAATCTTTTCTTGTTTCAGTATGAAAGTCTTAATTCAGTGGAAATATAAGGCATTATATGAAAGGTCATAAATAGAACCCTAAAAATTTTTGGTTTACTATTTTAAAACTTTCTAAAACATTAAACATTTAGAACTTTAGAAACATATTTGTATCTCTTTTAATCTTATTTATTTGGTATGATTTTTTAAAAATATTTTTTTGCATTGTGAGATATTTTGATTGTCCTTTGATTGGAACCACAGGATAGAAAATAAATATTCATACAACATTCTGCTTATTTTGAAAAACTTTTCTTGTTTCAGTATGAAAGTCTTAATTCAGTGGAAATATAAGGTATTAAAAATGTAAGGAAAAGGCCTGTATGTACCCCAAGTTTCCAAAACACGGTGCTCATTGGCACCGATGTGCCAAGAGATATCTCCATTAATACATGTTGGGCTTCCTGCCCCACCTGAACTTTTAACAATATGCCTGAATTTTAATTTAAAAAATCAGGAAACTGTCATGCAACAAAGCATAATCTTAATATTCAGTATAATCTTTAATGTTAAAAACATCTTAGATTCTATGTAGGCCTCATGGCTATTTTTTAACAATAAAAATATCAAGTGGCTGCTGTGACAGTGATGGGAATGACATACAGGGATCAGTGAGAGGCAATGGAGATCATCTTCACTCATTTATCTTAGGTATGTTTATGCTTTATCATCAATCATGTCTCCCTTAGTAGCCAATTTATGACAGAAATTGTCAGAAAGTGCCTGCAAAATTCCAGATGCATTTCATATAACATTTGGGAAACCCTATTTATGTGTGTATGTATCTACCTTCATATCATAGCTGACTCCTGGCAACTGCCTGGAAAATCCCTGTAGTTTTATTGGTAAGGCTTTTTTTAAAAAAAAAAATGGTTTGCCCTTGCCTCTTTCCTAGGGCTGAGAGAGAATTACTGGCCCAAGGTCACCCAGATAGCTTTGTGCCTAAAGTGGGACTAGAACTCACCTTCTCCTAATTTCTACCTGGTGCCTTAATCACTACACCAAACTGGCTCTTGGAGAACCATATGTATTTCCTATAAATATGCATGTGTGCTGTACAAATATGAGGTTTTGTATCTGTGTGAGAACTCATATGAAACATTTCTTCAATTGTTAAAGGAGCTGCAGATTCACATGACTGCTTTTAAACTACTCATGGCTATTTTCACATGCATCATCTCCATACAGTATATAGCTACTTCACTTTGCTGATAAAAAAAAAAAAATCAAACAAAACATCTCCTTTGAAGGTTTCGTAGAGTTCTCTTTCTGCACAAACGTTTTATACTATTTATATGTTCACTGTAGACATACATAAATGTATAGTTATATGTGCTATAGATATAATTAAAGCATTTCTCCTATTAAGTCTCCAGTGCTTCCTTCATTAGATGTTCAAATTTTGTTCTTATTTTGTTTTAATTTTCAGCATTCAGTTTTCCACCTGTGCTAAATTGGTTTTTACTAGGTAAACATTTGATCATTTTAACATTTTGAATCTCTTGGAAACAATATATCAATTAAAATATGTAAAATGATTAAAATGTAGTTCTCAAACTCCTTTTGGGGATAGAATTAAGTTAATAGATTGTGGTTACATTTTTTAAAATTGTTCATTTATTTACACATTAAGCATTGTTGCAATATATGCACACATGATATACAAAACCCTTTCAAATTCAGCAGAGGTTTTTGTAAGGTTTGCTAGCAAATGAAAGCATTCAATTACTTCCATTCTTGAACTAGTGAGCAAAATCCATAAAGTACAGTGTGTTTTCTTTCCAAATATACACAAATATCTAAATTACATATAACATGTAAGTTATATATATCTAACTGGCCTTCAGGGAGACTAAAGTACCATTCTTGGCTTCTGTCATTTTGTGTTCTCCCATGCATAACTTCTCAAAGCAATGCTGTGCGGTAGATTATTCAGAGGCCCCAATTCACTAAGCTATCTGTAACTCTTGAGTAGCAGTTTTAGCATGGCCTCCTCAGTCCTTGTCTATCATCAAACTGATTATTTTACAGTGCCCTGCATTCCTCTGTTTAATGCTGCAGCATATGGCTACTGTGCTAAAATATAACACTGAACACATAGCACTGTATATACTGTTGGAAGGAAAATCCATCTGGTTCAGTTCCAAGCCAGGAGAAAGGCATTGGAAACAAAATGGACGCTGGAGGCTGATAGGAAAGAAAGGTTCCATTTATTGATGAAGCAGAACCATCAACCACGTGTAATTCTGGGCAGCTGACAAAATGGAGTTTAGAGTGGGTGGGTTTTTATACCTTCTGGATTCCTATGGGGGTAATGTAAGGGTCATAGCTGGTTCTATAGGCAAAAGAGGAAATGCAAATCCTAGGTGTTTGTCTGAGCTAATTTTATCAACCTTTTGTTTGTTGCTTATTTGAGTTTCTGTCTTGACCCATTCTTTCTGAATGGATTACCAAATCTGCATTTCTAAAAGCTGGCCTCCTCAGTTTCTCCTTGGGGCAGGGAACCTGGGGCTGGTTTCTGCCTCCCTTAAGATTTTTTCATTTCTCCTTTAGGGGAAATATAATATTCTGCCTTTTTAAAAAATATTTCCCCAAATATTTCATTCTTCTGGGGGTGGGGGTGGGGCCTTCCCACAATACCATAAGAATCATCGTTCCAGATTGAATCAGAAGAAGGGCCATTTAATTAGGCATCTGGCGTTTTCCTCAGTATCCTACCCGATGTCTCAAAGACCTGCAAGCAGGCCACAGACTTCACCTCAGCCATCCCTTTTTAAAGCTTCATTTAGTTCAATCCATCTGGAAGAAAAAGAACCCTCTTTGCCAATTATTTTAGTTGTTCTGCTCTTGTCTTTTTGCCTGCTGCAAAAAAGCTGCTGCACTTCTGCTATCGTTACATCTTCATGTGTCAAGACTTCCTCTGATTTCTGCTGTTTTTGCAATATCTGCCCAAATGGCTTTCTGTTTCTTGGAAGCGTAAGCAGTGGTGATGATTAAAAGGTTTTACTGTATGCATATCTTCCTGGCTGGGCCATTACTTAGAAGCTTAGAGAAAGGGGATGGTAGGAATCACTCCGGTTATGTAGCCAATTTCAACTGTATTCCTGCAGTACCTAATAGAAGACTGGATTTATAACATATTGCATGACAATTATTGCCTGGTTAAGCCCCATGAGAAATTCTGTGTACTCCAAACCTGTGCTTTAGTCTGAACAAATGTTGTTATCAGCCTTTGATCTCTTGACATAAATAAAAGCTGATTCACATGGCTTTCTTATTTAAACTTATATACGTTTTTAATATTATACATTAAGGCCCAGTACTATATAACGAGTACCTTATATACATGAGTACCTTATCTTTATCTTTGGCTGTGCACCGCCCTGAGTCCTTCGGGAGAAGGTTGGTATAAAAATTAAATTAATAAATAATAATAATTAAATAAATAAATAAATAATATATGAGTACAAATGGTTTTCATAGATTTCCTTATGTAATTTAACAGGAGAAAAAATACAGCTTAGACATAATGTCATTTGATGGTTAGACACGGGCAGAAAGCCCTGCTACAAAGGAGATTCATCAGCAAGAGGGGAACTTTTATCTGGATGGTCCAGTTAGAAAATTATGCAAGGGTGAATTGCGAGCATGGGTGGTCCTTGTCAGGGAAATAATAACAACAGATGCAGCCTAGAAGCCACCAGATCAATAAAACTGATTCACTCTTCGATTCTAGGACTGGGTTCCATTCCTGTTCCAACCTGTGGTTTAGTCCATGAATTGTTAAAAAAAGTCTTCTTTGAGAAAAGGTCTGTTTCTGGTGACTTAATGCACATAGGTAATGTCTTGACAACGAATGGAAATGGTTTGTCATTGCTTACCATGATGTTTTTCAGCTTTCCATCCTAGGATAGGATTTCCTAGTACAAACCTGGTCTGACCCTGCTTAGCTTTCTTTCAGCTAAAATCACAAGGTGTAGCCATCAATAGTTGTGTTCAAAAGAAGAGGACATTTGAAGAATAATAATAATAATAAAGGCAACAAGAATCTTTCTCCACATAAGCTAACAGGATTTTGAAAGTGGTAGATGATCTGTTAATTTAGCCCATGTTAGATCCCATTCAATAGTGAAATTCAAATTTTTTTACTACCGGTTCTGTGGCCGTGGCTTGGTGAGTGTGGTGTGGCTTGATGGGCATGGCTTGGTGGGCATGGCAGGGGAAGGATACTGCAAAATCTCCATTCCCACCCCACTCTGGGGCCAGCCAGAGCTGGTATTTGCCAGTTCTCCAAACTACTCAAAACTTCCACTACCGGTTCTCCAGAACCTGTCAGAACCTGCTGAATTTCACCTCTGATCCCATTCTTTTTGAGAGCATTGTGCCTATGCTGAAATGTATGTTAATCCTATTTGGTTTATTAACCGTAGAACAATCCTACATTTTGTTTCTAATGCCAGGACTTTTAAGGAGCATTTGGGCACCAAGCAATATACGCTGGGTTCTCAAAATGGTGCCTTTAGAATATCTACTGTTCTATCCACAGGCTCTTTGTTCTTCCTTTATTTAAAGATTCAGTATTTTTTTAAAGGAAATCAGCAGGCAGCAAAGCAAAGACTGACTAATGAGAGTGCTTGGGGGCTCTTTGGACTCTTCATGTACAGTACACCAAACAAATTGTTAGAAAACAAGAAAAAAGGGGGGGCACCAGCAACAAGCAATGTTTGAAAATATTCCAGACATAAAGAGGAAGAGTGGACATCATTCCAGGAAGCCACAGGTAATGGTGAGTAGCAATATCGTTCATTTGGCTTCTAGTGGTCACTGGCTTGCTGTGCCACTGTGACAGTTATTTTGTGAGAATACCAAAGATATGGTTTCATTCCAAGTATATCTACCAGCCCCAAACATTTGGGAACTTAGACTTGAACTAAACTCAAGCCTGTGAAAATATGAGCACTCCTTGACAGCACACTAAAAAGTCTGTTGAAAAACCAATCAAAAAGTTCATTTTAAATAACTAGGAACAGAATATTCACCCCTAAATTAATAAGTCATAGTCTTTAAAAGAAAAAGGAAAGGAAAACATATGTCTGGTTCGATCACTTATTTGGAGAAGAATTGTCAACTTTTATCTCAAGCACTGGACTCAGCAGATAGTTGTCTTGTAGACATTATTCTATTATGTAATTCCATTATGGTCTATGACTAGACACTAGAAGAGAAGCTATTTGCAGACACTGCAGGACATACTCACCATTCATTTTCAGGTCAAGTAACTCCAGTTCTGTCTCTATGCTCTATATGGTCATAAGGTGAGACTCAAAACAAAATTGAGAAATGATTTGTCCTTTTCTTCACAAGTTCTGTTTCTCATAGTGCCATCAGATATTGTCACTCATTGCTTAGTCATATAAACATATACAAGAATTATATTGCTTATTGTGAGGACTTCATGGATTAATCAATCTTATTATTGGTTGAATACAGTAAGGATACTACCACGTTAAGCCTCATTCCTACATAATGAGTTGGAAGCACTTTTCAGCAAGTCAATCCACAGGCATTGCCAGTTACAATTATATTTACTCGGTCCTTACTACCGTAATAATATTTTCTTCAATTTATAAAAGACCTGCTCAATTCTTATTCCCATTTGTTTGGAGCTCTCTTAAAACCAATCTGAAATAACCAAATTAATTGAGGAAAAATAACACATTGCTATTTCCAGTCTTCTATAAACGATAAGCATTAGGTGAATTTCTCAGTGATGGCTTTGAATTAGTCCCACACCATTCAAGTCCCACTCAATTGTGATTTTTTTTCTTTTTGCGGATATTTCTGAAATAAAGAAGAAGCTTTTAAAATTTCACCAGCTGTGTACAAAGGGGAAAACCAACTTTTATAAGCTTTACATGACAAACTCTCGTTTTCAGTATTTTTTCTTCTATACATCTATTGTCTGTAGGGTCCCTGTACTGTTTTGTATCTGGAAAGGATAAAGGGAACAAAGTAACTGCTACCAACTGGAACATGAAGTGAAGAGACTAGCTGGAAGGTGCAGTTCTTTAAAAAAAAAAAAAATCATGTCCACCTTAAGGCGCTGGGGTTGTTCCACCTTAAAAGTATTAATCCTGAGCTACAGCCCAACCCTTTGCCTGATGCTGATGCTGCCGATTCCTGCAGCAGGAGGAGGGGGATACAGGCACTGCAAGCAGCATCCCAGGGTACCACAGGCACGGAAGACTTACCAGCCCAGCTGAGAGAGCCAACTGCTCTGCTGCTGTGGGGTGACAATCTAGGAAAGACTTCCCCTTTGTGATCCTTCCTCCGAGAGTGCCTGTGTGCAACCTGCTTTTGCCTGTCTCTCATTTTGCTTGGGAATTGCATCTCCTGCTGCTCTTTGCGCCTTCTAGCTACAAAAGCTGCACACCAGGACAAAGCCCCATTGCCCAGCCAGCATGACTACCGAACTCAATGAATGCAGCATCAAGGTGCTCTGTAGGTTCCGGCCCTTGAATCAGTCGGAGATCATACGGGGAGATAAATTCATCCCGGTTTTCCAGGGCGATGACACCGTCATCATTGGGGTAAGCAAATACTGGAGGTGAGAGAAATATGTACATCTGTCTGGAAATGCTTCAGAAACGGAAGGCTCTCACTTCTTGATCCTCTTAACAAGGCCTGTTCTGGATGGCAGATTGCCCTTGGGTACAATAGCCAGTTGCTCTTAAAACCAGCTGAATTTATGCTTAAATTCAGCTCTTTTGTGTGCTAAGGAGCCATCCAGGTGGAATATTTTATATTTTCCTGTTAGCTTAAAAGCTATCAGCATAAACAAGGGCGCATCTTCATCTGTCCAAGGGAAAATTGATAATGGTAGAAAGATGCTTTGAGGTTTTTATTTGTGTTTGCATCCCTGAAGCCACTGGGTGTGGCTACTAGCTATTGGTTTGACTCCTGGGGAAAAAAATAAAGGAACCTCTTAGAATTAGATGAAAAACAAAACAAAAATTCATAGCAAATGCAACATTTGATGGTTTCTCTCCATCAAATTTCTTTGCAAGTCCTGTTATTTTCTTCTCTTTCCAAACCTTAAAATTATTCTGTCAATTCAACTTTAAATTATGCTGCTCTTTCTCCTCCACATCCCCATCTACAGAGTATTCGCTCAAAGATGAAAAGTTGATATTGAATTTGATTTTCCAACATTAGCAATTTTTCTGGCAATTGCCACTGCATCCTATCCACCTCCATAATACTCCATGTTCAGTTCCATTCATAAGTATAAGAATACAAATTATGCAGGTGCTTACTAAATAGTCTGCAGGTTGTTTACACATGTCTGACAACGCCCCTGAAGCTTGTCCTTGGGGTCTTCGTGTTTGCTTCTTTTTGTTATAATTCTGGGTTTTTTTGTCCTTTATTGTTTGGCTATTTTGAGAGCTAAATATACCCTCTAAGGGGAGGAGTCATGATTGATTTTGCTTGGAGTAGACACATATATGCCGTTACCATGCTGAACAATTATGCTTAAACCCCAGCTTTCATAACCACAGCGCCACAAGCCATTATTTTATCAGTAGCTGATTACAATTGTGGGACTAAAAAGTGTGTATATTCAAGAAATATCTAGTTGTCGCTTTGCAGACAGCCAGCAGATGAATAATCTACGTCAATAGTCTTTAAACTATAATTTAGGGTTCATCCACTGGTCACAACTAATAGATATTAAATTAAAATTAGCCTGGTTCCACCCAAGGTGACCTAACTACTCGTGGTATATGGGAGTAGTCTATTCCCAAATAGTCTACTTACTGCACATGCATTTATGCTTCCAGGATCTCTCCCTATTCCCTTGCAGCAGAGAAAGTTATCAATCAGCATGGCCTGACTGCTTTCCTATTGCACTGGCAAATTAAGGCCTGTGATCACCAATTTATTTTCACTTGGATGTCAAGTTGTTTTCTCTTGCATTGGCTTGGGAAAGGCTGGCATGTAAAAAGCCTTTTTGATTTGGTCCTGCTACACTGCAAAGTCATGCCAGTTGGTGGGTTCAGCAGAGCTTTTCAGTGGAGCTCCTGAACACGATGGGCCTGTGTTCACAATTTGTGTCGTTTCTTTCTCTATAAAGCCTGAACTACAGTTGTCTGTTCATTTGAACTACAATCAAACTATTCGAAATTGCTTAAGCTTTATCCCAGTTATCACCAGATCAGTTAAGACTGACTTATTAAAAGATGGATTCATTTAGGCAGTTGAAGTTGAGTAGATTTTTTTTCCCTTTCTTGAAAGACAACTCCATTCTTCTTCCTTTGGAAGAAAACCACAGTAAGGCATGAATTTCACTGCAGAGAGAGCAGGCAGGAGGATGCCTGGGCTCAGTTGCTTGGTCATCACTCAGAGCAATGACTAGGAGCCTTCCTTCCTAGGTACCACTCCCTTCCTTTGTGTTCAGCTCTAGGCCATTCCTGGATCCATTTCTAGGTTACATCCTTGTTTTTATGCCGCCATCATCTTGATCTTCTGCCCTTTACTGCTCTTTCCAGTTGTGATTGCACATGGCATCCAAAGGTTTTTTTGGGAGGAGGTGGGGGTCTCCTTTGCCTATGCCAAGTAAAGCCACTGATTTTACAATCAGCATCTATCTGCTTGCATCCATTCCAGGACACTTGGAATGAGCAATAGTGACGATGTATTTATCATTTGATTTGCTGGTTTTTTTCCATTGATGCAGAACCAATTTCAAGCTGGAAAGAGCTTATGTTAATAATTGATTTTGTTAAATATCAAGGAAAATAAGTCTGTTTAGCTGTAGCTTTTTTCTCCTGAAATGCTCTGGGAAAATTATTCTCATATCTTTTATGAGTCTCTAGTCCTGGTAAAAATGGTTAAAACTCTGTTGCTTTTGAACATGTTCTAAGGAGCCTTCATGACTATATACCTTTTTTTTTTTTTTTGCTATTATTATCTCTCGCTATAAAGTAGAAATAAACCGTGTGCAATGCATGAACTTTCGTTCTGAAACCCTAATATTTTATAGAAATTGTGTTGCTAAATACAAACAACCGATTATCACAAAATGGTGACAGTATTTCTCTCTATTATTCAATAGATGCAAAACAAACCCCATGTCATGCTTTGCTGTGTACCAATACAACCTAGATTTTTTCAAAAAAAAAATAATTCTAAAGATAACTAACCACACCAAGTCCTTCCATTGACAACATCACTTTACCATATCACCCATTTCATCAGTTCGATCCCACAGAAAAAGGATAGCCTTGCATTATTGAAAAATGTCTTGAGACCATTGTAAAAGACTAGGCTGCAACATGTACATAAGTTTCCCTATCTGGTTATTATCCAGTTGAGGCAGATTCTAAACCTATCATCTTCACCATCATAAATAACGGAAGAACTGGCTAGGGTGATATTGAAAACAACTGGATACTATTTCCTGAGGGAAGCTGATCTGGGCAATCCAGGTCTTCTCTTGGAATTGGTAGGAACCTCTTATTTCTGGGAGGCCTGTCACAGCTAAATCAGCCACGCAACAAGCAATATGATTTACCTATGTTTGGAATATTTTAGTCTTTGAAACTATTCACGTTTGTGGATCTTTCTGGTATAAATATTCCATGGGGGTAAATGGGAATTTAAAAGGATGCATGGTGCAACTTAGAAAACGGACTTTCCCCTCTACCAGCAGAGTCAGCAAAAGGAAGAACTGCCCCAATACTTCTTCCTTATCTACTTCTTATCAAGTCCCATCATTCATTCTTCTCTTCTCTTTCCTGACATGGGTCAGAATTCACTTTCGGCTTATCTTAAAAAGGGGAGAAGGAACTTCATGGTAGCTGGTAAGAAGGCCCTCTCCCCGCCTTTTGAATTTTAACTACTTTTGTCTCCTAATATAATATTCAGTTTTTATGTTTTTAGATTTTACTTGTACACTGCCCACTGCTCTGTGAGGGAGATGGGCAATTTCTAACTTTGATATATAAATAAATAGGCAGAAGCAGCATAGGCATTTGTAGAAAAACTCTCTTAATGTTTTTTTAATTTAATGTTTAAGTTGTACTTATTTGGTTTAGTCACAATATTTCTTTTTTTAAAAAAATTATTTATTTATTTATTTGTTTGTTTATTGATTGGTTCGATTTATATGCCGCCCTTCTCCGGAGACTCAGGGCAGCTTACAATGCGTTAAGCAATAGCCTTCATACTTTTGTATATACCTGCTTAGTAGGGCTTTTGGCCCCTCCTAAGCGGTGTTCTTTTTTATACAAAGTCAGCTTATTGCCCCCACAATCCGGGTCCTCATTTTACCTACCTCGGAAGGATGGAAGGCTGAGTCAACCTTGAGCCTGGTGAGATTTGAACTCGCAGTAATTGCAGGCAGTTTATTTATTATAACACAGTAAACAATACAAGACATACAACACTTATATACAAGACTCTTTTTACAGTTTTTTCATAGTGGTCCTTCCTTATTATTTACTATTTCCACAAATTTTACTTTATCTTATTCCATATTGCTATCTGTCCCCATCATTTCATTTACAATATATTTCTCTTTTTCATTTCAATCACTAAATTGTATTTTACCAATTTTTCCCATTGTTTTTGACATTTCTTTAACTCCCCCTTATTTTTCTTCTTCATTTTTCCTTTTGCCCAAAATTGGGAAAAAGAAAATACACCAACAGAGGAGGAATTGATTAAAAAAAATTTGGAATGCACAGAGATGGATAAATTGACAAAAGAACTCAAAGAAAAAGAGGATATAGAATACTATAAAATTTGGTATAGATGGTATGAGTGGTTGGAGGAAAGGAAAAATGTAGTTACAATATTTCTATACTGTACCACACGGAAATAGAAAATTCTGTTGTCGTTTTTAGAAAACCCTAAAATGGTAAAATATTCAAAGCAGAATTAAAAAAAAAACAGCAACAGAATACAGTGTAAAACTAGCAACAGGGAAGAAAAATAGCAGAAACAGGACTAAGGATCCAACTAACTTTTAGACTGAAGTTATTTGAAAGATAAAAATACTGCTAAAACAAAAAAAAAGTAAGAAAGTATAGACAATGTGCAAATCCCTCTGGAGAAATCATTCTACGAGCAGGATGATACCAGTGTAAAACCATTTTTACAAAAATCACCCTCCTCACTCATGTAAATTTCAGAATGCAAGAAAAGCAAATATACTTCATTTCCAATTAATTTCCAATCATTTCCAATTAATATCATAATATTAATTTTTATTAGATTTACCTTCTTATTTGTGGCAATGAAGAACAGCCTTTAGATTCACTTTTCCTCCAACTTGGACATCCTCCTGATACACGACTTCAACTCCCCAGCCAAAATGGCTATTGCTGCGACTTCTTATGTTTGAACTTTACTGTTCTAGGAAACAGCAAGGTTGGAGAAGTGAATAGAAAGGTACCATTTAAATCCAATAAAATGAGCTTCACATTGCATTAAAAAAGCCAGGTAATGGGATTTTTTTGGTTTTATATATAAAGTTTAGTTATAAAACAAAGGCCATCTTCTTCATAAGGGAAAATCTGAATTTGTAAATATTTGGATAGAATGTAGATTGGAAACCTGTTGTGTTAGTAAATGATTTTATTGATTTCATTATATTCTGCATCTCTATGGATGAGAGCTATCCTACATGGTAAAAATGCTACTTTTACTATCCGTTCTCTCAACACCCTCATAGGAAAACAGCAGCAACACTGTACTGCACAATATGGAGTGTGACAAGCAGTTCTCACAGAAAAACATTTTTTTCCATCTCTGCACTTCAACCGGAAGCAGCATGCCTGCTGGCCTGTTACTCTCAACCTTTGCATACCACTTGAGGGTATAGTTTCTTGCCAGCTGCCTGGCATACTGTATCCCCTGACTTCTACTCTCCTCAGAAAGGGTTAGAGGGACCATTTTGAATCTTTTGTGGTTGAGATTATGCCCCAGAGTAAGCAGGTGGCTTTGCTTTCTGCTGGTAAGGACTTGCATTCCCAATGAGCTATTTTGTGCAAGTGTGTATTGTTTTGAGATGATGCTAAGCAGGTAATCTATTTTCTATTTTTTTTAGTTTAAAAACAAACTTTATTGAATTTAAAAATATTAACAAACAAAAACGAAAAGAGAGAATATACAAATTTTCTCTCTCTTAAAATTTACATTTTCAATCCATAATTACACTAACAAACTAATTATATAAACAAACATATAATTATATAAACACATATATACAAATCTACAAACAGTGACTTATTTACCTTTTCTATCTATCTGACGGTGCATATTTTTTTTTCATTTCCTCCAGTTCTTATCTTTACCCTTTTTCCCTTTGGTTTATCCACTTATACCATCTCTTCCATACTATAAAATACTTTGAGTCTTCCTTATCTTTTAATTCTAGAGTTAATTTATCCATTTCTGCGCATGTATAAATTTTTTGTATTACTACCTGATCTGTTGGCATACGATCTGTTTTCTAAATCATCATCATTATAACCTTCAGAATGATTTACTACCCTGCTAAGAGGTTTCTGGCATGGAAACACATGCTTAGCAAATATAAAAATCTACTTTGTAAAAACCAACTGAGTTGTAACTTAGATGACCAGAAAAGAAGGAATCGATTCACTTGAAAATGAAAGGGGAAACAATTTTCCTAAATTTCCATATTTTAATTTGTGTACTGAAATTCATATTTAACAGTAATTACTAGATTCTATTCCTTCACGATAGTATAAACCGCTAAAAGAGATTGTGCCCCTAAAAAAACCTGTTGTACAGGTGTTTACCAGTGTTGGGCCCTCCAATTCTTAAACCAAATATTGTATAATACGTGGTCATTCTATTAACTTTGTCCCTTCTGAACCAGTCTGCTAGGTTTCCATGTTGTCCAAGGAGAAAGCCAGGCTACTCATTCCATTTTATGTGGGATTTTATGTTGCTTATAGCTAACAAGTATAGTAAGTTGTTGTTAAGCTACACTATGAAATACTTTTACTAAGGGACAGGCTACCTATTATCTTAAGTTGCGTATTTTGCTCATTGTCAAAGTTATCTTCTAAATAGATGAACACTCCCATCTTACCGAAAGAGAACTAAGATTAATTTTCCTAGTGAGAAAGTCCTGTATAATGTAGCATTCTTATTTCTGAGTGAAGCTAACTGTGAAGCTGTATGGTCACTCCTGATACTAATTTCTTTTACTATAAAAATGTGTATAGAAATATACTTAGAGCTACTAGTTGTGAAACTTGCAAGACAGTTCGCTAGTTGGCCATAGACAGTATTATAGAAGAGACATAGCTTTGTTATTGAATTAGAATGGAAATGTAACAGAGGAAATAACCTCCTGCATAGTTTAATATGGTAATCCAAGTTTGAAGAAGATATCCTGTTATATAGTTCATCTTGGAAGCAGGTATGACACCTCAGTCCCAGTCTGGAAGCACTGAAGCTCCATTGTTGTAGTATCTCTGAGTGTTGTTCTCATTTGACTTCATTCACAGTTTCCTATCTGTTTTTGGCTGCACCTATCTTCAAAGTTGGTGGAGGTTTCATAGCACAGGCCTTGCTGTTGGGTTCTGTCAACATCTGTAGTTGTTTCTAGCTTCTGGCTGGATGTCATGGTGACTTAGGATTTCTTTCACAGTATTTTTGTAGTGTATGGGTTGTCGATCCCAAGGTCTCTTCTCAGATTCCAATACACTTATAGAGCAACTGACAAGTATACATTCTGATGACATGTCCCATCCCCGCCCCCCATCTGATCTGGGTTCTAATAATCAGGGGACTCAGTACTGGTGAACTCTCTACGATTCAAGACCTCCAAGTGAGAGATACAGTCTTGACGTGCCTTTGGTACAGAATCAAGGACTCGCATTCATCTAGGAGAGAAAGGATAGCCACAGCTTTATAGACTTTCACTGTATGGAGACATGGATTTTGTGTTGATTGAGCATTCTAGTACGCAGCTGCCCTGATGCCTGGCTGGCCTTGCTGATCCGAGAGTCAGTTTCTTTGTCCAAAGACCTATTGCTCAAAATGATGCTTCCCAAGCATTTGGAGCTGTTTATATTTATCAGTTAGCTATTGTTAAGATCTGGATCAGTGTCTTTGTGCCAGGACCACATGGTCATCAGCAAAGAGGGTTTCTTGAATGACTGTATGGAAGAATTTAGTCTAAGCCAGTGGTGGGATTCAGCCGGTTCGGGTGAGTTCGGGCGAACTGGTAGTTTGTTTGTTTATTTATTTATTTATTTATTTATTTATTTATTTATTTATTTATTTATTTGTCCAATTTATATGCCGCCCTTCTCTGTAGACTCAGGGCAGCTTACAATGCATTATAGCAATAGCCTGCATACTTTTTTTGTATATACCTGCTTATTAGGGCTTTCGCCCCCCCACCAAGCGGTGTTGTTCTATACAAAGTTGGCTTATTGCCCCCACAATCCAGGTCCTCAATTTACCTACCTCGAAAGGATGGAAGGCTGAGTCAACCTTGAGCCTGGTGAGATTCAAACTTGCACTAATTGCAGGCAGCTGGCAGCTAAGTGCTAGCACTTAACAGCACTTTAGTCCGCTGCACCACCGAGGCTCTTTTCAAGTTCATTTGAACTTGAAATTTCATAGTTAAATTTCTGGTTGACCCCTTCCCTCCCCGCCCCTTGCACGTGCCCTATTTTGGCTCCCAGGTAAGTGCAATGAGGCCTCCTAGGCCCAAAATGGGGCGGGGGGTGCACCCCCCCCGTGGCCCGTTTTCGCTCCCAGGAGGCTGCAGGGAGGCCTAGTAAGCCCAAAATCGGGCATGGGGGAATGACATGTCATCATCCCCCCGTGGCCCATTTTTGCTCCCAGGAGGTTGCAGGAGGCTGAGTGCTGGCCCACCATGGCCATGCCTACCCATCCAGTCAATAGGGCAGAGAACTGGTTGTTAAATTATTTGAATCCCACCACTGGTCTAAGCATTCAAGAAACAAAGGTCATGTAGACTCCCTCCTGCATAGCAAGTGACAACATGAATGTGAAGAACAGTCTGAATGGGACTGAGGCTAGCATTCTGTTTTACCCCATTGAAAATGGCAAATGTAGTTGATGTATTATTGTTGTAAAAAATATGTTTTGTCATTCTGTTGCGGAGTAGCTGAATCAACTTCACAACTTTCTCTGAGCATCCATAACATCTCAGGATGATCCAGCGAGTCTCCTTATTTACAATTTCAGATGCCTTTGTAAGGCTACTGAAGACCAAGTAAAGAGGCTTGTTCTACTCAATGCACTTCTGCCGGACTTGCCTCGCAACAAATATCATGTCTGCTGTACTCCTTTCTGGCTGAAGGCCACTATGCCTCTGGGAGGTTTCTTTTCAAGACAGTGATAAGTCTGTTCAGGAGAATTCAGTCAAAGATCTTGCCTGTAATGGGCTGCAGCGAGATATCGCCGTAGTTTCCATAGTCTGATTTGCTTCCCTTATTTATATAGAAAACTACAATAAAGGCATCATGGAAGTCATTGGATTATGTCTGGGTTTTGTAGTCTGCCAATGTTGAATGACTTTCTGGCAGTCTTTGGTTGTTTATGAGGTAAATGATCCAATTTGCTCTAATGTTTAGGGTATTGGCCTAGGAATCAAGAGATGATGAGTTCTAGTCCCGCCTTAGGCATTAAAAAATGGCTGGGTGACTTGGCAATCACTCTCTCTCAGCCCACCTCACTTCACAGGGTTGTTATAGTCGGGAAAATAGGAGAAGGAAGGAATATTAGGTATGTTCGCCAGCTTGTGTTATTTATAAACAATAATAAAAGTGGGATATAAATGAAATAATAGAATAAAAGTGCAAATTGAGGACTGACTGAACCAGCCTGTGATCTGTCCAGCACTTAGCACTTTACATGACATGAGTGATTGTGACATTGTTAAGATTATGCTGACAAACTATGACATAGTCAAATAGGTGCCAGTATAGGGTTTTCATTTTGTACTGATTATTGCAAATGTGAATATTGTGTTGTTGATGCCCAGGTCATTGCTGTTTAGTTTTTCCATTTCATATCTCCCGAGGACTCCATCGTCTAGAAGGACACGTCTGTCACTTGCCAGGGATATCTGAATAGTTTGGTCCAGGTCCTCATAGCAATCTTCCTTGCCTTCATCTGGACTTGTGAGAATTGGTGTGTAAAGGCTGACAATGGTGATATAGTGGGACTTGATAAGACAAAATCGGAACTTCATAATGTTCATTTATTCCACCGGGTAGAGTAAAGATGTTTTTCAGCACAGCAGTTTTGATTGCAAAACCTACTCTGTGAGTCCTGTTATCAGTCTGTGGTTTCCCATTCCAAAAGAATGTATTGTCCATTCTTGCTACTTCCCGTAATGTATTGTACTTTCATCTGCCAGCCTGGTCTCATTGAGTGCAGCAATGTCAGTGTTACAGAGTGTTATACATCTCACCACGATATAAAAAAAGATGTTGAGACTGTTGAAAAAATACAGAGAAGAGCAACAAAGATGATTAGGGGACTGGAGGCTAAGACATATGAAGAACGGTTGCAGGTATGTCTAGTTTCATGGAAAGAAGGACCAGGGGTGACATGACAGCAGTGTTCCAATATCTAAGGGGCTGCCACAAAGAAAGGCCGGGGGGGGGGGAATCAAACTATTCTCTAAAGTACCTGGGAGCAGGAAAAGAAGCAATTAATGGAAACTGATCAAGGAGAAAACCAACTTGGAACTAAGAAGAAATTACCTGACAGACCAATTAATTAGTGGAAAGGCTTGCCTTTGGAAGTTGTGGGTGCTCCAGCACTGGAGGTTTTTAAGAAGAGGTTGAACAGCCATTTGTCCAAAATGGTCTAGTCTAGGGTCTTCTGCTTGAATAGGGGGTTGGATTAGAAGACCTCTAAGGTCCCTTCCAACTCTATTTTTCTTTTTGTCTATTAAAGATAAAGTTTGACTGCTATGAATGATGTTCATCTTTTGGGCTATGACAATTTGTCCGTATCCAGCATTTTCAAAAATGAGTTTTCTTTTATTCATTTTTCATGATTCTTGACCACTAAATAGATTATTTGGTAGCCATGGTAAACTAGCCAGATGTTATGTGGCAGGTAATGTATAGGGTCCTTTTTTTAACTCTCTCCCTCATGTGAAGGTGGGCAGTGCTATCCTAGTAGTCCTGCCCAATCATTCTGGATTCTGCCAGACATCTCTGTGGCCCTGGTCCTGAGATGAATGATCACTGATCCAAGGGCGGTGCGCCCATGCGTAGTTTTATGACTACAACTGCCAGTGGTCATCTCCACCTGTTGCTTTGCCACTCCCCCATTGCTGAAAGCCTCCATGAATTAGGTTTGGGTTAAAATGATTTTCAGATGAGTTGTAGAGGAAGATGAATGGCACAACAGAATCCTATGGATGATGGAGTCTTAAGTTTCATTAAGCTGTTGTACAAGGGCAGTCCCACTCTTTCGGTAGAAGGGACTTTAATCCACGGCATGGAGAACATACAGCTGGAGATCTTTTGCTGCAGTGGAAGATCAGATTGCCTAAGTGTGTTTTTATGCTGTTAATGCTCCACAGTGCCTGGTGGGCCTGTCGATTTGCCAGGGTCAGACTTCCCATTCTATAATAGACAAATCTTGTATCTCACCAAGAGTCAAAGGCCCATTGGCTCCCTCATTTGGCTTGACCCATCTGCCTAAAATGGTTTACCAGGGTGTGGCCCCTGTATCTCTAACAGCTACTTAGAGCCACACATGACAGTGTCAGGTGGGATCCAAAGATAATCAACAACTGTAAAAAGGCTACCCTCTCTACCACAGGTGCTACCCCCTCCCCGAATATGCCCCTTAAGTAAAGGAGAAGTGTAATACAATATAAATAAACAAAATACAGAATATTTAGGAAGGATTTGGGTCTAGGTTAAGAGAATAGGATTCTGGAGAAGGCTTTCATTCCTGACTTTGACATGGTGGTTGTGGAATGTAGAGTCAGGAAGGATCATAATATGAGGGTTGATAGAGGCATTAATTCTTTTTGACAATCTTAAACAGGCAGACCCCTAACAAGTTGTAAATTAAGACAATGCATAGATAATAGAACTATTGGTGCTGATAAAGAAAAAGAGCACACAAAAGGAAACTTACAAAGAACAGAGTGATGTTTCTGTTTTACCCTGGCAGAAGAACCATTCAATTTAATAATCTGGGAGAAAGAAATTAAATGATTCATAGGGATCCTGTGTTAATGAATTCTTTTAATAAGGGGTGGAGTTTTGCTGATTTACTTTCCAAGATTCTGTATTCTAAGTTCCCCTCTCTCCCAGTAATTAAATTAGACCGATGGCAGTCACTGTGAATGCTACTTCCCTGTCCTTCTGTTGCTATTTAGGCATTTAGCACATATCCCACAATATGGGAGTGTGATTTTATAGACAAACATTTCATGCAGGAATGTACATGTTGTTTAAAAAGGTTTTATGCAATTTAAAATTTAGTTTACAATTTAGGTTATCGGCTGTTTATCTGAACCATCAAGTAAACACTAGATTAAAAAGGAATGAAGGAGAAGTCTTGCTGAAGTCTAAGATTGACAGTTCAATTCCTTCTTATTTGTAAATTATTCTGATTAACTTGTTCGGCAATTGCCTTGATGTAGAAATGTGTGACAATGTAAATGGCATGCCATCCTAAATTAACTTAGCTGTCCTTTGATAGTATTATTTGTTTCAATTTATATACTAGCTATTTGTAGTAAAACCTCAGAAAATATTTGAATACAGGTAGTCCTCGACTTACAACAGTTCATTTGGTGACCTTTCAAAGTTACAACGGCACTGAAAAAAGTGACTTATGGCCATTTTCCACACTTACGACCTTTGTAGCATCCCTATGATCATGTGATCAACATTCAGATGTTTGGCAACCGGTTCATACTTATGACCGTTGCCGTGCCCCAAGGTCACTTGATCACTTTTTGCAACCTCTTGACAAGCAAAATCAATGGGGAAGCCAGATTTACTTAACCACCGTGTTACTAACTTACCGACTGCAGTGATTCACTTAACAACTGTGGCAAGAAAGGTCGTAAAATGGGGCAAATCTCAATGAACAAATGTCAGACATTTTGGGCTCCATTGTGGTCGTAAATTGAGGACTACCTCAACTTACATTTAAGATGCCTGGAAGATGTAAATCCTCCAGGAAATTTGACAGGAAATTGCAAAGACTCAAAGTGTGTGGCCAGTAATTAACAGCTTAACTGAAACACTAATACACAAAGGGGATTACTGTACTGAACCCAGAACAATTATCTACAGGGAACTGTTGGACCTCCCAGAATAGCTAAATTCATCCTCCCAATAATCCCAGCCAACACAGCTAATGATGTGAGTTCAGCAAGACCTGGAATACCACAGATTCTCCATCCCTGCACCGAATGCTCTCCGTACTGTGGCCTGGCTGTCTCTTGCTGTTTCCTACTGCCGCAGAATGTGAAATGTGACTACTACTTTCCCTGCAGTGGGTTTCTTCAATATTCCTGCAGTCAAATATGATGATTGCTTTTAAGGCAGAAGAGAAGTAGCCACAGCCCACAGGGGATGGGGGGTGAGGGAAGAGGAGGAATATTCGTAGCTTGGCAACCATGAGGAGAACTGTTCATACTGCAGAAAATCTCAGAGATTTGGTGAAGAGGAACAGACCAGGAAGGTGAAGAGCTACATTTGCCTGCATGGTAGCCTCTGACTTACAGGCAGCTCTTACTTTAGTACTGTTTTAACATAAATGTTCTCCTCCTGCTGTTTTAATTGGTCCACGATTGGGGGAAAAGCTTTTGCCTCTCTACTGGGGTGATTGATTCTGTAGCAAAATACAAGTGAGGGGGTGGGGGCACGTTCAGAAGAGGCCAAGCATAATTGTAGTTTGCACTTTCACTGCCAGAATCTCAAAATGATATCTAGCCACATGTTTTTTTTTTTTTACATTGATGTTATCTTCAGATCAGCTCTTTTCCTGACAGTGTAGTATTTTAAATGTGGGGGAGTATTATTGTATTGTATTTTGTCCCTCATTTATACAGAGAATCAGTTGTTTATCTATATGCTACTAAAACTTTGATTCCTTTAATCTTGAACTGGGGAGGGTGGGGAGTGCATTTTTAGACAAAACTTTTTGAACTACAGTGCCTTAGTTAACTTACAATCCGGGACCCATAACTCTCGTGGAATTGAAATTTTAACAAATTTTATAAAACATTTCTGTGATATAAACATTATTATAAAGCAGTTTATAACTTAATACAAAATGTCATGAAACGTTTTCTGTGCCGACTGTGCTATACAGCTCAGCATGGGCTAAACAGTTTGTGACATAATATGAAATGTCACAAAACATTTCTTGTGATGATGTTTGATTTTGCTAAATTGTTCAACATGAACTATTTTAAAGGCAGATACAAATCTGAATATATCCCAACTTTTCCAGTGAAGGTAGTACACTAGAAGATCTGTCTTTGTTGAAGACATTGAGAAACCTGATAATGAAATATCCTTGAAATGATAACCCAACAAGGCACAGGTTGACTAGCAAAGAGTTAAAACTTTATCTAACAGGAAGATTGTATGAAGAGATAATATACTGATAGCTGGAACTTGTGCCAGTTTAGCAAGTGCAGAATTCTCTTGCTAAATTGCAGAATTATTTTTTCATAAGAGCCACAAATGCACTTGCATTTTTTATTTTCTTTCATATATTTTAGTTGTCTCCTTTCCCTTTTGTTTCCTTCTTTATATTTAGTCAAATGCTCTCAAAGCTATATCCAAGTTGCCTTAATTTCTGCCCAACATGCCTAATGTAATCGTAATTCTTGCAATATTTCAACACAATGTAAGTAATTTGCCATTTCTTTCGGTATGTGTTTCATAGAGAAATTAATGTTTGAGTGAATTACCCTTAAACTAGGGATACAAATGGATATATATATATATATATATATATATATATATATATATATATATATTAAAGTTACTCCAAGATGGCGCCGCTGATGGCAGCCTTGATAAATGCTCTCTGATAGTTTTGCTCAATGTATTTTTTTTTCTTTTTATGTACACTGAGAGGATATGCACCAAAGACAAATTCCTTGTGTGTCCAATAACACTTGGCCAATAAATATTCTATTCTATTCTAACTTAAATCTTTTCTAGTTTAGAAGACTTAACTTTGGATTTGGACAGCTGGTACTTTTTGTTTCCTCAGTTTCTAACTGTCTCATCCAGGTTTCTAGCCCTAATTGTGAAAAATGAGAAACAAATGAGACACCACAAGGTGTCTATAACTCTCACATGCATCAGAATCTCATACAGTATAGTATAGGATTTCCAGTTCATGTTTGTAATTGTTTCTTGCTCTGTTTTTGACATCATATCTATTAACAGTAAATTAGATTCTGTCATTACTCATATATTAGACTCAGGATGGAATATGCAACTTAAATTGGCTTATGAGGAATGAGCCTATTGACTTATGCTGTACTATTTCTTTATCCAGCAGATAATTTTTTAAGGAATTTAGGATAGGGAGATGTGATGACCTGTGTTGTTTAAATGGCTTTAAAATGATAAAGTATTCAACCATAATAGCTAAATATAGTTTTCAAATTGGATGTTTTGGGATATCAGATACCTTAGCATTAGATTGCAAAGAAAAAGCAAAGAAATATTTATAAATCTTCCACTTAGAAATATGAGAACCAAGTTTACGGACTCAGAAGCATCCAGTTGGTCACTGGATATTCAACAGAATATTCAACAGAATATTCCAGAACTGTAAGGTTTCGGTAGTTTCTCTTAGCATGTTCAGAGTACAGGTACATACTGTATATTGTTGATCTACAACCACAACCGAGCCCAAAATTTCTGTTGCTAAACAAGTCAGTTGTTAAGTGAGTTGTGTCCCATTTTAAAACCTTTTTGCCATGTTTGTTAAGCATATCACAATATTTGTTAAGTGAATCATGAGGTAATTAAATAAATGTTGTTTCCCCCATTGATTTTGCTTGTCAGAAGCTCCCTAGGAAGATTACAAATAATAATCTCAGGACCCCGGGATGGTGGGATGCTGCAACCATCGTAAATATATGTTGGTTGCCAAGTACCCAAACTGCGAGTATGGGGATACTGCAACAGTCATACGTGTGAGAACTGGTCATAAGCCACTCTTTTTCAGGGCTATTGTATCTTTGGTTATTAAACAAATGCTTGTAAATCGAGATCTACCTGTAAATACCCTTCCTTGATTTTAAATACATCTGCAGTATCTGTAACCATGACACCTGGTATTTTTCATTTTAAAAATAAGAGGTTGCTGCTGAATCTGTGATTGCCCATCCACTCGCTGCTTATGAATGGAAAATTCTTGACTGTTTGATGCCTTTTCTGTTATGTTTTGTGTCTTTTATCATTCTATCCCAATTTTTCCTTTAATTTCCTGAGGAAATTATCTATATGCCCTATGACGACGGTGTTTCTCCTTTTCCACATCCAGCACCCTGAGATGGCTGAGCGCTCAGGGTGCAGATTTTGGGATTTTGGCGGCTGCTTCTATCACGGATAGAAGAAACAAATACAGAGGAAACTGATTATAATCTTAGCAGATCAAGCTAAGGATTGTGGTTGTAAATGAAAATGGACCAGGATTCAGTTCAACCATAGAAGAATAACCATAGTTATTATCTTTGAGTTCATAAATTGCAATATTTTCAGTTTTCTGCTTCTTCTACTTTCCTAGAATTCTTGGGTGTGGAACAGTGGTGGGTTTCAAAAATTTTTACTACTGGTTCTGTGGGCCTAGCTTGGTAGGCGTGGCAGGGGAAGGATACTGTAAAATCTCCATTCTCTCTCCAATCCAGTGGAAGGTTACTGCAAAATCCCCATTTCCTCCCAATCAGCTGAGACTCAGGAGACAGAGAATAGATGGGGGTGGGGCCAGTCAGAATTTTTACTACCGGTTCTCCGAACCACTCAAAATTTCCGCTACCGGTTCTTTAGAACTGGTCAGAACCTGCTGAAACCCACCTCTGGTGTGGAAGTGTCTATTTTTCTCACCAATTTCATAAATAAAGGAAGGACCTTATAAGCTTAAGAGGACCCCACTACCTTAAAAAAGATTGGTCAGAAAAAAATATATCTGTATGATCATAATTCTTAAGGAACCGAACCATACTATTTAAAGACAAATTGGGGAGAAAGCTCTTCTTTTTTCTTAAACAGAGCAGATTTTCTTGTATTTTTCCTAATGTGTACACTATATTTAAATGAACAATTTTTAAAAATTCAATTACAATTAAAGTATAGTTTTGTAGAAAAGTTAAATGCCTTGCTTTCAGCATCTTAATCTAACCATATGCCTCAAAATATTTGCCTATTATGTCTAATATAATATGCCAAATTGAGGTTAGCAATATTCCATAAATTTACAAGCCCCAAAATAAAAGCAGTCAAGTTAGTTTTAATATTAATATATGGCAATTACTATTTATGCCGGTGCCAATTAAATGCCAAATTATTGCTTCATGTAGCTTGTAAAGTATGTATAGAAGCATTTTTCCAAATATAAAACAAGTTCATTACTTAATACTATGTGTGTAAGAGAATGAATAGAAAATCAATCCAAAGCCATTCTGTGCCCAAATTGATAAAAGAACTTTATAACTGGGCATTTGCACTAATTTATTTTTGGAGACTTCTGTCTGTGTTTAATTTCTTTGTTATAATCTACCATTCAGAAAAAACTGTGCGGATAGTGTCATTATTTGCTTTAGCCACTAGATGGCCCCGCTGAAGGATGAAGATATACAGTATCTGGGTGGACTCATAAATTTATGTTCCCTTGTAAATGAGACAATAAAGTTCTTAGATAGCCTCTTGGCAGGTAACATGTTTCCTCTAAACCACCCATGTGAACTGTGATAGATCATCATAAAATGTTTGGTCTGGGCTTCTTTTGAACAGCATGGCAATAAATCCAAACTATAGCAACTAAAAAGACCAAGGGATTGGAAGTGAAATTTACTTCATCCATGCTTCAAACAGTTGCTGTGATATCCAGACAGTTTCTAGACATATATCAATATTATGTGCCTGTATTGGATTTTAAAATCCCATCTAGTTTAGAATTGGTATACCTAAAGTTTTGCTTGCATCTACACCAATCGGTCCAGCTAGTAAGATCATTTCTTTTGTTAGCTGGGAAGACACAGCTTTGGTCCTCTACCAATTATAGTTATGCTGTGGCGTTTTCTCCCTGGGGAAGTTCAAGACGTACCATAGTTGTTAATGCTTCTGATGCCAGGCTAAATGGTTTCTGTTCCCTCAGGTATTTTCATTCAGTCATAATCTTGATAGAATTAGTTTTATGGTAGACTTTCTGCAGCTGTTTTTATTTAGTTGTTATATTACTGATGTTTTTGAAATCAGGTTAGCAGGCCGGTTTATGCATCCAGAAGAGTGTGAGGGCCTTCAACCAGGAAGAAGTAAGCAACAGGCAAGTGATCTGAAGGTGCCCAAAGCAAAGAAGCTCGGACTGCCTGCATCTCTCACTTCCCCATTCCCTCAGACAGTGGTGGGATTCAAATTTTTTTACTACTGGTTCTGTGGGCGTGGCTTGGTGCCCATGGCATGGCTTGGTGGGTGTGGCTTGGTGGGCATGGCAGGGGAAGGATACTGTAAAATCTCCATTCCCACCCCACTCCGGGGGAAGGATACTGCAAAATCCCCATTTCCTCCCAATCAGCTGGGACTTGGGAGGCAGAGAATAGATGGGGCGGAACCAGTCAGAGGTGGTATTTACTGGTTCTCCGAACTACTCAAACTTTCCGCTACTGGTTCTCCAGAACTGGTCAGAATCTGCTGAAACCCACCTCTGCCCTCAGAGAATGCCTCATGTTTACCTTGGGCTAAGAGAACTTTGCACAGGGCTATCAAAGTTCCTTGTTAACAAATAGGTACCGTGTTTCCCTGAAAATAAGACCCTGACTTATATATATTTTTAACCTTGAAATAAGTGCTTGGCCTTATTGCCATGTACTCAAAAGCCCAATTGGGCTTATTATCGGGGATGAATTATTTTGGGGAAAACAGGGTAGTTCAGGTTGATGTAGTTATTCTCTCATTTTACTGCATGGTGGTGCTACTGTATTCCCGGTTCATTTTGTCAACGCAAATGACAATTTTTTTTTTTGTAAAGCACAATGACTTTTCTTCCTCTACGACCACCTCAGTTTGTAGGAATCCATCTGCATGGTTCATCAAGCGGCATAGGTAATATTTCTAAATCTTATTCCCATTTCTGAAAACTTCCCTACATTTTGTTATTACTTCATATTTAATTTTAATTTCATCAAAATTAAATCTTATCTTTAATCTTAAAAATATACCAATTTAACAAATAAACAGAGTTCTTAATTCAAATAATACAACATAATACAATTCCCAATTTATTTCCCTAAATTCTGTCTAATTAACAATACCATTTATATAAAAGTCTATAAAATAAATCTTATTTAATTAAATCATAATCCTATATCATTCAATTTTCTTCTCTTTTCTGCTTAGATAAGTGTATTATTAAAAATATTCAAATTATTACAATTGTTATAGTATTTAAACAATATTCCAATTATTATGTGATCAATTTTCTCCGATAATACCATCCAACATTTTAATAAAAATTAGTTCATTATATCCATTAATATATTTTCTTTTTATATTATCTAATTTCCACATATTTTAGCTTCAATTCATCTTTCAATTCTTTACTTTTTCCTTTCCCCTTTTTTCCTTTTCGGCCTTAAAATCCAGAAATATAAATATGCTTGAATTGTATTTTTGAACTCTCACTTGTTCAAGTGAGAATTTAGGGTAAGAATTGTGATGTATTAAGAGGTATTATTTGAATTAAGATTTAAAGTAGATTAATAGAAGAGTAATTGTTTTGATTATGTTAATATGAGTAAGCTTATTATAAGATGGTAATTGTTGAGATATGTGACCTAAGATTAAGAAATAAGAGTTATGGCAAAAATAGAATATTATTTGAGAAAATTGATGGCATAACAATTGGGATATTGTTTAAACATCTTTAACAATTGTAATAACTTGAATATTTTTTAATAATACACTTATCTAAGCAAAAATAAAATAAAATTGAATGATATAGGATTATGATTTAATTAAATAAGATTTATTTAATAGGCTTTTATATAAATGGACAGAACTTAGGGAAATAAATTGGGAATTGTATTATGTTGCATTATTTGAATTAAGAACTATGTTTACTTGTTAAATTGGTATATTTTTAAGATCAAAGATAAGATTTAAATTTGATGAAATTAAAATTAAATATGAAGTAATAACAAAATGTAGGGAAGTTTTCAGAAACGGAAATAAGATTTAGAAATATAAAAACATGTTTGAATTGTATTGTTTATAGTGAGAATTTATTTATTTATTTATTTATTATTGAATTTCTATACCGCCCTTATCCCTGAGGACTCAGGGCGGTGTACAGCCAAAATGCAGGACAAATATTAAAAAACAATTAAAAGATATATAAATTTGGCCCAATTAAAACTCATTACCAATTAAAACGTTTAAAACATTTAAAAACAATTAAAAATTTCATCTTAAGCCAGCCCGGCTTGCTTGAAAAAATGGGTTTTAAGGGCACAACGGAAGGCACTGAGGTCCTGGATTCTCCTTATCTCTAGGGGGAGCTGATTCCAGAGGGTAGGTACCCCCACAGAGAAGGCCCTCCCCCTGGGGGTCACCAGCCTACACTGTCTGGCTGATGGCATCCTGAGGAGGCCCTCTCTGTGGGAGCACATGGGTCGATGGGAGGTCGTCGGTAGCAGCAGGCGGTCTTGAAGATAGCTAGGCCCTATGCCATGGAGTGCTTTGAAGGTGATAACCAACACCTTGAAGTGCACCCGGAAGACCACCGGGAGCCAGTGCAGCTCGCGCAGGAGCGGTGTTACATGGGAGCGCCATGCTGCTCCCGTCACTACCCGCGCTGCTGCATTCTGGACCAGCTGGAGCCTCCGGGTGCTCCTCAAGGGGAACCCCATGTAGAGAGCGTTGCAGTAGTCAAGGCGAGAGGTGACGAGGGCATGAGTGACTGTGCACAGGGAATCCCGATCAAGAAAGGGCCGCAACTGGCGAATCAGGCGAACCTGACAAAAGGTCCTCCTGGTTACAGCCGTCAGATGTTCCTCCAAGGACAGCTGCATATGCAGGAGGACTCCCAGATTGCGAGCCCTCTCTGTGGGGGCCAATGACTCGCCCCCAATAGTCAGTGATGGAGACAACTGACTATATCGGGATGCCGGGAGCCACAGCCACTCAGTCTTGGAAGGGTTGAGCTTGAGCCTGTTCCTCCCCATCCAGACCCGCACAGCCTCCAGGCACTGGGACATCACTTCAAGGGCATCGTTGGGGTGGCCTGGGGTGG
The DNA here is from genome assembly GCA_022577455.1 of Arizona elegans. Classification (NCBI taxonomy): domain Eukaryota; kingdom Metazoa; phylum Chordata; class Lepidosauria; order Squamata; family Colubridae; genus Arizona; species Arizona elegans. The sequence goes on from JAKOOJ010000003.1 coordinate 19,201,100, forward strand.
AGATGTACAGTTGGGTGTCATCAGCGTACTGGTGGTATCTCACCCCAAAGCCACGGATGATCTCACCCAGCGGCTTCACATAAATGTTGAACAGAAGGGGCGAGAGGACCGATCCCTGCGGCACTCCACAAATGAGAGGCCTCAAGGTCGACCTCTGCCCCCCTGCCAACACAAACTGCGACCGGTCGGAGAGAAAGGAGGAGAACCACCGTAACACAGTGCCTCCCACCCCCAACTCTTCCAGCCGGTGCAGCATGATACCATGGTCGATGGTATCAAAAGCCGCTGAGAGGTCTAACAGGACCAGAACAGAGGAGCAACCCCTGTCCCGAGCCCTCCAGAGATCATCAACCAGCGCGACCAATGCCGTTTCCGTGCTGTGCCCAGACCTGAAACCCGACTGGAATGGATCTAGATAAGATGTTTCCTCCAGGAATTGCGGAAACTGTCATGCGACCACACTCTCAACAACCTTCGCCATAAAGCGAAGGTTGGAGACAGGACGATAGTTGGCCAATATTGCCGGATCCAGGGACGGCTTCTTGAGGAGAGGCCTCACCATCGCCTCTTTCAAGGCGGTGGGGAAGTAACCCTCACTCAATGAAGCGTTAATAACACCCTGGAGCCAGCCTCGTGTAACCTCCCGGGAAGCCAGTACCAACCAGGAGGGACACGGGTCCAGTAAACATGTGGCCGCACTAAGTCTCCCCAAAATCCTGTCCACATCATCGGGAGTCACAGTATCAAACTCCTCCCAGATAACATTCTCAAGACTATTCCTCGTCACCCTGCCCTGATCTACCCAGTCAAAGTCCAAATCCCCCTGGATCTGAGTGATTTTGTCATACAGGTATTGTCCGAAATCCTCCGCCCTGCCTTCCAAGGGATCCTCCCGCACTCCCGGATGGAGCAGGAAGCGGGTTACCCTGAACAGGGTGGCCGGACGATTCCCTGATGACGTAATAGAGGCAGAAAAGTAATTAAACTTTGCCGTCTTTATCGCCACTAGGTAGGCCTTAATATGCGAATTTAGGGTAAGAATCGTGATGTATTAAGAGATATTATTTAAATTAAGATTTAAAGTGGATTAATAGAAGAGTAATTGTTTTGATTATGTTAATATGAATAAGCTTACTATAAGATGGTAATCGTTGAGATATGTGAGCTAAGATTAAGAAATAAGTGCTATGGCAAAAATAGAATGTATAAAATTTTGTAAAAGATAGAACAAAAAGTTGAACAAATTTATGACTGGATCAATGCTCTGTTCTGAAAAGATATACTGTATGTTTATTTGTGGGTTTTTAGAATTTTTTTAAAAAAATTGCAAAAAAAGGGGGGGGTATAGGTAAGAGTTAGGGCCCTAAAGCTGCAATTGGGGCCCAGATTCTTTAAATCAATCTTGTGGGTTACATTTTATGCTTTATGAGCTTTACTTATGGATTCTAAAATCATGTGTGTGTGTTTGTAAAGTGACTGTGATGAAATATGTTAACACTGAGATAAAAATTCTTTAGTTGGAAAAAAAAGCCTGCCAAATACTTACCTTTAAAGAAAACAAGATTTATGCTTATTTTATATTATGCCCTTTGGACTGAAGTGAAACACACACACACACACACACACACACACACACACACACACACTGAAGTGAGATCTCTCTCCCCACCCCACTCTCTCACTGTTCACCAAACAGTGAACAGCTAATATTAAAAACATAATGCTGAAAAATAATATAAAAAATCACCCACTAAGCGTCCTATCATGGCATAGGAGCTTTGATGTTTTGGGGCAACCTTCTTCAGTTATTTCTGCCCAACCGATAAGATCATGTAAAAGTTTTTTTAGGTCCCTTCCCTCAGAGATTGAGCATCAACTTGTTTCACCTCATTCTTATGGTCTCTAAATACTCTTTCAGGACCTCCATCTTGTACGTTAATACTGTTGTGTTTTTGCATGCTCCAGATAATTTTTCCAAGTCATTTCTGAAACCCTACACAGCTGTAGAAAATGCTGATTAAATACCTACATACAGCTGTTCAGGGAAACATCAGGGAAATATGGCAGAAAAAAATATGTTAGAAGGGCACAGTGGTGAAATCCAAATTTTTTTACTACCGATTCTGTGGGCGTGGCTTGGTGGGCATAGTGTGGCTTGGTGGGCAGGGGAAGGATACTAAAAATCTCCATTCCCACCCCACTCTGGGCTAGCCAGAGGTGGTATTTGCCGGTTCTCTGAACTACTCAAAATTTCCACTACCGGTTCTCCGAACTGCTCAAAATTTCCGCTACTGATTCTCCAGAACCTGTCAGAACCTGTTGGATTTCACCCCTGGAAGGGCACATTTATACAATTGATACGGTCATCTGGGCAACTCTTTTGCTTTCTAGGCTATTGCTGTGTCCTTTGGTTGAAGTTCTGCTTAATTATAGCAGTTGAATTAAGCACATTGCTCATTTCTTTAATTAAATGCCAGTCATGATCTAAAGGCAATTTCCACTGACTGTTTGAATTGGATATGGGAGTTGATTTTTTTCAAAGCTGCTTCGTTGAAACGCTTTCATGGTCTGACCTTCCAAACTTTCCTGCTGGACCACAAAACTGTCACAATAGACAATAGAACAATAGCTGATAGGAGAGCCATCTGCCTCCTTCTCTTAGATAAGTCCCCCCCCCAAAAAAGGCATCATATCTGCTTTTACATAATACAGCAGCTGCAGTCTCAGCGGCCTTGGTCTTTTCGTTACAGAACCTGGTCATCCCATCCAGCAGTACCAGGCGAGGCTGTGAGGAAAAAAGCAATATGGCAGATTCTAGGTGTCTCAATATAATTGGCTCTGATGAAGCTATGATTAGCTAAAAGTCAATTTCCAAAGGACTAGTTACGTTACGTCTGTTGTGTCAAAAATAACATCCTCAAGGCCCCTTAGGGAACTAGCGGGAATATGATGACTTCTTCTGCTTTCTTAAAGTCAAACTCACCTCAGCAGCTGCTTCTGATCAAATGGAGTCTAGGCCATAAAAGCTTATGTCGTGTGTGTGTGTGTGTGTGTCTGTCTGTCTGTCTGTCTGTCTGTCTGTCTGTCTCTGTCTGTTTGTGTGTGTGTGTGTATTTGTGTTCATATTTAAATTGACACAAGACTCAACCTGCTGAATGAACACTGGGGTAGGTTTGAAATTGGTTGATCTCAATTACCTAAGTGCTTTTTCACAGCTCAGTTATTAATTAGATTATTGTTCTGTGTCCACTGCTACCCTGCCACTAAAAATACGAACAAAGTGCCAGAATCATTGAGGAACAAGTGAGGTAATTCCCTTAATTGGTACCTTTTCTGATTCTCCCCATTCTCCCCTATCTGTCAGCCTCCCCAGATAGACAAGACAGGAAACATGATTAAATAAACTAACTCTACTTTATTCTAAAATTATATTAACAGAATCTTGCAAGTTTGATTTTCTTCCTCTTTTCCAGCCAGCAAATCATTGTTGTTCTCCAGATTATAATTTTGAATAGTCCTTTCAATTGATTCTAGTATAGCAGAAGTATAGAAATTTAAAAGTTCTTGTAAAACCTCTACAGTCACAACTTGTGAATTTGCTGGCTCATATAGTAATGATCCTCCATCCTTGATGTCAGCCATATTTCAATTCCCACTTTAAGTTTATTCAGCTATCAGGTTAATAAATCCAATAATTTTCCACACAATTTAGAAGTATAAAGTAGTTGAGGTCAATACCATAGTCTTTTTCATTTCACTAGCACTTTAAATCTTTTTCTTGCCGCATAATCCGGTAGCTTTTACAATGTTGCAGCTCTAACGATCACTTTCACTTTTAAGTTTCGTTTTAATGCCCTTAAGCGCCATCTTTTTTCTTTCTTTTAAACGGAGTTAAAGTTTAATACTTGCATTTTCTGTTCTCCTGATTTGCTCTGCCAGCAAATCGGGGCTGGAGCTCCTAAAGGAGCGTCCATTGGGGGAATGCGGAGCCACCAGAAGTCAGAATCTTGCAAGTTTGATAGTACTAATCTCCTGCTGTTTCTTTTACAGCCTGAGAAATTAGGAAAGATCCTTTCTGAGCCTGCCTTTCTGCCCTTTTGCAGCTGTGAGCTGTGCCCTTTCTTATCAGATCATTTCCTATGCAGCATCTCTCTCCCCACCCCAAGTCATTTCCATATACTATTACAGGTAGTCTTAGTGACCGTTCAAAGTTACAATGGTATTGAAAAAAGTGCCTTATAGCCATTTTTCACACTTAACGACTGTTGTAGCATCCCCATGGCCATGTGATCAAAATTCAGATGCTTGGCAACTGGTTTATTGCTATGACAGTTGCAGTATCCTGGGGTCATTTGATCACCTTTTTGCAACCTTCTGAGAAGCAAAGACAATGGGGAAGCCAAATTCACTTAACAACTAGGTTATCAACTGCAGTGATTCTGCAGGCATAAAATGGGGCAAAATGGGGCAAAAATCACTTAACAAATGTCTCACTGAACAACAGAAATGGTCTGTTAATTTTGGTCATAGGTTGAGGACTACCTGTATGTCATCTCACCTTTGAGATGAGTGGGACAGTACTCCACTTTGGTAATGATGACTTTATTGTACAATGAACAAATATTAATCAAGTCACACCAAACAGAAAAGTTGATATTGGGAAGCTATAATTGGAAACTATCAGTCTATCTTTTTTGGCAATCTGGGCTGAAGCTAATTAAACATGCATATAAGAATCCATGAATCTCTAATGAGTAATTTATTATAGAACAGCTAAAAATACATACTGAATGATTTCAGCAACTGCTGTGCATCATGTATTATTTCTATTTATGATAATAAACATCCTGTTTTCTTCCCAACCACTCTTTGTAAAGGGCTAAATATGATTGTTTTTGGACAGAAAATACAGTTTCCATCTGTTCTTTGTTTTGGTAACAGTCTGGGATGGACTGGGGCTGTATATTTCTGACTGTGTCACCTTTCTTCAAACAATTTTGTATACAGCTTGAGTATTAAATGCAGCATTTTGATAAGGGAGTAAACCAAACCATGACACAAATTTTCCATGGCAAAATGTGTCACTGAAGAATGTATGAAAAAGAAGACGTAATGCAATCTTTCCCCAAATTGGTATTTTCCCATTTGGGGGAATTAACCATAATTTTCAGTCAGGAGGGACAATATATCTTTAAGTTACATACATTATAAGACTCTAAAACAGTTAGTGCTGACTGGTGCTGTAAATTATACCAAGCATCAGTATTTTCAGATATTTTGTTACAAACATGTATTGTAATTTTGTTGCAATAAATAACAAAATATAATTTGATTATTCTAAATATCAATGGTAAATGAAGGAATCTATTAAGCTAGAATCTCTTCTTTAAAAGAGTAGCGCAGCCTACAGTCATTTTCAAGAGCAGTCATCATTAGCAGTTAATGGCACAAAGCATAGGTCACATTCCTATGTGAGATTAGGTATACTGCACCCCATTCAAATGAATGTTGTGCACAATTAATTGCATTAGGTTGAGAACCTTTAGTATCTGAAGAATTTTATCTACGTATTTTGTAAGTAGAGATACTTATAATGAAATTGAAATAAAGTATCTACTCTCTATAAGTAGTGTAATGCAGATTTTTAAAAATCATGGTAGTGAGATGTAGGGTGATTTTAATCTGAGTTTGCCTCTGGTTTCTGTCCATGTAGCTCTCCAGCATGGTATCTGGAATACCAGTGCTTCCTCAGCAAACTTCCATTAGACCTTCCAGGGTTCCTGGTGCATCACATTGTTTAAAAGATTGAATTTAGGTGGCATGGAATATTCTGAGAGATTAGAGGGAAAGGTTAGGAGAAGCTCATAATTCTGGCAAATGAATTGTGATTGGCCATGCCCATCATGGCATTCACCTTGGGAATATGTCCGTGATAAATTCCCAATATTACAAATATGCCCACTGCCTAAAAGATTGGGCACCCCTGCTTTATGTTAGCGATTGCCTTGATTTTTTAGGCTGCAATCTTGGACTATTGCAGGATGATAGAATTGTACATTAGAGGAAATATCATAAGAGCCTCATGTTTCATTCATCTAATATCCCCCTCCCCAACCTTACTTATCAGATTTTATTTAAGGAGTGCCTCCCTCAGAAACAGAGCATCAGCATGTAATTCACAATATGTGAATGTGATAAATGTGATAAAATTAGAAAGCAGGTGCAGATTAACTGCATCACTATTATGCAAAATATGTAGAGGCCACTGTGTATTCAGTTTACAATGGGTTGAGTAATGACAGGCTAGAACATGCTTTGTGTCCTGGACATGCCTTTTAGATGATAAATGTGGGCATTATAACATTTGCAGATGGAAAAACATCTGCCTGAACATAAAATAAGTAGCTGATTGTGTGTCCATGGGCCCTATAAACCAGTCCAACAAGCTGAAGCGAACCACTAAATATATTTTTCAGTGCTGTTCAGCTTCCTCATCATTTTCTAACTGTCTAATTGACTTTCGGGTCAGGCACTCATATATTTGAGAAATTGTGCATGAATTCCCAAGGTATATATTATATTGTCTCAAGTCGGTAGGTTGAATGGGTCTGAATAACCCTCAGCGGCATTCAGATAACACACGCTTGTAAGAAGTCAGAAAAAGAGAAGCAGATGCATTGGCATAGCATACTAAATTGGTTGGGTTTAATCTTGTTTAGCTTTTGTATCTGTGGTTAGCATGTTGTGTAAAGCTAGCCTGTTTGGCTAGTTTATCCTTCACTGTATTGTGTGATTCAGTTACAAGTTAAGTGTGCTACGTGAGTGCTACCTTACTTGTTTAAGATTCCTTATGTGATTGCTGTGCTTAAATTTACAAAAGGCAGGGATTATATACTGCAGTGTGCCAACCTCAGGAGCAATCTTATGCCTGTTGTCTTAACTGTTACTTTTTGATAGTATTGTTGTAATTGGTAGAGTTGCAGCAAAGTGGCTTTAAAAAGTCAACTAACCTACATTTAAATGAATCAGCATTTGGACAGCTCCTTATTCACAGTCTATCCTGGAACTCCTTATCTCCTGTATACTGTATATATAAATCATGTCATGCGGCCCAAGCAGTGGTGAAATCCATTTTTTTTTTACTACTGGTTCTGTGGGTGTGGCTTGGTGGGCGTGGCTTGGTATGTGTGGCAGGGGAAGGATACTGCAAAATCCCCTTTCCCTCCTCACTCCTGGGGGAAGGATATTGCAAAATCTCCATTCCCTCCCCATTCTGCGGCTGGCCAGAGGAGGTATTTGCCGGTTTTCTGAACTATTCAAAATTTCCACTACCTGTTCTCTGGACTGCTCAAAATTTCCACTACCGGTTCTCCAGAACCTGTCAGAACCTGCTGGATTTCACCCCTGGGCCCAAGTCTTTCGTCTTGCCAAAACCAGAACCCTAATAGTGGGGTAAATGTATTGTGAGAATACCATAACTTGGTTAATAATGGGGCAAGAGTGGTTTAATTTTAACACAGGCTTTTTAAAAAATTACAAACACCCAGTCAGCTATGCTTTGGGGACACCATACCTGAATAAAGATTTGGTGCAGTTTATAAAGCCCTCCCAGCTGTGTTTCAAGAAATAGAGTTGGAGACACGTAGTTTTTGAAAAAAGTGTCTCTGCTTTCAGAATTCATTGCATGAGTTGTTTGGCTGCCACTCCATAACAAATAACAAAGTCTATTACTGCCTGCCTAGCCACCATTAAGGCATTAAGCTTTGCCTTGTACATCCTAGTGCAATAATTCATAGAACACCAGGCACTTCCAGGAGAAAGTGGCTAGGAATTTTATCTTACATAACATAGCAACTTTGGACCTAGTTAGTATGGTTGTGTGTTGCTAGAATAGCCATTAACTACTTTTGATCAAGTTGGGGGCTGGCTGGATTAAATGGATTATGTAAACAGAGTCTTTCTATAGATTGGGAAAGAAACTGTAATATATTGTTTGAATTGTAAGCCACCCAGAGTCATTGACTGAATTGGGCAGACAAAGAAAGTGAATAGAGAAACAAATACATAAATAAAAAACTCCAGACATGAAGAGCACTTATGTTCAGCAAAGTATTCAGCTTCATGGGAAAAGTAAAACCTTATTTTCTCCCTGTTCTAATTGCTACATCATCTTCATCTTTCAGTGGTCATTGCCCTGAAACAAGTATTCTTTGGCTGGGCTTCCCAGAATGTGCGAACCATCCTATCAGCACTTAAACCATTCTAAGATTTTGTAAGAATCACAAAGTAAGATGTGACAATAGCATTTACCCTTAGGCTGTGATAGAAATGTAGTTCTCCAAAGATTTGAAGAATTATTTTATCCATTCTGGTAATAAACCATTTTCTGTGCTTTCCTCTTATGAGAAATGTAGTCTGATGCTGTGCTATATAGGGCTTTGTGAATTGTTACTGGCACTTTGAATTAGGTCTACAATTCAAAAGGAACCTATAGGTACCAGTGCTATATAACCTCAAGAGAAATAATACAGGTAGTTCTCAATTTACAATGGCACTGAAAAAAGTGACTTATGATCAGTGGTGAAATCCAATTTTTTTACTACCGGTTCTGTGGGTGCGGCTTGGTAGGCATGGTGTGGCTTGGTGGACATGGCTTGGTGGGCATGGCAGTGCAAAATCTCCATTCCCACCCCACTCCAGGGGAAGGATACTGCAAAATCCCCACTCTGGGGCCAGCTAGAGGTGGTGTTTGCCGGTTTTCTGAACTACTCAAAATTTCCGCTACCAGTTCTCCAGAACCTGTCAGAATCTGCTGGATTTCACCCCTGCTTATGACCATTTTTCACAGTTATGACCATTACAGCATCCCCCGTGGTCACGTGATCAAAATTTAGCTGCTTGGCAACTGACTCATATTCATAATGGTTGCATTGTCCTGGGATCATGTGGTCAACTTTTGTAACCTTCTGACAAGCAAAATCAATGGAGAAGCCAGGTTCACTTAACAACCATGTTACTAACTTAACAACTGCAGTGATTCACTTATCAGCTATGGCAAAAATGGGGCAAAATTCATTTAACAAATTCTCACTTAGCAACATAAATTTTGAGCTTAATTGTGGTCATAAATCGAGGATTACCAGTACTGGCTATGACAGGAGTGATCAGTTGTAGCTTCTGGGTCATTTCCAAAATCTGCATCATTAGCGCTCTCATTACAGTAATCCAGATGAGTAGTGGTCCAGATGGAATCATAACTGTATCATCAGCTGAAGTGGAGCAAATGCCACCCACCATGGTCTCTACCTGTTATTTAAGTAACAGCTGTGAGTTCAGGATTTCCCACCCTCTCCCTACCATCCAAGTATGTATTTGGATGAAATAATACTGGATCCAGTGTTCTGTATTTTGAACGCTTACTGATGTATTGTCCCAATTAGACCTTGACACCCTCTTAAGCACTGTTTTTCAGGAATAATACACTGGATACTTCATGTAAACATTTGGATATTCTAATCTACTATGTTATCTTTCTGTGTCCCTCTCCAGGGCAAGCCTTATGTCTTTGACCGGGTCTTCCCACCCAACACCACACAGGAACAAGTGTATCATGCCTGTGCCATGCAGATTGTCAAAGGTCAGTATGGGCATTGGTAGAATATCGGGTGCTTAATAGGATTGCTTGGGTAGGCAGCAGAAAGAGAATAAACAAGATCCTTTAAAAATGGCAAAGTTTATTTTTGTCCTTCATCTCACCCCCACCCTTTTTTTTTCCAGATGTGCTGGCTGGGTACAATGGAACCATCTTTGCCTATGGGCAGACATCTTCTGGAAAGACTCACACCATGGAGGTGAGTAGGTTTCTCACATATAGGTTTTAAAAGCTGGTCAAACATCAGTCTGATAATAGCATCTGCAAAGAGATCCTAGGTTTCAAGAATCAAAGTTATCTGAAGAATTTGGGAGGGCTTGTTGAACTTACTTTCAATTCTTCTGTTCCACTAGGGCAAGCTGCATGATCCCCAGCTCATGGGCATCATCCCACGCATTGCCCAAGACATCTTCAACCATATCTATTCCATGGATGAGAACCTGGAGTTCCACATTAAGGTCAGAGACATACAACAGTACAAGGAGGGATCAGTGATATAGGTAGTGCTTGTTACTTATTTGCCTGAAGCATTCTGACCTATTCCTTAACTCCAGAAGATTCTTAGAACATTAGGCAGGTGTCCCATCACTTGCTTTCTTGCACCAACTAGTGCAGTTGATGCCCTCCATGGAAAACAGCCAGATGGTGGTAGCAGTCCTGTGTCTTTGAATGGCAGGTTCTCTTATACCAGTCCTACTAAGGATATGCTGGATCTACAGGTTAGGACTGAGGGGAACTGTACTCCACCATATTTGGAACCCACTAGATTGATAGAAACTTGCTTTTTTTTGTCCTGTTGCTCCATTGTATTTGTTATAAAAAAGGCTAAAAGCTTACAGTTCCCATTTGAAAGATTCAAGTTACCTGTTTGGAATGTCTGAGAGTGCATAGTTGTTTGCTGCTTAAAAGGCACATATCCTTGAGGATGAGAGCATAAGTAATTCCCATCTTCCCATCTTTCATTTCTTTATTCCTTCCACTCTCAGGTTTCTTACTTTGAAATCTACCTGGACAAAATCCGTGATCTGCTAGATGGTGAGCGAGCTTCAAGGGATATGAAATATCATGTGGGGTGGAGAGCAAGCCAAGAGATAGAACAAATCAATGGCCTGGGAAGAATTTTGGCAATTGTGAGAATAGCGGGTAATTTAAATAAGACATATTTCCTTGGAGTCATTGAGCTCTCTTGGACCCATTTCTTCTTCATCCACAGTGACGAAGACCAGTCTCTCAGTTCATGAGGATAAGAACCGTGTGCCATTTGTGAAGGTGAGTTGATGGAAAATTGAACTAAGATATATCCTTAAAAAATCAATACTGGGCAACGGTCAATTTCAACAAAGGATGGCAATTAGCTGAAGGGAGTGATGGGATCAAGACCAAAATACTGTCTCTTTTTTTTTTTTTTTTTTTTTTGCTTAAGGGTTGCACTGAACGGTTTGTTTCCAGCCCTGAAGAAATCCTGGATGTTATTGATGAAGGAAAATCCAACCGCCATGTAGCTGTCACCAGTGAGTTTTGAAGACAGGCAATTGGGAAAGGATGATGGCGTATGGAACAGGCAGTTGGGAAGCCCACATACAAGGCAGGAAGAATGTCTGCTTCACTAGGACCTTTTCAAGTGTTTTTTTCTGAGAATTTTGTACCTACATTGCTTTTGCAGATCCAGAAAAGCAGCAAAAAAGAGAGGGTTGTTTATGTCGGATTGAGGCAGTGATTTCAGGCAGGAGATACCAGGATGGGGTGGGAACTGGTGGCAAGACACTGGAAATGCTTAAGATGCCAGTTTTGGTTAGCCCAGAGAATGGAAAATCATGTTCTGTGCCACAGGCTGCAAAAAAGCTTTGGACCAACTCCTTCATTGGTTCAGTGGGTCACAGACTGTACAGATAGATCTGTACTGAAGAAAATGTAAGAAAAGAAAAGTTCTTGTGCTCGGGGAAAATCATAGCGATATCACTTAATCTTGTAAGGACCATGCTCTGAAGGACTGAGCATAGATTATGTGTGTTGCCAGTGGAGATGTAACTTTCAGGAAGGGGCAGGCTCTTACAGTGTTGGGGGCAAAGAAACCTCTCCATGTTTAACCCAGATCTATATGATGGCTGTATGAGGCTAAATGAGCTCCTGTTAACATATTTATACTACACTAATAAAAAAGGACCACTATCCCTTAAAGGTTACAGCAGCTGATTTTGATAAAGCTGAGCAGAACTAGAGATGGTTAGTTCTTAGATAGAGATTACCAGTAAATCTCAACCTCTCCATTTAAAGTCGAGAGAAAGCAGTAATCATCCAGCAAGATTTTTAACTGTCATCAAGAGATAAAGTAATAACATTGCTGTCTCTTACTCTCAATCATGCTCAATCAGTATAAAATGTAAGTTGATGAGAGGCTAGGTCTAATAAAAACTGAAGGAGATAATATTCTTTTAGTATGGCCTAGTATGCAAACGGCAACCAGTTTGGTGTAGTGATTAGGCATCAGGATAGGACTGCTTTTGATATGAAACCAGTTGGGTGACCTTGGGCCAGTCACTTTCTCTTAGCCCTAGGAAGGAGGCAATGGCAAACCAATTCTGAAAAAGCATGCCAAGAAAATTGCAGGAACTTGTCCAGGCAATCTCTGAGAATTGGACACAATTGAAGGAAAGAAGGGGGGAAAAAGTGAACAAATCATCCAGTTACTGTATATAAAAAATCCTGCATCAAAGACCAGCTGATCATTAATTTTCCGTACATAAGGATTCTTTTTTTTGTTCTCAATTTATAATTAAGAAGCAGTCACAACTATTTTTATCACCTATTTTGTTTTGTTGTGCTTTTTCTGCAATACAAGTATTGTATAGGACTTGTGGGTGTGGGGAAGGTGGATTTCCTGTAGAGTTGAAAGTAATATAATTCTTAGTATATTCAACTGGAGTAGCATTTTGATACTGCCTTTAAATGATTATTGCTTATTATCTCAAATCAAACAGTTTACAAGTTTCTGTGATGTTTATTTTTAGACCTGTGCATATGAGGATTATAGTAGAAAGCAGACAACAAACTCATTTGCTAAGCTTTTTTCAATAACACTGCCACTCTCCATGCCTCGAAGAGCCCTCAGTGGTCTGAATATTGTACAATTTCAGTGCAGGAAATCTCTGCCCAGGGTTTCTTTTTGAGAAATAAAACAGGCTTGTCTCTTTCTCTCTCTTAATCCTGCAGACATGAATGAGCACAGTTCTCGGAGTCACAGCATCTTCCTTATCAACATTAAGCAGGAGAACATAGAGACTGAGCAAAAACTGAGTGGGAAGCTTTACCTGGTGGATTTGGCTGGCAGCGAAAAGGTACTCGGGGCTTAAAAGAGATCTGAGCGGGGAAGCAAGCAGAGTTTGATTTATTTCATAAACTAAGATCAGCATCATACATAAGGAACACAGTGCCTTGTGTGGTTAGGACACTGGGTTGGGGGTTAGCAAGCTTGCATTTGAGACCTGATGTTCTGACTTAGGCTTCCTGATATAGTAAAAAGCACACGATTAGTCCCAAACCCCCCTTTTTTTTATTTTAACGGCTGTGAATTCCTTTCATTCACAGCACATGCTGAATCACCAAGAGTTTATAAATAGTCCAACAGAAGTCTGCCACAGCCCTTCGGATAAGGCTGGTAAACACCCACCTTTATCTTCTTTGACACGCTGCCCTAATTGGCAATTATCTTGGCAAGGCCACACGGAAACACAGAATCAAAAACAGAGCTTCAAAGTACAAACCGACACCATCCACAACGTTGCTTCCTGCAAAGGCCCACATGCCTTTGCTCTTCCTTTATGTCTTATGGGAGGGGCCAATCATCTCCAAGCCTTACTCCTGAGTCGTCCCTTTTGTTTTAATTGTTCTTGCCTTCTGGCAGCTCTGCGCATGCGCACACTAGAAACAGGCTCCCCCTGTTCCTCTGCCTCTCTGATGGAGGCTCTGGAGTCCGCACATAACTCCCAGATGGCCCTGGCCCCATCTCTGCCTCTGATGCAGAGCCCTCGTCCGAGCCTTCCCCAGACTCCAGGACTGGCCCATGTTCCTCCCCAGCCTCCTCACTGTCCGACTCCGCTGCCAACTCCGCAGGCTGCTAGTGGACCACCACACCTGAGTGCTGCCATGGGGTGGGGTGAGCACCTGGCTTTTGCTCCAGCTCCTGCCAGGAACAGGAAAGGAGCCCCAAACTGGGTATCCCCTGGGAAATGGTGATGTTACCAGCTAATCCTTTCAATCCGGAAGCGCCTTGGTGCTTCTGACATGAGTGCAATGTGAACATCATACATGTACTGTATCTCAGCAATGCCTTCATAAGATATATACCTTGAAGCTAAGACTCATTAAAATGTCGTACTTTCCTCTCCTCAGCATCAGGAAACCCATTATTTGAATGACAGGTCTCCAAATCAGTATCTTAGGGATCTCCAGAGAGCTATGTGCTTTAAATGCAGTTAGGTAGCAAGTCTGAATAGTGTATTGGGAAATCACTGAATGGGAGAATAGGACCTGATTTGCCAGCCATAACTGTCTGCCACCCAAAGGAAACGATAAGGAGCTTGCTTGAGCAGTTTTTGGACTGAAAAACATTTCAGATGTTTGGGACAATTACTTTTCATTGGTCTCCACGTCTGTCCCAATTCTTCTGGGCCTTCTAGTTGGTTCCGTTGGTTTTCTCCCAATACCTAGGAAGCTTGTTTATTCAGAAACGAAAGCCTCATTTAGGATTTCATATAACATACACATGTATCTCCTTTATAATAAACAAATGTCTTCTCCTGGCAGGTCAGCAAGACTGGAGCTGAAGGGGCTGTGTTGGATGAGGCCAAGAATATCAATAAATCTCTGTCGGCACTTGGAAATGTTATCTCAGCTCTGGCTGAGGGCACAGTGAGTAGTGCATCCCTTAACAAAAAGATTGCTTGCCAGCTTTCCCCATCCTGGTTCTATACGGATATCTAGGGCAGGGGTCTGCAACGTTAAACATTCAAAGAACCGTTTCCCACAGAAAAGAAAACACAGGGAGCCATAAAACCTGGGTGAGTGTGGCCAACTCAACGTCACTCTCACCCAGTCACATGACCTGCCCCAGCCACGCCTAACTGGGTTTTGTGGCTCTGGGTGTTTTCTGTGGGAAATGGGTCTCTCTCTCTCTCTCCCCCCTGTTTTTCTTTTATTTCTTCTCCCTCGCCCTTCCTCTTTCTTTCTTTCCTTTCTCTGACCTTCTCTCTCATTTGTTTCCCTCTTTTCCCTCACTCTCATTCTCTCCCTCCAGCTCTCTCTCATTTCTCTCTCCCTCTCTCCCTTCTCTGTCTCATTTGTTTCTCTCTCTTTTTCCTCTCTCTCATTCTCTCCTTCCATCATATTCTCATTTCTCTTTTTCTTTTTCTCCCCTTTTCTCTCTCTCATCTCTCTCTCTCTCTCTTCTCCCCTTCTCTCTCTTTCCCCCCATCTCTCTCATGTGTCTGTGTGGGCTCCCTTTTGAAGGCTCCCTTTCCAAAAACAGGCGAGGATTGGTTTTGTTTTGTTTTTTGCTGATGTTCTTTCTTCTTCTTTGGGTGCTTTTTACCATATGATTTAAATCAAGCGTCATTTCAGGTTCCTAGATAAATGAAGCTCTTTAGCCACCCCCTACTGTAGCTCTCTGTCGGCTGGCTGCCCCTGCCCCTCACCCTCCTCTCTCAGTCATTCTTCACATAGCCTGAGAAGGCTCCAAACGAGAGGGAAGTGCTCCTGTACTTGCCTCTCATCTCGTGGAGGTTTCTTCTGGCGCTTCTTAGTGCTTCGCGCACCTTGGTTGCTTGGGGAGATGCACAACTTGTTCTCTGCCCCAAGATGCTGGCCTGGGCCAGCTGTGGCTGATGCTCTGTGTTATATATAAATGGTGTCCCTTCCTCCTCTTGAAGCCCATTACGATGTGGAGCATTGGCTGCAGCTGCCTGGGCCAGTGTCTTGGGGGGTGAGAGCAAATTGTGCGTCTCTGCAAGCAACCGAGGTGCATGCAGCATTAAGAAGTGTCGGAAGAAGCCTCTGCGAGATGAGGGACAAGTACAGGGGTGCCTCCCTCTCGTTTAGAGTGACTCTCCATCCGTGGTGGGATTCAAATTTTTTTACTACTGGTTCTGTGGGTGTGGCTCGGTGAGCATGGCATGGCTTGGTGGGCATGGCTTGGTGGGCATGGCAGGGGAAGGATACTGTAAAATCTCCATTCCCACCCCACTCCAGGGGAAGGATACTATAAAATCCCCATTCCCTCCCCACTCCAGGGGAAGGTTACTGCAAAATCCCCATTTCCTCCTGATCAGCTGGGACTCAGAAGGCAGAGAATAGATGGAGGCGGGGCCAGTCAGAGGTGGCATTTACCGGTTCTCAGAACTACTCAAAATTTCTGCTACCATTTCTCTAGAAATGGTCAGAACCTGTTGAATCCCCGCCATCACCTTTACCTTCTCAGGCTACGCGAGGAGTGACTGGGAGGGGTGGGGCCAGCCAGCTGACAGGGAGCCACAGCAGGAGAACGAAAGAGCCATGTGCGGCTCTGGGGCCATAGATTGCTGACACCCCATCTAGGAATTTATTTATTTATTACATTTATATGGCCACCCATCTAGAGTACATGACTGTGGGTGGAATGAAAACAATAAACAAAATGATAAATAACATGAGCAGCAACCAACAGACAAAACTAACAATCCTTCCAATTAACACAACCAAAGGGAAAAAGGAAAACAACCTCTACCAGCTGTTTTGGGTGTATGGGAGTTGGCCTAATATCTGAAGTTATAGCCCAAGAATAACTCCCAAAATTCATAGCTGGGACTTCTGGGAATGGTGGTTCAACAGGCTTGAAGAACATAAGTTTGGGGAAAGATGTAGCAAAAGCATCTGATACAGTCAGAACTGCTGGGAATATGTTGACTGCTCTAGAAAATACGCTGCTACCTGTTAATTATTTGCTTCTGGCGATTTAGGTTTTCCTTTCTTATCTGGAAGATGAAATTTCTAGATGAGTTTGCGTCTCCCTGTCCATTGGATGTATAGGATTTATTTTATTTTATTTTATTTATTATTTTAAAAAAATTGATAAGAACTGCGAGTAGATTGACATTTCTGTGGTCAATTTTGTCTGTGTGAAAAAGGCCGAATATGTTCACTCCCATTATCTCATGCAGAAAAGCTATGTGCCCTACCGAGATAGCAAGATGACCCGTATCCTGCAGGACTCCCTTGGCGGGAACTGCCGCACAACAATGTTTATCTGCTGCTCTCCTTCCAGCTATAATGATGCTGAGACCAAATCTACTCTCATGTTTGGACAGCGGTAAGCATACTGACAGAATTGCTTTTTGAATGGATACTATTTTGAATAGTATTTTGAAAAGGCTAATATTGGAATAGATGGATAAAATGATTCTGCTGCTATTTCGGAGATGAGGCATTTAGGGGAAGGACTGGCTTCAGCTGTGGAACACAAGCCTTGTGTGGAAAGAGCCATGGTTTTGATCATAAGCACCTTCTGCTGAGGTAAACTCTAGCCTTAAAACCTATTCCTGCTAGTCAATGAGCAATGTAGAATAGTAAGATCTTCCTGTATTTTTAGAGCTTCAGTCATCTGCGTCAATACTAGGAAGATGATCAATATAATAAATAGAGTGTAATGGAATGTCTTAGAAGAAAAAGAGAAGCAGCAAGGTGGATGGACTCAATTCTGGTGGCAATGAGTGCACTGTTGGAAAATCTGAATGATCTGATTATGGATACATCCTCATGAAGAAAATGTATCTGCTGTATTTTTCAGAGTATAAGATGCACTGGAGTATAAGATGCACCTTAGTTTTTGGGGAGGAAAATAAGAAAAAAAAAATGATTGGTGGGTGGATTGGCCTCCTGGAGTACCCCCAATCAGCTGTTTCCAGAGGTGAATTTTAGCAACAGGTTCATTGGTTGTGAGCTCTGTGCCTTTTTTTTTTTTTGCTTTTTTTTCTGCCTCTGAAACTTCTGAAACTCTGTTTCAGAAAAAAACTTTTTTTTCTGCCTCTGAAAGCCTCCCAAACAGAGCTTCAGAAAAAAGGCTTCTTTCAGAGGCTTTTATTCTGAAGGACTAGCTGTAGTCTGTTCAATCTTCTTTCTTTGGTATTGGTATGTAGATTAACCTCTTCCAATCTGTTGGTTATTGTGTCATTTTCCAGATTTGTTAACATAGTTTGGTTAGAACCTTTACTGATTCTTCTTTTGTTACTTGCCATATTATTTTAGATAAAAGCCTTTCAGAGGCTTTTTTTTCTGAAGCTTCATTTCTGAGGCTTTTTTTCTGAAGCTTCTTTCAGAGGCTTCTTTCAGCCTCTGAAATCTCCATTTGCAAGGCTGGGTGGGGCTACATTCGGAGTATAAGAGGCACCCAGATTTTCATCCTCTTTTTTGGGGGAAAAAGGTGCGTCTTATACTCCAAAAAATATGGTATATGGTTGCTAGGAGTCAAAAATAAGTCAGATCAATCAACCAACCAACCAACCAACCAATCAATCAAAGCAGAACGTCCACTAAACAAAGCAAAGTCTTCTCCATAAAGATATTCTCTTCCATTTCAGGGCCAAGACAATCAAGAATACAGCATCAGTGAATCTGGAATTGACAGCAGAACAATGGAAGAAGAAATTTGAGAAGGAGAAGGAGAAGAACAAGACCCTCAAGGAGACAATTGCGAAGTTGGAGGCTGAGCTAGGACGCTGGCGCAATGGTAGGTTGGGGTGCAAAGAATATAAAGGTCCTCTTTGCTTTGCTGTTGACTGCATTCATGTTTGGACTTTCAGAATTAAGTGAGATTAGTAGTAGATGTATTTCCTGTATATCAACCATATGTTGACAGGTTAACATATGAACAAAAGGCTGGTTTTGGGGTAAAATTTATTTGTACCTGAAACTAAGCAATGAGAATTGCACATTTCCTCATTTTTCTATAATGCCGATAAATATTTGGAGTGGAAGATTTTAAAAAATGCAAGGATGCAAGAAAGAATTATGGCTACACTGCATTTGCCTAATAGAAAGACTTTGGAAATGGTTATCAATGTCCTGAAATGTCACATTGCTTCATCAATGTTTAAGGACAGATGATCCCAGACATATGCTGCATGTTTGTATGATGTAATAAAGATGCCTCAGGTTGCCTAGGAACTAAATAATAAGTGCAGATATGACAAGGGTCTTAGAGGGATGAAATGCAAGGGACAGTCATAAAAACCTAGATAACTGTCATGTATCAAGTCAGACTATTCAACCTTGGCAGGAGATGGAGATGCTAAGGAGTGAACTTGGGAACTTGTGCAATGAAATTGCTCTTCATTGAATTTTTGATCTTTATTCCTATGATGAAACAGATGTAATATTCCTTTCATACATTAGGTGCTTACTGTGAAAAAATAGCGGCATAATCCACTCTCCATCCAGAGATTTGGACCAAAATGGCCTTGAATTGCAGAGTTTGTCTAGCATTGGAAAAGGGCACCTAGTTTCCTTAATTCTGAGTCCTCTGAATGGGCTTCACATTTCTAGGATGGTGAAAAAGTGTGATTTCTCATGTAATGATTGCACAGATCTGTCCCTGAAAGGCATTATGGTACCTTGTGATTCATAATAAACACAGCAGTAAAATAAGTGTGTGAAAATGTCCCTTGTCTTCTATTTAAACATTTTTAGGTGAGAATGTCCCAGAAACAGAACAGTTGAGTGATGAGGAGAAGGTGGTACCTGACACTTGTGATGAGACACCCATTAATGATAACAACTCCTCCATCGTCATCCGGATCTCGGATGAGGAACGGCATAAGTATGAGGAGGAGATCCGCAAACTCTACAAGCAGCTTGATGATAAGGTAGACATCTCTCCTCCATCCTATGTAAAACTTCTCCTGGTTTCCTTTTAACCCCATCTTGGTCACAATGTCTTTTCTTTGTGCCTTACCTGTCTGAAACCATGGACACAGCATAAGGTAGTTAAGCAATGACATATTTTTGTCCAATCAGGATGATGAAATTAATCAGCAGAGCCAACTGATGGAGAAACTAAAAGAGCAGATGCTGGACCAGGAGGAGGTGAGCAATTTCCCAAGAGTACTTGTATGCACAGACATGTATAAAAGTGCATCCTGACTTTTTAATCTTAATTTAAGACAGCCTTTCTTCAAAGGAACAGATGATATCTGGTCATTCTTTCTCATCACATTGTCCTCCCAACAGTCCTGTGAGAGATGATGATGTGTTCAACATTGGCTAATCAGCTTAGTAGCTGGCTATGGATTTCGTCCTGGTCTTCCCAGAACTTTAATTAAATACTGTAATTGTCTTCCAGTCTTCCCCAGTTAGGTGTCCTCAGGCTGTATTAGACTGCAGCTGTGATAATTTTAAGCAAACTACATCTGACTGGAATTGATGGATATATAATCAGAAGGCAATTGAGTAGAGAAAGACTAATATATGGTAACTGTAACAGCCTTCTATTTCTTAAATCTGTAAATCTCTCTATATTTCTACCTCTTTTTACATCATCCATATTTGGCCTTCCTGTTCTTCCTCCTTTCTTATATCTTCCCTGACATTTCTCTAATTACTAACTCACTCTGCCTTGTCCCTCTGATAGCTGCTAATATCCACTCGTGGGGACAATGAAAAAGTGCAGCAGGAATTAAGCCATCTTCAGACTGAGAATGATTCCGCTAAGGAGGAGGTGAAGGAGGTACTGCAAGCTCTGGAGGAATTGGCTGTCAACTACGATCAGAAATCCCAGGAGGTAGAAGAGAAGAGCCAGCAGAATCAGCTATTGGTGGATGAGTTGTCTCAGAAAGTGGTAAGTGCTGAGATCTCCTTGCGGAACTGTAAAACACAAGTTAAAATTTAACAGGTTCAAATGTTGCCCTTCTAGAATCAATACATTCATCAAAACTTGAGTAACTAAAGAAGTTTTGTTAGGATACCAAAAAGAAAACAATGATGGTATAGAGAGATTCCTAGAGAAAGGCTCCAGAACTGCAGAAGATTCCAGAACTGCAGTAGCAGGTGTTCAGATTGGTCTAATAAATTCACCATAGCCTTTCTTTTTGGTTTAACTGGTGAAACTTCCATTCCCATAGATATTTACTCAGAGCCCTTGCATATGTTCAAGTTTAAACCAGCTTTTTCGTCTTAATTTTGTTTTGTATAATCTAATTCCTAATCAGAGGATTCATATTTAAATTAAAACACTTAAGAAATTACATCATTAATTTAAGAATTAATTCAATTTAAATTTAATTTATTTCAAGAAATTAAAGTCTTTTCCCTTTAATTTTTTTTTTTTAATTTGATTTATATGCCGCCCTTCTCCGAAGACTCAGGGCGGCTTACAATGTGCTCAGCAATAGCCTTCATCCTTTTGTATATTTATACAAAGTCAGCTTATTGCCCCCACAACTGGGTCCTCATTTCACCTACCTTAGAAAGGATGGAAGGCTGAGTCAACCTTGAGCCTTGGCGAGATTCGAACCCTGCAGTAATTGCAGGCAGCTGGTCTTAATAACCAGCTTAATAACAGGGTGCCTTAAACCCCTGTACTACCAAGGCTCTTAAAAACGGAGAATCCCACATTTTTAAACCAGAGGAATTCTCTTTGAGCTGGATAAGCCATAGTTGTCTTTATCTTTGCAGGCCACCATGTTGTCTTTGGAATCAGAGTTGCAACGCCTACAGGAATTCAGTGGGCACCAGCGCAAACGCATTGCTGAGGTCCTCAATGGCCTTATGAAGGATTTGAGTGAATTCAGCGTCATTGTGGGCAACGGTGAGATCAAACTGGTAAGCAGTTGATAGGGGAGACAATGTTTGGAAAGTAGTAGTCATTCTCTCTCAGTTTGGAAACATATAAAATGTATCTGGGGAAATTCCTAATTGTTTTCTTTGTTCTATTTAATCAAGCCCTTTTAAATGTTGTGTCCAATTTCTATAAAAAGAGCAATAGAAAGGTTCATTTAAGGTATTTAGTGCTGACCTTACCATATACAAAATTGAAGAAAGTGAGAAAAACTACGTAGAAAATAGTGGAATCTAATGATCTGGGAACAGTGTCATCTGATGAGCAAAAGAAAGAAGGAAGAATGTATAAACAGTTCTGCTTCTTAGAATCATACATTGAACTACAGACAATTCTCGACCTATGACCACAATTGAGTCCAAAATTTATGTTGTTAACTGAAACATTTGTTAACTGATTTTTCCCCATTTTATGATATATTTTTTTGCCACAGTTGTTAATGAATCACCGCAGTTGATAAGTTAGTAATCCGGTTGTTAAATGAATCTGGCTTCCCTATTGACGTTGCTTGTTGGGAGGTCGCAAAAGAGGATCATATGACCCTGGGACACTGCAACCATCATAAATATGAACCAGTTGCCAAGCATCTGAATTTTAATTATGTGAGCACGGGGATGCTACAAAGATCATAACTCTGAAAAACGGTCATAAGTCACATTTTTCAGTACCGTTGTAATTTTGAACGGTCACTAAATGAACTGTTGTAAATCAGGGACTACCTGTATATTCCTCAAATAATATGTTCTCTTTTAAAATTGTTAATTTTTAGCCAGTAGAGATTAGTGGTGCCATTGAGGAAGAATTTACTGTTGCCCGGCTCTACATCAGTAAGATCAAATCGGAAGTGAAGTCCGTTGTGAAACGTTGCCGTCAGCTGGAAGGTCTTCAAGTTGAGTGCCACCGCAAGATGGAGGTGACAGGACGGGAATTGTCTTCCTGCCAGCTTCTCATTTCTCAGGTCAGATTTGGTGGAAGTGGGGATAAAAGGTGTTCTGACCTAGGCTTCCTGAGACAGTAAAAACCACACAATTAGTCCCAAAAACCCTCTTTTTATTTCAACGGCTGTGAATTATGTTCATTCACAGCCCTTAATGAGTCACAAATAGTTTGTAAAGAGTCTGACAGAAGTCTGCTACCGTCCTTCGGGATAAGGCTGATAACCTTTATCTCTCTTGACACGCTGCCAAAGACCTAATTGGCAATTAGCTTTGCATGGCCACATGGAGCACAGAGTCAAAACGTAACTTCAGAATTTAAACCAACCAGAACGAACAAAGTTGTTTCCTGCAAAGGCTCATGTGTCTTTGCTCCTCCTTTATGTCTTATGGGAGGGGCCAATCATCTTCAAGCATTACTCCCGAGTCGTCCCTTTTGTCTTAACGGTTCTTGCCTTCTGGCAGCTCTGTGCATGCGCGCACTGGGAACATACTCCCCCTGTTCCTCTGCCTCGCTGATGTCCAACTCTGGAGGCTCCAGAGGCAGCACATAACTCCCAGATGGCCCTGGCCCCCTCTCTGCCTCCGACGCAGAGCCCTTATCTGAGCCTTCCCCAGACTCCAGGACTGGCCCATGTTCCTCCCCAACCTCCTCACTGTCTGATTCCGCTGCCAGCTCCGCAGGCTGCCGGCGGACCACAACAAAAGGACATTAGCTGTGGCATTTAAAACTGATAGAAGAAATAAAGAGGGACCAGAATATTCCTCATAGAAAAGCACCTAGAGTTTCACAATCTGAGTGTCGAGAGCCCTCGACACCTCACCGGGTAGCAACGGTCCTGGTCTCGACTTCCTGAACTCGCAGTCGGGGCTCATCAGCTGTCAGCGGCAACGACCGGGGGCGGGGGCTGGGCTGTTGCAATTGCACGATGGTGATGGGGGGTGCTGACGGTAAATACTAGGTGGCCGGTCACACTGCGGCCGGCATAGGGATCGTAATTTGACGCCCTCCGCTCCTGCGGAGCATGCGTTGTAGCCGCCCTACCCGGAAGGGTATGACTTTTAGCGACGCGAGCATTTAAAAGGCGTTGGGAGGCAGCCGCTCCCAACGCCGACTTTTCTGTCAAACCCCCGTACGTTGCGCCACCCGAGATGGAAGAAGAACTCAAATGCTAGCTTCTGGATGCATGAAGTCTTTAATACACTCAGGCCACAACTGTAACGGTACTCCAGATTTTATTAACACCCCCTC
This sequence comes from Arizona elegans, assembly GCA_022577455.1. Taxonomy (NCBI): domain Eukaryota; kingdom Metazoa; phylum Chordata; class Lepidosauria; order Squamata; family Colubridae; genus Arizona; species Arizona elegans. Next base: position 19,224,799 of record JAKOOJ010000003.1, read on the forward strand.
CACCTTTCATCGTTGACCATGCTGGGTGAAATTGATGGAAATTATAGTTCAGCGGTATTTGGGATTTATAGGATACCGATCTCAGTTTTAGAGTTTTCCATATAAGTATGTTTGAGAACTAGGACATATAAAAGGAAATCGGGAATGTCATTGGATTTAATTAGCTTTCTTTTCTTCCAAACTAGAGTAGAAAAGAGATGATCTTACATGCTGGTAGGAAAGGACTATGTTGGAGAAAGCTTGAAAAAAAGTCTTCAAGAATTAGTTCCTTGTGTAACTGGCCTTCTCTTATTTCTCAGTCAGGTCCTATAAACCGGCATCAGGAAACTTGAAGTTCCAGCATAAAGGAGGATAGATACGGTGGGAAATCTTTTTTGGGAGATCAGTGAGGGTTCCTAATTCAAGGAGACCTTAGATAACTGGTTTCAGCTTTGGTTCGGTGTCTAGGTTCAGGAGCTTTGGTGCTTGCACCACTGGTCTTGTTGATCTAGTTTATTGCTACTACCATTGTTTCAGTAGTGAGGTGAAGCTTCCCCAAATGTGCATTTTCCTTGTTTATAGGAAGTTACCATTGCTACCAGTGCATGAATATTCCTTACAGCAGACCTGTAGAAGTCAAATGGTTGGCATGTATCTTTAAGTATTTATACATACATATCAGGGAGACCAAGCTCTAGCAGAATGACCAGAAGTACATACTCAGCTGTTTACAGATAGGCATCTTAATATTCTTTTGGATATTATAATATCTGTAACAAGGGATCAGCATAAACTGTGGAGCAGGTGTCTTAGTGAGAAGCTAACCTCAAAGTGGGATTTTTGTTTGTTTTAAATCACAGAGGAGATGGCTTAACTTTTCTCCTATTTCCATTTTTTTCAAACACTAGTTCATATATTATCCATCTTTCTCTAATGCCACTATTCTAATCCATTTTCCAGCTTCTCAAAATTTCTTCTAAATGCATATGAAAATAATGAGAAATCTAATTATAGATCACTTTGGAACACAAAGCTCTGCTATAATATTTAATATTTTGAGATGTATTTCTGAGGCCAGACTTCATGGTGTTGCATGTCATAATTCTCGATAACAATTTTTAAAATGGGATCAGAGAAATAGTAGATTGAGGATAAGTTTAAATTCTTTCCCCGTTTTTCATTTTCTGATTCTGGATCACACAAACATTCCTTTTTTTTAATTAAAACATTCTGCTAGTGGATGTTCATGAATCCACAGCTCCATGAAGAACATTATGAGGGTGTATTTGAAATGGGGAAAGTACACAACACATCTACACCCACAAGCACACACATTGTGTTTTGCTCCAAAACCATGTCCTGTTTCCAATAGTCATTAATGATCCATCTAATTAATATTAATCCTAGTCTAATCTAATTAATCATGTGTGCTATTTCTTAGAAGTGTCCTATTGATTGCAGTTTCTGGATATACTTGCATAGAATTGTACTGTAAACTATGATAGGTGTACCCTTGAAATGCAGCATGGAAGGGGACTTCTTGATTGCTTGGTCCCCTCTTTATTTTGGAACTCTGAAGATGTATTTGAGGAGGGATGACAGTTTCCAAGTTTGGACAAGCAGAAAGTTGAATTCTTCTTCATAGAAAATGAGATTGGGAAGTCTGGAATCCAGACTACATTTGTGAAAGGGATCTCTTATTCGATTACATTTCCTAATCTTCTCAGCATGAAGCCAAGATCCGTTCACTTACTGAGTACATGCAGAGTGTGGAGCTGAAGAAACGGAACCTGGAAGAATCCTATGATGCTCTGAGTGAAGAGTTAGCTAAACTGCAGGCCCAAGGTAATATGTACAGTACTGGGCTTATGGTATAGTTTATGATCGGTACAGAAGTATGTGAATAATTCAAGAAATGAGTAGGTCAGAGTGGTTGCAAAATACAGATTTTAATGCAGAATATTTGAGTCCTTGCATATAGTGTTGTTTGCTTACAAGTTGAATTCTTGACCATGGGTGAATCTTCACAGTAGTTCCTGCCTGTTATTATTTATTCTTTGTATGTAGCCTGATCATTTTTTTACATAAAGTCTTTCCTGCTTTATATATAAGGATGCGAGGCACGTTACTGTTTCCATTTTATCGATGAAGAAGGGGTACAGAATAAGTCTTTTAAAAGAAACTTTTTACTCTGCACTTATATCTTGAGATTGAGAGATAAAATTGAGAGAATAAACAGCTCAAGAAATCATAGAAAATTAAAGGAGCAATTGATGTTTTAGCCAAGTCTCCTAGATCAAGAAAGTAAATTACTAATCTAACACTGATCATCAACCCATGCTCTAAGTCTGTCTAACATCCTCTCATTAAGGATCTTTCTTCTCTCCCACAGAGACGGTACATGACGTAGCCAAGGAGCAGGACCTGATACAAGATACAGATGAAGTCAAAGTTAGTACAAGAGATAAGGCATGTCTTTCTACATCAAGGGTGTTATCCCACTTACACAATCCCTTTGGCCCCTGGCGGCATTAATTAAAAAGAGGGGTAGAGCTGGAGGAAATAAAAAAAAGATAGAGAGACAGAGGGCCAGACAGGCATATTTCGTGCTCTAAAAGGAGAACTGTCACGCATGGCCAGCTCAGATTCAGAAGACGAAGAGCAGTTACAGAAGAGTCATCAGCCCGAGGAGATTCCCTGGAAGAGTTGCAGGCAGGGAAAGCAGTGTTGCCTAGCAACCTGGAGAGGCAGCTATCAAAGGCCTTAGAAGATGAAGAGGCAAAAGTAACACCTCCTCCCCAGTGCAAGAAAGGGGACTGAGCAAAGAAGCTCAGCACGAATTGGCCAGAAAGAATACAGACACAAACATACACATGTTCCCCCTCCCCACCAGGAACAAATTCAAATCACACTGCCCCTATATGAGTGCCTCATCCATCAACTGGCAACAGCTCTCTATTTACATCACCACTTTATTCCCCAACTCTTTAGCTTTCTTTCTCAAGTACCTGTGTTTCCCTGAAAATAAGACCCTGCCTTATATTTTTTTTGAACCCCGAAATAAACGCTTGGCCTTATTTTTTGGGGGGTCTTATTATTTTGGGGAATGTGGAGCAAGATGGGGCTTCTCTTGCCATCTTACCTGATTTCCAGCTCTGCATTTAAATATTTTTGGGGAGGGCTTATTTTTGGGGGGAGGCTTATTTTAGCACATGCACTCAAAAGCCCGATTGGGTTTATTTTTTATTTTTGGGGAAACAGGGTAGTAAGTTTGGACTCTGATACCATAACTGACTTACCCTCTGGTACCTTATTTATGATTTGAACTTTCTCTCGCCTCTGATTTAAGCTGGTTGAGTTTTGTGGTTTGAGTAAATCATGAGGGACTACAATTATTTGTCCAACCTTTTTTTTGCCACTAGAGTTCTGCTAGAAAACCTTTTTAGTAAAGATATAAGACTTAATCGTGCATCAGTGATTTTCGTGAGCCAGGATGGGACAAGAAAAAAGAGAACAAGCATATGATGGGCTGTTGAAGAGAGTATAGCTTTGCTGGAAAATAATATATTTTTGAAGAGTGTCCAAGATTTGCTGCTTTATGAGGGGCCCCAGCACTGCTATCTACACTTCTGAACTGCTTTCTTTTCCTACAGAAGGCCTTGGAAGTGCAACTAGAGAGTCACCGCGAAGCTCACCACAAGCAGTTGGCACGCCTACGTGATGAGATCAACCAGAAGCAGAAAATAATTGATGAGCTTAAAGAGTGAGTTATTTTTAGGCTGGGGCAAGTTGTTCTGATGGGAAAGAGAGAGATTCTCATTATAAGATAGGTTATGTTGGAGATGAGAAGCTGGTGGTTTTTTTTGGCAGGGCCTGACCTAATCAGTTTCAAGAGACTGATGGCAGAGTCTCAGCAGAAAATTGGACAAGGTTTACAAGGCAGGACTAATGTGAAAAGAATAAAATAAGCGACAACCATTTATGAACATGTGTAGAATAGAAATTAGGAGCAAAGATGGAAGAAGGGGGTAAGGGTAAATCATCCATCACCAACCTCGCACACTCCAGCTGTGTTAGGACTACAACTCCCAGAATTCTTAATCAGCATGTTTACTAACAATTTGAGATTTATAGTCTTTCTTAATAAGTCTGGAGGAACCAAATAGGAGAAATCTCATGTTAATTAATTCTAGAAGTAATGGCAATGTAGTGTAGCTAGAGTTGTTGCACTACTGTATACCCATATTTCTTGTGTGACATAAATTCAGTTGTCTGGTATCCTTTAATTTGTGTATAATCAATAGGATTTATAGACTGGTAGTTAAGACCCCTGAGAAACTGTGAACTGAAACTAATTTAAGGCCAGTAATTCTTTCCTGAGAACTGAAGTTCATTCAATAGAACTTCCCCTAATAAAAATTCCTTAGGCTGGATTGCTGCAATTAAAAATCCATTTACAGCAATGCTAAACCTAAAACTAGTAGATGGCTGTGATGGAAAGGCTTAAAAGATGGTTGACTCAAATATCCTCTTTTATACAGTACATTGTCCTGAAATGCAGTCCTTTAAGCATCAGAGGCTTTGGCTTTTTAGTCTCCATGTTTTGAGCCTTTAGCATTGAGATCTTTTGCTGAATTTATGCTAAATTGAAAGGCTGCTGAATGACTATGATAATTATCTTACCATCCCAACAATAGCATATTTCTCCATACATTCTTTCCTGTCCAGCTTAAACCAGAAGTTAGAACTTGAACTGGAGAAACTTCGTGCTGACTATGAGAAACTCAAGAATGAGGAGCAAGAGAAAACACAAAAGCTTCAGGAACTGACGTGAGAACTCTTCCTTTCCTCAGACATTTTCAGCTGTCTTTCTTCATCCCTGTGTTTAAGAATTAGTCCCACTCTCTAAAACAAACTGTGTTTGGTCCTGATGAATTCTGGGATTTGATGCCAGCAGGCATCAGCTGAGAAAAGCTGAAGTACATTAAACCCATGTAGTGAGTGGGGGAAGGAACTATAACTCAATTGGGATGAGGGCAGATTTAATAATTTAAATATATTTGGTTAAAAACATATACCAGATTCACCCCAAAAGATGATCCTAAATTGAATTTGATCCTTTACAAGGAAATGTCATAACTGGGTCCTATTTCATATTTCTAAAGCAGGGGTGTCAAGCTTGATTTCATTCAGGGCCGCATCAGGGTTGTGTTTGACCTTGGGGGGCCAGGATGGGCATGGCCAGCTTGACATTACTCATGTCAGGGGTGTCTGTCGTGGCCCAAGCGCTCTGCCAACGAAAACAGGTTTACTCCATTTTCGACTGCGACAGCCTCCTGCCGCCCTCTGACAATGAAAACGCAGTTCAGGTGACTGCGTGTGTCCCTCCCGAGCTCCGTTTTTGCTGGCAGAGGCACTGTGGGCTAGTCCTTCACTGTTTCCAGAGCGACCCTGCGGGCCAGATCTAAGCACCCCGTAGGCCGAATTCAGCCCACGGCCTTAAGTTTGACACCCCTGTTCTAAAGCTTTGAACATTTCCTGTTTCCTTCCTCTCCCAATAAGAATTTGTTGAATCCTGCTGTGTCTCACTTCCTTCTTCACTGCTTCCATGATGACCCATATGGGGTTTCTTCTTTTCCTAACGTAGAATAGCTCTAGAACATTTTACAGATTGGGTCAAAACAGATGGTGCTCAGTCCCCAACTCTAAGAGATTATTTATATTCATCTGCAATGGAGTTATCTGGAAGGGATCGGTGAACCATTCCCCCTCAGTTACAGTACTTCGTTTTTCTCTGCCACCAAATCTGCCTACTCTCACACATATATGCAGTTGAATTCGGCTACTCACTACCCACCTTCAACAAAAAACTTTGTCCTAAGATTTTATAAAACAGGCATATACAATCTAAGGCCCATGGTCATGTGGTAAGTCTGGAATGGAATCCATAGAGCCCTCCAAAAATTGCCACTAATTGTGACAATTTTTCGAAGGGCAGAAGACAAGATGATTAGGCATCTGGGGAGTGATTGTATCAAGTCATGTTTTTGTCCTAGTTCAATCATCTTCGGTTCTGTATGCACCTACATGCTGAAATATGTAGGCATGTCACTCAAAGAAGCAATGAGGAAAAGAACCCTAACCCTGGTAAAAGTTGTAAAAGATTGTAAAAGCTCAGAAGGTGAAAATTAATTTAGCCATTATTTTTTAAAAAAATCAGGTTGTATAGCTGCCCATCTCAATAAATGACTGGGCGGCGAACAATGTCAAAATAAAAATAAAAACAAGTACAAGAATGAAAATACATAGTAGCCCAGGAAGTATTGCAGTCCACTGTCATTAACATAGCTAGGAGATAGGTCCCTTCACTTCTCCAGGACCCCTAGTCTTGGCACAAAGCCAGGTCTCTACAAAAGACCTGAAAGATTGAGAACATCCTGCTCTCCATCAGGCAGATGCTACTTCAGAAAAGGCTCACTTTCTGGGCCCACCAAATGACATTCCTTCGAAGCCTGCCCATCCTGCATATCTATGACTGCCTCTAATCTTGACCATATGCAGGATTCTAAAACATAAGGGAATAGACAGCACCTGCCTGTGCTACCAGTTATGCTTTAGCGAGGACAATTAAATTCTTCTGAGAACACTTTTCCCATGGTGCCTTTGCCCCACATGCTCTTTTTGCTTCACAGATTTCTCTACGAGCGCCACGAGCAGTCCAAGCAAGACCTCAAGGGGCTGGAGGAGACCGTTGTAAGCATCCTGAAAGGCAGTATTCTCTCATTCCTAGTGAATAGACTCACATCTGTGGCAGCAGCATCGGGTACAAGGAGGACTCTTGTTATATGATGGCCACTTTTTAGGGCTCTCAGCTGTTGTAAAGAAACCTGAAAGATTGTCCCTTTTTTTCCTCTTGTGGCCTTTTTTATTCCATTCCCCTTCCCGGTGAAGTATTTTTTTAAAAAATTAAAGTGGTATGATTGTGATTGTCACTACTGCAGAGAGATTTGGAGGGAGAGCTTACTCACTACTAATCTGTTTCTGCCAACTTTTGCCCTCCTTGTGGGGCTATGTTTGAGGGCAGTTTAAACTGCTAAGGAACACAGACAGATTCACCCCATTTTCAGAGTCTCTTTAGAATTATCTATTATCCTCGTAAAACAACTAATTACCTCATAAGTAGTTTGCACATTAGCTGATTTTATCCACAGAGAACAGCAGTTTAACTGTCTGGGGCTAAATCTGACCAGATTTGGTTAAGCAAGTGACTAATGTAGTTTAAAGGGTTTACATAATATGCTCCCCTTCTGTGACCCAGTTAAATGAGTTTTGTGAATAGAACCAAAGGAAGTGAATGGGGAGACTAAAACACGTTATCTCAGCTTTCTTTTCTATGCCCTTTCTAGGCCCGTGAACTCCAGACCCTCCACAACCTTCGCAAGCTGTTCGTTCAAGACGTCACGACTCGAGTTAAGAAAGTAGGTAGCTCTTGAAACACATCGAAAACTTTTGAATCTTTGAAACGCTTTATTTTTGAAATGTATCTTTATAAAAAATCTTTTAAGGTGGAGATTAGCAATTCTGTCCCCAAATTGCAGGTTGGAGTGAGAAGATAAGGTGTGAGATATTGTATTTGCCTAAAGCCACAACCTGAAGTAATTGCAAGGGTGGGATGTGATGTGAAAGCAAATCTATATTGATGTACCATGTCTTTTAGTTCTTATTCTACATTAGCTAGACTTCTTGAAAATCCTCTGATCCACTAATAACAACAAAATTAGGTAGTAGGGTGATATGTTTGGAGCCTTACCCAATCTTAGGAAGCCCATTGTGCAAGTCAGGTGTGTTCTTTCCATTGTAAAGGAAATTCACTTTCTTCTAATTTCCCCACATAGTAGTTTTGAATTTTTGCTCAAATTAAGGCAGAAAATGGTTCTATTGAATGGTTCTCAGTGAGGTTACATTAAATTCACAGTCATTCCCAATTCTGGAACCCATTCTTGCCATTCCTTATCTGTATGATGCACATTTCACACTTGGAATTACAGTTCTTTGTAAGGAGGCAACTAAAGAATAAATTTTAGTGTGGACCGATCCATATAGTTTTATTTGGGCTTTGCACTGCTGGTGTCATTGCTGTTCTATCTCACAGGATCTTCCTCTGTTCCCGTCTGCTTCACTGCTGCAGAGATAAATATCTTCTTGCTCCTTCTTTCCAGAGTGCGGAGTTGGAACCCGAGGACAGTGGGGGGGCTCATTCCCAGAAACAGAAGATTTCCTTTCTTGAGAACAACCTGGAACAGCTTACAAAAGTTCACAAACAGGTGAGTAAGTGTCTGAATAAGAGCTAAGCAACCACAAAGAGGGATGGAGCAGATGGAGAAAAGAAGGACAGCTAGTGAATTCAGGGCTATTTTCGTTCCTTGTACAGTAGTTAGTCAATTGGATGGGAATCTTTTTCTCTGTCTCCATTCTGCAGTCACCATGTATTGTAGCAGCATTGAATGTTCATAAGGCCATCTGGATGTGCTCTCAAATTTTTTCATTCACCTAGGACTCATTTGGCACAAATCTGTGCACAGACATGTTCTTCGCTTGCTTTGGAATTCACATAATGCAAGATCAATATATTGCCCAGGCCTACTCTCTGATTCTTTTTATAATAAAATTCCTGCACATATCTGTTCTCATTTAATATTAAGTTTGCTTAAATCAGGGTGGGGAATTGGTGAGCCTGATAGATATTGCTGAATGATAACTCCTGGAATTTATTTATTTATTTATTTCCCACCTTTATCATTTTTATAAACAATTCAAGGCGGTGAACATGCCTAATACTCCTTCCTCCTCGTGTCCCCACAATAACCCTGTGAAATGAGTTGGACTGAGAAAAGAGTGACTACCCTAAAGTCACCCAGCCAGCTTTCATATCTAAGGCAAGACTAGAACTCACTGTCTCCTGGTTTCTAATCTGGTGCCTTAACTACTGCATCAAACTGGGTAAAAAAGTGGTCAGCTTTGATCAGGCTGCAAAGCTGGCTAGAAAATATGGTTCATCAAATTTAGAAGGCAACAGGTTTCTTCTTCCTACTTTCTCATCAAAATAGAATCACTTTTTCTAACACCAGATTTAGTGCTTATTGATCCCAAAACTCATCACAAAGTCTTGGCTAGTGCTGAGCTGTCTCCTGTTTTCTGCTAATCCATAATAATTTGCCCTTCACAGCAATTCACAGGGATTATGCATATAGTTCCATGGATTTTAGGGAATCAAAAATGTATGTTTATGTTTAGATAAATTATGCTTATGTACAGAAACAAGAAATATAGCATTGTAAAAAAAAATAGGAAATCAATAAATCACCCTGGCTAATTCCACACAAGACAGTACACTAAAATGTTTGGTTGATTTGTGGTTCTGAATCAGTGCATTGTGTGAATCCAGCCAAAAACTGTAAGATCCATAAGGCACTCCACTATTTCCCTTCCGAAACAATAGATACTCTCCCCTACAATGATCTTTTTGATAGTTAGGGTTTATTGCTCGCCATTTCCTTACCATGTGATCAGTGATAACAAGCTGAACATATCATTTATTTTATTTATTTATATTTAATTATTTAATTTATATACTATACTGCCCATCTGTACCTTTACCTAAGTGACATCATTGATGGGACTTTTGCCAGATGCAGCAAATTATCATCTTGTTTATTTATTTATTCATGTATTATCTGTAGAGGGAGGAAGTAGATCTAAAAGGTGTCCTATGAATTTTGAAAATACATACCAGGTGAAAACACTTTACAATACAGGGTTTATAAAGTCCCAGACTCAAGCTCTTTTGTTGATTACTTTTGCTTTCAGAGATCATGAGGTGGAATGGAAAGAAAAAAGAGAGTTGTATGTCTTCCATTATGAACAATAGGGAAACTTTTTAAATACTTGCTATAAGAATGCAGTAAAGAGAGTAGGAGCTATTGGAATCTGGCAGTTACAGGTAGTCCTTGACTTAAGACCACAACTGAGCCCAACATTTCTGTTACTAAGTGAGATATTTGTTAAGTGAATTTTGCCCCATTTTACAACCTTTCTCGCCACAGTTGTTAAGTGAAATACTGCAGTTGTTAGTAACACAGTTGTTAAGTGAATCTAGCTTCCCCACTGACTTTGCTTGTCAGAAGGTCGCAAAAGGTGATCATATGATCCCAGGACACTGCAACCGTCATAAATAAGAACCAGTTGCCAAGAATCTGAATTTTGATCACATGGCCATTGAGATGCAGCAGGGGTTGTGAAAAATGGTCAAAAGTCACTTTCTTCAGGGCTGTTGTAACTTTGAACGGTCACTAAATGAACTGTTGTAAGTAAAGGACTAGCTGTATAAAGTCCTGACCTTCCTCCCATATATGTCAAAATTCTAAAACATCCCGAGGGGAGAGCACTTTTATCAACCCTATGATGTTCTTGCAAAATCTATAGGGGTGCAGTCTTAAATTAAAAGGCAGAAGCAATATGTATGATTGCAATTGTGCTGTTATATCCATTGAACTGGGAGTAAACCAGGGGTGAAATCCAGCAGGTTCTGGAGAACTGGTAGCAGAAATTTTGAGCAGTTCGGAGAACTAGCAAATACTACTTCTGGCTGGTCCCAGAGTGGGGTCGGAATGGAGATTTTGCAATATCCTTCCCCCAGGAGTGGGAGGGAATGAGGATTTTGCAGCATGCTTCCCCTGGAGTGGGGTGGGAATGGAGATTTTGCAGTATCTTTCCCCTGCCATGCCCACCAAGCCACGCCACGCCATGCCCACAGAACTGGTAGTAAAAAAAAATGGATTTCACCACTGGAGTAAACCCAGCTTGAGGAAGAATGTAGGATTGTTTCGGAAAGAGGAAATAATTCAGACCAATGTCTCCACCAAGAAACAGATCAGAAGAACAAGAGCAATAATAACAACAAAACTTTAAAAGAACTAAAGGCCAAACCTTTCATTCCCAGAAGGGAGATGCACTGCTTCCAGAGCCTTGCTTTGCTGATAAAACATTGTTTATTTTGCCTTTCAGGGGAGGCAACTGAAGTGGTTTTTAAATAATGTACTTAGTACAGGTTTTCCTTCTTTGAAATTTCAGCCTCCTTCTCTTGGCCTTAGAAGTGGCTTGAGTGGTAGACGGACGCATGTTAAAAAAAAATCACAAACTACTTGAGTATTCATCTCCCCTTAATTGCCTTTCCAAATAGTGGACATTTTGAAGCAGTTTTGTAAGTTTAACTACATCTAGAAATAACTCCTTGAAAAATGGTGGGGTTTTTTTTAGATAGATGTTTTGTGGCACAATTTGCATCCTGTGATAGTTTCAAATTAATAAAGTAAAAAGAATAAGAAAAGCTATCCAGAAATTTGTTGTAGCAACAAGGAAGATTCCAGACTGAAGGAATCATTCTCAAATAATTATGTGTCCTTTTTTTTTTTAACTGAAGAGTTGTGAGTGATGAAACACTTGAGAAATATTTATTTAGATGGAGGCAGAAAACCTGAGGAATATGCAGCTGAAGGACGAGCTCATGAAGTTTGCCTTTTTAGTAAGTCCAATCATTGATCTATTGAGTTAGCTGCGGTCAAAAACAAATACAGCCATCATACAAAAGGAGTTGGCAGCAGGCAATAGTGTTCCAAATTCAGTCATAAATCAAAAACAAGATGTACAGATCATATAAAAGTGAGACAGTTATAATACATGGCACATGTAATCAAAGCATTGAGAATTTGGGGGCATAAGGCAACAACAAGGCAGGTATTTGAAGATGTTTCAGTGGGTCTTTCTACTGGATTCATCAATGCATGTTACACCTAAGAAGCCTGGCCTTAGGACCTCACACACTTGCTGGGCTTAGTTCTCTGTTCTTTCATACCAAGTGCACTGCAGCATGGTATTGCGGGAGTCAGTGAATCTTCTTTAGGATTTGAAGAAGTTGGGAGAAATGGGATCCATTTCAGGTTCTGCCCTAGCAGAGCCCAGTTCTCTGGGGAGGTTCTATAGCCTCCTAATAACTGTTTCCTCTTTGTCTGCTTCCGACTTGGAGCTCTCATCATCATCTGCAACCTTGTTTACTGAGATGCCAGGGTCTCAATTTGGATTTTCTGCATGCCAAGTAAAAGGTGCATCCACAAATAACGTGTACTCCCCAGTAGCAGACTAAAGAACAGCTCTTTCCCTGCTTAGCTTTGGTCATGATAAATTACCATTTTTGTCCCGTGGGAATTATGTCTTCTGGTACAATACAGAAAACACTCCCTACCATCTGGCTCAGCAGGAATTACCCAGCTCTCTTATCCTGGCTTTCAAATTCTGCTTCCAGTCGTATTGGTACTTCAGCACCTCTCCCTTCTGGTTCCTTTTTCCTTCACAACAATATTTGCTATGAAACCGTGGCAGCTTTAATTGAAAATGTCACACTTGTTTCCAAGTGCAATTTGGTGAGATTTTGTAGCAGGTCTTGGAAAGTTTCAAACAATGAGTGGAATGAAAATAGCAGGAACTAGAAAGAAGTGAGATGGATTTGCATTTCAGACTAAGGCCTTTCATTCCCTCATAAAATCATATATTTATTGAAGTGAGTAAATTAAGACAGGGTGGCAAAGTAGCAAGGGACGATGTCTACTTAGAATATTGGTAGGTATTTGCTTATATCCATTCTCTGCATTGCTTCTCACAGTCATCACATATGATTTCCATTACCCTTGTTCTGTTCTCCTTCCTCCTCCAATTGTCTCTACTTACTTTAGCTGAGTAAGATGGTAGAAAGATGCTTCTGCCACATCTCATGCTCAAAAGAGAGAATTTTCCCTATTTTCAGATCAGTAAAGGAAGGTACTACTCAGATACCAGCAGCCAGAAGCAATAGACATTGCTGGGGTGTAACTTCTTTCTCTCTGGGTTTCCAGAGCAGGGTTTAATTGGGGACTCTGCTGGTGTGCTGAGTCATGTCTGTATCCCCCTTTTCCCATTGCTGCTGTACCCTAGCTGGATCGCTGGGTCTCCAAGGTACTGTACAGCCACTCTCACATCTTCCTCTGCCTGTTGGGCTGGGCAGGAAATGTTTGCACTTGGTGACCAAATTGGGAGTACAGATATTTATTTGGGGGTGGGGGGAGGACACTGATTGGGTGGAAAGGTCAGGTGCGCCTTTTACCATTCCACTGCCATGGCAACTCCATCCCCCTAATGACCCTTTTGCATTAGGTCATAATTTGCTGCCATGGCAACCACTACCATTGTGGCCTTGATGTCTGTACAAAGGCCTCATTCTCAGCAGCTTCATGTATGTGGAGAACTATCCATTCTCTTGCCATGGCAATCCTGACCAAATTGTCCTACAAAACATCTGTCAGAAAAAGAAAAAAAAAGTTAAAGCTTAGCTGTTCCACACTAAAATCTCAACAGCAATGCTCTTTCTTCCACTACAACATTAAGTAGATACAAATAAACATCAAAATAGTTAGATGAATTCCAGATAATTTCCCAGTTTGAGGCTGTATAGCCTCCTTAGTAACAACTAAAATTGATGGAAATTGTAGTCCAACACATCTAGCAGATATCAGATTACAGAAGATTGCCCTACAGTTATCTGGAAAAAACATGGTTCATAAATTCTCACTATATGCTTCACCCCCATTCTGGTTTGATATCGATCTCGGATATGGGAACTAAATGTTATTATCTCAAACATTTTCTCTCCCTCCCTTGGAGGCTGGGCTGCCCAGTAATTTTCCTGCCAATTCCTATTGTGCTGCTGGCTGCCCCTTGAATAATTGTTCATCTCACGCCATTAAGCTGTCACCTCATGTTGCTTAGCCACCTGGTGTTTAATTCAAGCTTACATATGGTGAGAGTTAAATGGATCATTGTGAGTCCTCGGCCTTTTATCTCCCGACCTTGCATTTCATAAAATGTTCCCACCCCAGCATGGTGCATGGCTTGGATCTGTAGCACTTGGGGCCTGCTTAATGGGAACAAGGGATGGGTGTCACCTATAAAGGGCAGTGACTTATCACCAGCATCTGTGTCAACTATAGGTTGCTTTTAATAGATGTGCAACAGAGAGAACTTCAGATGGTGTGGTATTTGGGTTATTTTTCTCCATTTCATTATAACCTGGAATAGTGGCCGATTATGTTTAAAATGTCCTTTTTGCGTGAATTTTGAAAGCCCCCCCCCCCCCCCCAAAAAAAAAAAGCTCTGCTACTTTTTACTCAGGCATTCCTCAAGACCAGCTCCACAGGATTTTTCCATCATGGCGCTCAGAAGTAGGGCAAGAATGAACGTAAAGCTTGTTCTTGCAAATTGAGATGTTGGCTTTGAATATGCCCTTCATATTTTGCCCTGAGGGGCATATTCACATTCCTACAAAATCTATAATGCAAGGGGATAAGAAGCGATGTAGTAGTTCCCTTCTAGGAAAAAAAAATTACACTTCTGAGGTGTGAGATTTCCAGGTAGATCAGATTGGGTAGAATTAGCAGATACTGTGTGTTTTTCTAGAAAGGGCAGAATGTGAGAAAGCAGGGCAGTCCATCTTGGGACTGGAGGCGAATGTTTCAGGTCTTGGGGGATGGAGTTGTGCCTACCTCGTCCACTTCACCTCCATTACTCTTCTTTCCCTTTCTTGTTAACTTGGGGCCCAGCTGGTTCGTGACAATGCAGATCTGCGTTGTGAGCTTCCTAAACTGGAGAAACGTCTTCGGGCTACGGCTGAGAGAGTTAAGGCCCTGGAGGGTGCACTGAAGGAAGCCAAGGAAGGGGCAATGAAAGACAAGCGCCGCTACCAGCAGGAGGTAGACCGCATCAAGGAAGCAGTGCGCTACAAAAACAGCATGAAGCGCAACCACTCTGCACAGATTGGTAAGCAAACAAATTCTGTAGTTTAGGGGTCCATTCCTGGTGAGCATGGAGACAGTTCTCACTGATAGCAGGTATATTGTTGATATGTGTTCTAGAAAGAAGCAAATATCATTTCTACTTGGCTGAATGTGTATGTAATGCTGTGCCATACTTTCGATTCAATTCAGCAAAGGTAGTTTGGAAGATGGGGAGTGTCACTGCTGCATCAATCTGAAATTTTGTTAAAGCAACCTATCATTTTCCACAGAAGTTTCTGCTATAGGCACACGATCCTTAAAATTTTACAAGTAGTCCTCAACTTTTACAAGTGGTCCTCATTCATTTAATGATCATTTGAAGGTACCATGACGTTGGGAAAAATGCTTTACAGTTCGTAAACCAGATGTTGTGAAGCATCACACATACAGACCCCACAATCATGTGATCATAATCTGGGTGCTTGGGAACTTGTTTGCACTTACAACTAATTGCCAAGCGCTCCATGTTCATGTGATCACAAATTGCAATCTTGCAAATTGTGGGGAATCCGTGTAGAAGCTGGCAGGGAAGATTGCAGGCTGCTACCACTTACCAGAGTTGAGATTCCTTCCACGCAGAAAGCTTTTTGAGAGCAAAAGGACTGCCAGCCAGGGGAATCTCAACTCTGCACAGAGCCGAGATTCTATTCCCCCCGCCATACCTACAACCTTCAGGCAGACCTTTGAGAGCAAAAGGCCTACCTGCCAAGGGGAGGGGAACTTCTCCAGCAGAAATGGCGCTCAGATCCCAAAAATCCCAGCTCTGTTCCTGCAGCCCAATTCAATAGTACCCTTCTATGCATGGAAGGGAGTAAAACTCTTCCAGTGGTGTGGAGAAATAGAACTCAGATCCTGAAAATCTTAGCTCCATGAATTAATGGTGTGTGCGTGCATGCGCGCACACATACACACAGTGACTGTACATCCTTTATTATAATGGATAGTCATTTATTTCAGAAAGCTTTTCTTTAGATTTATTGAATTATTTATTTTGTTGGTTTTGATCTTGAGTTTTGCTTTGTGAAGAAAAGTCATAAACATACAATTTTATAATCCTTATGAGTATCTTTCAGATTTTTCCCTTGTTCAGATTGTCCTTTACTCTTCCAAGGAAATACTGCATGGTTTATCCAACCAAATCTAACATTTGTTTCCCCTTGCAGCAAAACCAGTGCGACCAGGGCACTATCCAGCTTCATCTCCAACCAATCCTTACGGTGTCCGTAATTCTGATTGCATCAGCTACACCAATAGCCTCTTCCAGAATTATCAAAATGCCTACCTGAATTCTGGCGGCACTGTGCCTGACAGCTAGTGAGTATATTTGACTTCTATTTCTGTTAAATTGTCCAAACTATGATTGGCTTAAGCTGTGGTTGGCTTAAGCAAGCTTCCTAGATGAATCTATCAGTTTTTCAGGAGGCGATCTGAAGAACATTTTGCTCCATAAATCAAAGTTGAATATATCATCATTGCATTTGGCTTACATAAAATCTGATCTAAATAATGTCATGTCTTAGTTATTTGGTTGATTGCAAAGAGTAGGCCTAGGCCAACTACAATTTTATTTTTGGATCTGGACTCTGGAATTCTAAAATAATTTGAATGTGCAAGATCCACTATATATTATCATGTGGAGAAGAAGCCATGCCAGAAGAATGAATTTGTATTTGCTTATGTGCTGGCTGGTCTAACCTACTTTTAAAAATATAATCTAGGATATATCAAGTTGAGCTGGAGATATAAATTACTCACCAGATCATTGCAGTCTTCACAAATGCACAGGGGGAAAAAATAACTGGCATTAAAAACAAAACTTTTTTTTAAAAAAAAGACTGCTATGTTTGGCTGTCATTCAAAGGTACAAGATTTAACTTGGAGAATTGGGAACAAGTTCATCCACATTGAGGATTTAATGGGATGACTATTTCCCAAACTTGCCCTCTTCAGATTAAATACTCTCCCCTGAAATTTAGTACATTTAGTAATTTGAATACAAGATCTTAATAGTCATCTATTTCCTACACATTCTTACTTGAAAAGGCTTTTTAAAATAATTTTGACACACAAATCTTCTCTTCCCAGCTTTTAACGTCATATTTGGCTTCAGGGTTCTCTGTTCTATTAAAGCACACTGATCCCTAGAAGTTCCCCTCAGCTGTACGCTTCAGCACTGAGAAAAGTAGAATAGAACTGGGACAGCTAGGCACCTATAGTCCCTTTAGCATACAGAACCTATTAATATCCATTCACTGCTTATATATCCCTTTTCTTTTTCCATTCATGCAGCTTTACAAATGCACCTTCCAGCAGTGGAAGCACCTCCTCCATTGCCCCTCTGACCTCCTATCAGAAGCTCAATATGGATAATGGTAGGATATTGGGAAGAAAAATAAGTGCATCCTTAAGGAGAAGGGAGGGTGCCTCTTGCTTTTCTGTTTGTCTAGACTGGGTCTATTAGTAGCTTGAGATCATTTGGCCCCATTTAAAGGACCCACTTGGTGAGGAGGTAGTGTCTTTATAATGAAAGTCTGTTCTCACGTCCCACTATTTCTTGATTTACAGACAGGGATGTGGTGCATGGGTTTTGTCTCACAAAACAAACAAATGGGACAGGAAAGCTGGAAAGCAAAGAAAATAAATTGAGAGATGGTTAGCTTGGTAGAAAATACTTCAGAATAAGTCTCCTTTCTGATTATCTTGTGCATGAGGTGCTGGTAGGTTTATGTTTTAAGTTTCAGTGAGGCAGCACTTTCCAGGCAAAACTAAATACACACATGAAGGGCACTGTTTGCTCCTTCAACATGTGTCCTTCTCTGAATTGTAATGCTGTTTTTTCTTTCCCTATTCTTCCACTGGATGGGTGCACAGGAAATGCCACAGACATCAATGATAACAGGTGAGAAGCTGTATGGAGGACGACTGCCTAGACATTGGTTCAAATCAGTTTTCTTATTTCTTCAAAGTGGTTAGTTCCAGGGATAAATCATTTATTTATTTTTTGTATACAAAAGTATGGGGAAAGCACTTAGCAGGGAGGAAAAGTTTGAGATACCATGTGTTCTCTTTTCCTCTGCTGTAGAAGTGACCTGCCTTGTGGTGTTGAAGCTGATGAGCAAGCCAAGCTCTTTCCCTTTCATCAGGAGACTGCAGCCAGCTAATAGCTAGTATCACCACCTATCAGAGCATCTAAACTCACCATCAGGTACAGTCCATCATATGCTCTCTATCTCACCAATTTTTTTTTTTTTTGCATCTCATAATATTTCCTTTTCTCAGGACTTTATCAGATCTGCCCTTCAGCTTCTTCCAACTGGGTAAATATTTTTCTCACAAGATTTGCTAAGGCACCTTTTAATTAAAACAGAATAAACTCTGTCCTGCACAAGGGGTATAGGGTAGGTCCTTTTTTCCCCCTTGATCCTTCACTACATAAATCCTGTTTGTGAGCTTCCAGGAGTAAGTATTCTGGCTGGCTGTCACCAAATCCATGGACTTAATGATTCAACACCAATTTTATCTCTGTAAGAACTATTGGTGAATTGCAGAACTAAATGCAGAAAGCTTCCTCCTTAATATTTAGCTGGAGAGAAGCTTGTATATTAAGATCATTTCTATTGACTTTTCCCTCTTCCCTCTTTTCCTCATCTTGTAGTTTCTAAATGGGATGGAAGCCTCACACCTGCATGCTGCAGCCGGCTTTCCTTGACTTCTGCTACAATTGGCCCTGTCCTTGTGTCCTGCTCTCTCCGTGTCCTGTATATTTATCAGCTGCTGCTTCACTCTCACTGTTTCTCTGTCTTACTTACTTAAGTAGAGAATAATGTATTCCCTTATCTCTTTGGCTCCCTGCTCCTTACTCCAGGAGGACTTGTGCCTCTCCTTTCCTGCCTCAGTTGCCTTAAGGGATGGGCTGCCAGGGAAGAACCTAGATGTAGAAGCACCCCTAATGTGCAAACAATTCTTGCCGAAGAGAAAGGGCATAAGGTATCCCCCACATGTCGTAATGACCCTTGACCTGCAGTAGAACACCACCCACCCCAATATTTTTAGGTCTTACTGTAAGAATAGAAGTTGAATACCTCCAAGTAGGTAGGCTAGAATTGTTATCGTGTATGTATTAGCTGACTTTCAGATAAGGCCTGGAGCTTTAACATCTAGTTCTTATCCTTTGGGGTAATCCCCAAAGAATATTAAATATTGGCAGCTAGCTTCACCTTTAGGAGTTTCCCATGATGCTTGAGCCTCAGCCCTTATGGACTTAAATTTCCCATTTTTCGTAGGTCGCTATGGCACTTCAGAAATGGCCTTGGAAAGTCTTCTACAGAAAGGAGATCCTGCTAGTCATTTCCTTCAGTTGATACAATGTTAGGAATGCTGCCTATGCTGAGCAGTTATTGTTTCCTCAATGGGAACAGAAGGTTCCAATGGGTGAGGACTTTATCCGTGGGGACCATAACTCCTCTACGAGCCAGCAACATGGCCTCAGGAATATAAGTGGCCCCATTTCATTCTGTAAAGGAGAAACTAGATAGTAGTTTTGCTTTTGCAGAGGCAGGGTTACAGTTTGCAGAACAGACCTGTTGGATTTGATGGGTAAATTCTCTAGCAAGTCCTAACCAGCCATAACCACTGCATATCTGGGGCACAGGCCGGGGCCTAATGATTCTGTAAAGTGAAACAAAAAAATTAGGCTGCTATCAACATATTTTCAGTTGTTCCCTTTTATCTCTTGATAGCTGGCTTAGGGGCCTTTCATTTGTGCTCCCATGTGTATATTTTGAGGGAACAGTGAGTCCACTGCACATCTTTAACTTAATGTCACCACTTCTGAGTCAATAGGGCAAACAGGGTTGGGAGACAGGGAAAGTGGCTTTTACAAAGGATTGCAAGCCTCTTTCCTGTCAAACACTTAAAACAGCAATAACCCTGTTTAACTGTCTTCTTGATGGTTGTTGATATCCTGTCATTTTATCCCTGTCTGCTCAGATCACATCAAATGTTGCATGTCAAGCTATTCAAAACTTTATTTAAAAAAAATAAATGAAGAGTTAAAAAAACATGTTTGTGTGCTCTGTTACTGTGTTTATAATAAAAATTCCTTTAGGTGAAAAATCCTCGTGTGACTACATGGACATATCCATGCCATTTCTTGGCAATTATATAAAAGAGCTTTGTAATATGTGATTTTTTTAAAAAAAATTCCAGTCTAGTCTATGGAATTTCCTGATGATTTCCCTCCAAGTCTAACCTGGTCGGAATGTGCTTAGCTTTCAAGTCATCAGCTATCCATTAAGACTGGAAAAAAATGGGGGAGGGGGGGAGTATCTGCAGTAGATCCTTATGAAACATTTAAACTAAAAGTTCACATAATAAGGTAGCTGCAGTGAATATCAGGGGGAAATAAACCCCAGAAAAGACCAGTAAGTGAATTACTAAAATATTACGAGTTAATTCTCAGAATGGTTTATCACCATAATAATGCTTTCAAACTGTTCATTTCTGCTCACCTGCCCAAAATATGACATTATACAGCTGGTATAATATATAATAAAAGTACAAAGTGGGGCAATCAAAATCATTAAGGCTTTCCATTAATGGATGGTTATGTAATTACATATATGTAATAAGTAAAAAATATGTATAATACATATATAGGATTACATAATACATAAAATATAGGATATATTTTAGATATATCCTATTTATAACAGCTCATAGGCTCACTTCTACATGGGCTCACTTCTCATTTTATATCCATAAAAAATAATGCTGTGAAATAGATTGATCTATAACAAGGTGACTGGCCCAAAATCACTCAGTAGTCAAATGAACTCTTTGGTCAAATAAGGACTTAAATACCTGTTGTCTCAGTACTAGTCTAACATCTTACCTATAATGGTACATTGCCTTCCATCCATGAATAAGAAGGGATACAAGACATATATTAAAAAATTGATAGGACAATGTGTTTTTCTCTCTCATAATATTAATATAGCATTATAATATTACATAATACTACTACTCAGAGTCATTAAATTAAGTTGAATAGTGAGAGATTTGAGGCAGATAAAAGGAAATATCTCTGATCTTTAAGTCAGGCCGTTTTAAAAGAAGTCTAATGGAGGAATAAGGTTATTCAATGAGGGGTCCTTGGTGCTCTCTGAGCTTGGTTGTTTTCTTATAGATTTTTCACTACCCAAATTAGGTAACATCAAAGATTGTTAATCATAATGAAAGTAACATACCAGTTGTTAATGGGCATAGGCAGAAAGATGTTGCTACTGTATGTTCCTGTCCTGCTTGACTTCTCATTAAGTATCTGATTTTCCTATATAGGAACAGAAAGCTGGGTTAGATCATTGGACAGATTTCACACAACTATTCTTATGTTCTTGTAACTGAAGGACAAAACTTTAGATATTCGGGCTCGGAATAATGGTACCATGATAATGGCATGGTAAACATCAGTATTAATAATCCTGTGGCATCCAGAGTTTGAAAAACATTCTGTTGATTGTAGGTTGTTTACATACTTAAGTAATAAATAGCTGGAGGAATGTACATTTCCAACATCTTATTACAACAACTTTCAACCCAGTCCCTCCAGATATATTGAAACAATTCCTGGATTTCTATAACTAGGATCCTTGTTGGTTATGCTGGCGATGAAATCTGGAAAGTGCAGATCTGAATATCATATAGAAAGACTATCACAGAAACATATGGTGTTTATAAATACTATAAGCTATTACAGAAAATCCAAGTAATCCCAAAATCTGATTTAAAGTGACCCCTGGCTCAAGAGCCATGGCCATATTTATCTCAGACAGAAATTTTATCTGGGCTTTTGCTTAAAAGTATAAGGTAAAAATATTTGCCAGCAATTTAATACCTAGGAAAATAGTTTTAGAAGGTAAGGTCATACTTCGTTTTTTTCTTTCTCCCTTTAGGTGCAATTATATGCTTCATAACTAAGAAAGTTGTGCTGGAAGGCAATTCCAGTATCAAATGCAAAGTGTGCAACAAAATGCACTCTTGTATTTTATAATTATCCTGGACCACTGTTTATTTAATGATATGTACTATCCAACCAAAAGATTTGCTGATATACCTTTTGAGGGGTTATGTACCGGTACTTGTATAAATCTTACTATCAACTAAAATGTAGAATATCAGCAGCAATTGTTTTCTGAATTAGAGCTGGGCCATTTCATTCAGGAAAATCTGATCTTCCAACCATCAGAATAGATTCAGAGAGGGTGGGGAGAGAGGGAGAAAGGGAGAGAGAGGGAGAAAGGGAGAAAGAGGGAGAGAGAGAGAGAGGGAGAGAGAGAGAGGGGAGGGAGGGAGAGAGAGAGAGAGAGAGAGAGAGAGAGAGAGAGAGAGAGAGAGAGAGAGAGAGACTTCTAGCTTTTCTGAGAATGAACAATAGTAGCATTCATTGAACTCACACAGGTTTTATGGGAACCCAGAGTATAATTTGTAAACTATTGTTTAAGGCAGCAATAAATGGTGTAAAGGTTAAAGGTCTAAACCTTACTGAATCCTGTTGTAATCACAATTGCTAAAAAAAATGCTGTGCTTTCTTGCCATATTGAAGTAGATTTATATTCTATCTTTCTAGCCAACGTAAGGATGGAAAGCTGCCAATGACATAAAAGGGTACAAAAATAAACATTCAAAAATATAAATGAAAAAATTCATATGTTAAAGTCCAAATGTAGTACCTGGAGAATTTCTGGGAGCATGGACATCTGCTGGTGGGTAAATGATAAAAATGTGCATTATGACTTCATCCAATATGTACTGGTGTCATGACAACCCCTCCCCCACAGATTTATTTATTTGTTTATTTATCATATTTCTATGCCGCCCATTCTCTGAGGACTCTGGGCGGCTTACACCAAAGACAGTATACTAAATAGCATATTGCCCCCAACAATCTGGGTCCTCATTTTACCCACCTCGGAAGGATGGAAGGCTGAGTCAACCTTGAGCCGGTGAGATTTGATCTGCTGATCTGCTGAACTAGCAGTCAGCTGAAGTAGTTGCAGTACTGCACTCTAACCACTGCGCCACCTTTTTTTTTTTTGCTTTAATTTATATGCCGCCCTTCTCCGGAGACTCAGGGCGGCTTACAATGCGTTAAGCAATAGCCTTCATACTTTTTTTATATTTATACAAAGTCAGCTTATTGCCCCCACAATCTGGGTCCTCATTTTACCTACCTTTGAAAGGATGGAAGACTGAGTCAACCTTGAGCCTGGTGGGATTTGAACTTGCAGTAATTGCAAGCAGCAGATGTTAATAACAGTGCATTAGTCCACTGTGCTACCAAGGCTCTTGTGTCATAACTTCAGAACAGAGTCACCATCAGTTTAGCCCAGTGGTGAAATCCAAATTTTTTTACTACCTGTTCTGTGGGCGTGGCTTTGTGGGCATGGTGTGGCTTGGTGGTTGTGGCAGGGGAAGGATACTGCAAAATCCCCATTCCCTCCCAGTCCTGGGGGAAGGGTATTGCAAAATCTCCATTCTCACCCCACTCTGGGGCCAGCCAGTCATGGTATTTGCCGGTTCTCTGAACTGCTCAAAATTTCCACTACCATTTCTCCAGAACCTGTTGGATTTCACCTCATAATATCAGAAACCAATTATTGTGCCCAGAATCAACACTGAAGCTTCTCTCCTGTATGCCAGATAGACAAGCCTCTGAAAACTACAGTGGGGAAAGTCAATGAAATATTTAGAACACTCTATAATCCTGCAATATTATGACCTACAAATTGATCAGAGCTTCAATTAAACCCCGTTACTAGACAAAAGATGTTGGTTAAACAAACAACACAGAAGAGTATACTGTCATGTTTTTATCACACATATTGAGCCAACATTTACTGTCTTTGAAAAAAACTGGATTTAGTAAGTGTTGGTGCCTCTAGCCCTACCTTCCTCTTGCAGCTGAACAAGAAAGATGGGAATAATTGAAAATGTCCCTATAAACTGCAAATTATCAAAAAATACAATTTATATTTGAAAGCTTCCAAGAGTTCAAGAAAATCAAAAGGCTTGATAAAGACGAAGAAAAGAATTTTTACTGAAGAGAATACAGCATGAGAAGACAGATGTTTGAACTTTCTTTGAAGTGCTTAAAGATAGTTTGCAGAAAGAAGAATACAAGATTTGACCAAGGTTAAAGTAATGAGTTGTTATGGGAGGGGGGGGGTATTTAATGGTTTCTTGTTTAGAAGTGGAGGATAATACTGTAGTTATTTCTGATCTTTTTTTTTTGAGTGGGACTGAATGTTTATTATTTGAAGAAAGGAAAGGAAGGATTCAGATTGGATGTAATAAATACAATTTGTAATACTTTATTTTTGATAACCCTTACTGGACTTTTAATAGGGGGAGTTTTAGATATGTAAATCACCTGTGTTTACAGAAACATGGATGAGATATGGAATGAAAAAATGTTTGGTTTCATTTTAAGAGATAGTGATAAGTTCTTAATGTTGACTATACTCTAATGCTAAGGATGAAGTTGTAGGTTTCTGTTTCTGTTTCTTCTTTTTCTTCACTTTTTAATTTTTAAATCTTTAATATTTCTTTATTCTGTAGTTCTGTAAAATTTAACTTGTATAATATAATCTTTAATAAAATTATTGGGGGGAGGGGGAGAGAACAAGCAGGGCTGCTTTCTAACCCAGTGTTTACTTTTTTTAAAACTTGTTTCTCTCAGGACTCCTTTCCACTTCTAAAACCTGAGGACCTCCCCTCCTAAAAAAGCTTTTTGTTGTATGGGGTTTGCTTGTATGGGTCTATACTTATGGTATTTAAAAAGTCAACTGAAATGGCTTCAGATAATTAGTGAGGCAGATGGATTTCAATCATCTTTCCCAGATAGGTTTTGAGTCTGGCCTATTATGCCTTAGGTTTTAATAGATGCTACGGCTGGAACATTCTGTAACAGATATACAGCAAAACTTAAAGAGATGACTTAAAGAGTTTCAACTTCTATTCTCAAAATGACACTATAGAGTATTGCACACCAGAACAACTAGACACAAGAACAGTTTTTTCCCCAATGCCATTACTCTGCTAAACAAATAATTCCCTCAACACCGTCAAACTATTTACTAAGTCTGCACTATTAATCTTCTCATCGTTCCCACCAGCCGTCTCCTTCCACTTATGACTGTATGACTGTAATTTTGTTGCTTATTTGTACCCTATGACTATCATTAAGTGTTGTACCTTATGATTCTTAATGAACGTATCTTTTATGTACACTGAGTGTATGCACCAAGACAAATTCCTTGTGCGTCCAATCACACTTGGCCCATAAAAAATTCTATTCTATTCTATCTATGACCATTTAGTTCTGCCTACTGTGTCATTTTGAGCTGCCAGATGAACAAATTTAGAACTCAAACTTTGTAAGGTTAGTAGTCCAGTTATATGTCTGTATATTTACTGAAGTATAATTATTCTAATTATGGATAGGCCAGTTTGGTGTAATGGTTAAGGCATCAGGGTAAAAATTGGAAGACCGTCGAGTTCCAGTCTCACCTGAGGCACACAGCCACTTTGGGCCAATCCCTCTCTCTCAGCTCTAAACAGGCAAACCACACCCAAAAACACCTGCCAAGAAAACAGCAGGGACTAGTCAAGTCAACTGTCTCGAAGGCCACGTTTGTGTATATTCTATTACTTAGAATTTATGGCATTGTGGCTCAGTCTCCCCCAGAAAACATTTCCTTAAGGGAGGGCTCCATGAAGTAACACTCCTGCCTCGTGTAACGACCACCACCTCCTCTGTTCGGCTGCATTTTTAAACGCTGCCCTCGAACCTTTTTTATTTTTCCCTCCTTTCCAACCCTTCCTCTAGGTCGGGGGTGGGTGGGGAAATCTATGGCCCTTTTATGACCTTGTGGACTTCAACTCCCAGAATTCCTGAGCCAGGAATTCCATGCTGGCTCAGGAATTCTGGGAGTTGAAGTCCACAAGTCACAAAAGGGCTATAGATTTCTCCACCTCCGCTCTAAGATAGTTTCATTCACCGTGTACCTGCGAGCGCCGTGTTAGCTCCCTACCTTCCCATAGTGTTATAAAGTACACACACACAAAGCGCGCAATCCAATACAGGGAGCGTTTACGCAACACCGAGCCTCACACACTAGGCAACCACCGTTTACTAGCAACGCCTTCCGCTATACTAAGGCCTAACGCTCGCCGCCACCACAGACGGACGTCCAAGGGAGCTATTTCCATCGCTCCTTTTGTGACGTAGCTTCCCCGCCGCCTCCCTTCGTGGTCACGTGCGGCGGGAATCAGCTGAGCGTTTACTTCCGTTGCCGGCGTTCTGGGCTGCCGTTGAGTCCGAGCGGCCGGCGCGTGGGTAGGCAAGGCAGGCAGGCAAGCAGGCGGCGGGTGGTGGTGGTGGGGGGGGGGCGGCCAGCCACTCGGCGCGGGATTCGCAGCAGCGAGGATGGCCGCCTCGGTGGGTCCGGGGACGCGCACGAAGACCAAGAAGAAGCACTTCGTCCCGCAGCGGGTGAAAGTGCTTCGCTCGGCCGACCCGCTTCTGGGCGTGCTGGCTTGGGGGATCAACCATCAGGTAAATCGGCTTTGCTCGATGATTGTTGGGCTGGGCGGGGGTGGGGTGGGGTGGAGAATATAGGGCAGCCCACCTCTTTTGCTGGGCCGCCTCCCTCCACAGCATCCCGTGGCTGGATAGAAGGAAGGCCGGTGTCCAACCCCCCCTCCCCACGTGTCGAGCCTCTCCCTGGCGCTTCTTCAACCGGCCGGCTTTCTCTTTCCGGTGGCGGGATCTGTACCCATCGGGACGCGTTGTTGTGTGTGTGTGTGTGTGTGTGTGTTGTCATCCTCCCGTCCCCTAATTCTTTCAATCCCTAATGTACAGTGGTGAAATTCAGATTTTTTAACTACCGGTTCTGTGGGCGTGGCTTGGTGGGTGTGGCAGGGGAAGGATACTGCAAAATCTCCATTCCCTCCCCACACCAGGACAAAGATACTGTAAAATCCCCATTCCCTCCCCACTCCAGGAGGAAGGATATTGCAAAATCTCCATTCCCACCCCACTCGGGGTGGGGGGAGCCAGAGGTGGTATTTGCCGGTTCTCTGAACTCCTTAAAATTTCTGCTACCGGTTCTCCAGAACCTGCTGGATTTCATACCTGCTAATGTATTCGGGGCAATGGTTGGTTTCGGAAAGCTTTAGAAAGAGCGGATTAGAGGGGGGGGATGAAGGCAAACAGATGTGTCCCGGGATAGTGATGCGAGGTTGAATTTGGGGACCAGATTTTTTTTTTTTTGGACTAGATTTCAATCAAGATAGAGAGGGAGAGAGGCCATCAGGAAACTCCAGATTAGACTGAGGGGGGTCTAAAAATATCCCAGAAGAAGGCACAAAACTGCTTCAGTAAAATAGGATGCCATGGAGTCATCGTGTGTTAAGTGTGACTTGTAATTTTGTGTACTGTCTTTTCTCCTTTTTGTCTATGGAGATGCTGGAGTCATCCAAAGGTGAAAAAGCACCTTTGGGATTTCTTATTTTTCTTTCTTCTGCTTCTGCTCCCTGCACCTGGTGTTAGTTCTTGTTACTATGATGGGTATCTTTGAATAGCTTTCTCTACTGTGAAGTCCTCTCTTACTGTATTGTTTTTATGACACGTCTAAAAAATACATGGGGTTGTTGTTATCCCTGTTGGCATCTCCTTGGGGAAGGCTGCAGTAGGGTTATGTTCTGTCTTATTCTGTCTTGTGCTCATCAACATACTTGTATAATTTTCTCTGTTCTTGCGACAAACTTTTATATGCATGGTGGGAAAAGTATAACTATTTGTATAATAAAATTGTTTGAAAAATGTAATAGATTTTGCACAGATGTTTTAACTTACTTTGGTTCAGAATCTAGTGAGAAAAAAAATTGTCTACCTGTTAGTAAATTGACTAATGCCATAGTGCTTAATCATAGTCCTGACTCATATGGGAGGAGATTGTTCCTATTTATTGAAAGGAAGGAGACATTGAATAGTTCTGAGTATGGGCTCTTATCATTTCTTCATACATGTCTGGATTCATATGATATGTTAACCCCTAGACTTGGATGAACAAAATACAATTGTATGTTCATATAAATATGCTCTGAGCAAACAAAAATTACTGGCTAATGTGATGTTCTGGTTCGCCCAGTACATTTAGATGGTGCTGCGGAATTCAGAATTGCTGTGCCAGTTTCTCATTACCTCTTCCATCTCTTTGACAGAATCTGACACCTGGGAATTTCCCCATGAGACCATTGCCCCAGATTTTTTAGAAGATGTTAATAGTAATATTTATGGATTTTATCAATGTTTTAACATATTCTAGAATACCTAGAGTTGTTTGAGTAGGCAGCAGAAAATGTTAACACTGAAATACCAAGGTTGCATAAATAACCTTACACTTTTTGAAGTCTGGCCTCATTCAAACACTGAAAAAAGGCAGATTTTCATGTGATGGGTTGGAAATGGGAAGGGAACTTGTGACATATATTTCTGCCTACCAATGGTTGCACTTTTTGTTTGTGCAGGCCTCAGAGAGGCAAAGCTGTATTCCATTGTCTGCCCTTTCTAAGCTTCATTAATCCCTTCCCCTCTGATTCCAGCAGTTTTATGACCCCAAGCATACGAGCTTCATGATGCAACACTAGCATAATTCAGATTCCAGAATTAAGGAGGTAGCTGGTACGTGAGCCTTACTGCATGCTTTTCTGGGTTGCAAGCTGTTTTTGGTGCTGTAGGCTAATTCTCTTGATGGGCAAAAAGCCATTTGCTTCCTTCCATTTAGCTCTTTGGTGCTTTCAGAGTTTGACTGCTGCATTTGAGTTTTACCTAAAAATATGCATGGTTTCTTTTATTGCCAGAGAAGCTGGATAAAATGCATTTGCAAAAAATCTGATTTTGTCTTGGCTTTTTTCCCTAAACTGGCTGAAAATATTCTGGTACATATGATGTGTACACACCGTAGTATGTATGTTAGCTAATATGATGTTTCTAGATCAGCATAAATAACTTTTTAATCCTGTGTGTTCTGTTTTCCTCTATTCACAATGGCGGCTGTTTTTCCTTAGATCAGGGCTTCAAACTCCCGGCCTGCAGGCCAGATATGTCATGCGCTGGCCACGCCCACGCACGGTTTAGCGAAGGGGGAAAAAAGTCCCGATATGTCACGTGATACTGACATGATGATATAAATTTGACACCCCTGCCTTAGATGGTTTCCATTTGGGATTGGCTTCTTTAACAGAAGTAATGCTGGTTCATTTAGATAACAAAACTGAACCTTGTTTCGTATCGAGAACACTATAAAGAGTGTATGTTTTAAAATGCAGAGTGGTACAGAATCCTTATCCATTCTCTGACTCATAGCAGTTATACAAAGGAGGTGTTAATTTTTCCCATTAAGGAAGGGAAACTAGGACAGACTTTATCCTCATATCACCTGAGTTTGCCAGCTGTGTCCAAGTACTACTTTTTTACTTCATGTCTGCTCTTATGTAGCAAGCTATACTTTGCAGCAGGTGAGTTCAAAGTTCTAAGAAGGGAGAGGTTCTTGCAGCATGCAAAGCTGAAAATATTTCCCCTAATTAAGAAAGCTGTGATGGGAAATATATGGATGCTTTGGTCCACAAAAGGTTCTACTCTCTGCTTTCTGCCTTAGCTGTCTCACTTAGGAAAGATTCTTGAATGTCATATGGTGGAAACTGACCAACATGTCCAGATTACATATGAGTTATTTGCAAGCAGTTTTAATCTAGATGACTCTAGTGTATGGCACTTTTTAGGGATTTTTTTTTTACAAGAACAGAATAGCAGCAGGTATGTCATAACCATCTAAGAAATGCAACTTGAAAATGTGAAATTGTCTTAAAACCATGAAATCTGTTGAGAGTAATACCAAAGTTTCTGGATATTAGCCTAATGATAAACTAGCTGTAGCTCATCAAATAACATTTCATTACAGATACCAATCAAGTCTGTTAGAATAACCGGGCAAGTACCAAGATTAGGTAGCATTAAACAGATTAAAGTTCGCTTGAAGTAGAAGCCAAGAGCTGACAGGTAAGAGATTCCTGGCTCTTATTAGCTTTGAACATCAGCTTTGCCAAACAGTTTATTCCTTCAGAAATGTCTCATTCCCATAGATCAGGTATCTATGAGTCTATAGTTCTTTGCCCTTCTAGACCTCTGGTAGAACTAGAAATAGGCCATATTAGCTTCTAATTACATACAGTCCTTGACTTACAACCATATGTTTAGTGACCATTCAAAGTTACAATGGCATTGAAAAAAGTGATTTATCATTGTTCCTCTCATGAACAACCTTTGTAGTCCTCGACTTACAACAGTTTAGTTAGTGACCGTTCAAAGTTACAATGCCACTGAAAAAGTGATTTATGACCATTTCCCCCACTTTTGACCTTTGCTATCCTAACACTCCTGTTTATTTTATTTGTGGAATGGGAAGTAACCTGTGTATGTATAAGCCCTCACAGAATCCCCACATAGCACTGCTCTAATTTGAGGTACAAAATGCTAGTAAAGATGGAATAGAAATAAAGTAAAAGCAATGCTCAGTGAGGGAATGTTCTGTCTTGTCCTTGGGAAAGATATTGGCTAAAGATGCAAAATAGCTATGGGAAGCCTCCAAAAGATTATTTTGCAGTTTTAAAAATGACCCAGTCCCTTATATTTTTAAAGTCCCAAATTATCATGTCTTACTGTAATGACAGCAACATCTTACCAGACATGCTTGGTCTAGTCTATAGAAATTGTTGGTATTATTATTTTGAGATGTACAATTTTTTGGTGAGCCAATTTAGTCTAGTGGTTGAGGCACCAGGCTAGAAACCGGGAGACCAGGAGTTCAAGTCCAGCCTTAGCCATGAAAATGAGCTTGGTGATCTTGGGCCAGTCACTCTCTCAGCCCAACTCATCTCAGAGGGTGGTGGTTGTTGTGGGGAAAATATGAGGAAGAATATGTTTGCCACCTTGAGTTGTTTCTAAAAATAATAAAGATGGGATATAAATTAAGTAAGTGGATAAAACATAACAGCAAATAAGTTTTCTGCTTGGTTTGAGGTGATAGTTTTACCTCACAGTCAGAGAACTAAGTTATAGACTAAGAGTTGCTTGCTGGTAACTGTCCTATGACAAAAAGCTTCATATGGAGTACCAGTGAACTAAATTAAAATACTTCTTCACTCAAATTTACCAGAGTTTCTCATTAATCATTTTATCTCATGCATGTTACATTTTGCAGATCTTTATCCAAAAGGAATTTCTGCAGATGCTCCATCCCTGCAACATAGACATCAATATTGATCTTTCCAAAACATTTGCAAAGTGTAAAAATTGCTATTCCCAGTTGGTTAACTAACACGAACTGAAGTTTTCTGTTGTCAGAGGACAGCTGGAAGGCAGCTGGTTTATTTGAAGTCAAATGGGGACATCTCTTTATACCCCTAGTTTTGGAAGACTGAAGTACAAAAGACCACAAAATTTTTACTACAGTAAATGTATAGTACAAGAACATCAGGTAGCATCCACCTATATGCTGCTGTGATGTCTTTGGAGGCAGAGGGTTAGTAATTTAATACATAATAATGTCCTGTTTGCAAAACA
Source organism: Arizona elegans (assembly GCA_022577455.1). Taxonomy (NCBI): domain Eukaryota; kingdom Metazoa; phylum Chordata; class Lepidosauria; order Squamata; family Colubridae; genus Arizona; species Arizona elegans. The sequence goes on from JAKOOJ010000003.1 coordinate 19,256,383, forward strand.
TTGCACAGTAAGTAGTTTGATTAAAAATAATACATAACACAGTCATAGGTGGATCTGATGCAGATATTAAGCTTGAATTAGTTGCTTCTAATTTGTTTTTGAATGTTCAATTCCTGCTACGATTTTGAACTATAAAGTCATAAGTAACTCATCTTCTGTGGCCATAACAGGATCTCACATAAGTACAATTCAGGTGTTATTTAATATTTCTGAGTTTGTCTTTTTTGTGATGGCAATATTATCTTTTATAAGTGCACACTATTTTGAAAGCTTTTCATCAGTGGAGAGGTTACTAATGAATGTTTACATTATAACTGTGCTTAAAGGCAGAATAACATCATCTTGTAGTTCTGCAGGGCCAGAGAGAAAATCCTCAAAATGTATATCATTGTTTGGAGTTCAACTTCCTAAACAACTTTTTTAAGCTATCCTTCTAGCCCCTATGATTGTTCAAAGATATCCTTCAGCCTGTCAGAATATTCCATTGTGTTGTATTTTGCTGCTTAAATGTATGCTGAATAAAAGAATAATATTGTTTTTGCACTTTGGATTGTCTTTACACAAAACTTTTGTTTTAATGGCAGACCCTTCAATTAGGCAGAGTAACAGATCAAGACAATATAAAACTTTCTAAAATATATGTCAACTGAGAGTAAGATGCAAAATTTGGGGTACTAGACTATATGAGAAAAATGTGTGTGTGTGTATACATACATACATACATACACATACATATACATACATACATGCATACATACATAACACAGTACACACACACACACACACACACCTAAACCTATATACATATATCTTTACCAACTACAGCCCAATATATATCAGGGGATCTACTTGTACATTTTATGAGAGAAATGTGATTCTAAGCAGGTTTCACTCCCCCCTCCTTAAACAGAAATGCTGGATAATTCAATATGAGCTCACCATAGCTGTTATAATACCATTGTAAGGCTGGTTTAAACTGGCTCTGACTCTGCTGCTTGAATGGCTGCCCAAAAGCAATAGAAATGGAACATATGAAGCGGAGCCTCATAGCTATAATTCTCTGTGGCCCATTCTTCTCTGATTCATATTTTTCCTACTAGAAATTGTAGAGGAAGGTGGCCAAGCATGTTTTGTGCCTCTCAATGTGGTCATGCTGATTTGAGGTTTATATGCCCATCTCTGATAGCAATTACACTTTTGGTCCATTTTCCATATTTTCCTGGCATTACCTCTAAGTGCAATACATTTTCTCTGCCATAGAAAAATTCCTCATTGGTCCTGGTCCTTTTTTCACACAGTCATGTTTCAATAGGGATTAACACATGGCTGTTACATAAATTTTAAAACTTGTGTCTGATAAAAATGATGTGACAGGCTGCTTTCAGCTGCAGGTCAAAAGATCATTGATGATCTTGATCACAGGCTGCTTCAGATGCCTATTTGAAGTTGTCCAAGTCCAGAATGAAAATAATCAAGCCTTGGAGGTTCTGCAGTCTCTTAGCAGGCAGAAATACTGAGGAAAAACTCAGGGACTTTTCTCTCAAGCCCTTGACCAAATTACAGCTAGCAGAATTGTCTCAGTGAAACTGAATCTGAAAGTGAGGTGTTGGGTGTGACCTTGTCTGGTTTTACCTTCATTTTCTCATGTTAGATCAATGAACTCAATCAAGTTCCCCAGCCAGTGATGCTGCTCCCTGATGACTTCAAAGCCAGTTCTAAAGTAAAGGTGAACAATCATCTCTTCAACAGGTGAGGAAAGTGCTGGAGATATAGAGATACATGGTCTTCCTAATCCAAATTTTACCCGAATGCAGGTCCACTGCAGTTTTTCAGGCAAATCATTCCAGTTCTTTAATATGAGGTCTAGTAATTAGAACATGGGAAATAAGCTTAGCATTGTGAGTTTTGCACAGTATATGCACATGCTTCCTACATGGACTGTTCTAAGTGCAGCCTAATATTGTCCATCTACTGTATATCACCCTGATGGGAAGGATTAATAGCCCCAATTACTCCCAAATAATATAGCTTTGGGTACAAACATCTCTCAAAAATAGTTTTGCCGGTTGAGATGAAAGATTCTCCTAATGCAGCCATTTTTCTCTAGTGCTGACCAGTGCTGTGCTAGTTGAAGAGCCTGGAAGTTGTAAATTGACACAGTTGTCAGATATGATATACTCTTCTAATTGATCTGAGTATGTATATCTCTCTATCCTTTATAAAGAGATTGCATTATTATTAAACAACTTTATATAGCTACCCAACTCATAGGTGACTTCAGGTGGATTACAATTGATTAAAATTGATTAAGCCTTAAAAATCTATTTATATAGATTACCTTATTTACCATAACTAAATAGATAAACCACCTACAGTCTAGCAAAAAGCCTCGCTCAGATAACTCTTGGGTCTAATCTTAAGGCTTTTCTTTTTCCCAGCCAGATTATGATATTAGCTTCTCTACAGTGATTATGATCCTTCTTCACTGAAATCGCTATCTGCTCATTTCCATTCCTCTGTGCTGTAAAAGAACTTCTTTATTTTTCCTCAAACCTCTACTGCCCTTTAATATAGTTTTACTTGTGACTAGACTGAAAAGGGATTTGCTGAGAGAAAAGGGAATTGAAATGACTGAATTCCAGGAAATGTTAATAGTTCATAGTCCGTTATTTTCTCCTCTTTAAGGGCCAGTTTCTGTTTAAAAAACAACAAAATAAAATATTTTGCTTCTTGGGATTATAAAATAGTGTTTGAATATTGTACTTTATTTATTTATATCCCTCCTTCATTAGTTTTTTAACTCAAGGTGGCGAACATACCTCCTCCTCCTATTTTCTCTATAACAATCCTCTGAGGCAGTATTGGCAAACTCCGGAAACCGGAAGAGTGTCAATGAAGTACCCCCCCCCCCTCAAGTCTGCCACTGAGAACAAGCCAGCACAGTACCCCCACCCCCTCCTGCCACTTCTGCCAAGGGAGCACGTCTGCTACCGCTTCCCAGCCAGCGCGCCTCTTACTTTGGCGTTCCTCCCACGCAGACTCAGCTCCTGCGCAGCCCCACAGCCCCAGAAGAGCATCACATCAGCAGCAACTGCAGGGTGAGGGGCAGAAAGCCACTGTAGCCACTCTCCTGCCAGCAAGCCGGGCACTTGGCGGTGTCTCCATGTGTGAGGAGCTGCACTCACCTCCAGGCCTCCTGGAGCAGCTCACCTCCCCGACGGCAGCTCCTCCTCCTCCTGCCTGGTTCAGCATCCTGGCCAGAAGTGGCAGCGCAAGAACCGCTGCTGCCCCCTCACCTCTGGTGGTGGCAGGAGCAGCGGGCGGGGCAGCCAACAAATGCTCCCCTGTGTACCTGAGCCGGCCAGGCGCTCCTGACCGTGGATGCATGACAGTGCCGCGAGCTGGAGGTCTGGGGTCGTGCAAGAAGCCCGCTCGGGGAGGGAGGAAAGCCCTGGCCTGCCCGGTCTTGTTTGTTTTTCAGTGCCTTAACTGCAAAATGTTTGAATTGTGAACTATTTCCATAATTTCTTTTTTCTTGTTTTTCTCCTTTGAGTCATGATTGATTCCTGGTGACTGCCTTGACAATTCTTTTCAGTTTTCTTGGCAAGATTTTGGGAAAACGGTTTGCTCTTGCCACCTTCCTAGACTTGATAGAGAATTACCTGCCTAAAGTTACCCAGCTGGCTTCATGCCTAAGGCGAGGCAAGAACTCATTGTCCCCCAGTTTTTAGCCTGGTGCCTTAACCATTACGTCAAACTGGCTCTCACATAATTTTATTAGGACATGGTTTTTACATTACGTGTGTGTATACACATATATCCATACGATTTAGTCTTACCTTTAAAATACTATTTTAGAAAAGCCAAATATTACATTGCTTGAATCTATCTTTATGTAAAAGCATGTAATTATTTGCTAGTACAAGCTGAGAGCTTGCCTCCTTTTGTCAGATACCTAATGCTTTATATTAAAAGAAGATTCTTCTGCCTCAACAGTAATGTAACCAACTGTCAGAATGGAGGATTACACCATGTGCTAGAAGAGGCTGTTGGTGAGAGGATTATGGAGTACAGGCCATAGATTACTGAGATTTCTAAACTGTAATTGGCAGATATTCCTGTTAAAGCCTTGTTCACTTGTCAAAAAGACTGCTCTTCTGATAAAAGAAACAGTAGGGCCTTTGTATTCACACAAATGAGATATAATGTAGCCTTCTTCCTAAAGTGAGCTGCTGCTTTCTATAGCAGAAATGGTTAGGCCTGAACACCAAATGTGGCACAGCCTGGAGGTGATGAAATGGCCTGTAGCACTTCAGGATGCAGGATGGGAAAAACAAACAGATTTTTTTTTCTCCATACGTGAATCACTACAATGGAGAGCAGGTTGTGCCAGAATCTTTACTGATGAGCTGTGTTTTTACTTAAGGAGTGAAATAAAAACATTCCATTCATTTTCTGCTCCTCTAAAGTATTTCAGGCCTCTTGTCTGCCTCATGCAGACTAAATGCTCTATTTGCAGACTAAACTTTGGCTTGGCATCTAACCATGTTACTTACTTACTGCAGGGAAAACTTGCCTGGTCACTTCAAATTTAAGGAGTACTGTCCACAGGTTTTCCGCAACCTCCGTGAACGCTTCAACATTGATGATCAGGATTATCAAGTAAGTAGATATCACCTTATCCCAAAGAGTTCGAGTACCTAAAAGACCTGAGGGTGCAGACTTTTTCCAGCTGTAGCCACAGAGCTTCTCCCCCCCTCCCCCACTTTTTTTTGAAGGTGGGTTGCCTAATGCCTTTTTCCATAATGGCACATTGTGAGATACTTACCATTCCTTCCTTGTAATAAAAACAATGAAGACTATATGGCCAGATGTTTTGTTAGTCTAGTAGAACTAGTTTGGTTTTATGTGGATTGGTTGATTATGCATTTTTTGTGGATTTTTTATGGATTGGTTGATTATGCATTCTTATGCATTTACTAACTTTACAGTAACAAGCTCGGTGTTCAAAGGTTTAAGACAAAAATGTTAAGAAATGATGTTTGAAATTAAACACATTTTGTAGTGTATTACAGAGAGTCCTCAACTTATAACGGTTCATGTAGTGACCATTCAAAGTTACAATAGCACTGAAAAAAGTGACATATGACCATTTTTCACACTTAATGACCTTTGCAACATCCCCACAGTCATGGGATCAAAATTCAGATGCTTGGCAACTGACTCATATTTATGACATCTGCAGTGTCCCAGGATCATGTGATCACATTTTGCAATCTTCTATCAAGCAAAGTCAATGGGGAAGCTAGATTCACTTAACACTTGCAATGATTCACTTAACATCTGTTGCAAGAGAGGGCGTAAAATGCAAAACCCAAAACCCAATAAATGTCTCACTTAACAACAGAAATTTTGGGCTCAATTGTGGTAAATCGAGAACTACCTGTACTATATATTCCTCTAGTAATTAAATTGATAAATTGTAGTCTATGCTACTAGAACATGCAGTTACAATTCTTTTTATAAGGTTACTTTTGCTTCAGTTTAAGAACCCAGAAGAGACTAGTTCAAATCTGTTCTCTTGAGCAAAACTAATATTAAAGTCGGATTACTTTAATGTTAAACCAGTGGATTATTTTATTCAGTAACTGTATTAGTGTCTGTGTTTCTAGATATGCTTGTCTCCTTACATAATCCTTATTACTCTTGCAGATGCCATGATACTAGTTGTTTCATCCATTTAGTAGAAGTCAGTTCAGAGTAGCAGAGGGGCTAGGAGGCCCAGATGAAATGTTGCCTTTGTCCTGGATTACTTGCAAGACATGCTTTACTGGTGACATTATTCCCCCACCTGCTCTGTAAAAACAGTGATGGTGACCTATCATATAAGATTAAGGGAAAGGTAGGGAAAATGATTATACGTGAAGCTCCTTGAATTCCTTCCAAAGTATCAAAATATTGATGTTGAAAAAAGGCCAGAAGTGCAATAGTTTAGAAATGGTATGTTGGCACATGAGAGGTTGTAAGCGTCCAATCTAATACTTATATAACAGCTACAGGGCCGATCTCAGAATGGGCTAAAGAGAGATGTGGAGAAGGAAGCCTCAGGCCAGGCTTGCTTATAACTATGTTCTTACACAGAGAGAGAGAGAGAGAGAACATTTGCGCAGCTGTCAGGAGTATTTTGGAGGTTTTCTTTGAAGCTGAAGCAGGCACAGCTATCTCTCTTTGTTGCCTTCTGATAGAAAAGCACACTAAGCCATTCCTCATACTGTAATCTTATAAGCGTGACTTGTAGTCTCATTCTTTCTGTTTCTCTTTCTGTTCCTTCCTCTCCCCTTTGTGACCTTTTGTTTTGGAAGCTGCCTGAACACCTGAGTAATTAGAATTTTAACCAGGAAACAGATGTATTGTTTTCAGTGTTTCATAGTTCTTAGTCAAGCTTCTAACGTTATAGAGTGTATCAAGCTGGGTGACAGCTGTCAAAGATCCTTCATATGGTGCCCCACTGGGATCTGCTCTAAAAAGTGTCCCCACTTGAAGGTGGCTGATCAAAGGAGCATTGTCAAAAGAAGTGGAAGACTTCAGGAGGGTTCTGAGACTTTGCTTAGGTGAAGCATCTTCTACCTGATCTGCACATGGAAGATCCCTTCAGCAGTTTCCCTTGTACAATTTACAAATTTCCCTTGTAAATTTCCTTGCTTTGCTCATTCATTCTTTTTTACAGGTCTCCCTGACACGTAGCCCACCAACCTATGAGACTGAGGGTGGGGGTCGCTTTCTCCTGTCCTATGACAGGACAGTGGTCATAAAAGAGATAACCAGTGAAGATGTAGCTGATGTACATAGCCTTCTATCACATTATCATCAGGTAAGACAAATTGCAGACATAATGGCTTCAGGGGGATTATAGCTAGATGAAAGTTTCTTTGACTTGAATCCAAAGATTGGTTAACTGGAAGATTGTTACAGAAGGAAAGCTTCCCTTCTGATCTTCTCTTTTTCTGCAAATATACATTGGTAAAAAAAGGCCTCACCCTCCAAAAAAATTGCTAACAAGGGTCAGGTAGCTGTGGGGGCAACAGGGTCTAGGTAAAAAGGGTAAAATTTATCTTAAGTCCAGTCTGGCTTTACAGGGCAAACACCAAGAACAAAAACCCTGGATGATTATAATATTTATTATCATCTTCCAGGATTTTTATTCCTAACTTCATAGTCGGAGATTGAGATTTCCTGGTAGTCTCTGGTATTAACTAAATATAACCTTCCTGGTTTCAGAAGTAGAAGAGAGAAGAAAAGAAAAGGGGGCACTTTTTGTGTGAATTTTTTTATTGAGGCACCCTAGAATAGCAAAAAATATTTTAAAAATAAACTTAGTTTTTGAGCTCAGCAAACTCGAATGTAAATGTAGACCACAGCAGATCTGTGCATATTTTTTTTTTCTGCTGTCCATGGAACAGAAAATACTGAAGCCTAGTCACAGTCTAAGGAATTCCTTGTTTATTCCTCAGATTTGAATAGGAACAGCTGCTTGTGTTCTAGCTTTGCTTCACGCCCTGGGAGCAAGAAATGTATTTTTCAACAGAAAGCTCTGAAGCTTGACATTTAGAAAAACAAAAAGGTTAATGATATTTAGTCTACTCTCCTGAGAAACAGTGATTAAAAATGTACTATCCCCCACTAGGTGGTGCATTTCTTCTTTGTAACAAATGCCAGAGAGCTGTCTGGTCCAGTAATGTCTGATTATCCTGAAAGATGCAAATTATGCATTTCCATCTTTCATACTTGTGTTCCAAATTTGAATTTGAAATTTGCAGGGAATCTTTATTAGTTTATTATTTATTAATAATAATGTTTATTATTGCCTTTAATAGCTCTTACAGCAGGGGGTGAAATGTTCCCGGTTCGGACCAGATCACGTGATCCGGTAGCGATGGCGGCGGGTAGTTCGGAGAACTGGTAGCAAAAATCCCTCCCCCCACATGCCCAGCTGAGCCGTGCAATCATCAGAGGCTTTTTTTAAAAAAAAAAAAAAATTAAAGCATTTTTTCTTCAACCTCTTTGGCCAAAAAAAAATGCTTTTAAAAGTAAAAAAAAAAAAAGCCTCTAAAAGAGGCTTTTAAAAGCATTTTTTTTTACAACCTCTTTGGCTGACATTTCACCTCTGACTTACAGTATGTACCAAGGGGCACAAGTGTTTGGAAACTGGATTTCTGTCAAGCATGGGCTTTATTCTGAAATCCGCAACCATTTGCTTTCTGAAACGATCTGATACCACACAGAGTATGCCTGAATCTTTGACAGCCTCCACCAGTATTAGGCTCTTTGAGAATTGGTACATTTTATAATGTTTTTGTCACTGTTTTCTTTCAGTATATTGTGAAATGTCATGGGAGTACCCTCTTGCCCCAATTCTTGGGTATGTACCGGCTCAGTGTTGACAACGAGGAGAGCTACATGCTGGTCATGAGGAACATGTTTAGTCACAGACTCACTATACACCGAAAGTATGATCTGAAGGTAATGGATGATGGAGAAAAAGTACTGTGTGAATCAAGTCTCTGTCTCTGTTTGTTCATCTCTTACATGGTGCTTACCTAAGTCATGTGAAAATGAAAGTACATTCCCTTATGGTTTTACATATCAACATAGTAAAAACCATCCAGTCCTTAGCAGTTCTTAAAAGAAGCTAAATACAACCTCAGATGAACAACAACACATGACATATTATATCATGTTCATCTTAATCATCTGCCCGGATGATTTTTACTATGTCCTGATATGTAAAACCATAGAACTCAAAAGTAGTTGTTCTTTTCACATGACTGTATGCATGCTGGTGTATATTGAAGTAGTAGTATTTATCAGTTACTTGATTTTTATCCTGCCTTTACTATTATTTACAAGTAACTCAAGGCAGCAAATATGTCTAATCCTCCTCCCTCCTCCTGTTTTCTTTATAACAACAAACCCGGTGAAATGGTTTGGGCTGAGAGAGAATGACTGGCCCAAAGTCACCAAGCTGGCTTTCATGCGTAAAGTGGGACTAGAACTCACGGTCTCCTAGTTCCTAGGCCAGCACCTTAACCATTAGACCAAAATGGCACTTGTGTTACTTGTGGTTTAGCTCAATTACCTCTGATACACTGTTTTGAAACAAAACACTCAGACAAATGGATTGACTCGTTACAGGGAGGAGGTGGGCTGTCAGGAGTTTTGGCTCATTTCTCTGACTCAGCCCATATTCACTGCCATGTTCCAAAATTTCCAGTCATAGCTGTTTAGCACAATGACACGTAGCTTTAAGGAGATGTTGATTTCCAGATCTTTCTCTCCTGGGGAAAGGGAGGGGGGAGGATGATCTGTGTGATGACAACATTAGTCAATTACAGCAACTTATGTACCTGTAACAGACTACTACAAATATGTCACCGCATTTGTAATGACATCATTGTCCTTATGTTGCTACATCATTAGTGGGTTTGGTATGGATGCCACTGTCTCCGTAGCATCTCCTTCTCTCCCTTTGGGGAACAGAAGCTGTTGAGCCAAGGGAGCAGTTTATAATGGTAATTGATTTGGGAAACTGCACAGCCCCGAGTAGAGTTTTGGTATCCAATCTTCTTACCTTGTAACAATCAAATTTCTCAAGGCATCCTCTTTTGATTATTCTATAAAAAGGATAATCATCATACAGGAGTAATTAAGATAAAGGGTCATTCAAATAGCGTTTATTTAAAAAAAACGCTGCCTCAACTGGCAATGTCTTAAAATGGTTTTGTGCCACAAATTGACAAGCAAGCATGATTTCCATCTGGTGTGGGACAAGGGCACTTACAGGGTCATTATTTAACAGTAAAGCCTCATGCTGCATATGCTTGGGTACATGGCTCTGATCGAGCTTCTGCCCACTTAACTGTGCTCAGCCCCAAACATCTGGTTTTAGCCAAAGGCTTCACAAAGCTAGCAGCCGACACTTATTTCTAACCACCTTGTCCATAACAGAAAGGATAGTGCGTCTACTTGGGAGGAAGCACCATTCCCAAGTTCAATGAGCCTTGATAGTACAGTGGTTTAGTGCACCCTGTTATTAACACAGCTGCCTGCAATTTCTGCTGGTTCGAATCTCTCCAAGGCTCAAGGTTGACTCAGCCTTCCATCCTTTCTAAGGTAGGTTATATGAGGACCCAGTTTGTGGGGGCAATAAGCTGACTTTGTATAAAATATACAAAAGAATGAAGGCTATTGCTTAACGCATTGTAAGCCGCCCTGAGTCTCCGGAGAAGGGCGGAATATAAGTCAAATAAAAATAAAATAAAATAAATGAGGTTTTATTCCTGAATGAGTGATGTGGGATTGCAGACTGGGATATGCTTAATTCATTCCATGAATCTTCTGCCACTGCTTGTCTGACTCCCTCATCATCCAGCCACAGTGTCTAAATTTAGATAAGCTCTTAAGAGCAAGGACTGCCTTTTGTTTATGTAGCTCTCTTCATGCATCATGGACTCCAGTGGCCTGTTCAAAAAGTAGATCACAATAGGTAGATCTGTTCCAAAGACAAAATCCTTTGGGAGTCACCTGCCCTCCCCCTCCACTGTACCCAATTAGTTATTTTTAAGGTCAGAAATGAGTTCTCAGTCCTAAAGCAAGCAAAATATTCCCTCTGAGCTTTCTCTAGTCCTTTCTGTCACAGCTGAATTAGGATCTATCTGAGGAGGGATCTAGTTTTAATCTGATAGCTGCCCAGAAGATTCATTTTGTTTTCCTGATAGTCTGTTAAACATCGGTTGTTGCTATACATGTAGACTTTGACTTACGACCGCAGTTGAGCCCAAAATTTATTGTCGTTAAATGAATCTGGCTTCCCCATTGACTTTGCTTGTCAGAAGGTTGCAAAAGGTGGTTTACATGACCTTGGGACACAGCAATGGTCATAAATATGAACCAGTTGCCAAGCATCTTGAATTTTGATCCCATGATCCTGAGGATGCTGCCAAGGTCATAACTCTGAAAAATGGTCATAAGTCACATTTTTCAGGGCCGTTGTAACTTTGAAGGGTCACTAAATGAACTGTTGTAAGTCGAGGACTACCTATACTCCCATTTCCCATCTGTGGCAGCTTTCCTGGGGGGGCTAGTCCTGCAGAGTCACGGCTGGAGTGGGATTTTGGCTGATGAGTAACCAAAGCGATAAGAGCATTCTCTCAGAAGCCTGTGCTTCATTTCCTGTTCCGTGTCCCAAAGCCTGCTAAGGCAGCCTAGATGGCTCTGGCTGCAAAGTTCTCCCTCTCCATCTCCTGCCTCAGGACTGCCACGCAAGGGCCCCCTTCTTTCCTTGGGGAATTCACTTAGTAGAGGAATGGTTTCAAATGCAAGGTCGCTACTTTGTGCTGAAAAGCTAAGCTGGGAAAATGAGATGGGTCACGTCCACGCCTCTCTGCCTTCAGCCTGGCTACACATCATTAAATGCTGACCTAAAGCAAGTTCTCATAGCAAGGTTATGTGGATAATTTACAAGCCGTGTTTGCATTCACAAGAGTTTTAGGAGGCCACTCTCTCTGGAGGGGAACGGGGTGGGGTGGGGGCCTAGAAACTGCATTGCCACAAAAGGGCTATAGCTCAAAATGCAGCCGGAGAATTGCTTGTTAGTACACGTTTTATACAAGGATGCAGATTAAGTAATTGGCAGAGGCTGTTAATGTATTTCTTGACGATAAAATATTGCCGCAATTATGCTTAACGTGCTGCTTACCCTGAAATTAATGCAAGTCCCAAAAGTCAAGTCAGCCTGAGAAGGATGAAAGGGCAGAAATGATATGGCAGTGTGAGTGAACTGAATGTGAGAGATTTGGGCTGCTTTCCATGTATGTGTTTTTAATACTTGACCTATTCCTCCATCAAAATTATCTCTGGAGTCTACCAGGGATGGAGTGTTTTTCTTTTTCTTTTGAATGAAATGTGGGTCTCTAATAAAAGCCGAACTATCTCAAGTGATACCTTTCCTCGCTTTGGATGCTCATGCTGCTAATATGTTTATAACTCTTCAGAAGGTTAGCCTATCTCCCCAGGAAGCTTTGGAGCAGGGAGCTAGATTTAATTTGTTGGGTCGTTTCTCTATCTGATGCCAAGGGGTATTGCAATTACTTTGCAGAGTATAGAAGCAATATAGTATCGCCCCTGCTCAGAATGTTACATAAAAAAGTAATAAGGCAAATAGAAAGGCAGGGCAAATTAGCATTGTAAAAAAGAGAGACTGTGGGTGGGTATAGCAAAGGCCCCGAAGGTGTGGAAATTAACAAAGGCATTAGTGACAAGGACACCAAGGGGGTGTATTTTGACAGAAGGTTAGAGGGGGGGGGGGGAAAGCAAGCAAGAGCAGATGGTCTAGGGGCTTCTCAGTTGGTGTTGATAAGATTATTCCACGTTCTGAGACATCTGAAGTATGTTCTATCGTTAAGGGTTTGTGTGTGTGTGTGTGTGTGTGTGTGTGTGTTTTTAGAGAAGGCACCAAGTTTGGTGTAAATCCAGTTGTTGTTGTTTTTTTTAAAATTTGATTTATATGCCGCCCTTCTCCGGAGACTCAGAGCGGCTTACAATGCGTTAAGCAATAGCCTTCATACTTTTGTATATTTATACAAAGTCAGCTTATTGCCCCCACAAACTGGGTCCTCAATTTACCTACCTTAGAAAGGATGGAAGGCTGAGTCATCCTTGAGCCTGGTGAGATTCGAACTTACAGTAATTGCAGACAGCTGGTGTTAATCACAATGCTATCAGTCTGCTGAGCCACCAGGCTCATAGTGGTACAAAAATAGTATGTTGAATTTCTGACAAGGCAGCTTCCTTTTTGACATATGCTGGCTTCATTAAGAGCCTCTGGATAGCTTTAATTAAGTCATGTTTCCCAGTTGCTTCTCTTCCTTCTATTAAGTAAATAATAATAATAAATGCCTGCCACATATGTTCCAAATGAATAAAGGATGTAATTAATTTGTATCGTGAAAGTGTTACACTGTGTACCATTGTTTTTTAGGCTGCAACCCTTCCATTGCAGATCTGCTGATATACCAAAAATAAATGTAAACCAATGTGTTCAGGAAATGGTTGAAAACTTTTGCCCATTCAGTATTACTCTTACATTATCTGTGCTGCTAAAGACAGTTTTGCTATGAATTCATGATAGGCCTATTGTCAAAAATGGCGTTAAAATCTCTCTATGTGTACATATTTTGCTGGGTGCCAAGAAATGACTGGTCAACCGTGGAGCCTCTGTAACCATCTCATTAAATACTAGGACGTACTTGGTGACTTGAAGGAATTGCTTCAAATATTGGAGAGAGAAGGGAGGAGACACACACACACACACATACCCTGCAGGCAGAATATAAAACCGCTATGCAAAGCACCATAAAGGTTCTTCCCCTCCTCCTTCAAACCATCCAGTCAGGAAATAACAGCCAATAGCAATGAAGCATTGAGATGAGATAAATGGAAGATATAGGTAAAAGAGGTTATAGAAAGGTGAGAGATTTCCTTACCAATTTCCTTTCCATCTAAAATGATAGTATTAATCATGAAACAATTTGTGATTTACATTTTATAATTTGTGCCCCTTGGCCAGGGGTGAAAAGCTACCAGTTCGGAGCAGTTTGTCTGAACCAGTAGTGAAAATGCTACTGGTTCGCCGGAACCGGTAGTAAAAAAACTGCTTTAAAAAGTAAAAAAAAAACTTCTGATGATCCATGGCAAAGCTGATCCTCTGAACTTTTTTAAAACTTTTTTTAGCATTTTTTTTACTACCAGTTCGGGCAATAGGTAGTTAAAAAATGCTTTTAAAAAAGTAAAAAAAGATTCCGACAAACAGCTGTGAAAATCAGCTGTGCCACCTGATGGTCGGAACTTTTTTATATTTTTTTTTACTTTTTAAAGCATTTTTTTACTACCTATTGCCTGAACCGGTATTTTTATGTAAAGTGTGATAGTTTGTTTTTGAGCTCTCTGTGATTCTGTGAGGTTCCTGCTTGTTGCAGGGGCCATTTTGTGTGAAGTCCAGTTGCTTTTGCATTGTGTGTGAGTCAGTTGTGTAGCTTTTGTGTTATTTTTGTGTAAAGTATGATAGTTGGTTTTCCTGGTCACATGACCACCAAGCCACGCCCACAGAACCAGTAGGGAAAATTTTTGAATTTCACCACTGACCTTGGCATATAGTCATGCTAGCCATATGGCCATGAAAATGTTTTTGGATAATACTTGTGCCCTCTGTTAAGAAACTTAGATAAGCACTGGCTCCTAGAATCCGACACAACTGGACAGGGGAAACCTTTAGCTTTATCTTTTAATTAACTGTAGTTACGATTCACCTTCCATTGAGATTTTAAAGTTTCTGATGTTATGAGCCTATTTTCCTTCCCACTTTCTAATAATTTTGAGTTATGTTAACACTTTAATTTGAAAGATGCTCCAAAAATACACGCCTTATCTCATGTTTTCTAGACTATAATCTTTATGTTCTTGCCTTTTTTAGGGTTCACTGATATCCCGTGAAGCCAGTGACAAAGAGAAGGTAATTGGTGATTGTAGGTGCATTTTCATGTTAACCTGATATGGGTTGATTATAGTTTGTTGACACAACCCAACATGGTATTATAGCTTTTTCTGTACAAAGGTAATACAGATTATGTCTAAACATTATTGTTTTTATTTCATAAACCACAATTAGCTGAATTCATGCCCAAAGCTAAGCCAGGAGTGAGTGGTCTCTCACTCTCTTTTTCTTGACTCCTGGAAAGCTTCTGAGAACATGGAATCAACACTAAGCAGAAAAATGGTCCATTTCACTGGCATGGTTTTTCCTTAATTTTAAATTTTGGAGTGGCGAGGGTTGATTTAAAGATGGTAATGGTGTCATTTCCATCCTCATTCTCCTCCATTTGAGTAAATGGACTGTTTTGCCCTTGTTCCTTCTAATGGTATCAACACTGAAAGGCTTCTAGAAGTTCCAGATCAAGAAACTGCGTAGTAGGTACCTAATCCAGAAGGAGTCACCTATATTAATAGGATTTGCACGATCTAGTACACGACCACTTGGACAAAGTACAGAATAATGTGTATACCTCGCTACTGGGTAACGTTTAATATAACCTATAAAATCATCAAAAGTTGAAGTTAATCAAGGGAGTCTTTGCTTTTTCTTAAAGCAAAGTTGGACAACCTGCATCCCCAAACTTTTTCTGGAAACTGCTGGAGTATCCTATTATGCATCTTATGTTATGCTTCATTTGAAGTTGATGTAATTGAAGTTGATGTCATTTCCTACAATTTTAAACTCAGAGGCCTACAAAATCTAAAATAGATTTAGCCCCTTTATAATAAAAGAAAAAAGTAATAAAACTGTCTGCATAGTTATCTTGACCCCTGGTATTTTCATTTCCACCTTTGTAGCTCTGAGCTTTCACTCTAAGCTTAAAATGAGCTTTCTCTTTTTAAATATAAACACAAGACTACATTATAGAAAGGGAGACAGACAGACTGACTGACTGACTAACTAACTAACTGACTGTACTATTTTAAGAACTTAGATGCAAAACCCTGGTATTAATGGGCACATAGAAAAATGAGATATTGGGCAGAAATGCTACTTCCTGGAAATTATTTTAAGAGCAATTTCAAAATAGGTTAAGAATGTTCCTTTTATGTTCCTTAAACTGACAATTGAAAGGTATATGCTCCCTAATTAGTTTAACTCTGCTATTGGTGAGAATAGAGCAGATATTTTCTTCTCTTTTCTGAGAGGTGTTTAAAATATTTTTATCTCACCTTATAATTACATGGTTTGGGCTACTTGCATTGATTTGTAATTGTCATTTTTTGTCCCACCTTTCCACCAAGGAATGATCCAAAGTCAGATCATTAGTTTAAAAATTACACTGAAACCACAATAGAAAACCATGGCCTATACGTGGGAATGATGCAATCCACAAAATGAAAATCTTTTATTCTATAGTACACGTACACAAGAAACCTTAGTTTCGTTTTTAAATTATTTTGCCACTTTTTATTGCTTCCACTTCTGTCTTCCATATTTGGATTCAGCAAATTTCAGTTGAAGTTTGACTTTCTTCCTCTGCCTCTTTTTCATGCACTGTCCACTTTTCCAGGGCAAGGAACTACCAACTCTGAAGGACATTGATTTCCTAAACATGAACCAGAAAGTGTACATCAGTGAAGAGGCCAAAAAAGACTTCATGGAAAAGTTGAAGCGAGATGTAGAGGTATTGTAGCTTTCTCAGCCTGATCTAGTATAACAAGAGGGGTGGTTCTGGGTCAGTAATCTAATGGGGCAAGCTGTGGATGCTAAAGAGAGATTTTTAAAGGTAAAGTGGGCAATTTTTCATGGTTCAGTTGAGTCTGAGAAGGTGTTACTAATGGTAACCCACCAGGGGTGAAATCTACTTACCTTCCCTACCGGTTCAGAAGTGCAAGGACTCTCTGGGCATGCGCAAACCCTTCTGCACATGCGCAGAGGGTAAAAAACAGATTACTTCCTGATTAAAACCAGGAAGTAACGACAACCGGGCACGTGGGCGGAGCCTTGCGCTGCCATCTGTACGGCACAAGGAATGATGCCACAGTGGTCCCTACATCACAGACTGAATATGAGCTTTGCTATTGTCCCCAATTCTACCTTACGTTTCTGACTACTTTACTGCTTCCTTCCCTGTTTCCCATGCTTGAGCTATTGACATTGCCATCTTTCTACTGCAAGTTTCCTCAGAGGAATTTGACTGAATTTTTTGTACAGTTCCTCATAATTGATAATCTGCTTCTTTAAACTAACAGGCTGCCCAGCAATATAAACAGGAAATGTCCTTAAAAGGAGATAATATTCTCAGTACAGTTATTTATAGGCAGATCCTTTTCTGACAAGTCATCAAGTTTTAGGCTTGGGAAAATTACAGGGGCGGTAAGGTCGTCCTGAGTGTGAGGATGTCATGAAAAATTTGAGAGTAATCAGCTGTTGCTTCTGAAGAACCAAAACTGTTCCCAAGCAGGCTTGATTATCCCTGAATGTCAATCATTTGAAGAGCTTTGTGTTCTAAGGTTCCAGGTTGGCTCTGAAAGGCAATGGGGTAGGACCTTTTGACTTAAAGAGCAAAGGGCTTTCAGTAACTATGTTCAGTTTGCTCCAGGCAACCCTGAAGGTCATTGATAAAGTATATATGATGGATCTTTCTTCCTCTGGGTATTTTCCCCTATATTATTTGCAGATGGCAAAAAGCATTGGTTCCCAGGGTATTTCTAGAGTTGTACAGCATTCTTATCTCAGGAGGATTACATAGCAGCAAATCGCTTTCCCTCCATTCTTTCATAAAAGCTAATTTGGGAATTTCTGAAGCTGCCTCCTAGCTTCTGAATTTCCTAGTCATCTAAGGTCGGATGGAGATTACATCAGCCCTGTCAAAGACGACATGTTAGGGAAGGGTGCTTCAGAGTCTACATTGCTTTGAATGACAGGATATAATCGTATTGAGAATCAGGGAAGTCAGTGTGCATAACGTTTATTGGCTGGCATTTGAGTCATCATAAAGGCACACTCTTTTCACTGAAAACATTTTTGAACTTATGTGAATGTGTAATGGCAGAAATGTATAGAAAGCGCTTTAAACAAAAAGTAATGCCGAAAAGGAGAAAGGCAGTTCTAAGCATTTAACTGACCCCAGATTAATGGCAGGAAGGGTTGTTTCCATGGTAGAAGGAGAAGAAATCTAAGCTTCCCATGAGAATTAAAGTTCATAGCAACTGTTATATACTGAGGTATTTATTCATTGTTTTCTTATCTCTAGTTCTTTGTTTTGTTTTTTTATTCTTTTCGGACTTCTGGTATGGCAGCTACAAATATTTGTACTGTATTTATAACTTTGAGGGACAAATTCTGTTGTGAAAGAATTGTGGTTCTGGTGGAGGTCTCAGACCCTGATTTTCTGAATTGCTGGTCAACATTTGCACCCCATTTGCCATAATGAGGTGAGAATTGAGGTTAACTTCCAGCTCTGGAAAAATTTGCTCACAGCTAGCATTTCATCAGCTATTATATTTCCTTAGGGATTGAATCTGCAGAATTTAAACTACTTCTGCAGTGTGAGATTTTCCCTATTGGCCTTAATGACTGTTAATAGCATGTGATTGGGGGTGGGGGGGCCTGCAGATGCTCAATGTCTAACGATTAACCTCATATACATACCATGCAGCCTTTCTCCTGTATCAGCTCCGTTTCTCTCAAATGTTCCAATTCTTCTTGCTCCAAGTTCAGTTTTACTGCTGACCCAAATCAGGGGACTGGTAGGCAATGGGCTTCTTGAGTTTTAAAAAAACCTGATGCTTTGGAAGTGACAATGGAGGTCACTTGGTGTCAGCCCCTAAGAACAAGCAGGCTGAAATCTTCTGCTGATCTTCTAAATGAAAGTCTCAGCCTCGTGAACAATACTTTGAATGTTTCCAGTGGAGTTGTAGAAGATGACCAGGCTGGAGCCGGAAGGAAGGTTCACTTCAAATGCATCATCATTCCGCTGACTCTTATCTACCGCCAACTAGCTTTCACCATTAGTAATTCAGATTCTTGTACAGAGTTTTAGCTTACAATAAATGTAAATATTTGTTGGAAGAAATATCCTTCTGGGTTCAGTTCCAAGTGGGGAGAAAGACACTGGAAACATGATTGGCTGATTGGAAAGATGGTTTTTAATGGTGGACAGGACCACATGGTTTGAGGTCCTGGGCAAAAAGCACATGGGAGGGAGAGAGGGAGGGAGGGAGAGAGAGAGATTGAGATTTATACCCTCTGTTTGGCTTTAAATTTGAGCTTGTATTCTGATTGGTTGTCAGACTCCCATGGGGCTATGCAGGGGCAACTCTGTAGGCTGTCCTGAGTCCCAAGCTTGGTTGAGCCTTGCTGGGTGATGATGTAATGAAAGGGCTTTTGGGCAATTCCTACTATGGCTGTGCCTGAAGGAGGTAGATCTTTGTTATGTAGAATAGACTGGCCCAGGCCTTAATGGTCCATTGACAAAGGGGGGGGGGGGGGCTGAGTTTCTGCCTCCCTTTTAGGGGAAATATTCTGCCCTTTTATATTTCCCAAAATATCTCATTTTCCTAGGAGAGGGATTGGTGCTAACTTCCTACATATTCATTTGAACTGCCTGGACTGCCTGATTCCCCTGCGCTTGACAGGAGTTGGCCAAACAAGGATAGGTCTTGTTTCTGTATTATGTAATGCTTGCTGACCGGTTCTTCACAAATAGTGAGGTTAGATTTAGGATTTTTCACTGCTTTCTGGATAGGTAGTTTCAGAAGATATGTGCTTTAAATTTATTTATTAATTATATTTTTTATTCCGCCTTTATTACTTTATAAATAACTCAAGGTGGCAAGCATACATAAAACTCCTTCATCCTCCTATTTTCCCCACAACAACCACCCAGTGAGGTGGATTGGGCTGAGAGAGACTGACTAGCCCAAAGTCACCTGTTAGCTTTCACGGCTCAAATGGGACTAGAATTCACCATCTCCTGGTTTCCAAACCAGCACCCTAACCACTACATTGTCCTTTAACCACCAATACTCATCAATCTCCTGAACTTGATGGTTTCAGCTCCAGATAGATTAAGACTGCAGCACTCAGAAAACTCAGCTGACATGGCCATTAGCTGGATCCTGTGGGTGTTCTAATCATAGCACACCAGGAGAAAACCAGATTGCGAAAGCTGCACGTAATGATCTCTTGGTATCCCCTCTACCATATAATATTAGGAGCAATTTTATTGTATGTTGTCTTGTTTGTTTAATAGCTTGGCTTTCACTCCCAGAAGCCCTCAGTAATACATTTGGGACTTTTCTCTCCCTTCTTTGCTACCCACTCAAATGCTTCTGTGAGATATTAGTGACTGGTTCACAAACCCTAGTGAGCTTTATGGCTACGTGGGGATTTGAACCTGGGTCTTTTCTGGCCCTAGTTCCGTACTCTTAAGCACAACTCCACACTTGCTTTTAATCAGGCAGCCTTATTACAAAAATGACTGCTGTAATGTAACATGGAATTCTTGGGAGAGTTGAAAATATGCTTTTAGTGATAAGCTCCCCCCCTCCCATGATTGTAAAGAAAGAAGAGGCGGAATGGAGTAAAATCTCTGTTCTGTTCATTAATTAGGTTTTTATCCTGCAGGAAGAAAAGGCTATAACATATGCTTAAAGTTCTATGAGATAGTTAGGCTGAGATGTGAGGGTGATTGATCTAAATGAGTTTAATGACCTAAAGAAGGGAGGGAACCTAAGTCCCATGAAGATAGATTTAAAGAATTGAGGGGGAGATATGACAGTAATCTTCAAATACCTGAATGGATACCACGCAGGAGGAGGCCAAGATTGATCTCCATTGTTCAAGAGTGCAGGACACAAAGTGATGGATTTCACTGGCAAACAACAATAAAGCTTAAGATACAGTTCCATAGTAGATGAGAATTACCCAAGGAGGGGTTGAGCCCCCATTTTATTGGACTTGCTCAAATAGAGACGAGACAGCATCTGTCTGTCTGTCTGTCTGTCCATCCATCCATCCATCCCCCACCTTTATTATTATTAAAAATAACTCAAGGCAGCCAACATCATCTGATAGCTGTGGCTAGGGGGACCTTTGCACAGGTTCGCCTGGTGCACCAATTGTGACCCTACTTGGATCAGGAGGCTCTCCTCACAGTCACTCATGCCCTTGTCACCTCATGGTTGGATTATTGCAACACACTCTACATGGGGCTACCCTTGAAAAGTGTTCGGAGACTACAGTTGGTGCAGAATGCAGCCGCGCGAGCTATTGTGGGTGCATCTAGATACATTACACCAATTCTCTGCGAGCTGCATTGGCTCCCTATTGGTCTCCGGACGCAATTCAAGGTGTTGGTTATTACCTTTAAAGCCCTACATGGCTCAGGGCCAGGCTATCTTCGAGACCGCCTTCTACTGCATAGCTCCCATCGACCGGTAAGATCCCACAGAGTTGGTCTCCTCCGGGTCCCGTCAGCTAAACAATGTCTGTTGGCGGGCCCGCGGGGGAGGGCCTTCTCTGTGGCTGCCCCAGCTCTCTGGAACCAATTACCTCCTGAGGTCCGGACCGCTCCCACTCTATTGGCCTTCCAGAAAGTGGTGAAGACCTGGCTTTTCCAGCAGGCCTGAGGCCATTGATCTCGCTACGGCGATCTTGTGAGACCCAGCCATGGAATGGAGTGTATGGGTTTTTAATGTTCTTCTAACCTTCCTTCTCCTGTTTTCCCCACGACAAAAACCGTGTAAGGTGAGTTGGGCTGAGAGAGTGTGACTGGCCCAAGGTCTCCCAAGCTGGCTTTCATGGCTAAGGCAGGACTTGAGCTCACAATCTCTTGCTTCCTAGCCTGGAACCTTAACCACTAGACCACACCATGGCTCTCTTTGTTGGGGTTGCTCTAATTTAAATTCCTGCACTTTGCACAAGTTTGGATTCAATGGGTTTAAACGCCCTTCCCACTCTATGATTCTTTTTCACTATGACTGCTTAATATCCTGGTTAAAAACATGAACTGTGATCTGAGAAGTTTCTATTTTAAAAAAATTCCAGGTTTTGAAGTGGTACCTTTCCTGAGATTATTCTAGACCTTTTAGTCTTAGTCTTAGATCTGGTCATATGCTATAAGAGTAAACTAATTCATTCTAGTGTTATTGAATTATAATTCAATAGTAATTGTATGGAATCACACAGATGCTTTGACCAAGTGAAAACACTCAATAGATGTCTAATATTTGCTTGTGGAGGAATCTTCTGTGCTTTCGTTTCTCTTAGAACAGGGGTCCCCAACCCCTGGTCTGTGGACTGGCACCAGTCCGCGGCATGCCAGAAAACAAGCAAACAAGCGAAGCCCCATCTGTGGAATGTAGGTAGCACACAAAAACACGCCCCCTCCAGTCCACAGAAAAACCTCTCTTCACGGAACTGGTCCCTGGTGCCCAAAAGGTTGGGGGCCACAGACTGTTTTATGTCTTTTGAGCAATGGAAGCAAATGTTCACCAAAAAACAGCTTGTGGTTCCTGAAGCCAGACTGACCTAATATGTATCCAATTTCTGAGTTTCAGATAGTTCTTTAACTTCTTTTCATTGCAATTGTGTTGCCTTTGCATGACCTTTGTAACTGCCATTGTGCCAATACTCTTGAGAGGAGTTGGGCTTGTTTGTTTTTTTTTCTTCTGATTCTACAGGATGGGAAAGAAAAGGCTTGTTTAAAAAAATTAATCATTCCAGTTATAGAAAAGGGCTCAAGTCTGAGAATTAAAGCTGGATGCATTCCATTTGGAAAGTAGGCCCACTGGTTTGAACAGCCAAAGCAATTAATCATGGGGACAGGTTGCCAAAGGGGAGTCCTCCCCCTCCCTTCCCCAGCACATGGCATCTTCGGATTAAACCTGGACTCCATTTAAAGGCAAGAAAAACTGCTTTTATGCTTGTTTGAATTCAGGGTAAATGTAGGGTACATTCTGATTTTGCTGTCACAGCTGCTAGATGAATCTATACCTGCATCATAGCTTGAGTGTTTAACTTTTAACATGACACAACATAGTGGTTTAAGGTTATTTATTAGTTAAGATACCAGGTTAATAATCAGTTTACCTCCTGCTGATTTTGGAGTTTTTGGGTCTAAGCAAACTGGTTTTGTTACCAGGTTAGTTCAAAATGTAATAAGGCCAGAGCAAGGAAAATAACCATGATATGTTTTAAGTGCAATTCGTTATATGAATTACAGTGCCAGACATGTTTGAGTCCTAAATCTTGGAATACAAATTATAAGAGTGTTAGGTGTGCAAAGGTAGAATGCACCCATCCACATTATGGCCTAGTGTTGCTGAGGATCATCACAATCCAGAATAGGAAACTAATTTGAGTTATCTTTGATTGAGGAATGGGTTTTCACAACACTTGAGAGTTAAGATCTTAGGTCTAATCTGAAATAGCAAGCTGGGTTTGGATGAAATTCAGATGCCTAGTTGCCTACAAAGTTTGCAGGGAAGTCTCAGGCAAGCCAATAATACCATCTGCCCAGATATATTGGATCCATCTTAGATTCTTAATTTTGTATGATGTCCTTGATGTTAGTGTGCCCATGGATATCTTCCTTGCAGATCATTCTATTTTTTTTTTAAAAAAATCCATTTTAAGTCTAAGCATTTTTTAAAGGAAACTAATGTGGTGCAAACAACCAATGCTGAACATATTATTAATTTCCCCAAATAATCTTGGGTTCCTCATAGATTCCTCCGGTATTGTTAGAGAATAAATATGGGATGCTTGTGTAACACAAGTACCTATTTGTAAATTTGCTCACCTGCCTAGGAAAAAAAATAAACCACAGGTTGATAGTGAACAGAGAACAGGATCACCAAATTTGTAAATTGGGCATTTGTGACCATACATTGCCTCCCCCCTATAAACATTTGGTAAATGAGCAATTGAATGGTGGTTTTCATGGAGCACCCAAAACACGTTTTCAGAATGAATGAAATCTTGTTACTCCCAGCCAGCGTGAGTAACCAGCTTTATTTGGATGGCCTTAGTTTGGAGAAAGCCTACCTTTAAAGTTTATGTTTATTTTGAAGCTATGTTGAAACCATGCTATTTCAGGCTTCTTTTGAGCTAAACTAGCTACAACGTATCTCTAAAACAGTAATAGAATGACTGTTGTGACTAATGCCTCCCAACAGTAGAAGCGTGGTTTTAATGTGGGCTTGTTGGAAAGTACACACTGATTATACAGCTGAAGGCTATAGATACCTTTTTGAACCTGGGGAGTTCTCTGTGGTATTTTAATCACTCTTTTTTGATCACATAGATCCAGAAGGGGCATGCAATCAAGCAAGAATTATCAAAATATAATATATGTGTTGTTTTGAATCTACCATCAGCAAAGCCCCTCCTAAGTGCTTGTATATACATAGTAAGAACAACAGTATTAACAATTGTGTTATAAAAATCTATAAGTTCTCACTAAAATCAGTTGTTGCATTTAAACAGGGGACTTGTTTATTAAAAAATGTATATCTTTTCTGTCCTTTTGCCTTTTGTCCTGAAGAGTCTAGGAAAGTATTTCTGATAATGGCTTTAGTCCTTGAATAGAAAATTATGGGAGAATGAATAACTATTGCAAGGCTGTTAAGATAAAGAAGAAAAACCAGAGATGGTACCACAGTCTAAGCTAATAAAAGGTTATCTCAGTGAGGACATTCAGCTGTACAATTCCCCATAGGCTACATATCTACTTCTTTAGAATACAGTCCCCTCCAGGGTGAACAGTACCTTATTGAATTAAGTATGTTTCCTTCTGAAACTGCACCTTGCTATATGTCAAAGTAGTATTTCCTGCTAGGTTGGCTATATATGTTTTGGTGAGGGAAACTGCTTTAGTCACTGAGGGAACTGTTGTGATACTACAAAAGACCAGCAGTCAAGAGTTTATTGAAATGACCTCTCTGTTCTCCCCATTAAGGGATCATGGGATCTTAAACATTGTGACAGTCTTCAAGTAAAATATAATGGAAAGGACACAGATAGAAGCTTGTGCAAATGCAAAAGAGCATGAAGTGATAAAAATCTTCGCAATTTTAAAATATATGGAATAAATTATTTCATGAGTTTGTATTGTGGGATTTTCGTATTTTCATATTTGGAATGTATAATGAGACAAATATGTACATCTCCTGACCATTTCCCTATTGTGTTTGTTTCTTCAGTTCCTAGTGCAGCTAAAGATTATGGACTACAGCCTTCTGTTGGGTATCCATGATGTACAGCGAGCTGAACAAGAAGAGGAGGAAGACATAAAAGAGGAAGAGGAAGATGGAGAGGGTGAACCAGGGGCACCTGTGGGCTCATATGGAGCATATCCTGAAGGCATTGGCAGTTATCTGAACTCCCACAAACCACTGGAGCCTGGTGACTTTGACCCTTATATTGATGTCTATGCCACTAAGAGTGCTGAAAGTAAGTTGGGATAAAATGAAAATCTTATTAAATGAGTGTTTAAATGAATAGAAAAATGCCTTCAGGCCTTTTAATTTGTTTATTGCAGCATTTTGTACACCAGAATCTGTATCATGATATTACTATCGTTTGCAACTCTTAGTTTACCAAGAAATTTTTGCCTTTAGTCAGTTCCAGAGAACACTCTGGAGTACAGAAGTCAGTTTTTTTACTTTATTTTTCTCTGTCATAGGTGATTACAGTCAGCCCAGGAATATCAGAAACAGTCTTATATTGAGTCAAATCATCCATCTTGCCTAGGATGATTAACTAGCAAGAATTCCAAAGTTTGGGACTAAAAAAAGTTAAGCCTTACTTAAATACTTAATATAATCAATACATACAATAAATTGATATGGAGCAATGTAGTCTCCTCCTAGCTTACAATCTTGAAAGGTGTACAGAAAAGATACCTGAGTAACATCTGATTAAAACTCAAATCCCAGTCTAGTTTAAGCAGGGTTTTGTGAAGGAGTTCCCTTTGTTATTCTAAAATACTACACTACTCTTTCTCAAGCTGGCACCCTCCAGATAAATTATACTACAGCTCCTGTAATTTTCAGCTGGTCAGTCAAAGGTGTTGCTGAATGGGCATTTTGAGGAGTTATACTCCAGAGTTTCCAGACTGTAATAGTTTGGGAAAGGCTCCATCAAACTCATAAAAGGATTCTGTTAGCTATGATAGCAAAGATGTATGTGTGCCTTGTGGTATTCCACCTGCAACATCAGGTCCTCTCAATTTTCTCAGTGCCTTACAACCATTCACTGAAAAAAGTGACTTATGACTGTTTTTCACAAGACTGTTGCAGCCTCCTTGTGGTCACATGATCAAAATTCAGCCACTTGACAAGCGGCTCATATTTATGATGGTGGTAGTGTTCCTGGGATCTTCTGATCAACTTTTGTGACCTTACAAGCAGAGTTCATGGGGAAGCCAGATTCACTTAACAACTGAGTTACTAACTTAACAACTGTAGTGATTCACATAACAACTGACAAGAAAAGTTGTAAAATAGGGCAGAACTCACTTAACAACTACCTTGCTTAACAACATAAATTTTGGGCTCAACTGTAGTCATAAGTCAAGAACCACCTGTATTTAATTATTTGTACCAGGATGGTCTTTCTTCAGTGCACCAGTTTTTGTAACCTTTTTATTTATGGAAGGGAGAGAGTAGTGCTGAGTCCATGTTTATCAGATCTGGATATCAGCTTTTGAGAAAGAAGGTAAGTTTAATAGCCAGAATTTTTGCATATTGCTATGGGCTTGAATTTGCAATGCAGATTACACAGAAGCGAAGATAAAGAAGAATACATAAACTTGATTAAGGTCTTAGACCAGCCTGTGAACCTAAAGAATGTGATTGCTCAAATGAATTACTCAGGATTGGTTTGCTATATTTTGATTCAGGAAAGGAATCTCTTCTTCCTGCCTCAACCCTGTATGACCGCTCTTTTTGCTTATGTATTTTCTGTGGGTTTTTTTTTTTTTGTCATTGTTGTTCATCTTTTTATTTTGCCGATGGATATTTGTATGGAAGGGGGGATACAAGTAAAATATGGCGATATATATCCCTCACTGTTTTCTCTTACTTTTCCAGATAGTCCCCAAAAAGAGGTTTACTGCATGGGCCTCATAGACATCCTCACGCAGTATGATGCCAAGAAGAAGGCTGCCCATGCAGCTAAGACAGTCAAGCATGGGGTGAGTTTGACTTGCCATCCTGTCTGTTATGATGATCAAATAATGCTAAGAAGGAAGCCATGATTTTGATTAGCTGGCCAGCACCCAGCCTCGATCTTCCCTTCCATGACCATTATTTCTGCCCCAAATACTTACTCTTTTCCTGCTTCAGCATTACTTTCTCCTTCTGAGTAACTGAATGGCCAAAGGCTGTCCCTCTCAAGATGGTTATACTGTATACTTCTGTGAAATAGAAGGCATAATTATGACCTTTCCTATAGATAGGAGCTATTCCTCTATGCTTGGGAGCAGGAGGAATTTAGAATCTCTTCTAATTATGAGAGAGCAACAGAGATCCCAACCAGCATAGCCATTGGCAGTGCATGATGATTACCCCATGAAGTGGGGACAGGCTGAAATTGAGGATTTGTTGTTTTAGGTTAGTTATCTGAGATATCTCTTGATACTTTTTATTTAGCTTCTTAAATCAAAGAGTACAACCGAGATGAGTTTTGTAGCTACAGACTAGAAGCAAGGAAGTAAGGTGGAGAAACTATGTCAGTGGCAGGAAGACCTGCACCATCCCCAATAGATTTTTTTAAAAAATGCTATTCGCTGTGGGCAATTCATAGAAGAGTTATTTTTATTGTACCATTGGGGCAATGGCTTTTATGTTTTTTAAGTACAAGAACATTTCCTTGAGGGGAAGATGGCAAAGAGCAGATATAATGTATTCAAGAGAAGAAGCAAGACGGATGTTCCACTGGGTCAGAAATATTTGCAGTGGAGAAAACGCATGTTAATAGCATCTGATCAGTACATTTTAGTTTTAGATATATATCTGACCTTTATTTTGTACAACTCAAGGCAGTGTTCATACCTAATGCTCCTTCCTCCTATTTTCCCCACAATAAGAACTCTATGACGTAGATTGCTCTGAGAGAAAGTGTCCAGCCCAAAGTTATCCAGCTGCTTTTCATGCCCAAGAAAGGGTTACAAGGCATGACCTCCAAGATTGTAGACCAGCACCTTAACCATTACTCCTGATTGGCTCTGTGGAAGTTAGGACTCAGGTGCTATATCCCCAGTGTTTTCAATATTCACAGCCCATGCCATACTGCTTTCACTATAGTGAGCAAGAATTAAGGGGGCTGATTTGTGGTAGTTATTGACACTTTGTCTTCCCCTACAGGCTGGTGCAGAGATCTCTACAGTGCATCCAGAACAATATGCCAAGCGCTTTCTGGACTTTGTCACCAATATATTTGCTTAGCAGTTTCTCAGTATGTCTTGTTGACCCAAATCAAAACCTTTTCAGCACCTTTGTCATTGTCACTCAACCTGCTCCCTGGTTCTCCGTAAGTAGGATAGTTTTCATCCTGCTATTTTGGGGTCAGCAGGGGAATTGGGCTGACTTCAGATGAGTCCCACTCTTGCAACTGAGAGACAGCTGCTGAACCAAGTGCCTTAACTCTGATCTTCTGCTGAGGTGAGAAATGATCGAGAGTACCAAAGAAACTGGTTACGAATGCTTCGGGGACCTGCTTCTCCTTCCATGCAGGAGGAAGAGGAGTGGCTAGTTTTTATCTAAACACTAACTTCTTCCTTTCCGTTAAATAGTACCAGTGTTACGTCATTTAGAGCAGGATAATGTTGAAATAGAATAATATGCAATATGAAGTTAGTTGTGCCTTGGAAGAAGGGGGTTGTAGGGAATCTTCCCCATTTACACAATCAAATATTGTATCCTATGATATCCCACAGTACTGCCTGTTTCAAAGCCATGCGCCAGTTGTATACCTTTTCTACCATCCCTGTATACACAACCTTTAATGGAAGACTGCACTGTGCCCCATCCTTGTGAATAGTTTTGCTCTTATTCTACTCCCGTTGTCAATAATGGAAATCTCTCCTGCTAAAGAAAAGAGCCCAGCACTGAATCCAGTACCCCTTAAGCCTTTTTCCATGTAGAATTACAGGTTCTTTGAACTTTGTGCCCCACAGGTTGCTATTAATGAGAAAAATTATTTTAGACTCATTGCTCTCATGCATCCTTTTTCCTTCCATTTTCTAGTTGAGAATAAGAGTTGAAGCAGGGTTTGGGAGGTTCTTTGTACCTGCTAAATAAATTTGGAGTAAATTCCTGAGTAATAGCACTATTGTCTGAAATCCTGTTCTACATATACTGCAGAGCTGTTTTGAATCTCCCTTGTCAGAGGGAGATTGAGAGAAGGACACAACACTAATTTTGGGGGTAACTTTAATTTTTGGGGTAATTTATACAGGGGCGTCTATTGGGCACACAACCCAGATTGGGTGGGCGTAACCCATAAAAGAGCCTATAAGGTATGTCTAGACTACCTGTGATTTATCACTATATAATATTAAATTTGAAAGCTGCTGAGAAATGCTAAGAATGAAAGTTCTCACCATTTATGCTGTAAAGCTTTAA
Organism: Arizona elegans; assembly: GCA_022577455.1. Lineage (NCBI taxonomy): Eukaryota > Metazoa > Chordata > Lepidosauria > Squamata > Colubridae > Arizona > Arizona elegans. Next base: position 19,285,609 of record JAKOOJ010000003.1, read on the forward strand.
CATTAAAATTAAAGCAAGCCTCAGATGTTGGTGAACTGGCAACAGCATCAATACCATGACCAATAAGAGTAGGGACTGTTGAGAGTTCAGCAACAGATAGAGAGCCCTGGCTCCCTATCCAATCATAAACACCTCCATATTGAAGCGGGAATCAAACCAAGCCTCATTTATTTTGTTTAGTGTTATGGGGTAGGGAGGGTATCATGCCCAGCTTCAGGATGCTATGAGAAGCAGCATCCTGTCTGCCTGTGCATAATGACTCTATATGTTTCTTCTATATATATATCAAATTGGCAAACCAATGTATTTTGGGAAAATGGCCTGTCTCATCGGTTGATCAAAATGCCTCTTAAGTGAAGGAGGAAACTGCTATAAATTAGTAGCATTAAAAACAATATCCCTTTTCATTCACCAGAATGGGAATTCTTGGAGATACTTCATTTAGCAAAGTGAGGAATGCAGACAAAGAGCTGGGTAAATTAAATGATATTTCCTCTAGTGCAACGAGGAATGCAGACAGACAAGATACTGGATAAATTAAATGATCATTATTCATCTATTGTTGGCTTGTTTAAGAGATCTTGCTTTCTGTAATAGCTGTCCTAGCATCACAGGGAAGCTGTCACACTCCAGCTGTCTCTGAACTATAATTCCCAATAACTCCAGCCCTCTATGAGCATTTATGAGGAATGCTGGGAATTACAGTTCAGCAACATTGAGGGTCAGTATTACCTACCTAGAAACTCTAGCTGTGGTTCGGGGTTCAGTGCTACTCAATTGGCTGCTCTGGACCTGAAACATGGGGGCTACTTTATGGTTTTTAATGTTTTCCCCTTCTGCCCCATTACTGGTGTGTTGGGACTGATGTCATTTCAGCTCCCAGCATACTAAAGGCTGTGCCATGGAGATACATTTTTGCTGTGGGGTTGTCTTCCTTCCAACCTCTTTCAGTGTTTTGTAATTGTATACAATGTGTATTTCTGGTTTACTCTTGTATGGCTAAAAATAAATTATTGAACCAAAAGTTGTCTGTATGAAGTGCCCAGCTGTGCTGTTGTATACTGCTAACCTAGCAGGGTAGAAGGATGAACTCTATGTTTCAGTGAAAGAATAAAAGATTCTCCTCGGTCCTTCACAGCTTTCTGAATTGAAATTATGTCAATTATTTTTACTTATCACATTTCTGAACTTTCAGGGGCAAAAAATATCCAAGCTGGGGGTGGGGGAATCAGTTAAGACAAGAACGTTATGATTTTGGCCAGATGAACCAGGGTTAATTTGAAATGAAACTGTAGACATTAAGTCTTGTCTTGCTTGCCCCCTTCACTAGCAGGAGATCTTGTTTCAAGCTGGCTTGATTTATAAAGAAGATGACAGCAATTTGGCTGGATTCATGCTTTTTAATTGCTTGTTTACTTATCCAAGTTTCACTATTCCTATAGAAAACTGATCAAGAGCTTATACTCCTGCAAAACTCCATTTGCAGATGAGAGTTCTATCATTAACTGAGACTGCATACAAAAACAATCCTTCCAATCCTTATGTGTCTATTAGTATTATAACAGTTGAGTGTCAGACAGTCTCTGTATCTAAAAGGATTAAGATCATTTCAATCCATTGATCTTTTGAGATGCAAAAGATTCCTAAATTGGAAAGCTATTATTATCTGTGGGTAATTTGCAGTTAAAGTCAGTTAAGACTTAATAATTCAAGTCTCAACCAAGGACCTAAGAATTATTATGGTAGCACCTAAGAATCTGCAGTTTCAAGCAGGGTGGCTTTTTGTGTTTAAGTCTGATAAATTCAATATATCCATATATTGAAGTCCTTTAGGTATTGTTCCGAGGGCTCCAATCATGATTGGTGTAAAAATGGATTTTTCCCCCACAGGTATTTGATCTAACTTCAGTCTGCAAATCCCAATATTTTATAATTTCTTTCCAACTGTTTTTCCTCATTCCTAGCACCACTTGGTATAGCAACATCAACAAAGCAGACATTCTTCTTTTCATTAACTGTTATATCAAGCAGGTTATCAACAAGATGCTTATTTTCATAGTAAGTATTTGTTGCCCTGGGATCTTTGCCAAATCGCTCTTCCATGGTGCTTTATGGATTTAGAACCTGAATTTGTTTGGAGGTAGGCATGCCTAAATTCCTTGGGATACAATTATAGCCTTGTTTTTCTTGGTTATTGTAAGCATAAGAAATGGTGTGATAATTAAGATGAAGCATCCCCATCAACTATTTGAATCTTGCTCCAGCCTAGGAGTTGCTACCCAGCCCTGAATAAGCTGTTATGGTCCATGCCTCTCACATCTTCAATAAGGAAATAATAAACTGATAATCCATTATGGAAGTAGTAGTCGATTTCAGTCTTGTAAGATTTCTGTTGTGTAAAGTCTATCAACTGGAGGGAATGGGAGAGTGAATAGAGACCTCAATCCTGAATGTGTGAGTTTACATCTTTATTACAGATAAGGATTCTTGCAATTAAAAAGAACAATATAAATGGGTATTTGCAAATTGGAGACCCTTGTTCTATTGCATGCACACCATCTCTCTGCTTCCTGCCTTATTCGGGATTTAATTATTTCAGTCACCAAGGTCATACCGTTTGGGAAGGAAGGGGGTTTATTGATCTAATTAATTAATTAATGTAATGTACTCTGGCTGTTCTTAAAGGTTCCGATCATTTTAGCACTCCATAAAGCACAAACTACATGGGACCACAATGCGATCGATTTCTGAGTGTGTGTGTGTGTGTGTCCCCTCCCCTCCCACCCAGCACAGGTCTCTAAAGGAGATCTGCGCCGCTTAGCTATAAAACGTGAAAACCCAACCAAGCGCCACTGGAACTTCATTGCACTTGACCTACGAAGCCACCCCGCTTCATTTGCTTTCAAGCAAGCCGGGGAGGAGGAGAACCTGAACGGGAACGGCCTAATTCCGGAATAGCCGCCGCCGCTCGAGGCCGAGAGGTCCCTGCTGAACCCCAACTTGGATTTTCCACCCTCCCTCCAGCCTCTCAAATGGCAACCAAAGCAAGAAGAACGCGGGAAAGGAGAAGGTGGAGGCGGGGGGAGGGGGAAGGAACCGCGAGGCCGCGGCCTCGTCTTTGCGCCAAGAGAAAGCAAGCCGAAGCCGCCGCCGCTCCTCGCTCGTCGCCTACAAGTACCCCGCGCTCGCTCCTCTCGCCATCCCGGCGCGTGGTTGCTATGGCTATGGCCGTCATGCCAGCAACAAGCGGCGCCACGTGACGCGCCCGGCGATGGCTGCTGCTACTGCTGCTGCCGCTGCTTGGCGGGGAGGGAGACCTTGAGCAGAACGGCGGCACCGGCACGCGTTCCCGGACGTGCCATAGGTCGCCTCGTCAGCCCCGTTTGCTCAAGCCTCGGAGCCCTCGTTACCTCACTCGCCTACCCCCCCTCCCCATCCCGTCTTCCACCACCACCACCTCCTTTTTTTTTTTTTTTTTTTTTTTTTTTTGCCCCAACGTCGTCTTCGCACGCAGCGGCTGCAGCTTCGATGGACGGACCGTTCCTGCCACCCTTGGATGTTCCGCTATGGTGGGTGCCGTGCCGGGGAGCGCCGGTTGCAAAATAAGGGGTGCCTTATTAACAACAACAACAAAAAGAGTCTGGGAGCATGAGGAATAAGGTGGGGGGGAAATGGAGCGCGAGCAAAAGAGAGTGGTGGGCTTTGCTCCAGCGCGGTTGGTCGGATGGCTCTCCTTTTCATTTTGAGTTTTTTTTGTTTTTTTTTTTAAGGGTGATCCTCATCCTCATCCTAATGTGGCGCATTGATCAGAGGCCATCTGCATATTCAGGCAACCGCCACAGCAGCTGCAGCAGTCAGTCCCTTCTTTGTGTGTTGTCAGCTGGCTTTGCAGCAGGGGTGTTGCCTAAAGGATGGTTTATGTGTTAATGGAGGATGGGGAGGCATGATAGCTTGTTTTACTGAGGGAGGACTTTTAGGGGAAATACGTGCACAGACAGCATATATATGCACACCAGAGTATTTTAGGTAAGGATTTACCCACAGAGATGTCTATGGATCTACCTGTCAAGCCTCCTAAAACCGTGCAGGCAAGCTGACAGGTGAGCAAAGGTTGCACCCCCCCTGCTCTCAGGATGGCAGAAGGATTATTTTTTTGCAGCATTATTGGTCAAGCAAGCATGAATTTAAATGCCCACCTTTTCTCTCCTTGTATTAAGGGATGGGAGAAAATGTTCAGCCTCCACTGCTGTGCTTCATATGAGGCTCTTGAAGGTGGTGGAGAAGTCCAATGGGGGTTGGGGTTTTGGCAGGTATCTCTGGGATATGTGGGAGATAAGGAAAATATAGATGTGACTGGGATCAGGAGTGTGGCAAAGACATTTGACAGATTTCCCTCCCCAGAGGGCCCTTTTTCCTCAAGCCATTGTTTCTCGTCCCAAGCCCCCTCCTCCTCTCTTTGTTCCACATCTCTCCTTGTGACTCCAAGGCTATTGGGCCTAGTCTTTCATTGCTGCTATTGAATAGCTTTGTAAAAACCTGGCAGTTTTGTTTCTTGTTGATGGTCTCTGAGCTTGGCTTTCATTTTGTAGATGTTTCATTGCTATGCCGTGTAATCTTTTTAGCACTGAATGCAGTTAAAAAGTTACTGAAATGCCTGTAAAATGACAGCCAAGCTCAGAGACTGCCAATGTTCAACCTTGACATATATACATGCATACATGCATGCATACACACACATATACCAACATACAACCACATATTCATATTCTCTTCTATTGTAACTGGCAGCTTTTCTCTCCAAATTGAAGGGGAGGGGGAGGAAATTTTTTTTTTGAAAAGAATTAACATCTATCCCAGTCACAAATAGCCCAGCTATCAATGTTTTTTCTACCTCCCTACAACTATTGCATTAATTCCCAACCACACAATAACAAGTTCTGTGCCATGCAAAAGCTTGCCTTCCTCCTCTTTTCCAGGGATGATATCCAAAAGATATTTTTCATGATGATGATGATGATGATTATAATACAGTTGAGATTCCTTGAAATGTAAAGAAGGCCTGGTGTTGCCCAAGGTCACATTGTTTTTTTTAGTTAAGGTTCCAATAGCCAGAAGAGCTTAATGATGATAAGAGTAGAGGTCAGCTCTAGCCAGGGTAAGCAAAGAGATGCATTGCTGAATTTTCCTTTTCTTCCTTGACAAAACAGATTGCATTTCCAAGCTGAGGACTTTCTCACTGACTGGGCCGGATTTGTTAAAGCATGTCTGAAAGGCTGTCTGTAATGTGTGCACAAAGGGTACTGAATTCTGGAGAGTTAGCACTTCGCCCTCCCCTCCCTCCATCTTGATGATTTGAGGAAATAGTGTAGACAGGAATTAGGTTTGCGGTTGGAGTTGAGGTTGCATTTGTTGTGTAGAGATGCATGCCTTTTGTAACTAAGCAGAAGCTATATGTTTTGTCGCTGTCAAATTATCTTGAGGTGGAGTTGAACTGGGAATGTGGAGGGCTTTAGAAACAGGGTTGTTACAGTGGATTCAGTGCCAAATGCAGGTGACTGTGTAGGCTGCTTTAGTTTTAAAGAATCACTCCCATCCAAATAACTGATGGCTATGTTTTTATTTGTCTGAGTTAGTTCCACAAGTGGACACTGCATTGTTCCAGAGCACAGGCAACTTTATACCTTTCAAATATTTGACTGCAAATACCACAGACCCAGGATTTGTAGTATAGGACACCTGTACTACAGCACCAAAGAAGAATAGTTTGATCTCTAATGAAAGCTCTGTATTAGAGAAAACTCAGCTGGCAAACCATGTTTTGTCACCCACTCTGTTGTCTGCCCCCGTACCCGCTATCCAGTAGCAATAACAAGGGAAGGGATTTTCCAGGACAAGAAAACAATGCAGTGGCTGTCCTCTCAGTACATGACAAGGTGAGGAATTCTGTCTAGGAGAATTGGGACCTTGTCTAGCTCCAAAATGGAAGACAATCCAGCTGCTTTCGAGTCAAAGATCTGCTATGTAAATGTTTGCATTTCTTGAGCAATTCGTAAAATAGATTAAGCTATGTCTTTTTCTATATACAAAGTTGTTTGCACAGAACTAACTCTGGAAGTACCCGTTCTCTTGCGGCAAATGAAATGGTTTTCCATCAAAAAAAGCTTTTGCTAAACTGGAAGAAATATATTTTATATGCTGACATGCAGGGTATGAACAGTGTATGAACAGGCAGCCCGTTAACATGTTTATGGGCCAGATAATTTATTTGCAATTGTAATTTGTTTAAAAATGTGTATATTTTTAAGAGGAATAAATCGAACTAAAAGCAAGTTTGATTTTGAGCAAGTATGACCAGATCAGAAAGGACATCCCATTTTATATATACTGGTATATATCTTATAAAAAGTGTTGTTAGTTAGAATCAACCAAAAAGAAACATTTTTTTTTAATTTTTTGAACTGTTGGCTTGTGGCTGTCTGTGTTTTGTTTATCTTATTTTTAGCTACTCTGCCATTTTAGCCTCAACTTCTGTGCCACACAAAGAGCTATATATGCTGATATCTCCAAAACTGCCTAAAGCATATTTCATTTGCATACATTTTGATGCCCCATCCAGGCCAGGTTTGAGGAACTTCATTACCACTGCATAAGAGCTGAAAAGCATCTAATATTTTCCTGTGGCTGCATACTGCAATGACAAGACTGGAACAATCAACATCTACCATTCAGATAAATTTTCCCACTTCAGATTTCATTGAGGAACCCAGCAGCCTCTAGAATTATTTAAATGTCACTTATATAAACATTGGATTCTATTCCTTACCCTTTTGGGCTAATCATTAGATAGATAGGGCTGATTTTTAAGTACATTAATTGGTGCAGTCAGAGATATGTACAAATATGATGATTGAGAATTACAGAAACTACATTTTGGATTCTGCTGAGTGTCTTACATTCCAAGGCAAGTTCTTAGAAATCCTCCTGAAGTGTGTGTGTGTGTGTGTGTGTGTGAGAGAGAGAGAGAGAGAGAGAGAGAATGAATGATGTTTGCCTGATACCCAGCAATATTATGGGTGTACATTTTTATCTTTTTTTTCCTACTCATTTGATCTGTGTGGCTCCTTTGCAACTATTCTTAAATCTGATTTGTCAGGATATACTGTATGGATTAATAAATACATGCTATCTTTCAAAAGTATAAAAGGTGATTCACCTGTTTGGAAATGGCGTCAAGACTGATAGCTGAACTGATAGATGATTAATTGGTATGTTTCTCTTTGTTGAAATTCCTGAAGCTTTGCTCAAATTATGGATGAGGCATTCACAGTGCAAAGTCAAAATAGCAGTTACGTTTGCACAGTTGCAGCTTCCACCTGCTTTATAAATGTCATACACAAGACTATGTAAAAAGGGATTGGGGCTTGAATAGTCTGTCACAGTCACCATCTTGACTTTTTTGACATATGCCTGCTATGAATGTAGAATATAATATGTGTATTTTTGTTAAACCATTTTGCAATCAATTCCCATCTGGATGACCACATATACAGTACAGTATCTGCTTATCATTGTTCAAATAATGAATTATACATTTGCAATTACTAGGAACATTTTTGCAGCATTTATAAGAATGTAAGCACTGATCTGCCATCCCAAACAAGTTGTATAAGGTGAGAGTACATTCTACCTCAAGGAGAATATTTGGGAAATGCAAAACTTTAGCAGCAATTGGAATAAACCACAACTATGCCAAAATGATAGCCCAGGTGTGGTAACATCACCATGTAAAAGCCACAGTTATGTACCTGTTTCCTGTTATATGTAAGTTCTGGCATTTATTAAATGACATTGTTATCTGCCCCCACAGTTGTCCATATTTGCATATATTGAGAAGGTGCCTCTGCCACCAAAGTATTTTCCAGACTTTGCTTAAGCCATGTTGACATTCATTTTAGGATGAACTTCAGTGAGACTAGATTTATACATTGACTTAAGCTATGGTTTGCTGAACTATAGTCTACTGAATAAATACTATTTGCTTAACTTGCTAAATTATAAATAAGAGTTTACAAAGTATGCTGGCTGTTTAAGCAACACAGTGACTGGGTTTTCTGTTTACCTGGGTTATTGAGTTAACTATTTTCTGGATTTTTTAAAAAAAATTTGATTTATATGCCGCCCTTCTCCGGAGACTCAGGGCGGCTTGATTTACATAACACAGGTAGTCCTCGACTTACAACCCCAATTGAGCCCAACATTTCTGTTATTAAATGAGACATTTGTTGAGTTTTGCCCCATTTTATGACCTTTCTTGCCACAGTTATTAAGTGAATCACTGCAGTTGATAAATTAGTAACCTAGTTGTTATGTGAATCTGGCTTCCCCGTTGACTTTAGTTGTCAGAAGGTTGCAAAAGAGGATCACATGACCTTGGGATACAGCAAAGGTCATAAATACGAACCAGTTGCCAAGCATCTGAATTTGGATCACATAATCATGGGGATGGCAACAAAGGTTGTAACTGTGAAAAATGATCATGTCACATTTTTCAGTGCCATTGTAACTTTGAATGGTCACCTCAAAGTTACAAGAGAAGCTGTTGTACGTTGAGGACTACCTGTATGCTGACCCACAAAAACTTACCAAAGTAAACATTTGCCAGTTTAATATGTTGTACAAAAAAGAGTGCTAAGTTTTTAATTGACTTGGTTACATATATTGTCCGTACCCAACTGTTAAGACTGAGACTTTGAATGGCTGTGCACATTACACTAAATTATATTTGGTTTTCATTTAGTGAGATGTGCATAGCCAGTCAGAAACTCAGGCTTTTATTATGAGCCCTTATTTAACTTAGGCTGCCATTCCATTTAGCTGGCAGCAGCTCTATATGGTAGACTATATACCATATACTAATATATCTGATGCCCTCCAGAATTTCCAGTTTCTGAATGCCAACACACCTGGAGGGTTAACAGAATAACAGATTTGGAAGGGATCTTGCAGATCTTCTAGTCCAACCTCCTGTTCAAGCAGAAACCCCTTTACCATTCCAGACAAATGGTTATCCAATCTCTACTTAAAACGTCCGGTGTTGGAGCATCCATAACTTCTGAAGTCAAGTTCTAGATCAAGGAATATAAATACACACTCATGGCGCTCTGTAACTTTCAAGATTAGCCCCATGATAGTTCTATGACAAATACGTTTTCTTAGTCCGAACCAGCAACCAACTGGGCTATTAATGCCCTGTTTCTGTTCATAGAACCTTTCAGCACCTTCCTGCTGCTCTTATGCACTAAGGCCATCTGCTGGTCAAACATCCATGTGAAATCCATCTGTCACAATATAACATCCTGAAGCATACAAAGTGAAGGTAATGCTGGAGGTGCTTTGGAATGGTGGAAAGGTGATCTTAGAAACAGAGCCTTCCACTCTACTCCAACATTAATTTCCCTCATCCTGGATTGGGCTGGAGTGCTGAATACCATCTTTGAAACATAATTATGAACATATGATGGCCGTGGCCAGGGGGGCTTTTCATCAGGTTCGCCTGATCCGCCAGTTGCGGCCCTTTCTGGATCGCGACGCCTTGCGCACAGTCACTCACAGTCATTCACGCCCTTGTCACCTCCCAACTGGACTACTGCAATGCTCTCTACATGGGGCTCCCCTTGAAAAGCACCCAGAGGCTCCAACTGGTCCAGAATGTGGCCGTGCGGATGGTTATGGGTGCAACTCATTGTGCCCACGTGACACCCCTCCTGCGCAAGCTGCACTGGCTCCCAGTGGTCTTCTGGGTGCGATTCAAGGTATTGGTTACCACCTTTAAAGCGCTCCATGGCATTGGACCTGGATACCTTCAAGACCATCTTCTGCCACCAGTAGCCTCCCACCGGCCAGTTCGCTCTCACAGAGAGGGTCTCCTCAGGGTGCCATCGGCCAAATTATATCGGCTGGCGACACCCAGGGGGAGGGCCTTCTCTGTGGGAGCCCCTGCCCTTTGGAATGAACTGCCCTCAGAAATTCGTAAAATCTCTGATCTCCGTGTATTTCGCTGTGCCCTCAAAACCTTGTTGTTCCGCCAGGCTGGGCTATCAATGTAAAGATTTTAATTGGTTTTAAATGGGATTTTAAATTTGGGGTTTTATAAATTGGGCCTATTATTTAATAATTTTAATTATTTTTAAATTTTGCCTGTCTTTGTGCTTTTAATCAGGCTGTACACTGCCCTGAGTCCTTCGGGAGAAGGGCGGTATAGAAATACAATAAATAAAAAATAAATAAATAAATAATCTTTAGGTGATAAAACAGTTATTCCCAGCACTTAAATAATACCTATGTGGAGGTGCCACTTCAGGTGAAGGCAACATAAGCGGTACCATTTAAGAAAAGTTCACTCTTAGATAATACACCACCAAAAATACTTTACAAGCTCTTTGTTCTTCATTATGTTTATGGTATAAGGTAAACAGAGAAGAGTTACTTTTTATGGTCTCTCCCCTCCCCCCATTACCTTTTGGCCTAAATTCTTGCCTAGTAATTAAGAGTCTTTTAATTATTTATCACCAGCTTTCCCAAATCGGGTGCTGTCCAACTATATATTGGCTTGCAACTTTTCACCCTCCTGGCCACCTTGGCATGCTGATGGGGAGCTGACAGGCCTTTATAATAAAACATTTCAGAACAGTGCCAGATTAGAGAAGCTGGATTTAATCATTATACAAATCAGTAAGTTCCTTTACCTATTTGTCAGGATTTAATATCACATGGGATTTTGACACTCCTGAACTTATACTGAGTACAAGGACCAAAGGCATCCAAAGGGCCTTTATTGCAGAGAGACACAATTTCACCACATAGGTTGCTTTGTTGTTGAGCAATCACTCTTGTTCCATCTTGCCTCCTGCAATCCAAACTTCATTTGACTTGGAGATGCCCAAATCCAGTTTCTAAAATAAATTCTGAGAAGTTGAATAGTAATATTGATAAGGCAGCCATGGATGGACTTTGAGACTATTGTAGCCAAGAACAAATTCCCTGGAGAGTCATCATAACATGGTGTGGTCTTTTAGACCACCCAGTAAAGGAATGAAGAGAAACCCTGGGAAGGATGTCAGATGAAATTGTTTTTCTGAGTCTATATAGTAATATGACTGTTTTCCCTGATTGCTTCCCACTATCAAGGTACCCAATGAAGGAGATGCTTTTGCATTAACTCATGCAAGCAACTTGTGGAGGATTCTATAGGATCCATAGAAGTCACATCTATGCAGGGTCTTTCCGTGATGTGTTTTGCTTTCCGTACTGTTCTGCTCATCAGAGCAGAAAAAGGATTTGTAGAGAGACATTCTGTTTGCATTATAGGTTTCAGTTTGCAAATTAAAATCTTAAGAGCAGCTATTGCTCTTGATCAGTTTGGCAGTTTCTTCTCATAAAGGCGAATTATGGCTGGCATATTGAGACAAGACTGCCTCTGATGCTACCTATAAAGTACATTTACAGTCATTCCAATTGGTAACCACTGATGAAATTAATTCTTCATGAATTTACCCAAAAAGCTAGGTAGGCGACTAAAATTTCCAGAGACTGGAATTTGAGATCATGGTGTGACGCCCAAGATTACTCTTGAATCCCACTAGCCTCCCTGCCTTAGCTTTTAATGGATTCTTTCCATTGGACAGGAAGTGCATTCTGGAAATCAAAGCACCAGCTTACCTTTATTTATAGGAATGCTCTGGGACCATAGGCATTCTTAAAAGTTAAAATGATGGAAATCTGCTGCTGTCCAGTGTTTTTTTGGAAGAGTGCCCATGTGCTAGGGAAGAAAAAGGAGAGAGGAAGGGAAGTATATTACATTAGGGTCACTAGGAAACATCCCTGGAGGCTGTGGGGATTGCAAGGAGCAAACTATCAAGTTTGCAGCCTAAAAAAAATGTGTCTTGTGACTGGTTGCACCCACTATAGTAACTATTTCTGGAACAACTCAACCCTTGATGAGAATATGATGCAATGTGAGTGGCCACAAGATGCTCTGTAACATTCAAGGTTTGGATTGGAAACCTTTTCCCTCTAAACTAAGGACTTCGCTTTAACTCTACCCAATTTTGCCCCTTCTGAATAATTAGCTGACTGGCTTTTAATTTCATGTGAGAGGGAGCAAAGTGGTTCCCATCCACAGTTTGCACAATTGCATGTTTGACAAATTTTAGCAATATTCCTCCTTCCCATTTTTTTCCCAGTCCTTAAAAAAGAATGTACAATCCTTTCTCATAGAACTGGCTGATTTTTTCCCCAGGCCTACAGTCCCAATTTAGAAATATGGCAACTAAAACTGTATACAGTGTAGTACTATTGTTTTCACCTTTTTATTTTCAGTTGCTTTCCTAATGAAAACAAGGAACTTGCCCTCTTCATAGTGAACACACTCATTTGAACTTTTGTTCCAGTTGTCTACCTTGACTCTTAAAAAGATTTTTTGGGCCAGTCAGGACTAGCTTTTACCCTATCAGCATCCAGCTATGTATAATTAGAAAGTTTATGGTCCCAGGAAACATTGCTTCACCTTTGCACTGTAAATTTCCTACACTGAATCCCATGTGCCGCTCCCCAATTTAAAGAGATTCTGTGGAGCTCCTTGTTGTTTCTTTGCAATGTACCAATCATACACTATCCAAATAATTTGGCATCATGAACACATTTGGTAGCTTCTACTTAATTTCCAAATTTAAAAAACAACAGATTTTCTGTGGTAAATTCCATCATAAAAATGCCTCCTTATTGCAAAGAGGAGTCATGGGTACATGGAAGTCAACATATGCTGTGATTAGATCACCCATTTGGTTTTAATTTAGCATAGTGTGGTGTCAACTCAGCCGTGATCTATAAATCATGGTTTAATGCAATACACCTAACTATGGCTTATTTAAGAAATCATCCTGTGATTGGCTAGTATGAATTCCAACACATTCACTTTGAGTCAGCCGTGACCTCCTGGCTTTGTCCTGCTTCATTCAAAAGCCCTGCCTTGGGTTACACAGAATGAAAACAGATGTGGAAGAGATGGCCAAGAGTACTTGGCTCCATTCCGATGTGCTCATTGTAATGCTAGTTGTTATTAGCTCCACAGCCTCCTGGAGGATCTTGAAGAGAAATATTGTAGTAGAATAAAACCGAACGGAAAGTGTTTGGGATTTGATTTAAATCCATATTCCTCCACAGATCCAGCCAGCCCAAGGGGTCAATGAAGCAATCTATGCTATGTAGCTTTTTACCAGGCACAAGCTACCTTGAAAGCGCTTGACCAGGCTTGTACCAGGAACAAGCTCATACTTGAAACCCATTTACTGGGTTACATGGAAACAGGAAAAGGGGGATTTTTCTCCCCTTTAGGGCAATGCCTAGTCTTTTCGCTCACATTCAGGAAAAGTGCCAATCGGAGGCAATATATTTTTTTTATTTGATTTATATGCCGCCCTTCTCCGGAGACTCAGGGCGGCTTACAATGCGTTAAGCAATATTTGCATCTCAGGATTGAGCTGTGAGGTCCATTGTGCTCTCTGAGCTTGGTGGTTCGCTTGCAGACGTTTCATTTACCCGACGAGGGTACGCGGGAGGGAAAAGCCGAAAAGAGGCATCTTCGGGCAAAGGGTTGCACCCGGGTTCCCACAGCAGAGCTCCTCCGCGCCAACTATAAATATACGCACGCCCTCTCCTCCCTCCTCCCCGCGCCGCCTCCTCGGCATAGCCTCAATTTAACCCGCCTCCTCTCTTCTCCTCTCCCTTTTGCAGTTTCTGATTCGCAGCTCAGCTGAACTCCCACATCCGGCCGGTCTTCGATCCCAGCCTCTCTCATGGGCTCCCCAGGTACGGTATTGCGGTGGCGTCGCGCCCTCTCGAAAGGTGACGCGCGGCGGGGTTGGGTGCCTCTTTTGTCGCCCGAGCGGGGAGCGCTTGCCCTCTCGCTGCTGCTCCTGCTCCTCCTCCTTGCGAAGGGTTTACGCTCCAAGAGTAGCGAGCCGCCTTTGCCACATCTCCGGAGCGTTTAAAGCCTCGAGACTAGAAGAAGGAAGCCGGTCCCTTTCTTGCATTGCTGGGGATCGTCGCTCGTCCTTAGAAGGCTCCCGCTTATCCTAGGTAGGAATTTAAGGCGGTGGCGACGAAGCAAGCTTACCGGCTCCCCCCCTCTCCCTCCAGAGGCCTGGTGCATCTGCCTTTGTGGCGTTGCAACTGGTCCTTTTCCCTTCTTTATAGAGGACAGCTGGCGTTTCCACAGACCCTAAACACCCCCTCCTCCCCGCATAGCTGGCCTTGACAAGGCGATTGTTTTCCATACCCAGTTGGACAAGGATTGGGATGGGTGGGGTGCTTTAATTTTGTAACTACCAGAGTATTTTGGGAGCAGAATTAATTTCCGTTTGTGTCTTTAAAAAGGCAGTCCTGGTTGCTTTCTTAATCACCATTTCTAGGAGGAGCTTTTGATAACTCAAAGATGACCCTTTGAGAGCTGTATGTTTTAATGTACGTCAATTAGTATCCATTTCAAGTGACCATAAAGTTGTTCTAAGTCACTGTTGGAAGGGAAATTGTTCTCAGAAATCCCAAAGTACAGAAAATGCAAGGAAAAGAAGGAGGAGCCTGTGTAACTAGTAATTAACATAGTATTTTGATGCAAATTTAAAATCCCCTTTCTTGCTGTAATGACTTCAGGTAAATTAGTGTCATCATGCAAAAAAAGATGTCTGCTGCAAATTGTAACCTTTGACATTCTCCATGCAATCATTTTAGGGTAGTTCCCCAAGGTTGTAATAAAGCCCTTATGTGTATAGCTGCTGGGCTAGGGTGTAGCTTGGTGTCTTGTTGGGAGCAAAAAAAAGAGCCATGTTGAAGCTGATCAGTGATCTGCTTAGGTTAGTGCTGTATTTTATTTCCCCAACCAGGTATTTCTAGGGAAATATAGGAGCAGGACAGAATGCTTTCCCATCTGCATTTCATAGCAATAGCTTGCAGAAAAACTTGCAGAACTAATGCCCAGCCGTGAAAACTCAGTGCCATCAATAGGGTGAATTTTCATGAATTTGTTTAGGCAAGAGCTGGCAAGCTCAGAGGGTCAGGGTTGCTTAGCATTTGGATGGGGAAGCAACAGGAAATCTCAGAACTGTATGCTGTTTATGTAAAGTGGAGGCAAATTCCAGCATTACCTATGTGCTATAAAAAAAGGACATGTTTTCCTATTTGGTACTTCAGCTGTTTAAGTCATTTGTAGATAAGAATCCCTAAAATCGCTTTGGATAGTGAAATGGGCAGCATATAAATTTAATAAATAATAAAATAAAAAAATACCAACACATGTGCTTGAAAAGTAAATGCTTAGTGTAAAGGATCAGCTTTTTAAAAAAGGACTCCCTTAATAGAAGCTTAGTAACTGTTGTATAAGGCTCACTGAACTCTTTGGAACTTGTCTCCAAAAGGCAAACATTTGGGATTTTACTAAGCCCCTGATTATGTTGCATCTACTGTATCTCTTTTACTCAGCCCAATTAGGCTTTCATCTATTAATCTCCCCAGGCTCCTCTCTTAGACTATATCTCCCCAGAGGCTTTTAATTCTTTTTTTCTTTCCTTTTACTCATCATGGGCTGCTAGTGGGCTCTGATTACTTGCAGTGTTCTACTAAGATGTCCCAAAGTCTCTTGCAAAATACTGGCTCAGGGGCAGAATTTTGTAATACACAGTCTGGCTGTAGATTTCTTTTGGTCTTAGGTGATCCTCGGAGATGCTCCTTATTTCAGATTTTTTTTTTGTACAGGAATGTTTACCCTTTAATCATTTGAATTTTTTTTTATCTTTGAAAGATAGTTGAAATGAGAGATGGACTGATTTTCTGCCTTGTAAATTGAGGTTTAAATTGAAAACATTCATAGATTTCTCACTGATTGCTTATAAGTGCAGGAATTTCTGGCAGTCCAGGCAAAATGCAAGAGCTTTATGCTTAGCCCACCATCTTGTAAGAGAATGTAGCTCAGTAGCATCCATGCTTTGCATTCAGAAATAAAATAAAATTCCAGGTTTGGATTTTGGAAATCCGACTAAAAAAAAATCTAGAGGTTTTTGTCCAAGATATTGAAAAGCACTTTGTTATTGACCACTGAGCTAAATAAACTAGGATTGACCAGGTATAAATTAGATTTCTGGTCAATTCAGTGGTGGGTGGCTACTAGTTCGCCTGGATTGAGCAAACCGGTAGCGGCAGTGGCGGGAGGCTCCGCCCACCAGCATGGACGCTTCTGCTCATGCGCAGAAGCGTCGTGTGTGAGCGCCCATGAGCGAACCAGTAACAATGGATTTTAAAACCCGCCCCTGAGTCAAATGTTAATTATCTTCTGTCTTCAGATATGCAGAGGAGTGTGTAAGGTGATGAAACAGGAAAGAATCCATATTATGTAAGAGGAGATTGGTCTGTCAGTTAAGTCCATTCAGATGTTTACAACTAGCTTCTCAGTCTTGTAGGAAACGCTGTCTAGATGTTGCTGAACTGTGGATTCTAACAAACTGGGTCTATAGAGCCAATAACAAGGGATACTAGGAATGATAAATTTAGCAATATCCAGACTGGCATGTTTGCCAGTCATGCAGTATAAGTCTCTGCTCAAGAATTTTACTGCTTGGGCTAAAGAAGATAAGGTGACATTCACACAATTAGCAATTGTGTTAATAAAGTCTTTTTCTTCCCTCCAATGTGAGAAGCAGGTATGGTAATTCTGATTCTGTTCACATATACACAATCCACTGGTTTATTTTTAAAAAGCCATTCTTGCAGTTGATAATGGGCCATTCGTTAGTCTACTTAGAAATTCAGAGAGAGCTGAAAAAATAAATTATTCTTTTTGGCCCTATTTCACCCACCTTAATAATAAAATGTAATCACAATCAGTTTTGGCCAAATTAGGATCTTCAAATGGGTAGGATTAGAGCTCCACCATTTTAACCAGGAGGAAAAAAAATGAAAGACCTAAACCAACTTAATCCAGAATGTATAGTTTGGGGACCAATACCTTCCTGGTTGGTCAGAGTCATTTTTCCTCAGTCTCTTAGATTTGTGGTTTCTTCAAGAGTTTGACAGAGGGGCATATATGAACTCTTGTTTATGTAGGATGGACGTACTGAATGTAAACAGTCTGAATTCGAAATGCTTCAGGATTTGATAATGGGGGTTGCGATGCTCAACAAAAGCAAAAATATTTCCCCCCAAAACAATGAAACCATCCAAGTCCTTGACTCTTCTAGCCAATAGAGATAAAGTAACCCAACATGGGATTCTGTCTGAGTGTATCCATCTGTATTTCTGCCTGGAACCACTTCTGTGACTTTGATTCTCTTTCTCTTTCTCTCTCTCTTTTCAGTATCATTTGTTTTATCCAGGATGGCCGCTTGTGGAGGCACCACTAAAAATAGGCTCACGGTAAATAAGCACGTCTGGGACTTCCTGACCAAGGAAAGTCCTGCCAAATTGGTCAAGTTGAAAGAGGAGAATAAAGTTGGTGTTCTGATCGATGGTGAGACATCCGAGATCTATGTGCTGCAGATTACCATGCCTGCCCATGGACCAAGCAATGGCCTTTACCTGGCTCGTAAGGCTCTCAAAGCACTGCTCAAGGAAACAGAGAAGGAATTGAAGAAGGCTCAGCGTCAGAGTGAGCTGATGGGCTGCATGGCCTTGATGGAGAAGAGCCGAGAACACGGAGCTGTAGAGCTCCACCGTCGAGGAGCTGCCTTGATATCCCGAGGGCAGCAGACCTCTGGGCCAAGAGTAGTAAGTGGCAGTGGAGGGATGGCCAGCTGCTCAAGGGGAGGGGAGGAGGAACAGGACAGCCAGTGCCCCATTTGTTTGGGGGAGATCCAGAACATTAAGACTTTGGAGAAATGCAAGCACTCCTTCTGTGAGGACTGCATCACCCGGGCCTTGCAGGTCAAGAAAGCCTGCCCAATGTGTGGCCGTTTCTACGGGCAGCTGGTAGGGAACCAGCCGGAGAATGGACGCATGCTAGTCTCCAAGGACTCAAGTCTTCTGCTTCCTGGTTACGAGAAATATGGCACCATCATAATCCAGTATGTCTTCCCACCTGGCATACAAGGAGTAAGTTGGGTTCCTCTTTTCCTCTTTCTGTTATTTGGAAATGGTCTTCACAGGGTCATCTTTCCTGTTCTGGAAGCTTCCAACTGTGCTAAACTACATCTTCCAGAACCCTCAGCTCCCATGTAGGGCTAGCTAGGCCAAAGTCAGAAGCAGGAATCCTTTCTCACTCTTAAGGACTGTGTTCCAGAGGTGAAATCTACTTACCTTCCCTACCGGTTCAGAAGTGCATGTACCATTTTCATGTCCAATTTTGGACCCTCTGCGCAAAGCCTTCTGCACATGCACAGGGTTAAAAACAGGTTACTTCCTAGTTAAAACCAGGAAGTGATGTCTGGGTGGGTGGGCGGAGCCTCACGCTGCTGCTGCTACCGGTTTGCCTGAACTGTAGCGAACCGGTAGCATTTCACCCCTGCTGTCTTCCCTCTTAGGGAATTTGTTTGAGGGCACATTGAAACTAAAGTGAGCAATAGTTAGAATTACAGCAAAAAAACAGTAGGACTCGCCCGCTTTTTCTCTCTCTATGACTCCCTCTTCTCTTCCTTCTAAGCACTTCTAACTTGAGGCCGAGTTATTTTCTTTCCTGAAAGGTTTTCAGATGAGGTCAAAGGCTGCATATGGCATTAGGAGCTGCTGTTCTCTATTCCCCCAGCATTGGACTTACGGGTTGGCACCAAACTGGAGAAAACAAAGGATAGGTAGAGAATTGAGAAAAGAACAAAATGGCCCTGGTCACAAATGGCTGGAAAGTTCTATCAAAAATTGAGTTGGACATATATAACAACATCCCCTACACCAGAATGACACCAGGTTTTATATGGCAATGCAAGAGTTGTGTGCCACCAGTGGACATGGCCACAATACATTGGGAAGGCAGAAATGTTTATTTTTAAGAGAGGATTAAAACTCTCCAAGGCATAGGAGCACCCATTTTAACCACTCAATTCCATTTCATGTAAACAAAAAAGGCTGAAGTATCCAGTCTCATCTTCTCTGTCCTAATTCTCGGGGCCCCAAAAGAAAGCTGGCAAGCCATCTGTAGTATCAGGTCTGTTTACTTTAAATTCCTGCTCTACATAGAAATTTATTATGACTTTCAAGCTGCAGGAGAGAACATACAGTGTCAGGACAAGTTTCCATCACATTTGGTATCCTCAAATACAGTGGTTTTATTTCTACACCAAAAATAGGAGTAAATGGTGAGTGTGTGTGTGTGCGGTTGGGGGGGGAGCTTGAAAAGAATTCAGGAATGGCATTGGGTTGAATCTTAGAGTGGGATGTTTTGTTAGGCATGTAAATTAACGTTGGCATCTTCTTTAGTGAACACATCTTCATGACTTCAAAATTGGACCTTATCCAACAAAATGATATTCAGTGTTGACAAATGTAAGGTTCTGCCCTTAGGTAGGAAAAAATAGATGCCCAGATAAAAGATAAGCAGTTCTTGGCTTGGCAGTGGTGCTTGTGAGAAGGCTCTGAGTATCTTGCTACATCACAAACCAAGCATGAGCCACCGGTGTGCTGCAGCTACCAAAAGGGTCAGTGCAATCTTGGGCCACAACAACAGGAATAAAATGTTGAGATAACAAGAAGTGTTAGTTCTGCTCTGTATTGCACTGAATCTGGAATACTGTGTCCAGTTTTGGTCACCCTAATACAAGATAATGTAAAGTGCACAGAAAGACACAGATGGTGAGTGGCTTGAAGGCTAAAGAATGGTTAAAGAAACTTGATATGTTTAGCTTACAGAAGAGAAGGATAAAGGGAGACTTGATAACAATCTTCCAAAACATGAAGGGATGTCACAGATCAGAGAGTATGGATTTATTTTCAAGAGCATCTGAGGATAAGATAAGAAACCAGTGGGTGGAAGTTTTATAGCGAGAAATCCAAACTTGAAATAAGGTGGAAGTTCCTGACTGTGACTATTAATTATTATCAAATGTTAAGCCATTGAACAGCCTGGCTCCCAAAGTCATGAGTGCTCCATCTTTGGAGATTTTCAAACAAAGGTTGGAAAACCATTGAACTGACTTGATCTGAGGATTTTTGCCCCAGGTAGAGAGTTGAACTAGAAGCCTTCAAGGTTCCTTTCAACCATAGGCTTCAATGATTATTTCCCTACCTTCTTGCCATCCTATTGAGAGGAAGCAGATTAAATGGCAATGGCATTTTGTTCTGAGTAGACTTGTAAAGAGGTGGTCAATTGGCCATTCTGGCTGAGGATTTTAAGAATCCTCCTGTAATCTCAACACACTGAGAGGCAGAAGATTGGATAAGATCGCATTAAAACACGATAGGATTCAAAAGTAGGCCTTTAAGCCATCCTTTCATGTCTTCCCGAAAACTCTAAATCTGTAGGCATTAATTGTGGAAAATGATGTAACAGATTAAAGTAAAATAGAGGGGATTCATGACTGGGTGGTGGTGGTGGGGGTTTCAGCAACCTACAGTATATGAAAGTGCTTTTTTCTGCTTTTTTTTTTCTTTTCAATTTCCTAGTTTAGCCTACAGAGGTGGGATTTCCTTGGGATTTCCCATCTCGGAATTAATCAGATCCGAGCTTGTTTAGGGTGTTTTTTTTTAAAGATTAGCCAAGGAAAGTCACTGTCAGACCACACTGAAGTCACTTAAAAGAATCCCTGAAGGATTCTTCATTTACTGGTCCTTTGTGAGGACCAGTAAAATGATAATTGGCAGAAAAATCTTAATTTTATTTTTATTCATTTATTTATATCCTGCCTTTATTATTTTTACAAATAAGGCGGTGAACATATCCAACACACCCTACTCCTATTTTTCCACCAACAGCAGCCCTGTGAAGTCTGAGGGGCTGAGAGAGAGAACCACTGGCCCAAGGTCATCCAGCTGGCCTTCATGGCTAAGATGAGACTAGAACTCACCAACTCCCAGTTTGGAGCCTGGTACTTTAACCATTAGACTAAAGTAGCTGGTCTAGTGTCATAGCTTCCTGGTCTGTGTCATATGCACAATCTGGTTCCTTTAAAAATGGCACTATTTAACATGCCATGGGTTAACCAAACAGATGACAATGATTAATACTGATGTTTAGTTAATATAATCTTAATTTTTTAAAATGTAGAACTTTTTAATCCTGGCTTTGCTGATTTTTTGGACCTCTCTAGAAAAACGGTGCATATGCGAGGGTGAAGGAAGCATGAGTTGTGAGGAAAATTATTTCCTTGTTTGTGAATGGTTTGCCCTTCTTGAAGGAGAGCAGGATCAGCAGACAGTAAATGGAGAAAGCAGTTACTTATCAGGAAATAAAAGGTGCCATTTTGCTAACTGTGATGTTTGCTTGATGCTTTTAGAGTCTTCTGTAAGTAAAAGGAGACAAATTGAAAACCAGAGGCCGGAAATTTATGGTTGGCAGGTGCGGGGAGACTCCTATGTGCAAATAAAAAAAGATGCGTGAAAGCTTTTTATGAAAGCTGGCGGGGCATAGTGATGTCTGTGTCAGATTAGGACTGAAAAAACTCAGGCTGAGCACTCCCTAGGTGATTGTGGGACAGTCATATCCTCTTCACAAAGCAGGTAGTTGTGAGAACAAAATGGCCGGGTGGGAGAAAGGGAAAAGCATAGCAGGCTTGTCACCTTCAGCTCTGGGAAGAAAAGGTGTGACATCCAGGTAAGAAATAAATCTGCCAGGAACTAAAGATGCTCAGTGGCCTACATTCCATATTGCCAACTGTTCTTCAAAATTCCTGGAATTGCAGAAGGATTTGTTAGATAGTGAGGCAGCTTGCAATTCAAGCCTTGAAACTACTTGATCCTGCAAAATCAGTTGCAAGGATTCCTGAAATCTGCACTTCCTTCTCTACAGTTTAAAAAAGCCATGTGAATGGCCTAGATTCCATTGATCCCCTTGCAGAAGAAATGCCTCCACCTAAACCATAATATTCTTGCTGTCAAACGTCATGGGATTCTGCTGGAGGATAAGGAAATCTTTATAGAATCAATATTTTCGTTTTAAAAAGGGTTAGTATCTATATTTAGGATATATGCTGCCACAAAAAAAGTAATATTCAAGAATACGCAGGGGCATTAGTTGAAACATGACCAAATTTAGTTATTGCCTTGGATGAAACTATGAAAATGATAACCCAGGTATAATTCATTCACTTGATGGTTGATTGGGTAAGTTACTCAGAATAAATTCTCTATCTTACTTTTAGGCAAGTGCAGGTCACATGAACATTCTGGAATTAGACTCGATGACACCAGACAAAAGCAGCCAGGGAGAAAACGACAAGTGTCCCACAAGTGGGACCCGGTTTTTGAAGACTAGATGGGCATGCCCCTGCTTTCTTGATAGCAATTTAGATACAGCTTGCCATCTCCTGGATGTTTTTCAATTTCCCAATCTAGACAGTAGCCCTACAAGTGGCCAATACCCAAGTTGCTATTTTTCAGGTTGGCCAAGGTGACCCAGATGTTCCTACTATGAAAAAAATTCTAAATCTTCTTTGATATTCTTGGAATTCAAGTTGAATTCAACTTTGAATTCAGAGTTGTTGTTTGAAGATTATTCAGAGTGCTTAGGCCTATTCTTGAATCAGAATATTTTTCCACTCTTTTGACAAAGTGATCAGGAGGCAGACTAAAGGCGATAATCTATCAGGATGATACCTTTTGAGAAAGAACAGCAGATGGAAATGCCCTGGGGGAAAATTTCAGAGAAACCGTGTTCCTATGGCCTCATTGGTATTTGCGTTTTGTAGATTGGTGAAGCTGTAGATTTTTCAGTTTGATAAGAACATAGAATTCAAAGGGGAAGGGAAAATGAGCAGGAGAACCAAGAAGTCCTGCATGGCCATTTCCCCAGGGAATAGAAAGGGAGAAGATAGTTGATATTAGTAACATCAGAGAATAAAATATTCAGTGGCAATTCCAGCCACTCATCTTTGAACAGTTTAAATATGGCACAGTATTGTAGCTGCAGTTTATGGAAGGATGATCATCTATAGTAAAATCTCGGGAATTGTTGATCTAAATAGGGAAGATTTTGGATTACCAATTGGTTAAAAAAGCAACATTAAAACTTGTTTTGATTCTTTCTCCTGCAAGCTAAATTACATGGCTGAAATGAGTAAGGCCTAGGATCACAGATGAAGAAGGACTGGTTCTCAGAACAAGTTCCCCAACTTTCTTTTTTTTCACTAGATTGTGGCTGGTGGACCTTTAAAATTGAATGAAAGCAACTGATTCCACAAATTGCAATCTATTCATGGCTTTTAGCATCTAAATCTACCATTGTTATTAAAATGGAAGATCCATATTTCCATTTCTTTCAGATTAAGATCTGAAGAGTTGTTTCATATATGACGGGGAAACAAAAGAGCTTGATTGATAGTTTAGCTGTCTTTTTCAATCTTTGCATTTTCTAAACCACATATCCTCTTTATCAAGTATTTGGGGACATTGGATTTGTAGACCAAAATTTCTGCCCTGCCAAGTTAGGTAAGACTGATCCATTGAGAAAAACTGTATATTCATTAAAATTAGCCACTTTTGTAAATTACTCATACATAATTGTATTGGATTCCATTTTTTTTTCTAAAAAGAGGCAAGACCTTCCTCTATTTCACTCTCTTAACCAAAGCTATTAAAGTGAATAACGGCTTGTGTTGTATCTGTTCCTGCTACTCCCCTATTTGTAGACTCAGATGCTCCTAACTCAATTAGATGACCGTGTTGACTTTGGGAGTACAATTGGAATTGTGGTCCAATATATTTTGAGGGCAGTAGTGTGGAGGAAAATGGCAATACAAACAAGGACTATAGCCAGCCAGGTACAACTATAACAACAAGTTGTTGCAGGCTTCACTCAGGGTAGGTCTAGGACAGGGGTATCAAACTTGCGGTCTGAGGGCCAGATGCGTCATGCACTGGCCACCCCCACCCCTGGTTTAGCGAAGGGGGGGAAGTTGAGATACATCACGTGACGACAACGTGAAACCATGAGTTTGATACCCCTGGTCTAGGAGATTTAACCTGCACCATGTCTAACTTCCCAACCTATAGGCCAGCTCCTCCATCTCTTGTTTGTAGTTAAGGTTTTTTTTTCCAGAATTCATCTTTCTCTTGCAGGTGGAACATCCCAATCCTGGCGTCCGCTACCCAGGCACCACCCGTGTGGCTTACTTACCTGACTGCCCCGAAGGCAACAAAGTTCTGGCGCTCTTCCGCAAGGCCTTTGATCAACGGCTCACCTTCACTATTGGGACCTCCATGACCACAGGGCGAGCCAACGTCATCACCTGGAACGACATCCATCACAAAACCAACTGCACTGGGGGACCCCAGCTGTAAGGGTTTGCCAACTGGCTGTTGTTAAGAATTCTGGGAATTGAAATCCACACATCTCAGTGTTGCAAAAGTTGAAAAACACTGGGGGGGCCTGTGGTTGTGAAGCGGAGGGAATAAAATAAAGGGGGAGGATTTAGACCAAGGGGCTTCCAAAGGGAGGGATTAGGCTGCTTGGGTCCTGTGAGAACCCGAACAATAGCATTAAAAGGTACCAGGCTACAAAGTCCAGAGTCAATAAACTGCAAGAATGCTATTTGATCTCAGTAGGTTACAAATTGAAAACAACTTAGTGATATCATTGGATATCACCAAGAGCTTCATAGAATAGATGATGCTGGCTCTCTAAATAATTGGTTACTTTATTCTCACCAGGAGCTTTTCAGATGTACAGCTCCAATGTCAGGTCTTCTTGAAATGCTATAGTCAGGAATTTTTTTTAACTTGACTTGCATACAGAAAATCCCCAGGTTATGAGCGTTCCCTCAGCAAATGTTTGAAGTTACGGGGTAAGCACCCCTTGCATTTACAAACAAGTCTCGAAATTATAAATATTTTAGCACCATGGCAGTTGTTCACTGTTATGAACAGCCAAAGAGGCTCTGCAACAGTCATCCCGCCCCCGCCAGGTCTTCACAGGGACTTCGCCTGTGGAGACTCACTTTACCTTGCAAAGCTCTCCTCTCTCACGGTTTCTTTGCCTGCATTCGCAGAGAAGAGAGGCTTAACTCGCCACGAGATCATGCAAGATCAGTAGCACGAGATCTTGTGCTATTGATCTCATGTAATTTCGCACTTTAGGCCTCTATTCTCTGCAAATTGAGGCCTGGATGTTTGCAAACACAGGGAAGGCTTCAGGCCTTCCCTCCGTTTGCCGTTTCCTTGCCGAAGCCTGCAGGGAGATTGCGTTCCTGTAGGCTTTGGCAGTCCTTTGCAAAAAGCCTTTGTTGGCACCAGCGGAGCTTGGGAGAAGCGGACACGTCCCTCTGAATCCTCAAGCACTTTGCCAATGAGAAAGCAGCCCCAAAAGGCCATGCAGAACCTTTCGGATCCCTTGACGAGGCCTCCGCGTTGAGAAAGCAACCCCGGAAGGCCATGTGTGGTCTTACGGGCCTGCTTTCTCACCGCCAGAGGTCTCATCAAGCCCCTTGCTGATGAGAAAGGAGGTATCAGGCAAAGAAACAGGCTGGAGAGGAGACAGATCTTCATAAAGTAAGTCACCCGGCATGGCAGGATGTGGGGGGAAGCAATTGTGGGGACCCCAGGGGAGAGAGAATGGGGTGTCTGTGGGTTGGGGGAGGCCTTGCAATGTCTGAAGTTGTGGCCTGTTTCCTCACTAGGCTTCCCAATGGTCTTCCCCACCCGAAGATACTTCATGTGCACAATGAGCTGCGCATTTGCCCACGCATTAAATTAGTGAATGCATGGCCGAAAGCAGGAGTGATCTCGTTTAAGGTACAAGATTCACTCCCACAAATTCTCGAGTTACGGATGGAATGGGCAGACTCCATTACATTTGTTACTCGAGGACTACCTGTGTTTATTATGTACCTTCATTCACTCTCTCGCTTCAAGTTGATCATTGTGGCATATAAATTTGTTGCCTATATATTTATCTTTGCAGCAGCCTTCTGAGATAGATTAGACTAAGAGAAATTATGAACTGACCTTAGTGACTGAAAGGAAATGAGAACCTGTTCTAACCCAGCATTGTTGCATTGTTCTGTTGTTGTTTTTTATTGTTTTGCTTTGCTTTGCATTGGATTCTTTTCAATATATATCGGGTGTCTGGCGCTGAAGAAAGTTTTGATTAGCCAACGTTGCATTACGAACTTGTGAATGAACTGAGCCTGGGTTGGTTTGTTTGTTTGTTTGTTTGTTTGCTTGCTTGCTTGTTTAGACCAGCTACATGATTGATGCACCAACTAAGCTTTTTCTCTTATCAACCTGCAGAAGTATCTGACTGTGGGTATCTTTCTTGGGGAACAATTTTCTACATCAGTTTATTTGACAAGAAACCTTTATGAAGCAGGATCCAGAGCACGGCTGTTGTTAAGAATTGTAGGAATTGAAATCCACACATCTCAGTGTTGGCAAAAGTTGAGAAACACTGATCTAGAAAATGTTCTAGGATAGCCTTTCCTACTGTAGGATAACATCTCTTACCACAGTAGAGAAGACAGCCAGCATACACAGAAATCATCATTTCAAGGAAATTTTTCACACCGATCTGCTCTTTTGTGCCTCTTGGGTTAATGGAGTCACAGCCTCGAATCCAGAAGCCTTCACACATTTGAGGGAACAGGGGTCAGCAGAAGCTAGTTACTGTATTTTTCCATCTATAAGACACCCCCATGTAGAGGGCGCCCCCCCCTTTTCTTACCCAAAATTCAGAAATCAATATTTCAAGCAATTGGCAGTTACGCAACCACAATTCTCCTCTTAGGGGGCGCTGGTGTATAAGATGCTCTTCCATTTTTAGGTAACTATTTTAAAGAAAAATATCATCTTATACATGGAAAAATATGGTAAGTATTTTAATAGAAGGAAGTTGTCCACTGAATTTTTCCTGAAGCTTTCAGAGAATCCCAAGTTAAGCCACTTTGGGGTAACTTAAACTGCCAGAGTTTAGGTCAAGGAGGGTAAACTCATAAACGTTTGTCTTCATTTCCTCCAGGTTTGGCTACCCAGATCCTACATATCTTGCTCGGGTGCAAGAGGAACTACGGGCCAAGGGTATCACCAATGACTGATCTCTATTGCCACGTGCCCAGGAATGGCTTCTTGTTACTGCCGAACTCCACTCTTGTGGAGGGAGCTCCATCATCCATCGGAGCCAACTATCTCTTATCACATGATCTTAATCTAGAGTACAAAGCTTGAGCTTTGGGGCTGAAATTGACATTTTATGTGTAATTGATTATTTGAGGAACTGGAGAACAAAGACATGAGGCATGAGAGTGAGTGAAGCAAAAGAAAGGCGATGGAATTTAGGACTCATTCAAAATAGTTGTATCAAGAGGGCCGTCATGTTGAATGATTTGCTTTTGGCAAAAAAAAAGAAAAAAGAAAAAGAAACAAAAATGGCCTGTCCCTGCATTGAGTAGCAAATATATAGGTACCTCTACTGAGCCTGTCTTTTCAATGTGCTAGTTTACTTCATGCAGAGGAGTTTTTTTTTTTTTTTAACTGAGCGATAAATATATACATGCACCACCAAGATTTAAAATCTGAAGTTGCAAAGTACAGAATTCACCACCTCAATACTTTGGCTCTTGAGGATAAAATAGTTTGATCAAATGGTAAGTCCAAGGGTGATTTCATTTTTTTTTCTTTTTTCTTTTCTTTAAAAAAAATACGAAATAGGAGTTTCATATCGATTGGGAGAACCTTCCTTTTTCTCCAGTTTACTTCCCCACATCCTATTTTTTTCAGAGTTTTTCTCTCAACCCAAGTTATTTCTGTTGGAGTTAAGACGTGGATTGTGAGAG
The DNA here is from genome assembly GCA_022577455.1 of Arizona elegans. Lineage (NCBI taxonomy): Eukaryota > Metazoa > Chordata > Lepidosauria > Squamata > Colubridae > Arizona > Arizona elegans. Next base: position 19,313,559 of record JAKOOJ010000003.1, read on the forward strand.
CATTTGGAAATCCTCACTTCCAGTACTTCTTTGGTATTAAAATATAGCTATCTCTCACTGAGTGTTCCTATGATATTTGCCCTTAATGGACTAAGTCCAAGTGAATGACAAATAGCCCATGTGCTAAAAAGCAATGCATTTAGAGAAAAGGTGGGTGGGAAATAGAGGAAAGGGCTTCTCCCAATGTATCTCTGCAAAAGGCCAAATCTAGTCCCCAAACTCCAGTTGTGGAACCCTTTTGCTCAATCCTATTGGTCCACTCTCGGCGTATGCTTCAAGTAGGGGGGAGGGAGGGAGGGAAGGAAGGTTCACATTCTGAACTTGATTCCCAAATATGGTTGAAACCCAGTGAGCCCTCTTATTTCAGTTCCTCCCTAACCTCAAGCTCCTTTCTCCTTTTTTCCAAAGTACTAACCACTTTGAGAATGGGGCTGTTAGAAATGGAATATAATTGAGTAAAGAACACATGCAGAATAGCATCCCTGACGGTAGCAGGTGTAATGGGAGGAGGTCAAAAGAGGCAGCTGTAGCAATTGAAGCCCTGCTCCCTTCGAGCATGCATGTGACATCACATGTACAAAAGGGGTGGAGCTTCAATTGCACCGTTGCAACTGCCATTCTGCCTTTATTGACCACTACCCCCCCCCCCAGATGCCACGGATTGTTACACCTAGAGTGTACAGTGTCTAGGGTTAATGTCAAGTGAATGGGGAATGAGACCATAAATGGGGTGTTTTATGTAATTTGGGATGGGATCAGAGTGACTGAAGAGCATGGGTACTGAAGCCAGAGGCAGGGCTTGGACTTTGTACACCGTTCCTTACTTGGTGTTCAGATGTACACCCATCCCCAACTTTTGACTGATGACTTGTGGAGCTCAGGCGTTCCTGCCTTGCTCATGCACTCCTGTGCTACTTTTTCTTCAGGATCTGTTATCAAGGCCAGCTCAGTTGAACTTTCTTGAAACGCTGGGACATATCGGCTAAAATAAAACAAGAAGCTTCTTGATTCTGGACAGACAGGCCACAATTCAAGTGTTCTCCTTGGAGAGGAGGATCAGCCACCTCATGGGACAACCCCTTGTGTATTCATATGCTTCTCAGCTGGCATATCGACTCTCCTGTAATTATTCCAGACTTTTCACTTGGGACAACTTGTGTTACTGGAATCTTCACCAGGCCTTCTCTTAAATCTCTGGTGGGTCTGTAATGCTCCTGACTCTGGCGCCTACCTGTTGTTGAGTGTTTTGGGGAGGGGGAGGGAGGGAAATGTCTCTTGGCTAACTGTAAGCGCGTCTCCTCTGGCAGAGATGACTTCTAATACTCAGTTTGTCTCGTATTGGTGAGAGCTTCCCTCGAACGCACAGTTTGGACAACGGGGCTTTCTTTTGCTGTTTTAAAAAAGAGTAATTGAACATGTGCCACTTGTTCTCATCTTTGTGGAATGCGTGTTTGTGGTTTACATATTTCCACCTATTTATTCAAAGGAGTTTAGAGTTTGAAATGATGGAATGTGAACCGAAGGGCACAATAAACAGGGAGGGAAGTGCTGGGGGTGGGGGTGGGGGGAGAAAAAGGAAATTGTAACCCCAGTTGTTAAAACTACATTAGATAATTGTCAGAATCACCATCAGAAGGGGGTCTTGGGAATGGCATTTTTTCCCTCATGAAACCAGCCAGCAAAGATGTTCTCTCCTTTTCAATGTGAGTATATCAACTGACTTCTAACAAAAGGGTGGAAAAAAGGAAACCAGACAAAATACAGATTTCTCCCAATATGCAAAAAGATCTGGCTTAGTAACCTATGAGTAGGTATGTACCAATCCAATTTATCTGTTGTGTTTTAGGGCAGGGGTCTCCAACCTTGGCAACTTTAAGCCTGGTGGACTTCAACTCCCAGAATTCCCCAGCTAGCAAAGCTGGGAGTTGAAGTCCACCAGGCTTAAAGTTGCCAAGGTTGGAGACCCCTGTTTTAGGGGATTGCCAATTTGAAGCAGGAATTCTTACGATGGGCCTGCAATTTTCTGTGTTCCCCAGTTCTCTGAAACTTGAGTTCAGAAGTTTGCTTTTATTAATGTGCGGTTTATTGGTATGATAAGATGTATCTGCTGAAGTGAAGGAAAATCTGAACCATTGAACCAGAGCTGAAATTATTAAGGAAAATATCGCCTCTGTGTTTTGAAAAGTTCTTGTTCAGAATGTCTTGGTTTTAATTTTCTTTCCTTATCCAGCATCTTAAACACTTTTAAATCTTAAAGAAGCAGGCTACATAGTTGTTTGCTATGTAAGCTTATTGAAATCAATGGGTTTTTACTCCTGAGAACAGATGCATAACTGTGGGCCGAGTGTCCTATGAAATTGGTACCGAATTTGAAATATTTTAGAGATGGGGCATCTAAAATCAACCAAATCTGGAAGTCTGGTATCATAGAAAAACACAGAAATGTCCATTTTTTTTGTATCTGTCTGGACATGTAATTTGAACTACCTGCAAGAATTAGATTCTTAAAGCAAAACACTATTTTTATATCCCTTATTATTGAGGTACATTTTGATACGCATTTGGTACCATGACATTGCTGGTTGATTGTTTGATCCACAATTCCGTGTTTTGTTAAGAATATTGTTTGGTTTGTTATTGCTTTACAGTTACATATTTTACAAAAACACCCAAGGGTGGTTGGTCTGCTGATAGTCTAGGCCAGGGATCAGCAACCTTAAACACTCAAAAAGCCACAAAGGCCTTAACCGATAGCCCCCGTTCAATTCTGGAGCCAACCGGAAGTCCAGTTCCCACATCATAGTCTCCTCCTAGCGCGGCGTCCTTTTTCCTCTGCTGACCAGAAGTCCGATTCCCCCACCATAGAGTCTCCTCCTAGCACAGCATCCTTTTTCCTCTACCTGTCCTAACCAAAAACCCTATCAAGTGTGGAGCCGACCAGCAACAGGGAGCCGCAGCAGAGGGATGAAAGAGCTACATGTGGCTCCAGAGCCACAGGTTGCTGATCCCTGGTCTAGGCCAGTAGTTCTCAATCTTTTCTTCACCATGTTGTGACCACGGACTATGGCCACGGAACCCCAAGACTGAACTTGGGGTTTAATCATAACACCCCTTCAAACCTTTATGATTCTCCTGTGATGACCTCATGGCCACCCAGGGGTCTGCGGACCACAGGTTGAGAACCACCGGTCTAGGCTGCTTAAAAGATGATAGTGTTTATGCTGCCCAATTCCTTGTGACTCTGGGTAGTTTAGAAACTGCTAAAAATATTTGAAAACAACACCCCACCATCACCACCCCAATATAGATAGCAGAGATAACAAACCTGGATAGAAAAAAGAAAATGAAAAAAAAGGAGCTTCAATAATACTCACCAATAGCTCGTGCGACCAGGGCCTTTAGGGCCCTTCCAAACACCAGAAAGATGACAGGGATAGGCATTTGAATCTTGGGTGGGTGGGTGGGAACCAGAGGATAAGATGTAATGTAAGAGGTGCCAAGCTGGCACTAGTTGGCACCTATTCATTTCTGAAAGTCGTGAGCTAAAAGGTAAAAAGATAAATTACTAGGAAAGTTGGGAATGACAGAAAACAAGTACACTTTCATTGGACAAACCTGGGAGAGCATCACTTTAGCTTGATTATTCAGACAGCCAATACTCTCCTGTAGGATCTTTGAACTCTGCAATTGCCATACTGCTGAATGGATGTGGACTCGGGGACGGTATTTTTGTTCTAAAATTTAGCCGCCACTTCTCTTTCAGTGGTTGCTCCATTCCATTTCCTGTATTGAAATTTATACTTCTCTCTTGCTTACCCTCGTACATTGACCAACTCTGCATCTACATATTTGCACAACTGATATTCATTTGAATTTGAATTTGAACCTTTTAAGGTAGGGAATTCAGTAGGAATATGCTTTTGTGTCTCGCACTGAACCTGTCCACGCTTGATCCCGGTTAATTTTGTCTGATTATCTTAAATATTGTTAGATTAGCAGGTCTGATGACAAGGACAGAGCTGTAGAGGCAGGCCAAGATTGGCATCCAGATTGAAGCATTGTCTGCTTGATCTTGAAAAGCGAAGCAGGGCCGGTAACCAAGTATGGAAATCCATTAGAAATCCCAGACTGTTAGCTGGGCTGAAAACCTATATCAGAAAAAGGCAGTTGCAAATCATTTCTGCTGTGTCAATAAAGCTACACGACTGTGTGTCTGAAGCCAACAGAAGTAGAGCTCAACTTGAAGAAGACCATAACTTTTCACTTGAGCCAGCATAATCCTATATATATTTACTCCATGGTGCTTATTCCAGGAAGTCAGTCACAGGGCTACCAAGTAGGTGGACTAATGTATATAACTTATACAGAGCAGGATAAGAATAGGCGAGCCGTGCAATTTGTTTCATGGATGCTTTATCTTCTTTTATGTCTTAACAAGGGATGGGAAGCAGGTATTGTCCCCTGCATGCTGCTTTTAATAAAAATGTTTAGGTTCTAAAGAAACCTAATTGTAATCAGGGAAACGTGAAATAACACTTTCATAAGGAGTGATGGATAGTCGTCTAAAACTCATGTCTCTTTATAAACATCAGTTGGGCAAAATGGGGCATTATACCAATTTTGCTCAACTTACCTCAAATGGGCTAACTTACAGAATGCGTCCAAAGTTCATGACACGGGACTCCCTTCAGTGATGCCACACCACACCACTCTCGCAATCAACTGTAGTTATGTGATGGTAAATTTTCAACCCTCCCTGCCAGCTTCCTACATGTCAATGGAGAAGGTATTGGCAGGAGGTATAAATTTATTTGTGATTGCCATGCACCCTTCCAGCTCCCTCAAGCACAGCTGATAATGGAGAAGCTGGCAGAGAAAGTTTCAAGTTGCTTGGGTAAGTTTCCTCACTCACGCAACTTCCCAAGCCTCTCTGCACTTGCACAATGCCAGCTACTTGTGCACCTCCATTCAGTCTTCCCAACCCATTCTGTACTCCCTTGCATCACTGAGGCACCCCTGCTCTGCACCCCATGCCCCATTCCCAACCAGTTGGCCATCTCTCATACACCCCTGTGCATTTCTGCAGAACCCAACCTGTGCTGCACTGCATCCTCCCTGACCCACCTGGCATCTCTTGTGCACTTTTGCATACCCTGACCCACATTGCAGCCCTGTGCACCTTCCCAGTCTTCCAAGGCACCTCTATGCACCCTCCCTGACTTGTGCAATACCTCTTGTGCACCGTTACACGCCTTTCTTCATCTGCATCGCATCCAGTGCACCTCCTGGATCTGTGCGGCACTTCCTGACCTGCACTACATTTGACAAGTCCTCCCTCTACTTGCTCATCCTTTCTGACTCTCACCACATCCCTGTGAATCCTCCCTGATGTTCACTGTGCCAATTCTTTTTTAAGTCAATGGAAAAGCCAGCAGAAAGTCTAAACTAGATGTGGCAGGAAGAGGGAGGGAGGAAGATTTTCAATGCTCCCTCTCAGTTTTCCATAAAGAAAAAAATGGGGAAACCAACAGGAAGTCAGAAGTCCCTTCTATTCCCAGTGATTTTTTGTTGGCCGATGGTCATTCTGTTTCTCAGTTTAGATTTATTTATTTATTTATTTATTATATTTCTATACCGCCTTTCTCCCGTAGGACTCAAGGCGGTGTACAGTCAAGAAAAATATAGATACACAAACATCATAAAATTGCTAATTAAAATTATTACTTAGTTTGGTCAATTAAATAAAACCCAGAATTAGATAACATTTAAAAAATCATTCACATGTTCGTATGTTTAGCCCCGCCTGTTGGAACATCAGGGTCTTGAGGGCACGGCGGAAAGCACGGAGATCAGGGATATTCCGTATCTCCGGGGGCAGTTCATTCCAAAGGGTTGGAGCCCCCACAGAGAAGGCCCTCCCTCTGGGAGTCGCCAGTTGACATAATTTGACTGACGGTACCCTGAGTAGCTCCCTGTGAGAACGAACTGGTCGGTGGGAGGCTATTGGTGGCAAAAGACGGTCTCGTAGGTACCCAGGTCCTAAGCCATGGAGCGCTTTAAAGGTGATAACTAACACCTTGAATCGCACCCGGAAGACCACCGGGAGCCAGTGCAGCTCGCGTAGGAGAGGTGTTACATGGGCGTAACGAGCTGCGCCCATAATCACCCACACGGCTACGTTCTGGACCAGTTGGAGCCTCCGGGTGCTTTTCAAGGGGAGCCCCATGTAGAGAGCATTACAGTAGTCCATACGGGAGGTAACTAGGGCATGAGTGACCGTGCGCAAGGCGTCCCGATCCAGAAAGGGACGCAACTGGCGGATCAGGTGAACCTGATAAAAGGCACCCCTGGCCACGGCCGTCAAATGATCTTCTAAAGATAACCGTGAATCCAGGAGGACACCCAAGTTGCGGGCCCTCTCTGTGGGGAGCAAGATCTCATTCCCTATTGTCAGTGATGGTACCAGCTGACTATACCGGGACGCCGGAAGCCACAGCCACTCGGTCTTGGAGGGGTTGAATCTGAGCTTGTTTCTCCCCATCCAGATCCGCACGGCCTCCAGGCAACGGGACAACACAGCAAGGGCATCATTGGGGTGGTCTGGGGTGGAGATGTATAGCTGTGTGTCATCAGCATACTGATGAACACTCACCCCAAAACTACGGATGATCTCGCCTAGCGGTTTTACATAAATGTTGAACAGAAGGGGTGAGAGGACTGACCCTTGCGGCACCCCACAAATAAGGTGCCTCGAGGTCGACCTCTGCCCCCCTGCCAACACAAACTGCGAATGGTCAGAGAGGAAGGAGGAGAACCACCGAAGCACAGTGCTCCCTATTCCTAACCCCTCCAGCCGGTGCAGTAAGATACCATGGTCGATGGTATCAAAAGCTGCTGAGAGATCTAATAGGACCAGGATAGAGGAGCAACCTCTGTCCCGAGCCCTCCAGAGATCATCCACCAATGCGACCAATGCCGTTTCCGTGCTGTATCATGACCTGAAGCCCGACTGGAATGGATCCAGATCGACAACTTCATCCAGGTATCGGGGTAGTTGTCGCGCCACCACACTCTCAACAACCTTCGCAACAAAGCGAAGATTGGAGACTGGACGATAATTTGATAATATAGCTGGGTCCAGGGAAGGCTTCTTAAGGAGGGGCTTCACAACCGCCTCTTTCAAGGCGGTGGGAAAGACACCCTCACTCAGAGAAGCATTTATAATCCCCTGGAGCCAGCCTCGTGTAACCTCCCGGGAGGCCAGTACCAACCAGGAGGGACACGGGTCCAATAAACATGTGGCAGCGTTAAGCTTGCCCAGAATCCTGTTCACGTCCTCAGGAGCCACAGAGTCAAACTCTTCCCAGATAACGCTCTCAAGACCTGCCCCCGTCTCCTCCCCTGGATCTACCCAATCGGAGTCCAGGCCTTCCCGAATCTGAGCAACTTTATCATGCAGGAATTGTACAAAATCCTCAGCTCGACCCTTTAACGGATCTTCCCGTACCCCCACCTGAAGTAGGGAGTGGGTCACCCTAAACAGCGCAGCTGGGCGGTTCTCTGCAGATGCAATAAGAATGGAGAAGTAGCTAGACTTCGCCGCTCTTATCGCCACTAGGTAGGTCTTAATATAAGATCTCACCTGTGTTCGGTCAGATTCAGATCGGCTTGTCCTCCAATTGCTCTCCAGGCGTCTTTTCCGACGCTTCATCTCTCTCAGCTCCTCAGAAAACCAAGGAGCTAGACGAGATCGGCATCGGGTCAGAGGCCGCAAAGGCACAATGCGGTCCAAGGCCCCAGTAGCTAAGATAAGGTTATATCTCTGAAATAATGACCTAACAAGACACAGGTTGTCTAGTGGTCTTTAAAATGGCAGTAGAAATTCAAGCAAAAATGTTTTTTCCAATCTTTCCTAGTAACATGAATTTAGCATTTTGCTGTAGGAAGTATTCAATTAAGAGAAGAAAGCATGTACCAAGCGCTTAACAAAATTTCTCACTTTTCTCTACAGCTTGTTCAATTGTATAACAATTTATGCCATCCAGAAGTTCTTATTGTATTGCTAAAATCCCCTTTACAAAGATCCAAACCCAATAAGGACTAAAGCTGCCAAGGCTATTTACCCCCTCTGGCCAGGATCCAGTGGCCTAGCATCAATTCTCCATCACCATACCTGACAAGTATGATGGGGATCCCTGCTTTGATCAAGGATCATTTTAGGACCGGAGAATTTATAATTGGAATTTTGATAGAGGGAGCTGTAGAAAAGCCTGCACTTGGACAATGATATAAATGTAGTAATCATAGACCCGAGGACTTAATTTTGATGATTCCATCAAGCAACTGACTGCCAAACATTATCTCCCAACATAAGGCAAACATTCTGTGAGAAAATGTGTTGCTGACTGATTCAACTTGGGATTTGTATGGTGGAATGAAAGACATTTGACAGAATTATTTGTTTATTTAAAAGATTGATATAGCTGCCCATCTTAAGCAACTACAATTGAAGTTGAAGATTGAAGAATAGCTATCAGATGAAATATTAGATGAACTCATTGATCAGGGCACTCCAGAGATTTTTGATGTCAATTTTGCTTTTTCCAGGAAATGTAAAACTTATTCAAATATGTTTAGAATTGCTGCCCCACAATTTGCTAAATAAATAAGTCCCCCAAATAAAACCTTTACATCAGTGATAGATTATACTATCCTATGTATTTAAGAAACTATAAACAAAAGAGGGGAAATTAGAAACCCCTCTATGGATGGAAACAGCAGATTAAATGGATCATACAAGCATTGAATTACATTAAAATGTATATTCTGATTCTTAAGTGGATGGATCAGAGAGCTAATTTGCTAATATAGCACCAATTTCTATATAGCTAAATGGATTTTTCTATCAGCCTATGCTTTTCTAGTTATTTGTTGCTTAGCCAAGAAGTCAGTTCATAAACAAGAGCCCTTTTTCCTTACAAAGAAAATTATATTCTGTTTAACTTTTGTTCTATATACAAAGCTCTCCATTTTGAGGAGCATTTCTTTTGTTTTTTTCCCTCTTGATGCAAACTATGTTTGCTTCTTCAATCTCCTTGGTTGAAATCTCCAAATATAGGTCTATTTCAGTGGTGAAATCCAAATTTTTTTACTACCGGTTCTGTGGGCATGGCTTGGTGGGCATGGTGTGGCTTGGTGGGCATGGCAGGGGAAGGATACTGCCAAATCTCCATTCCCACCCCACTCCTGGGGGAAGGATATTGTAAAATCTCCATTTCCATCCCACTCTGAGACCAGCCAGAGGTGGCATTTGCCAGTTCTCCGAACTACTCAAAATTTCCGCTACCGGTTCTCCAGAACCTGTCAGAACCTGCTGGATTTCAACCCCTGGTCTACTTATACCATTGGCCTCATCTTACCAATTTGCTGAGATGGAGCACATCTCCCTGAAAGTGAGGCATTGGAATTTTTTTCTATCTTGGAGTGATCTTATTTCCTACTGCACTTTGTTCGCATCAATCCAACTCTGCATGGGAATTGATGCAGAGTAGAATGGAATGGAGTGGAAGAGAGAGGAGGAGAGGAGAGGGGAGGGGAGGGGAGGGGAGGGGAGAGGAGAGGAGAGGAGAGGAGAGGAGAGGAGAGGAGAAGAGAAGAGAAGAGAAGAGAAGAGAAGAGAAGAGAAGAGAAGAGAAGAGAAGAGAAGAGAAGAGAAGAGAAGAGAAGAGAAGAAGATTCTTTATTGGCCAAGTGTGATTGGACACACAAGGAATTTGTCTCTGGTGCATAAATTCTCAGTATACACACAAACAACAAAGTGATAAGAACTAATCCCTTACATTCCTTCTATCTCATTAGCAATATGGTATGTTGAATTCATAATTGGGAATTAGTGGACCACCAATTTTGCACCCATTTATTCAAGGTCTGGGTTTATATTGTGGAGTACTCTGCCAAGACACTCTCTTCTGAAGCATTCACAAAATATCCAGGGTATTTCACAAGCAGGTATACCCTAAATATATCTGGCTTATTGGGGAATGAGTCAGTTTCAATCTCAAGGTGATTTAATGTGATTTCTCAAGATTGGTCAGACAAGAGACAGCAGGAAGGTTTTATGAATCCTACCATTAAAACAATTCTTAGAATAAGACGTATGAAAAGACACTGAAAGTTTGGGTTTTCCAAGGAGATAACTAAGCAAGCAGTTCCTACAAACAGGCCTACAGTCTTCCCTTCCTAGTCACCCTTTAAAGGATATTTTAATGTAGCAAATTATTTGGCCTAATTACTCTGCAGTTCAGAAATTAACTTTCTCTGCCAGCAACAGTGCTCTTCTTTTAAAATGACAATATGCCCATCCTATAATGTACTGTAGCTGGCTGCGGAATCCACAAGTTTTAAAAGTTGCCAAGGTTGGACACCCTTGCCCTAAAGGGACATTCCTAGCAATTTCCATTCCAATTCCTCTTTGGTGGTCTTGAACTTCTCAGGAACTGCATCTCTTCAGCAATTTGGCGCTGCTTAATCCCATCCTTGTCTGCTAGCCATTAAGAGAAACGGCTTTCCTCCCCTTCTCACGGCTTCTTAGTCCATTTTTCCTTTCTCTGTGCGAACCCATTATCTTTCCTTTTCTCAGACTTAGATTATCAGCCACATGTTCAGTTTATATGTCTTGGGGGGGGTAGGGGGTCATGTGACAGGATGGCTGACAGTATTTATTGTGTCCATATATGGGAGCACCCAGAAATTAAGTGGACCCCTGACATTATTGGATTTTGGCTGTCTTTTTTAGCAAGTCAAGAATTGTCAGAATATTTATATGCAAACTTCAGTCACATTAAAATAATTGACAAGGACATGAATGATAAATTGAAGGGAAATTTCCTTTGAGACTGACAGTATGCATTTTTCTCAGTCACCCTTTACCACAGAAGAAATGTGCCATGGCAACCTTTTTCCAATGGTGTGCCCCATACCTTTGCTTCATTTTATTCCCTCTAATTAAGGCAGGCTTAATATACTTTTAGATGTACCCAGTATGAAGTTGACTTCTGGCAACTGCCTGGGCAACTCCCTGAAGTTTTCTTGTCAAGATTTCAGAAGTGGTTTGCTCTTGTCTTTTTTCTAGGGCTGAGAGAGACTGACTGGACCAAGGTCACCCAGCTGGCTTTGTACTTAAGGCAGGACTAGAACTCACAGTCACCCAGTTTCTAGCCTCTTTAAAGAAACTACTCCAGTCCCACTCCAACACTATCCAAAGGCAGCCACAAGTGTGTAAATATCTGTTTGATTTTGGCTATTCCTGAAATTCTAAGTCATATCATCTACTCGGAATCACCCAGCCATCCTATAAAAATAATATGAAGTATGTCATCATTGCTGCTGTTTTGTAACAACAATTGTGCTTGTCAGTAGTGTGGGGGGGGGGCCTCCATCCCTCCTTTTGGCAAACACTGAGGTAACTGCTGTGACTGGGAACAGAAACAATAAGCAGGACAGAGATTTGATATGAGCACAGCCAATTTCATGCAAGTATAGTTTCCTGCAGGTTCAAAGTTAATGTTCTTTTTAAACCAGTCTCTTGTGTTTTCTGTAGAAGTATAACAAGTGACTGCTTGCTCACAGACATTTATATATCACAGGCAAATGCTCCTGGAATTTTGACACCCCAGTTTTCTAGAATGCCTCTAGAGATGGGCTGACACTCAGTGAGGTGTCCTTTTTTAGAGTAAATGCATACTTTTAAAGCTTTGTGCAACTGTGGATAAACGTAAGGATGCCCTTCTTGAACTCTACATGTGGTAAGCAACTGGACACAACTATATTATTTTCTCGGCAGGAATATCAAAGGAATTTACCCTTCCTTTCTTTTGGAATATTTCTTCAACTTCCAAGTTTAACTCCATAGCCTTGGGATTTCCTAGTAGTCTTCTATTCAAGTATTAATCAGGTCAAATCCTGAGATCAACTTAACTTGAGGAAGTCATCCAGTGTTGCTTGCTGGCAAATTGGATGGCATAAAAGTTTAGTAAATAAAAAGATAAATAAAGTGAAGCCACATAGATTGTCTTCCTCCCTGAAGTGTTTCTACTCATAATCTACATCCAGAAGAATCTAGCCTTGTTCTATATAGAATAAGATCCTGGTAATTGGAGATCTACGGCTTCTGATTGTGGAGGCTTTAATTTTGTTTCTGTGGGTTTTAATTTTAATTACAAAACCCCCCCACCTGATATTTTTGGAGCAGTGAACATGTCTGCAATCTGTGCTGTGTGTGCCTATTCACAAAATGGCCATGGTGATCCCAAAACACTGATTTCAAATTTTGGTAGGCCCAAGTCATTTTTCTAAGAAACTAAATCAAAGAAGAAGGATCTAAGGTTTAAAGCAGAACCCCATTTTTGTGACCTCACAAATACTGTGTATTCTCATCTAGAATTATCCTCTCCAAACCATCTCTCTCTTATCTGTTTTTAGATGCCCACATCAGTGGTGGGATTCAAAATTTTTTACTACCAGTTCTGTGGGTGTGGCTTGGTGGGCGTGGCATGGCATGGCATGGCTTGGTGAGCATGGCTTGGTGGGCATGGCAGGGGAAGGATACTGTAAAATCTCCATTCCCTCCCCATTCCAGGGGAAGATTACTGCAAAATCCCCATTTGCTCCCAATCAGCTGGGACTCGGGAGGCAGAGAATAGATGGGGGCGGGGCCAGTGACGAGATTCAGCCAGTTCACACCACTTCGGGAGAACCGGTTGTTAACTTTCTGAGCAGTTTGGCAAACTGGTTGTTGGAAGAAATCAATAGGGCAGAGAACCGGTTGTTAAATTACTTGAATCCCACCACTGGGTGGGGCCAGTCAGAGGTGGTATTTACCGGTTCTCTGAACTACACAAAATTTCCTCTACTGGTTCTCCAGAACTGGTCAGAACCTGCTGAATACCACCTCTGGCCCACATGTAACACAGTCTTGATAAACAATTCATATCCCCCTCATATCGTTCACATTTCACTGTTTTAGACTCACATTAACCAGAATCTCCATTTTACCTGGTATACAGAAGATCTCACTTTCCCAGCCACTTGATTGCTTTATTTCTTTAAAATATTTCTATGTCTAAATGAGTTCATGCAAAATGCATACATTTCAAACGGTAGCATTATTTGAACACCACAGCTGCTTGCATGGCATATCAATAACCCAGGCAATCTCCAACAAGCAATAGCTCTAAACAACATTGTATTGCATCAAACTTTTCCATCTATATTTTAGGAGAAATCCAAGGTCCATGAATCTGTGGTCTTCGCATCTTGAGGTAATTAATCTCTCTAAAAAAACCGATGACCTGTGTGAAAACCCTATTTCTTAATTTGTCATGCCTCGGCTTGAACAATTAGGTTTTAGTCTAGCTGGACCTCTACCAAAAATACGCTGGAGAAATGCAGCTACAGGAGCACCTTGCAAGCCACCTGTGTGGCTTTAGCATTAACTTCAATTTAATCTGCCATGTTTTCCACGTTTCTTTAGGCATAGGCCGCCTTGAATGGAATGCCGTTTGTTTTCGAGTGAAGGTGCAGAAGATTGGAACATATGCCCCGCTCAAAGACTTTTGAGTTGCAAAAGTGATGTGACTATTTCTAGTCCTGAATGTAAATATTTTTGTCTTCCCCAAATTTAAAATGGAAAAACAGTGAAAGTTTCAAAGCTGCCATCTGCTGAAGAACCTCAGCCTTCAAGATATTTACAAGGATGGGATTAAAACAAATAAATAAAAAAAGCTGGGTAAGATTCTAGACCAGGGGTGTCAAACTCAAGGCCTGTGGGCCAGATCCGGCCTGCGGGGTGCTTAAATCTGGCCCTCGAGACCAGCTTGGAAATAGCAAAGGACCGGCCTGGGGTGCCTCTGGCATCCAAAATGGGGCACGGAGGGGGGGGCTTGGCACCCCTGTGCCCAGTTTTCGGCCTGCACAGCCTCCTGCTGGCCAAACCCCCCCCATGCCCCATTTTGGCTGACAGGATGCTGCAGGAGGCATCCGTCCCATCTCCCCCCACCCCCCCGCCCAGCCCACAGAGAAGAACTACAATGCTGATCTGGCCCTCAAAGAAATCCAGTTTGACACTCCTGTACTAGACTACGAACCAGAAGATCCTGATATCAAATCCTGCTCTAGGCATGAAAGGCATCTGGGAGACTTTGGGCCAGTCACTCTCTCTTAGACCAATCCATCTCACAGGGGGGTTGTTTTGGGGAATATAAGAGGAGGGAGCTTTAAGGTATGTATGCCACCTTAAGTGACCAAAACAAAGGCGGGATAAAAATCAAATACAGGTAGTCCTCGACCTACGACCACAATCAAGCCCAAAATTTCTGTTGCTAAGCGAGACATTTGTTAAGTGAGTGTTGCCCCATTCTATGACCTTTCTTGTCATAGTTGTTAAGTGAATCACTGCAGTTGATAAGTTAGTAACTCAGTTGTTAAGTGAATCTGGCTTCCCCATTGACTTTGCTTGTGAGAAGGCTGCAAAAGGTGATCACGTGACCTTCGGACACAGCAACAGTCATGAGTGTGAACCAGTTGCCAACCATCTGAATTTTGATCACATGACTATGGGGATGCTGCAAAAGTCATAAGTGTGAAAAACGGTCATAAGTCACTTTTTTCAGTGCCATTGTAACTTTGAATAGTCACTAAATGAACTGTTGTAAGTCAAGGACAATCTGTAAATCAATAAAAGGCTGTATATTATTATATTAGAGTTAAGATTGGCATATTAGAGTTAAGAGCAAAGTAACAGTGATAATTGCTGGGGTTTTTTAGTATGGAGAAGGAAATGGTGCCTGATATTTCTTCAGATGCTTCCAAAGTCTTCCATATTGGGCTGCTGTTTTCTTTCTCTGGAGTATAAGTGAATAAGGGCTCTTGAGGTATGAGGAATTCTGGCCAAAACCAGCTGCTGTGGCTCTTTGCCAGGCTGTTCCTGAGAATTAAAAAAAAAAAAAAACCCAGAAGGGGTGGGAGTCTAAAAACATATACAACTTCCCTCCAGAGTTTTGTAGCAAATCAGAGATCCTGAAATCTGGTTGCTTCACAACACGCTGAGAATCATGTGCAGCAGCAGAGGAAAAGCGGCAGGCTGATTTCCCCCCCGTTCGATGTAAGTAAAAGAGTGAAAATTTCGTGTCACATATAGCAAAAGGTTCTGGCAAGGTTTTGCCGGAAGTAACGCGAATGTAGTAACAAACTATTTTTGTCTGGTATTGATCGACTGTTGTAAACGTGTGCATGTTTGTCTTAAGTTTTCACCAGCAAGATTAGAATCGATTCAAGATATTTGGCTACTCCAGGCAAAGGGCAGAAACTAATTTGTGCCTCAGTCCCCACTTCCCATGAAAATAAGAACCTATTAGACAAGCTGTTAAGGCAAGAGTGGGAAATTAATTTTCCTGAAGGACCGCATGAGAAACTGGGATTATTGTAGAAGCCCAAATCAATAAGGCTGTAAAGGTGTGAGGGCTTGAATGCATGCATAAACTGGGAAAAAACAAACCAGTTGCCTTCAAAATAAAAGCAATCCATGTAGGCCAGATAAGGATAGCATAAGGGCCAGATGTGGCCAGTATTACTTAGTATTTTGGTGTACATGTGCATAGTATTTTGGTGTAGAACTGTCTTCTCCTCTGTCATTGAGAACAAGGAGAGGAAAAACATCTCTCAAAGCCATTTCCCCAATCTCTGTTTGTAGGCATGGCGAATGGAAGATAAGGATTTGGCCAAGTTTCTTGAGTGAAATGGCTTGAGACTAGGGTAGAGTTCACTATCAGTGTAAGGATCATTAGGTTTTCTTTCTTCAATTGGCAGCCTGGCCATAATAGACCCTTCCCTAAGGCCTAGGCCTAGAGATGTCACTTGGTGCTTGTATACACTGCTTGGACACAAGTGGCCAGAACAGATGGGAGTAAGCTAACTATACATCTCAACCGTTGTCCTGATTGGTTTATGAAGAAGTCTAGGAAAGTAGGACTGCACAGACCCACAGAGAGGAATGTGGGTTTAGCCCTGTGCCACAACTTGCTTCCCTAAGGTCTATGCATGACAGCGGGCTTGCGCAGGTAAAGGGGAAGAAAACTGAAACGACTAAAACCATATTTATTTGATTTTTTAATTTAGTTTTATTGCTTTTAAATGTGGTTTTCATATTCTGTAAGCCGCCTTGAGTCACCATGGACGAATAGGCGGCAATATAAATTTATTAATAAATAAATATTAATAAAGGAAAATATTGGTAGCACAGGATTGACCTGAGGGGTTCTTGGTGGTCTATGAGCTTGCCATATTCTTTGTCCTCAATTAAGTACTTTAAAAGATGGTAGGTCTAGACTCTAGACCCAGCCAGGACCCACACATTCATTTCCTTAGAAAGGGGAGCACGGAGGGAATCTTCCCATACTACTTAATCCCCCAGGATGCTCTCCCAACACCCCAGCCTTCCATTTGCCTTTTTCTCTAGACAGATGGATATATTTCCAAACAAAGAAGGGGTCTGCTTCACTGCACATCATGTTTATTTTCTAGAAGTGGCTACAGAGGCTCCCAGGGGTTCCTAGACAGTTTGTAGGTTTCCATTTCAGATTTTGTTTTTTGTTTTTAATTAAAATATAAAATCAGCGCGGGTTGCTTGATGGCTACCGAGGAAGTTATTGCAGGCAAACGCATGGGTCCCGTTGGCTGCCCCATGGAAGTTTTGCAGGAGGGACTGTACTGGATTAAAGGAACCCGTTATTGCACCTGTTGCCCGGCAGATGGCGCCATTAGGTTATACAATTTCCCTACACAGCGCAAACATATAGGGAAATTGCGCAGGGAGATCGGGCCTCAGAGAGAAAACAGGGACATTGCCTTCCTACTCACTCTGTCCTCCCTCTCCAAGCACATCTTTTCTCCCCCTCTTAATTAAATGTGGTTGTAATAATGTGGAATGTGTTTGCTGTATACATGTCAGCTTGTTGAAGTCCAAAGAACCGGCAAGCCTGACATGTGGTAAACATTACAGTGAGTCTGTTTGGTTCTCGGAATGAGGATGAGGGTCCAACCACACAGCCATCCATTTTTTGTTTTTGTAGCTCTGTGAAACCTGATCCCCCCAAACCCAGCAGCTGTTGCTGAAGGCAGAGACAACCCCTCCGAAGTCTGCAGCCCTTGACGCCCGAAGCACCCCTTATTCCACCCTCCTCCCCACTCCGATCTCTAGTGTTTTGCCATTGCCTTGCCAATTGCGTGCTTAGCGAGACTATTTTTAACATTTCAGATGCATCTATTTTTATCCACGCTCCCTTTGTGCCAGGGAAGCTCACTGGGCATTGCTGATCCAAAGCTGGACATGGCAATGCTCTGGGATGGTAGACCACATGGGCATCCAGTCCACCTGGCTGTGGACAGGGGGGTCTTTTAAAGGGGGTGTACCGGGGGGTGGGTGGGGAAGCAACACTAATTTCATCCTCATTTTTCTATCTACGTGCTCTTTTTATCCCACTCACTCTCTGCAGCCATCTCAGGCTTGGTTGAATTCCTTTGCTTTGCGGAGAGGATGCAGTTCCTGGGGCTTTCCCCTTATTTGGCAATTTCTCTTCTGGAGCCTTAAGGCGGTTAGATCTCAAGACAGGCGCAGTTCTGTTATGTTTCATTGAATCGGAGTGTGCCAGTCAAGATTCTTCCAGGGATAAATCGAGGATTATGGGGGTGGGGGGAATAGATCACAATGAACATTGGAGGGGGGGCAGGAAGTGATCTTTAATGCATAAACATTCTTGCATATTATTCAGACAAACGTGAATATAGACAGCATGCTATTCTACCACTTCAGCCTGCTCTGCTCCTACGTTTCCTCAATCCAAATTGAAGATCCCACTTCTCAAGTGGGAATCTCTTGTTCTTTGTCTTGCATCAAGACAAATTCCTTGTGTGTCCAATCACACTTGGCCAATAAAAAAAAATTCTATTCTATTCTATTCTATTCTATTCTATTCTATTCTATTCTATTCTATTCTATTCTATTCTATTCTATTCTCTGGATCCATCTTAACAGAACACATAAAATAATTGTTAACCTGACCCTACCTACAGAATGACTCTCTTCATGGGAACTGAGCCAGGCCAAGTACAGCAATATGGCAATCTCTGCCGAAGGGAAATGGGTTCTAATCCAGGGTGCCGGAAGACACTTAAAAGGACCGTATTTAAAGCCTCCATGTTCAGAAGCAGTAGTAAGCATCTCCCCTGGGGACAAACGGGAAAGTTGCAGCCAAGGTGCCCCGTGCTTCCCAAACAGAAGTTGGAATGCTAACCAGTGTAGAGAGAATGGTATTCTGCAGGAGGGATCGGCCTTGATGGCAAATATTCTTTCCTGAGTCACCTGAAAGTTTATTTTGCTTTGTGTGCAGTTAGGCAGCCAGCCATAGGCAGGTTGTGGAGAAAAGATAATCATATCCATATATCTCCCAAGGTGCTGAGAAAGTCTTCATGCTCAGAGCTCTTTTCAATCAGAATATAGTATTTTTAGGTTGGCTGAAAACTTGACTCTAAGGCAGCTACATAAAGGATAATCATATTTGAGTCCCGCATCACATTTCTTCATTGCCTAAACAGGCATACCATATAGGTGGGGAGCATTTCAAGGCTTTCCCTATTCCTCCAGTGCTTCCTCAGGAAAGCATCTTGTAATAAAAGTTCTCCCTTACAATACACTTGTAATGTTGCTGTTATCCTAGGAATGTATGATTCTTTTCTTCTAGTGGTTATCCCTGTTGCCTAGAATCTAGATCAGTGATGGCTAACTTTTTTGCCAACACATGCCAAAAGCGGGGGGAATGCGGGGGGGGGGTCACACACGTGCGTGCCCACACCCATAATTCAATGCACCCTCCCACTGTGCATGCGCATGCGACCCCCCTGCGTTCCCCCTGCTTTTGACATGCAATGGCACGGTGAGCCAGGTTGGCCAGTTTTTTGCCCTCCCCAGGCTCCAGAGGCTTTCTTGGAACCTGGGTAGGGCAAAAACATGGCTTAGGACCTGGTTATCTATGGGACCGCCTACTACCACCAATAGCCTCCCACCGGCCAGTACGCTCTCATAGAGAGGGACTCCTCCGGGTGCCGTCAGCCAAACAGTGTCAGCTGGCGACCCCTAGGGGGAGAGCCTTCTCTGTGGGGGCACCTACCGTCTGGAATGAGCTCCCCCCAGAGATACGGAGGATCCCGGATCTGCGCACCTTCCGCCGCGCTGTGAAGACCTTTTTATTCCATCAGGCGGGCTTGGCCTAATCTCTTCCCTTTTTAAATATGTAAATTTTAATCTGTTTTTAAATTATTGGGGTGTTTTAATTCTGTCTGGGCCAAAATGATTTAATTTGATTTTATCTGGTTTTTTAAATTTTTTGTATCTATGTATTTTATTGTTTGGCTGTTCACCGCCCTGAGTCCTTCGGGAGTAGGACGGTATACAAATCAAATAAATAAATAAAATAAATAAATAAATAATAAATAAAAATGGCCTTCCCCACCCATCCACCCCCCAATGCCCTTCGGAAGCCAGAAATCAGGGGTGGGTTCTAATTTTTTTTACTACCGGTTCTGTGGGCATGGCTTATTTTGTGGGTGTGGCTTAGAGGTCATGTGACTAGGTGGGCGTGGCTAGCTGGTCAGTCATTTCTGGAAGGTCCTCACACTTACGACCAGTCCTCGCACTTACGACCCGACTCATTTGTTTGCTTTTAACACTGATCAGCTGTAGGACGGCCCTTTGAAGCCCTGCGGCAAGAGTTTAAACAGTTTTTTTCCCTCTAGTCATCAGCTGGGACTCAGGAGGCAGCAATAGATTGAGGGTGGGTCCAAATAAAAGGTAAGAATAACGTGGGGGGGTGGGGGGGTGGGAGGGCGGGGGGAGGGAGAACCGGTTCGGTGAGGTCATATCGTCACCGCTACCGGCTCGGCCGAACTGGACCGAACCGGGAGGAACCCACCACTGCCAGAAATGGTCTGGTTCCTGACTTCTGGTGGGCCCAGAAGGCTCGAAAATTAGCTGGCCGATGTGCACATGTGCACTGGAGCTTAGTTAGGGCAACACTCTCGTGCCCACAGATATGGCTGTGTGCCACTGTGGCACACGTGCCATAGGTTCGTCATCACAGATCTAGATAGTTTCCAATGGTGTCTGTTTCCTCAATCCTTCAAAAGCAGTTTGGCGACAATAATGATGATTATCTCCACTGCCACTGACTTTGTATCTCCAAGAACAAGGAACAAAGAATTAGGGCCTTAACCAGAAACAACTTCTTCTTCTTCCTAGCATATTCCCGCAAGTGCAGGGTCCCCTTTTTGGATCACCAAACACCACTTTGCGCCCTGCAGCTTGCATATCTTTGTTGTCATCTCTGTTTTGGACGCCTGTGAGGTCTCCAGCCATTGACTTCTAGTTGGTAGGCAGTCTTGGCGATGGTGGAAGGTGCTGCTCTCAGGACATGTCCATACCAGTGGAGCTGGCCTTCTCTCATCTTTTCTATAATTGGTGCCACACCACAATGTTGTTGAATGGTGTCATTTGTGTTGTAGCCAAGAAGGGAGATGCCCGATATTCAAAGGAGCATTCACATTTCCATGGCATGGAGATAGCTTTCGGTCCCTGTTGTTGCTGCCCAGCACTCAGTGCCGTACAGGGCGGATGGTTGTCTTGTAAATCTTAGATTTAAGATGGGTTGGCATTCGTCTATCACATAACACACCCGTGAGTTCTTGCCAATGCATCCAGGCTGCCTTCACCCTTGCTCGCACCTCGCCATTGATACTGCCATAGCCTTGGAGGTGGGATCCCAAATACAGAAAAATGTCCACCTTCCGACAGGCCGGTCAGACATTTTGTTGCAACAATTGGCCTTAACCAGAAACTGATCCTGGAGAAATGGAAATTTCCACAACTTCCCTCTATGTAAAAAAGGAAACACAATTGCTACCCTTCCTTTACTTCATGCCACGAACACTTGACTGGTTGTGTTCAAAAAAAATCCTGCAGTTCGTTAAAGAAAAACCATCAAACCAACTTTCCCCTTGCATGACCAGTCGTGGTGGGGGGAGGCAAGCCACAAGGTTAATAGCTATAGCATTACACCAAAAACATCTACAGGTAGTCCTTGACTTACAACCACAATTGAGCCCAAAATTACCATTGGTGAACGAGACAGTTGTTAGCTAAATTCTGTCTCATTTTATGACCTTTCTTGCCATAGTTGTTAAGTGAATCACTGCAGTTGTTAAGTTAGTAAACATAGTTGTTAAGTGAATCTGGCTTCCCCATTGACTTTACTTCTTAGAAGGTCGCAAAAGGTGATCACATGACCCCAGGACACTGCAACCGTCATAAATATGAATCAGTTGAACTGCTTTTGAGGGCAGCCAGTGCAATGAAGGCAGTGAAGCATCTGCCTCCCCCTTCCTTCTCAGATTACGCAATCCACGTGCTGTGCTCTCAAGAGTGTAAAAGAATGGCTGGGGTCTGATATAAACGGGGGCACAAAATGGCTAACCAATGAATTTTTCCTATTTGGGATTTCGCACATCAGGCTGATTGTGTGAGCATTATCAGTATTCTGGCCTTGCATCCTCCTGTGGTACAGATGTGTTAATGGACAGTTCATGCCTAAACTGTAAAGAGACCATAAAAAAAAAAAAAGAGCCTAGTGTGATATTTGTCATATTGGGCCTTCTCGGCAGGGAAAATAAAACGTATTTTTAAAAGTAGCAAAATGGAGGGTCAAAGTAGTAACGCTGGTGGAAAATCCACAATATGTAAATTAGACAAAAGAGATGATTTGTCTAAAGCAGGGGTGTCAAACTGGATTTCTTCGAGGGCAAGATCAGCATTGTAGTTCTCCTCCGCAGGTTGTCGGAGGGGGGCAGGCAGCGGGGTGGGGGGAAGATGGGACGGATGCCTCTGCAGTACCCTGCCAGCCAAACTGTGCGGCCCCTCTGCCCCATTTTTGGCTCCACTAGGCCTCTCCATGACCCATTTTTGGCCGGCAGTGTGCTACAGGAGGCCAGGGAGGCTGAAAACGGGCCATGTGGGGCCTCCAGGTGGCCCATCTTTGACCGGCAGAGTGCTGGAGGCCATGAAGGCCAAAAATGGGCCACGAGAGGGCTGCACACATCCCCCACAGCCCATTTTGGTCGGCAGAGGCACTGCGGGCCAGTCCTTTGATATTTCCAAGCCAACCCTAGGGGCCAGATTTAAGCACCCTGGAGGCCAGATCCAGATCCATCGGATCCCAGTCTGTGGGCCTTGAGTTTGACACCCCTGGTTTAAAGAGACAGTGTAAACTTTGTGACAGGGATTTGAATCCGAGTCTCCCCAGCCAGGTCCAACGTGCAAATCATCACCCAAACGTGAGAAAGAAAAGACTTCTCTCTCCCATGCTTTAAACTTTGCAGTGACAGTTTTAATCTGCATTAGGGATTAGAGTTAAGAATTTCAGGCCCCTCAGCACTGGAGATGGCAAGGATGGTTAGATCTGCCTGATTCTGCATCAAGCTCTTGGTACCAATGAACTCTTTGCCTCTTAAATGAACTTCATCTCCCATCGACCACAGTCTGCCTCATCCTTTTGAAGCAGCGCTAGAGCTAAAGCCTTTGGCGTTTAGTCATGCCGGCCACATGACCACGGAGACCTCTTTGGACAGCACTGACTCTTCGGCTTTGAAACGGAGATGAGCACCGCCCCCTAGAGTCGGGAACAACTAGCACATATGTGCGAGGGGAATCTTTACCTTTACCTTTAGAGCTACTTCCCTGGGGTTGCTCTGAGTCCCAGCTGCTTGAAAGTGCTCAGTTGCCTACTGAGCTCCATCAAGAGCAGAATCACCAAAGGGAAAGAATGAACAGATCCCGAAGTCCATTGGATTGCCACCGTTTACTAGCCCATTTAGTAGGCTACCTAGGGGCAGTCAAATGTGCAGAACCAAAAACAGACTCCCCCCCCACAAACAACAGGATAGATTATTGTGAGGCTGGAACTGGAAAGCATGTCCTTCACTTTTAAGTCTGAGACATGTAGAGCTAGAGTAACTTCTATTCAGTATTGAGCAGAAATGCAAAACTCTACATTTTTAAGCAGGTTGGAGAGGGATACAACCCACTACTTTTAAAAAGGGAAAGCACCTCGCCTACCAATCCCGCACTCCACCAATAAAAAAAAAATTGAATTGAAACATAGCTTGCATTTTCATCAAGGTTTTGTTAAAATAAAAAGTCACTGAATGTTCACTCACATGAATGATCCAATCTGGAACGTAAGAGGTCAGCATTTATTCATCGACTTTAATATTATACTCAGGCAGCAGCTTTACAGGATCTTGCACAGACTGCTCTTCCCAACCATCTGCTCTCCTTTTCCTTCCTTTCAAGGAGGAGAAGGATTGAATTAGATCTGGATTCTTCGGTAAGGAAATCATATGGCCCTTGGTCTCCCCAAGTATGTTAAATAGAGTCCTTGGCCAAAAAAACCACAAAACACACCTTGCAAAATAATGGAACTAGCAAAATAATGCTAGTGTTACCGTTTATTGTTCAGGAGTAATTAACTTTCCCTAAAGGTAAAGGAAAAGGTTCTCCTCGCACATATGTGCTAGTCGTTCCTGACTCTAGGGGGCGGTGCTCATCTCTGTTTCAAAGCCGAAGAGCCAGTGCTGTCCGAAGACGTCTCCATGGTCATGTGGCCAGCATGACTAAACACCAAAGGCGCACAGAACGCTGTTACCTTCCCACCAAAGGTGGGCCCTATTTTTCTACTTGCATTTACGTGCTTTCGAACTATGTTGGCAGAAGCTGGGACAAGTAACGGGAGCTCAACCTGTTACACGGCACTAGGGATTTGAACCGCTGAATTGCCGACCTTTCAATTGACAAGCTCAGTGTCTTAGCCACTGAGCCACTGCATCCCTGTGACTTTCCCTAGTCTGGCATTTTTAGAGATGTTGGACTATATTTTCAGTACACCAGCCAGAGGTGTTTGAGGTGGGAATTGCCAGTTGACTAGAAGTCAACTAGGGCACAACGTTGAGGGAAAGACGAGATAGTGTTCATTGGGACGGAGCAAAGCAGAAAATAGTGAACTGTGCATAAACTGGCATTAAGAGAGTTTCAGTCAGGAGCAAGGAATTGCAGCTTGTATAAAACAGCAAGCATACCAGAGTATAAGTGTAATTGTAAAACAGAACAGATAGATGGCCATCACACACAAATGGATAGAGCTTCTTTGTAGGGATTTTGGGTATTTTTTCCTTGAGAGGCTTACTTTAGGGCATATATAATATTTTTCAACGGGAGAAAATGATGCCATCAGTTACGATACTAGCAGACAAGTCCCAAAGGCTACAAAAGGGGGACTTGGAGATTGCATGCTGGTTATGTACTCCAGCTAGGTTTCATGAACTTAAGAAAATAGAACAACTCTACAAATAGAAACAGGCCTCTTTCACATATGCGTGTGTTCCTGATAATATGTGGGTGTTTGAAGATGAATCCATTATTTTCCCTTAGACAAAAATCTGATGCTATGAAAAATAGTCAGAGCCAACAGCTTTATTAAAACAAAATCTCTGCCACTCCTTTTGCACCAGCCTGTTGGAGCTATAGGTAGAGAGGGGTTTGTTATTTCTTAATAATGACAAAATAGGGAAGTATTTTCTCCAGATCTGAGGACATTTGTAAGATCGGGGGTAGGGTGGGGTGGGGTGGGGCAGAATAAATGTTAAGAACACACCACAAGCACAAGGCTTCTGTCTGAATGCAGAACAATTAGCATCAGATAACCTTTCTTCATTGCTCCATTGCATGAGCCTGCACAAAGCTTTACTGGCATGAACACTGCTTCTCCCTTTGCTGATCCCTAACCTTTCTCTGTTGCTTCTGTTCTGACTGCTGAATACCGATGATAAATAGCAGCATGCAGTTCCTGAGAGACACCTGCAGGATTCCAGTGTCCATCAAAATAAAAATGTGAGCATTGTGAAATCACAATATAAGCATCACTCCTATTCTCACAGCACATATATAAAAGGGGTGGAGCTTGTATCACAATGGAGGTACTAGTAATTTCAGCATTTGCCACAGCCTTTCCTGTCACCTCACGAATCCTCTGGAAACAGGTTGGTTTTAACTCTGCTGGCCTTCTCAGAAGGCCCTTAAGACCCAACGGTTTGCCTGGACGTGGGTGTCAGGAGGTTAGCTGAGCCCATGAAATGTTGATTGGTTTTCTTGGTTGTTATTTTATGCTTTTTAAATTTGTTTGTTACTGCTTGGTGTTGATATTTTAAATTCTGTGAGGTGATTGGCCATATAAGGGACTTAAAACAAATAATATGTTCCCTTGTAATTCACCCTGTGGATGATTTTGGCTATCCACCCTCTTCTATATGTCACCAGCCAGTAAGAAAAATTTCCACCAGTCATGGAGGTGCAGCAGGAACAGAGTAGACCTACTCGTATTTCCTTATTTTGTCATCACTTGAATATTTGGCAGTTTTTTAGCAGAGCACAGCATACCTGGACTTATTTAGAATTTCTCTCTCCTTTTTCATTCTTTATCTAGACCACAGATGCTGACTTCTAGGTTCCTCTATGTTGCTTTCAAAGGCAATTGGAATAGGGCTGGTCCAATCTGTTCCCTGTTTTAGATGGTCAAGGCCTTTGAGTTAAAGCACTTTAATTACCACTGATGGGTCAGGCTGGAGCTATTACCCGATTTTGACAGACCACTGATGCCATGGTTTGTGTCTAACTCTTAAAGGAGAAAACAGTACCAGCAAACAGAGTTAATCTGTCACTGGAGAGAAAAAGCATGCCCACATTACTCAGAAATGCCCAATACACCTCCCTTCACAGTGATTCACTCCACCTGTTACTCGCCATTTGTGCCTCCAGTAACAAGAATGGTGCAGTGGAACTGATGTTACATACTAGCAACTATCATGTCCAAATGCACATGTATAGTATGGGTGGTACCTGGCTCAATAGTAGTAATTGTGAGAGGGATCTTGGGAGTCCTAGTGGACAATCATTTAAATATGAGCCAGCAGTGTGCTGCAGCTGCCAAAAAAGCCAACACAATCCTAGGCTACATTAAAGTAGGGATAGACTCAAGATCATATGAAGTATTAATACTACTTTATAATGCCTTGGTAAGGCCACACTTGGAATATTGCATCCAGTTTTGGTCGCCACGATGTAAAAAAGATGTTGAGTATTTAGAAAGAGTACAGAGAAAGAGTAACAAAGTTGATTAGGGAACTGGAGGCTAAAATATATAAAGAACAGTTGCTAGTTTAATGAAAAGGACTAGTCACTAGGGGGTGATATGATACCTGTGTTCCAGGGGTGAAATTGAGCAGATTCTAATAGGTTCTGGAGAACCAGTAGCGGAAATTTTGAGTAGTTTGGAGAACCGGCAAATACCATCTCTGGCTGGCCCCAGAGTGGGGTGAGAATGGAGATTTTGCAATATCCTTCCCCCAGGAGGGGAAGGAATGAAGATTTTGCAGCATCCTTCCCCTGGAGTGGGGTGGGAATGGAGATTTTGCAATATCCTTCCCCTGCCATGCCCACCAAGCTACGCCCACAGAATCGGTAGGGAAAAAATTTGGATTTCACCCCTGCTGTGTTCCTATAATTTAAGGGGCTGCCACAAAGAAAAGGGGGCCAACCTATTCTCCAAAGCATCTGAAGGCAAGACAAGGAGCAATTGATGAAAACTAACCAAGGAGAGAAGCAACCTAGAACTAAGGACAAATTTCTTGACAGAACAATTAATCAGTGGAAAGACTTGCCACTAGAAGCTGTGGGTGCTCCAATACTGGAGGTTTTTAATAAGAGATTGGACAACCATTTGTCTGAAGTGATATAGGGTTTCCTGCCTGAGCAGGGTTTGGACTAGACTTCAGGTGAATTGATCAAGGGGATATGGCCAGAAAAGACACTGTTGGGCCATGTTTGTCCTCTTGATTAGTTGTAAGTGGACCTCACTTGGCTTGGCAGTGGAGAACTGCTCCTGTTTTAAAAGAGCTATAGTTCAGCCTTAGTGCAATCTGTGTTCACCTGCAAAAGTGCCCTAATATATCAAGAGGGCTGCAAAATCTACTTGAAGTGCTACTTGACTAGAGAGAGCTTGGTATGACTTTGTATGAAGCACCATCCAACGCTCTTGTTCCTCCTCCGCTACTCACAGAAACTTGCATTATAAGGAACCAGGTACTTATTCATCTAGCCCCACATTTTCCATTTTTAACTGGCAGAGGTTTTTCAACCTCTCCAGAAAATCAGCCCCTGACACACACACACACACACCCTTCAAAGCTTCCGCTCTTTGCCATAAAGTAACTCACAAGGCCACTTTCCCTGAACGAGGCCGCGATCTGTTTTTGCCTGTTCTACCCAGTTCTGCAGACTCTAAGATTACAGATTCCCCACCCCCCGCCCTTCACCCGTCTCCCCGTTCCTTCTAGTTCTCCGCTCGGTCCGCCATCGCGAAAGGCAGTTTTCGTTGCCTCGTCCCACAAGCGCAAACTTTTAAGACCCATTATGTTTCCTCGGCCCGGTTTGCGGCGTGAATGCGAGACGCCCTAAACTCAGCAAATGCAGCAGCCCGGTCGTTTGCAGACGTTTCTTAAGACTCTGGCGGTGAAACTGGCCTGGATAAGTTCCCGGCCGCAGCGATCGTATTTCTCTTTCTAGACTGTCCCTCCTCCATCCCTCCCTCCTTGCAAGAGGGATCGCCGTTATTGCGGCGCCTGGTGCCTTGGATCAAGTTGCCCGCTGGATGGGGTAGGGCAACGCGTGTCTGGATGATCATACCAAGGGATGGCGATGGCCTCCCCTTTCTCCACAGTTGACAGAATAATGCTGTGGCGGCGGCGGCGAATAAGAAGAAGAGAGAAAATAATAAGTATCTTATTAGGAGTCTCCTCGAAGCCCAATCGCAAGGACAGCTGCAAAGATGCGGCTCGCGCCAAATCCCGGCCTGACCCAAACTCGCGCTGCGATTGGACAAGACGCGGCGATTTTTTTTTCCCCCTCCAAGCTCGGGAACATTTTGTAAGAGAAGTGGGGAGAAGCCGAGAGCGGGCGGGCTGGCTTTAATTTCAGCTAAGAGTCGTTTTCTTCTTTCTTCCTTCTTGGAACGTATTTCGAAACCTAGTCCCAAATCCAACATTTCAAGTGCTGGAATAGAAAGATATATATCTATATATCTGGCTTGGCTCCTGCCCGCCAACCATCTTGAGTACATTTGGAAGCGGGCGAACGAACAAAGCCCATAGATTTTGTCTGTTTGAGCGGCCAGGATTGAATTTAAACGCAGAGGAGAACATTTTTTTTTTCTCTCTCTCTCGTTGGAACGTGTTTTGAACTGCCCTCTTCCCTCCACAACTGAGCTGTGCAATATGAACATTAAAAAAAAATGGGGATGCAGAGTGCACTTTTTGTCACTCCAAATCTCATGGAATTAAACTGGTTCCAACGGGAGAGTGTTTTGCCTCTGTAGGGATATGGACAATGCCAAGGAAAGGAAAATGTTGCACAGCTGAACTCGTTTGTGTAGTGTGTATTGCAGAAGGTTTTAGCACTTCTGTTGGGCTAGCAAGTGAAAATTGTGGCATTACCACATAGTGTTCTCTTCTGTTGCGTTTGGGGCAATTCATCACCGATTTTAGCTTTGTTCTTTCAGCTGAAACTCGGGATAATACAACAGTTTCAGTAAACTGGCATTTAAAAAGTATTTTGAAATTGAGAGACAAGTGCAATGATGAAGGTGTTTGGATAGCTTGGCTGTCTCAGGAATTCTGGGAGTTGAAGTCCACAGGTTGTAAAAGAGCCACATTTGCCCACCCCTGGGATAGGTCATCAGAAGATCTTGGTTTTAGTGCTGCCTGAACCAAAGAAGCTCCCTGGGTGACTTCAGGGCAATCCCTGCCTTATCCCAACTTATTGAATAGATGTTGTGGTGAAAAATGAGCAGGGAGCACTACAAACGACATCCTGAGCGCCTGAACAAATGCAGAATATAAACCTCACAAGTAAATGTAATAATGATAATGACCCTTTTTACAAGTGTGCTAAAATCTTCATTTATGCATTTATATGCTTGCTAAAACTCAGACTGATAACTGGCAACATATGAAAGGATTAAAAAATATAAACTATGTTAAACAATAAAATGGCAGTTAAAACCTTTTACAGATTAGCTTCATCCCAAAGACCAAATAAAGGCCTGCAGAACTGGCGATAACTGTATATCTGGGGGAAAGCATTCTAAAACGTGGGGGGGGCACCACAAAGAAGCACCTATTAGGCAGATATTTTCAGAAGCAGGTGGTTCCACATATAACCTGGTCTTATGTCACATAGGGTTTGAACTTGTGAGCATAATAAGAGATAGCTATAATTATCCCTGTGACCTCATTCTGCACCAGCTGAAACTTCTGAGTAGTCTTCAGGATAGACCATGTTGCAATAATCCAATCAGAAGATAGCTATGAATCCCCAATCAAATAGGTACAACTAGCACATAAGATAGATCTTTGAGACGTTTCCTTGAACCACGGCTTCAAGCAGGAGCTATGAATTTTGAAGAATTCCCAGAGTGTGCACAGAAACCAAGCAAGGCAGTGCAACCTCACCCAGTTTCAAGGGCAAAATAACTCCCGTTCTGGAAACTTTGTTTTGAAGCCTGTTCTTCCCCATCCAAGAGGTTCCAGACACTAGGATAAAGGTAAAGAATGTGTTTATGACAGTAATTATAACAAATTTATTTGTTTGTTTATCACATTTTTGAACCATCCATCTTCCTCTGAGAGGAACTCTGGGTAGTGCACAATAAAATGTTAAAATAAAAAAAAATCATAATTAAAATGTTAAAAAATTGGTATTTAAAGGCAAGTATGATGGATTCCTATTAAAAATTAGGTAAAAATGTGATGAGAAGGCTATTAATAATTTTCAGTTTAGAAGATTTGGGGATTCAGAAATAGATAATCCTGTCATTGCACTTAAGAAAAAAAGTAACATTAGGGTTAATTAATTAATTAAATATATAGTGCCTGTTATGCAGTGCAATGTACAGAATTAAAAATACAATTAATATGAAAACTTTAAAATCTAACAACAAAGCATAAGGACTAGTGTTGCACAATCATGGATTCTTATCTGCCAGGGTGGATAACAACTTTTTTTTCCAGGAAACATCTAAATTTAGCTAAGTGTTGGTAACATCTTTTCTTTCCCTTCCTTGTAAGCTCAAAACTATGTCCCCTCCCTAACTTGCAGAAGATTCCAGATTTAGTTTCCAGCATTTGTGCTGAACTCCTGATCCTCGGAGATTCCTAAACCTTCTGATAATTGTGGCTTTAACTTGCTGGCCAAAGCATTCAGTGTAAAAATCTAATTTAGTGTTGCATCCATCTGGGGGTATATACACACAGGCTTTGAGCATTTTTAAAAATGTATTGAAAATTTGATGTGATCTGTAGCTGTATATTGCTCCAGGATGTATTGGGTTAACAATGGCTGAGTTCTATGTTTTGTTTTGTTTTTATTTGAAACTACTTCTGAAGCCTCAAGCAGCCAAAAAAAAAAAAAAATCAAAGTCCCCACAGAGTTGTATATTTTGTGTGGGTTTAGTGGAGCAAAAGGATAATCCTCAAACCAGAACAGACTCTTCAGTTTAGTTGAGTGTGTGGCTGGATGGATTCACAATATTGTAGAGGGTCGGTGGAGCCCTTCCGTTTTTATGAATGGGTGTTGATTGAAGTCTGGAGCTGTTGGTTTTCTTCAAAGAGGTGAGTTCCATAATATAGGTTGTTGCTTTATCCTGGCAAACTCTTGATGTTGAAGTTCCGGTAGAGATCACATTGATGCTTAACTTTTGCTTGTTGTAAAAGATGCTGAATATATGGTTTATAAGTTTCTTGGAGAGAAACTGTCTTGGGGAGCAGGAAAGCAGCTTTGTAATATTCTACGTATCCCAGCCCAGTCAGCAAATTTCTCTGATGAGTATCCCATATATATATACATTTGCCTGGCTCTTGCAAAGAGACAGAAATCTTGTCTCACCAATCCCTACCTGAAATCTGATACTGGATAGAGAGGCACTCTGTTCCTTCTGCAAGGCAACCTCCTCACTGTTTTTTAATGTACCTACAGCTGGAACGCTGCCATTACTTGTGTTTCTGTCAGTGTCTCAGCTCTGGAAAATTTCAAACGATTCCTTCCTTAGGAAGCAGGATCTTTGTAGATGTTCACACAGGCTGCCGTTGTAAAAGGTGATCTGGCATACTGAGCAAAACTATTAATGCAGATTAATGCAGGCCCATGCAAAATTTGGAGAGCCAGGGATTTTTGCATTGGCACTTAAGGGCTATTTTGTTTTCTTTCACTGGTTCCATTAAACTTGGAGGTGGTCCTACTTAACAGAATGAATGAAAGGCAAAAGTGTCTGTGCAATTTTGAAGTTGTTTTAAAGTAGGCAAAGCAATATACATCTAAACAGAGGGATCATTTACTACAGAATATGCAACTATCACTGTACTTCTATCCCAGAGGACAGTAATTGATTTCCAAAAATGAGAGGTTATGGGGGTGGAGGTGGCTTTGTTTACTCCATGATGAAAGAGGAAGTTGTGCCATAAGTTCAGAAGTATTTTCGCCTTCATACTTTCATATCAGGTTAGTCTTGAAACTGGAAGCAGTTTTAGATCCACCACACAGTGCTAGGCTGAAGTTAAGCCAGAAATAGTAACCAAAAAAGAAGTCAGTTCTGGGTTTCAGTCTCATGCTGGGCCCCAAAGTGGCCCCTTGTGCTGAATCCACAGTCTCCCTTCCCTTTCTTTTGGCATGTAAAACCCCATCTTTCTGTCCCATCTTTTTTGATTTTCAGTTCCCAGTGCTTCTTTCAAGTCCTCATCCAGACACTGAAAAATCACCCCATCAGGATCTGGACCAGTTCTGCCAATCTGCAACTTTAGACCACAATGCCCACAACCCTTGCCAGGGAGAGTGGGGCTCAAGGCCCTTGGAGGATGGCCATTTGGAGCAGGCTCTTCAAGACCTTCCAGCTGTTTCTTTCCGCCACATCCTCCATAAAATACTGAGGCTCTGACTCAAGCGTTCCAGTGTCTCCACTCTAATTAAGCTTGTCTTACCTCACTCCCTTGCCTTGTACTGGATATGTCCAAAATATGGTTCTGGTTCACTGAGTTCAGTGACCCTGCTAGTGTTATTACACTATGTGCTGGATATTTATATATATATAATATAATATATATAAATGTATGATTCAGAATTATGCAAACCCTGGCATTTAGGTTGATTCATTACCTCATGTGTGATGACCAAAGGGTCTTTCCTCACTACTGTTCTCCCTTGGTGCTTGGGGGTGAAATCCAGCAGGTTCTGACAGGTTCTGGAGAACTGGTAGCGGAAATTTTGAGTAATTCAGAGAACCGGCAAATACCATCTTTGGCTGACCTCAGAGTGGGGTGGGAATGGAGATTTTGCAATATCCTCCCCCAGGAGTGGGGAGGGAATGGGGATTTTGCAGTATCCTTCCCCCAGAAGTGGGGTAGGAATGGAGATTTTGCAGTATCTTTCCCCTGCCACGCCCACCAAGCCACGCCCACAGAACCAGTAGTAAAAAAATTCGGATTTCACCACTGGCTTTCCCTAAGGTAATGAGGAAACAGAGGTTAAGGAATTTCATACGTTTTAAAGCTGCCCTTGAATGACAGGAAATAGTACTTCACTTACGGCCTAGGTCAAGGCCATCCAGTGGAAGGTGAGGATGGCCAAAATGCCATGTGAGTGAAACTTCACTTCTTGGAACAAGTGACATGCTGGATTGCTGTGGTCACCATCTTCCTTTTTTGTTGGAAACAAGATGAAGGCAATGTCATGGGGCATGTCAGAGAAAACTTGTCTTTGTGGCTCAGATCCCTACCCCTATAACCTTATTTATGTCTTTTCCCTGAGTTTGATTTAGTGGTTGAAAGAAAGCTCCACCAAAATCAGTGGAATTAAGGCTGCTTATACCTTGCGCCTTGCTTTTTGGGTAACTAATTAGAAACCAAACAGCTTTTCTCTTGACTAATCGGAACATCATAGAGGTATATCGCCATGCAAGAGTGGGGATCCAGAATTTAGCATAGAGAGCAAATCCAGGCCAGGAGATTAGCAGTCTCAAATCAAAGTGAATCAATCCTGCAGAAGGATTAATCCAGGAGGTTAATGTTTGTCAGCATAATTATTTTTAAAATAATTATAATTATTTTTCAGGGTCCAGCAGCAAATACTTGGAGGGCTAGAGATGGGGCTGCAATAGTCATGCTAGAAGACAGAGGAGGAGACTTTGTGCATTTAGCACAAGTGTTAACTTTGGGGGCCAGAAGTTCTCAATGGGGGGAGAAACTGTGCAGAAGCCTTGCTTGACTTGAAGGCTGAGGAAGGAGGCTGTGGTTGCGTGGTGGAGAGGCCAGAGCTCTGATCTCTCCACCCCTTTTTCCTTCCCTCATGGCTTGAGCTCAAGGCTTTTGGCTCCAAAAATGTTTTTTTTGTGTGTGTGTGTGTCTCTGGAAAGTGGGAATGAAAAACTGCAGGAAATGAACATGAGGGTGGGGGTGACCGTATTCCCGTATTTACAAGACTATATATAGAGGGCAGAAGAGGAATCTAGCTGGAGAGATTATTGTACCGTAATTGCAAGAGGCTCATAGGAGAAACAAGAAGTTTGTTGGGGTTACATATTCTTTTAAATCAATTGCTTCCAATTAAATGCCTTCTAGATATGTTAGATGAACTTCTGTAATTCCTAGAATTTCCTCCTGGAAATATGACCAAATATGAGATTTCTTTTGGTGTTGTGTTGTGGACAGCAAGACTTGATAATTTGTATAAATGAGATTTCCCATTGAGATGGAAACAAACATGCATTCAACAAGCATTCAAATAAATTGAAACAGACCACAAGAGGTAGCCACTACCACGAGGAAAGGGCCACTGCTGATAGTAGTATGTGATGTCTCATGACAACTGCAATAGTGTCTTGATAATTGTTATAACTAATGATTTTTATAGTTGAAATGTGGGCATACTTTCTTAGAAATAAACCTTGATGGTATCAGAAAATTTATTTACAAGAAGGCATGCAAACAATCAATTGGAAGATTGCAAACCAGGAGATTTCAAAATGAAAGATTCAAAGAAGTGAGTTGATTCAGTTCACCTAATCTTAGCTTTTTTTATTCAGAAGTGTGAAGGATGGTACTGATCTTCGCCATTCCTCCGAGTTTGTTCCACATAGATGGTCTTTCTGTGCCCTGAATTTGGGAGGTCACTCCAAAAGTTTCCCATTGGCCTGTTCTAGAAGCATTTGCTGGTTACTAGGCAGCTATCAAGTAGATCCCATCAACTAGTTGTGTTTGTGAAAAATTGAGGTCAGCAGAGTGCTGCCTCTGGCTACCAATTTGCCTGGCAACTCATCTTTTGGCTTCTACCAGTCTTCCTACCTTGTCTAGTATTTTTTTTTGAAACATAAAAAAGTAAAAACTAAGAGGCAGTATTCCTATTATTAAGCAAAACACTAGTATCATTTTTATTCATAAGAATCTCTCAGGGTTCCATGTAAACCCTACTATGTACTCTTAGAAAATAAAAATGCTACATGGCTACAAATTATCTTGGAAGTGTCTCTATACTTTCAAGTTAGGGTGAGTGTGTAGGAGGGGAAGACAAAATTAAGTTGGAGTGGTAAAGAGCATAGCTGGGGAATGAGTGCACCTCACTTTCTGGCAAACGGGCATTATGATTGGCAGGGTCTACCGTGGGCAGCCATTTTGTGAACTGGCAATCCCCACCGCAAAAGCCATTTTGTCAGTTAAAATTCCAAATCAACCCAAGCAG
Organism: Arizona elegans; assembly: GCA_022577455.1. NCBI lineage: Eukaryota > Metazoa > Chordata > Lepidosauria > Squamata > Colubridae > Arizona > Arizona elegans. The sequence goes on from JAKOOJ010000003.1 coordinate 19,348,549, forward strand.
GATATCTCCCCTTGGCAGAGAGCAGCCAGTTTTGATTAGAAAATGGCTAGGTTTTCTTAGGTTTGGAAAGAATTAAAAGACCATCTGAGTTGTATACTTGACTTGTGAATGGGAAGTCATGGAAGAGCTCAAGGAGCATTTTTTAAAGTCAACTGAGGCAGACTATTTATTTATTTTATTTATTTATTTGTCAACAAGTACAAGGAAACAAGTAACAGTATAGACATAGACATGGACACATGAAAAAAAATTGGCACAAATAAAAGGATATAAATAAGCAAAACATAGCCATAAACACACAAAATGAGTAGGTATAAATGGGAACAGTAGGACAAGGACAGTAGGCACGCTGGTGTGCTTATGCACGCCCCCTTAGGGTCCCTTAGGGCACTATATGGTGCCCTCTAGTGGCTGACTATCTTGAATGCATTATCCCTTCTGCTCAATGGCAGGACTGTTTAGCTGCACAACTAACTATACTGCTCACAGAATGAATACTGTAGATGTTTATCTCTGTGTCATATTATCATAATAAAATGCTTGATTTTCCACTAGTCCTTTTGTTTACTCCTGCATGGTCATCGTCTGTTTAAACTAGTTTCAGATTTAACGCTTCTGAACCCTGCTATTTGTCAGGGCTAGCCAATTTGTCTCTGCTGATGTCCCCTTTAAATCATGCTATCTGCCATTTTCCTTTTATATAGAATTCAACTTCCAGGCATGGCGACATGCTCAACTTTGTCTGCAGTGTCCCCTTTGTCCCTAATCCATGACTATCTCTGAATGCCTGTAAATGGAGATGATGTTTAAGAGATAAAGGGTTTAGGATCTAGACACACGGGTGCGGCTAAAGAGGCAGCAGCTTGTAGCAGGGAAGTTATGGTAGCTGGAGCTGGCTGACTTGGAAATGGTTTTTACTTGACTGTTCCAGCACCCAACACAGACACGGACATAGACACACACACACATCCACAGAGGCAGGATGCCCAGTCTCCTCCCAGTCCTCCAGATGCCTCCAGCTTTGAAGCGGAGTGTGGTGGGAGAAGGTGAGCAGGATCCGTGGCATCATGAAAGCTCCACAGCAGACAGGGGGACGAACTGACCAGATGCTAGGAGCCATGGGGGATATCCTAACATCGCTGGCCCTACCCAGCCAACCCTGGGTAAGATTTGAGGGAACTAGGCAAGTGGGAGGAGGAACACTTGGAAGAAAAGAGGCAGTCTCTTGCATGTAACATTTAAGCACAGTGGGGATAACTGGGGGCGACTGAAGGTTTATGAGGGACACCTCTGGGTCAGTTACGTTGCAGGTTACTGCCTGCTTGGAGAGAATGCATTGCCCAAGGAAGTGGGAGGTTTATTTTCCCTGGGGGTGGGGGGAAAGAATATATCTGAGGTATTGATTGTAGTACTGAGATGGAGGATTGATAATTCCCCAGTAAAGAAGATAAGTATGTTCTGAACTCTTGCTATCTACAGTGGTCCCAGGGAGGTCAAGATGAACTCAGTATCTCTCTCTGTAAGAGTCTAGACTTCTGATGGACTTTGAACTGCCAATCAGTACATTTCCATGTTATTGTCTGTGACCACGACCACTATGGGTATTTGACAGAGTCCTAGCCATAATAGACAAGAGTTTTGTTTTGTAAATTAATGTGGGAGGTCTCTACCGACATCAGAAGAAGTAAATCATGCCAGATTAGGGTCATCCTTATCCTTCAGAGTCAGACATTTCCAGCCCTGAAGGTGAGAAGGTAAGATGAATAAGAATCTCTTCTCTCTAATTGTGCAATTTTCTTCATTAAAGCTAAACTGGGGTTTTTAAACTTTGGGGGTGGGGTTCCCATCACCCCCAAACTCAGCTTCAAAGTTATTTTTATTGTTCCGAAAACGGATGTGGCGACGGACCCAGGAGGAATTTCTCTTCCAATGTTTTCATTGGGGTGAGTCTGTTGCTTCTCCCCACTCACAAGGCTGATATCCCTAGTCCAGGACAGAAAAAAAGAGCTTGTGGGAGGGTTGCTGAGCAATGCTAAAGGGCGGGGCAGGCACAGCTCTAATGGAAAAATAAAGATTGGGTTTTTATCATCTTTGGAATGCTCCTGTCTTAGCAGAACTACAGTAAATGTGCTGCCTTGGACAAGGCTGGTAAGACAGCATTATATGGTGTCTCGGGGGTTATTTAGTGGAATGGTTCTTTTAAGGTTTTTTTTTTAAAAAAAAATTATAGAGTTGTTTGAAGTGTTGCCGAAGCTATGCAGCCACAGTTGTTCAAAAACTGCATGAGGATATTGAGGCATTTCTGTTTCTTAGGGGATAGGGTTTTTGGTTTTTTTTACAAACTTTTTTTTCATAATTTGGTAAACAAAAACAAGCATCTTGATTTCTCAATGCTTGTAATTTAAGCAAAATGTCTGCTCGGTTTAAAAAGAGCTGCCCCTTTCTGAAAGGCATTAGTAACATTAACAAAGAGCAGAAAAGACAGGCAGCTCTCTACAGGTTTGGTCGGTTGAAAGCCAAGGATAACCAGGCCAACTGATATTTCAGTTCCATGGTGTTTTAGTGCTGCCCTCTCCCAACCTCAGGGCTAACTAAAGAAGATTTCCCCCTCTCATTCATAACCTTTGCCCAGCCCAGAAAATTAGGGAGTGGGAGGAGGAGGGGCAGGAGGTCCATTTATCATCAATGAGTGACCTATACTAGTGTCACTATTTGTAGGTCGCTAGTTGTAGTGACCTACAAATCAGATGTTTGTGAAACCTTTCAATTGTATTCTCAGCATTAAAAAAAAAAACCACAATTCAAAGATCTTCTTAAGCTAACTTTGCCCTTTAAAAGTTTATAAACATTACAATCTCACAGAAATCCCTACTAATCTGTTTTCCCTGGTGTAGTATCAGGAAAAGTAGATTTGTGATCTCAGGAAAGCTCAAGCTTTGCTGTTGTTTAAACTCTACCCTCCTCCCCTTAGCAAGAAACAAAATAACATGGCTTCCTCTCTGAATGGATTTTCATGAAATAAATTTACTCTAATAAACCTGTAGCACTTTGCTGTCCAAAAAAGGAAAAAAGAGCTAGTTTTTCATTACATGGTCACCTGGTGGGATTTTTTTTTTTACTTTTATGCAAGTAACTGTATCTATAGCTATTTGCAAGCCTTATTATTATTATTATTATTATTTTAATTTGATTTATATGCCGCCCTTCTCCAGAGACTCCGGGCGGTTTACAATGTGTTAAGCAATAGCCTTCATACTTTTGTATATTTATACAAAGTCAGCTTATTGCCCCCACAAACTGGGTCCTCAATTTACCCACCTTAGAAAGGATGGAAGGCTGAGTCGACCTTGAGCCTGGTGAGAATTGAACTCGCAGTAATTGCAGGCAGCTGGATATTAAATGCTGCCTTAGGAGGCATTAACCTCCTATACCACTCAGGCTCCTTATGTAGGCAGGTTGGTGTTTGCTTCCTTGTTTGTGTACTGTAGTCTACCACCCAGACTAATCCATTTTGGTTGTATGACCTACTTGTCATATTGAGCAGTGTGTATGGTTCTCTAATGGCTTGACAGTTTTTGCACCAACTTGTTTGTGAGGGGTCCTTGATGCTTTCTGAGTTTATTCATTTTATTTATTTATTTATTTATTTAATGGGACTTGTATGCCGCCTTATCTCCACAGGACTCAGGGCGGCTCTCAACAATTAAAACAGAACAAATAAACCATTAAAACAGAAGTCCAAGTTAAAATTAAGAAATTCAATAAAACCCAGATTAAAACCCCCATCAGTCCAAGGCGGCCAGGTGAAATAGCCAAGTTTTCAGCTCACGGCGGAAAGAGCAAAGGTCGGGGGCCACCCGGAGCTCCAGAGGGAGTTGATTCCAAAGGGCGGGTGCGCCCACAGAGAAAGCTCTCTCCCTGTGGGTTGCCAGCTGACACTGTCTGGCCGACGGCACCCTAAGTAGGCCCTCCCTGTGGGAGCACACCGGGCGATGGGAAGCTGTTGCTGGCTGCAGATGGTCCGCCAAATATCCCGGGCCTAGGCCATGTAGGGCTTTATAGGTAATCACCAGCACCTTGAATCTCACCTGGAGGGCAACCGGCAGCCAATGCAAGTCGCGCAGGAGAGATGTAACATGGGAGTGTCGGGACACTCCCATCACTACCCGCGCGGCCGCATTCTGCACCAGCTGAAGCCTCCAAGTGGTCTTGCAGACATTTCATTACCCAAACTACGTAACATCATCAGTGCTGGTGTGGAGTGGGGTGAAAAATAACCAAGCTCAGAGATCACCAAGAATCCTTCATTTCAACCCTGAGCTACAAACATTTTCCTCTACCAAGACTTGTTTATGCATGGCAACCCAAGAGAGACTAGATGCTGAATAGCTAGTTCTATAGCGGGGCATCATTCTTACAGTGCCCAACTTCTGTCCTTAATCATTTTAGATCTGGGCTTGGATCCCATGTTATAAGAAGAAGGATGACTATACGAAGAAGGCTGGAGCTTTGCTAATTTTAGGAGGTGTGGAGGGAACCAAGCAGATGCAGCTTGATGTATTGCTGCTGCAATATCTACTTCTAACAGTGTTGAACAAGAGTAACACAGTGGAAAAACTCATAAAATTGGAACATAATTTGTCAGGTCAGGCTAGCTGACATATAGTATTACTTTTATATCAGATGATGCAGCCATATCTCAACTTCATTTGCGGACTTACCAAATTGCAGTATCACGGAGGCTCTGTACTTACTAGCATCTGGTCACCCCAATTTCAAGGAAGAAAGAATGTTGGATCTTGAGAAATAACCTGTGGTTATTTTATGAAGTATTAGCAGTAGATTCCGATAAAGTGTTTATTCTTTCTATGCAACTCCTGAATCCAATGCCATATGACATGGTGGCCACTGGCTTCAACATCTAAAGTTATTGATGATAGTAGTTAAATAGGACTTATTTATATGGAGCAGCATGTCAGCCACTGCTTATTTCTTTTTGTGTCTGTAGAGCAAAACAGAAACATTTATGCTCTGTTTTCAGGCTTCCTGGTGATCTCTGGCAGACCAATAAAGAAAACAGGATTTTAAGTTAAGGTAGTAAGATGAGAAGAATACACCCAGGAACCAGAATTTGCTCTTTTCCTATTTGTTCGATTTTCTGCCAGAATTAGCATGCACATTGGCTTGTCTTTGTTTCTGCTCTTTTTAAACCTACTTGTAAAAATTACTGTTTTTCTTTCTATGTCCCCAATATCCTCACACTTCCTGCCTACTCAGTTCTTTGCTCTGTCCCCACTGCACCTCCTCCAGGAAGACCATTATGTAGCAAAAAAAGATCAGATCACGATTTACAAATTAGTTTACCATGTCAAGTCCATTTAATTCTGCATTTTGTTTCCTACAGAATTTCCCAGTGATCAAACGAATACCTCCAGAAAGTGCAAAAGTTTGGGCTTGAAGAGGTCATCTTTCCATAGGGATTTCATTTCAATATTTTTTTCCGAAGAGATACACTTCTTCAGAAAAAGGGATTCCATTTTGTTGTGGAGTTAATAGCCTCTTCTTTGAAGTATCCAACTCAGTGGGAAAGAATATCCCATTCCCCTTTATGTGAAAATTCTATCGGGCCCTTATTATATTAGCCATAGAAATTGGGTCACCCAAGTTTGTGGCCAGCCACTGTGTAATTCAGAACAACTCTCAGCACCACTTTTGTAGGTTTTGTGACCTACTTGGATGATCAATCTCTGTATATAGGAGACGGTTTAAATGAGGGGAGAGAGGAAGTAGGTGCATTCTCTTTTATTTCCCTCCCTCCCCGCCCTCCGCCATCCCAAAAAGCTCTGTAAAGAAGCAGCCAATAACATTGGAAATACAATAACTTGGTTTCCTTCCTTGGGGAGCAAAGGGAGAAAATATTCATGGCTTCGCCTTCTCTTGCATAAGAATAATAGTGGAGATCTGAAGTTTGGAAGTAGATACTGGGAAATAGGGAAGTATCCTTATTCTTCTTGTCCCTTAGCAATCCTCTTCTGAACCATGAGAGAGGACTAACACTTCCAACTTTCACATGTGTGAAATAATTGGATTTCCACAGTGGGAAACTAATGATATATAAACTGATGGGGTGGAGTGAGAGGAAAGAGAAGTGATGGTGAGGCATGAAGTTCTGACTTGGAAATTAACGCGTCCCTTGGGGTCAGAAATGTTGTCTGTCTCTGATCCAGACATTAGAATGGAAATTCTCCTATACTTGGAGACTTGGAAATTCTGTACTTGGAAAACTTGGAAATTCTCCTGAAGACTTGGAAATTCTTGTTTCTTTATTTCTCATTCTTTTAAAAGTAAGTTTCTGTTTTCTAGGTAGGCATTCAAGATGAATTGGCACAGTTTTGAAGTTTGCCACAACAGGTAGAAAAGAAGTGAGGTTTCATTCTGCCTTTTAGCTGTTACGTTGAAGTATATCTTGCCTTCTGTGACTGCATGTGAACACTTCATGCTAGAATATACATATACAGAGATACAGTACATAGATTCTCAGTTTCTTTTTTTATTTGAGGGAAACAATTACTTCAATAAGAAAAATGTTATGAAAACTGCAATATGTCTGTGAGATGTAGTTCAGGCCTCCTTGATGCTCATTAAAATGACCCTCAAACTACACTAATTGCATGTGTCAAAAATATATCTATTAACTGTTATGTGCCAGATTGTGATCTATTTCTGATACTGAGGCTCCTCATACCAAACAGGCTGTTTGAATCCTAACCTAAAACCTGAACATATTTCCCTGCTTCATTACAGCTGTCAGACCTGTACTCACAAGAACAGGGAGCTGAGATGCAACCTCAGGCTAGCAACAAAAACAACAGGGGGCAGCCTGATATGGGATCCCAGCAAGAAACAGTAGCATCCTCAGAGATCCCAGTAGTCCAGATCACGGAAGAAGGTAAGCTGCCTGATTTATTTTATTGTTAGGTTGCCACTCCAGATCTAGTGCAATAAGGAAAGCAGCTTTACCATTATTTTTAATCTTGTTATGCTCCAACATACTTGAATAATTGATTGATTGATTGATTGACTATACTTTCTTTACTGCCATATTTCCCAGGCATGTAAGTTCCCTAAGTATATTATTCATATACTGTGTAACTCAGAAGCCCTATTGTATAAGTAGTATACAATGTTGGAAACTAAAGATTTCTCACTGATCTGGAGTACTTGGACAATGATTGTAATGCCTTAATAAATCTTGTCTTTTCTGACAGGCAGTGTTTCTATGAAATCTTTCTATACCACTAGCTTTTAATCTTTTGTGTGTATTCAATTTTTTACTTATACACCATTCAAATGGGTTACTTATGAGAGACGTCATCATGCTGATGTTACCCGCATGAAGTCTTCCTTTTATTTGCTTCACTGGTATTGCACAATCTTAATTTGGCTTTGCAGCTCACAAAGAGATAATCTGTTTTAAGTGTATTTTTGAATAAGCCATAATTGGTTGGATTAATGCATCATGCTAAATCAAAACCCAGAGTGCACTGCAATGGCTAAACCAGCATGGAAAATAATGATGAAGTTTGATGTGTGAATCCTCTTGATTGTGATTTTTTTTAGTTTACAATAAACCATGGTGGAGCAGACATGGCTCAAGGTGATATTTGAATCCAGTCTAACACAAAGCTTAAACCAATCACTGACTGAATAAAGTATGTGCCCAGCCTTAACCATTCTGTACATCTTTTTCCTGGTTGTGGTCTAGTCCTTTGTATTTAAAAAGATCTACTCGTTGTGCTACAGGAAACAGTATGATAAAACCAAATTAAATAACTAGCATGGTCACTGAGCAATAAATCCTTCGTAATATTTGCTAAATATATTAACTGCAACTCCCATAATCCTTAACAACTGCTTGGGAGTTAAGGGATGGTGAACTAACAATTGGTGAGATCAGATGGAAGGCAGTGCTCAATTTGGTTTAACTGATCAAGAGGATGCCAGAGTCACACTTGGCATAATTGCTCCCAAATAGGTAAAAATCAAGACTAAGAACAAGGGTGAATCAGGCATTTAGAATTGTATTGCATGATTTTGTAGGAATTGAAGGGTTGAAATAGGTTAGTTTACTGATTGATTAGTCTAAGAAAAAGGATCTTTAAGTCATATATTTAGGGGGGTGGAGGAATTGGATAGAACTGAATAAATGTTAAATTTGGATGTAGGGAGAAGGCCGCTTTAAAATGTCATATTAATATATATAAAAGATTAAATGTTACATTGTAATAATACACTATAAGTTTAGGGGAGGAGAAAAAGGGCAGATTATCGTAAAAATGGGAGTTATAAGAATAATATGCTAAGGGTCAGTATTCTGAGGAGGGAGTAAGGGAAAGGAAAGATATTACGTATGTAATTAGTTATGAAATAGCCTATTGTTGTGAAGAAGTCACAGGGGGGGATGGGTGGTGAGGGGGGGTTAGGGAAGGGGGGGGGAAGGGGGAAAACTTGTATTTGAAAACTTTTTCAATAAAAAAAAAAAAAAAAAGAGGATGCCAGAGTCACACTTGGCATAATTGTTCCCAAATAGGTAAAAATCAAGACTAAGAACAAGGGTGAATCAGGCATTTGATTTTTTTAAAATCAAATTTAAAAAAAAAAAAAAAGAGGACCCTTTATTTGATTAAATATAAATGAATATTTAATTTAAATGAATGGAATACAGTTAACATTACTAAGAGTTGTATACTGAATAATGTTTCCCCTTCATTACTCTAAGATTAAAACTGAATGGCAAAAAGTATGAGGAATTTCCCCAAGCTTTTGGGCCCACATGCAGTCTAATGTCCCCAGGCTGTGTACCTCTGATCTTAAAATATAAGTTTTCTCAAACCTTGATCTGGAGAGACATCTATCTCTGTTTATCTATTATCCATCCATCTATACATCTATTCCTGAAAGTGTATAGCAGAGGTGGTTTTCAGCAGGTTCTGACCAGTTCTTAAGAAACGGTAGTGGAAATTTTAAGTAGTTCGGAGAACCAGTAAATACCACGTCTGATTGGCCCCACCCCCATCTATTCTCTGCTTCCCGAGTCCCAGCTGATCGGGAGGACATGGGGATTTTGCAGTAACCTTCCCCTGGAGTTGGGAGGGAATGGAGATTTTACAGTATCCTTTCCCTGCCACGCCCACCAAGCCATGCCCACAGAACCAGTAGTAAAAAAAATTTGAATCCCACCACTGGTGTATAGGCACACAGAACAAAGTTGAAAAAGAAACACATCAGGCCCTTGCTTCTATGTTTATATTTGATCAAAAAAGAAGGATCAAGGGAAGACATGGAAAGGAGATGATAAGCAAATGACAGATGCTTCTAGATTAGGCTTTCATTATACAATTGCCCCGCCTTATTTAAGGAATTTATTCTTTTTTTTCCTTAGGGTTTTTTCCCCCCTTACACCCAAAAGATCCATTAAGGAAGAAAAAATGGAATAGGTAGATAATGTCATTTGGCCATTAGCACTAGGGGCTACATTATAATGCTATCTGGAAGCAATAACAATATAGACATTATTTTTGTTTTTCTTGTCTATCATGTAATTGTAAAGAAAATAAACCAAATATTAGGAAATAAGACCTTTCATGGGCAGCTAACAGTCAAGGATGCAGCCTCAGAATATAGGAGCTAGTATTGGGTTCTCTGGGTTTAAAGTGGGGGTGGGAGGACACACGAAAGTAAGAGCATTAGAATGACTGACAGCTGGCAGCAGACATTGTTTTTAATGAATGCAGGGAAAAGAAGGAGGCAAAATAGAGGTCAAAAAAGAGCACGCTGTTCATGGTAATAAGCAAAATAAATGAGGAATTCAAAACAGAGGTAAGAAGATTGAAGGGAGGGGCAGAAAGGATGAACCTCTGCTGATTAGTTCCCAAAATAATTAATAGATTACAGCAAAGCTTCCATGAGTCGCAGGCAGGGTAGTTAGGCATGTTTCTTTCAGAACCTGATGACATCTCTGAGTTGATGGGTTCTTGATTGGAGGTAAGACTCCTTGCCAGTTCCATCTGTTTGCCAATGCCCCTGCTTTTTTTGGTTGTCCAACAGGCTCTTCAAATAAGTAGTGAGACATTTCTTGTACTCTAGTACTGCCAAAGCCAGCTATATTCTTACCAAACTGGATCTGGAATTGGCGCTACTGATCTGACACTCTGTTTAGCCAGGTCTCAAGGGAAATGCTTGCTTCTGCTCCATTGAGGACTTGACTAGAAGCCGAGTAGCTGGCTAGTTACTCCAAGTGGCTAGCCAATTAACTGTAAGCTTGCAGTGATCTAGGTGGAGAGGTTTCTCCAACTGTGAGCTTTCTAATGAACTCATTATCTGCAACCTCTCAGGAGAGCAATTGTGAAGTGGAAGAGCTACCAATTTAAAGTTGCAACAGCCACCTTTATTCCCTTGAGTGATTACTGTATGAGTATAGAAGTAGTAGGTAAAATGTGCATGACAGTTAAATAATAGATAACATAAGAAATATATATTCAGATAATTGATTTGTAGTTCCTCATCTGCCTTCTGTCTTTGCTCTTGCCAGCACAACCAATGTTCTGCAGACTTACTGAGACAATTTTATTTTATTTTTTTATTTATTTATTTATTTATTTATTTATTTATTGAATTTATATAGCCACCTATTTGCCCATGGCGACTCAAGGTGGCTTATAGAATATAAAACCACATTTAAAACAATAAAAACTAACAAAAAGAATCAAATAAATTAATATAGTACAATATAACAAAATCACCCCCCACCTCCCACCCTCTATCCCGGTGACAGCAGATCACATGAGCCATTTAATGGGCTTCATCCCACTCTGGGTTCCCCAAGCCCACTGGCAGAACCTGGTCTTCAGCGCCTTCTGGAAGAGTATTAAAGTGGGGGGCCATTCTAATCTCTGGGGGAATGATGTTCCAGAGAGAGGGAGCCACCACGGAGAAGACCCTTCTTCTGGATCCCGCAACATTCCCTGTCTCCCCACTCTGATGGGTCGGGTAGATGTGACTGTCAAGAGACTACCTCAGATAAACGTAGTCCCAAGCCATCAAGGGCTTTAAAGGTGAAAACCAGCACCTTGAATTGCACCCAGAAGCAAATCGGCAACCAATGCAGCTCCTGCAGGAGAGGTAATACATGTGCACACCGGGGTCTGCACAAAACCATGCAGGCCGCTGCATTTTGCACCAACTGGAGCTTCCGGATGCTCTTCAAGGGCAGCCCCATGTAGAGCATGTTGCAATAGTCAAGACGGGAAGTGACTAGGGGATGAGTGACTGTGGGTAGGGACTGTTGGTCCAGGAACGGGTGTAACTGGCACACAACCTGCAGTTGCGCAAAGGCCCTCCTGGTCACGACTGCCACCTGCTCTTCAAGCAGGAGTCATGAGTCCAGGTAAACCCCTAGATTACTCACAGGGTCTGTTTGGGGTAGTGCTACCCCATCCAAGACCAAAGGTGGCAATTCTCTCTTGAGCCAATGAACCCCAAACCCAGAGCTACTCGGTCTTGCCAGGGTTTAGTTTCAACCCGTTGCTCCCCATCCAGCCCCTAACAGCCTCTAGGCACTGTGAGAGGGAGGACAAGGCATCACTTAACTCCATATAAAAAACTCTTATCAGTGAATATTGAGGGAAAAATACAGCATACTGCTATTTTTTGTCCCAAATCCATTTATAGTCTACAGTTATCCTGCTATAGCTTCTACTTCTCTTGTGCTTTTTTTACTCTTTCTTTGCCTTCCTTTGTTTCCTTTGCCTGCCCTACAATTTCACTATACAAATGTCATCCTCTTCCAACAGCATCCTGGTTATAGGATACCAGGCCTTGCCCTCTCCTCCATCTGCCCTGATATTTGAGTAATATCCACACAACTATTTTATTAAACATTCTTCTGGAATTGTAGTTTGTGAGAGAAAGGCGGCAGAATTAAGTTATCTCCATGTAGCAGCTTCCAAATAACTTGGCACTAAAGCTCCCATGGTCAATAGGTATTTTGGTACAGGGTTGTACACATGATAATTTAATGTATTTGAGAAGTACTGGGATGAACAAGCTTGACCTAGATTCTGTAACAAAACTCTTCTCAGCACCTCATCAGAAGCAATGGCTAATTTAAATGGCACATTATTCCAATGGTCTTAGGGTGAAAACATATTGCTATTAAGATGATTGCATCTTTAATATTTAAAAAAAAGTTGATATGATTTAAGCCAGGCTCGAGAAGAATAGAACTTTTAATGTCCTCTTCAATCCTTCTTATCTTTGAAAAGAATCTGGGAAATAATGACAGTTTGTGCAGGTCACTTTCACCATTATCATTGCTCCATATGTTATACACTTCATCTTGCACTTTGAAAATAAGTGCCATAATAATATCTCTTATTCTCTGATTCAAATCTGATTTGAGATAAAAAATATATATCATATTCCTCAGTTGAACAGGTTGCAAAGTCTAATCTACAATTTGCAGCAGAATGGAATGGTAGAATGACAGAGTAGATTGTACCATCTCTGAAGAGCACATAAATGCATGATGTTATTTTTAAAAGCTACCCAATATAACAACCAAATATATCCTACAAGTAGGAAAACATGATACCAAAGAGAAAATGTTTTTTTTTTCTCAACTTCCTTTTTTATTTCTTTGCTTTTACCTCTAGTGCTTCCCAAACCTGGGTAAATTTCCCAAAATTGGATAGATGTTTTTCTTCTGTTAGCGACGTACAAACCCACTACCTATCACAACATTTAAATTGACTTAAAGATTGCCCTGTATATATTCAAAAATCTCCCAAAATATTCCTCCTATTAAGACAAACATCATCGAAATTACCAATGGCAATTGGCTGAAATGGCTGAAAATCGTTCAGTGGGTTTTTTTAATAACAGGGGTAGACCTTGAATTATGACCATTTCTTCAGTGTCCATTTGAAATTACAATGGTGCTGAAGGAAGAGACCAATTATCAAACTGAGGACTGGTCATAAGTGGTTTTGGGTAATGAAAAAAAAAAAATAGGAAGCACTTCTCTAGTGAATTGATCTTATGACTAGTTTTTAATGCTTAATCATTAAACCAACCCAAAGAGCTGATGAGACCAAAATATAATCATTATTCTGTGGCATACTGGACAGTCTCAAGGAACTTTGTGGTCGTTAATGACAATTTTGAATTGCTTTCTAGTTCTGCAAGATAAGCATATTAGTTACTGTACTGTTTAAATTCTGGTTGGTGATGATGGGGGATTGTAGTCACAACATGCCTGGGAAGCATTAGATGGTGGAAGTCTTCCAAAAGTAATAAATTGTGTTTGTTTATTTTATTTATTTATTTATTTATTTGTCCAACATGTATAAGATAACAGATATAAGTATAAACATGATTATGAATACAGGATAAGGATACGAATAAATGGGGATAGTAGGACAGGGACGGTAGGCCCGCTGGTGCGCTTATGCACACTCCTTACAGACCTCTTAGGAATGGGGTGAGGTTGACAGTAGACAGTCTAAGGTTAAAGTTATAGGGGTTTGGGGAAGTAACCACAGAGTCAGGTAGTGCATTCTAGGCATTGACCACTCTGTTGCTGAAGTCGTGTTTCCTGCAATCAAGTTTGGAGCGGTTTGCCTTAAGTTTGTATCTATTGTGTACTCATGTATTATTGCGGTTGTTCCTGATAAAGGGTTGGCTGTTTATGTGGGACAGTAGGAATGTGAAAGCATGACATTGTGGTAATGAGGAAAGGGAGAAGAACATTGAAGGATGGTAATAAATGTAACCTCTGGGTTACATTGATGTGCAAATGTTACATTGGTGCAAATATGATCAATATTTCCTTTATTCAAAACACGTTTCTGTGTTGTTTTTGCATATTCTACTTACACCTAATTTTTCTTCCAAGTAATTTCAAACAGTCTGTATAGTTCTCATTTACACACCTCCATTTTATCCTGATAACAATTCTGTAAGGAAGAATAAGTATTGCAATTGGCTCAGAAATATTACATGGCTAATAGAGGATTTGAACTTGGGCCTTCTCAGATAAGTCCAGCATCTTTGATGATTAGACTTCATTTGGCCATTCATCCCCCAAGCAAACTTCATTGTGAGGAAAACATGAAGCACAGCAAGTTCGTTCTTACTACACATAGCAAAAGAGTGGTGTCCTTCCTGTGATTATCATCTGCCTGTCTTTTCAAATATATTGATAATAGCTTTTCTGGGAACTCAAAGTATGCATGGGCATGTCCGTGTCATCATCTCAACAATAAACCCTGAAATAGTTGAACTGAGCGATCATTATGGGCTTATTATGGAGTTCAACCTAGTCTCCTCAGTCCCAGTCTGACAATTTAACCACTGCATCATATCAGTTCTTAACATGTTACAGGTTTTGTGTATAAATTTTTGCTAGGTGAAAATGTATTTCTAGTTCATTTGTTAAGATTTACAGTACACCCTACTTTTTCTCCAAGAACTTAAGGAGCCTAGCACTCCTTTCTCCAATTTAATTCCTAACAGTATGAGAGGCAGTTTGTGCTGAGGGAGACTGACTGGCCCAAACTAAGTACTGTATTGCCTTCTGCGTAGGCATTTTCAGCTGTCTTTTGTTTTGAAGATGTGGGTTGACTCCTGAGGTTTTACCTTTGAGATAGGAAGTTGGTGGGAAAATGACTATACAAATCCTCTGTCCACTCCCTGTTTCTGGAGTACTGCTGTCCTGTGTGGTGGGGAACGGAGGGAGGGGGCGGGACAGGGGCTATAACACTAATGCACTATGTAAGGCTCAGCCTTCACAGCCATCAGCACAAGAGAAGCTGCCAACTCATTCCTCTCTTGATACACTTTGGACACGCTATATAATCATTCTTTTTATTTGTATGTCCACACACACACACACACACACTCACACAGACACATGCGTGCCTTCTAAGGTACTCCTCCTTGTTTCCTTGACTTTCCAATCCCAGACGGCTGCATCCACCGAGAGGTTTGTTTTCTTTCTCTTTTCTTCTCCTTCCTCGCGGTAGCCTTCCGCAGTGGTGGGAGCACCAAGAGATCTCACTTGTGCCTGCTGCAAGCTCAGCTGCTGCAGAGGCTGGCTGCAATGGCTCAGCAAGAGTGAGGAAGGAGGGAGGGAGGGGGAGTCTGGCTCCAGAAAGCTCTGGAGATGGATGAAGAGAGAGAGAGAGAGAGACAGAAAGAGGAAGAGAGGAAGGGAGGGAGGAGAGAAGCAAGGGGGCAGCTGCAGAAGCTCCTCCTCCCCACGGGCAGCACCAGCCCAGCCCTGTTGTTCTGTCACTGAGCAAACGGCTGCGGTGGCAAGAACTCTTCCCCCTCCCAAAACCCCCTTTCACTGCCTGGGAAGTACTGTCCCCTCGCTCGATGGCTGGCATAGTGAGTGACGGAGCCCAGCACAGCCGGGTGGCACCATGAGAGGTGGGAGCCAGCAAGGCTGTGCTTGCCACCACTTGTTCCGCAAAGTCCTGGCCAAGTGCAGCTGCTGCCCCTCTAGGGCACGAGGTGAGTGGGATTCCCAATGTAGGCACTGTTTTTCTTCTCTCCCCAGGTCCCTCCCCGCCTCCCCCCCTCGGCTTAAGCACCACAGCCTTTATGTTGCCCTTTTTCTTAGACGCTGCTCGTTCACCCATCATCACCCATGAATGCCACCTGGCCAGTACCAGCATCATTATCCAAAGTAAGCATCACCAACCAGTAGGATGGCATGGGCGTTGTCATCCCTGCTGAATAATACCACCTGGCCTGGGATACCTTTCCTGGCCATCACGGCTGCTTCCTTCTTGTCAGAAATTAATATTATTTTGTTTGAGCACACCATTTGCTGTTGAATCACCCTTGTGCCTGACATAGAGAGGTGTTGTTTTTCCATGTCTGTCTCCTTTTGCGTTTCACAGGTGCCATGGTTTCCCTAGATGGGTATGAGTTTGCTTTCCAGGTGTTGGCATATGGGATGGCATCTGCTTTCTTTAACATGGTTCCTCACATTCTTGTATTATTCTGGTACTTTCTGCTTACCAAACAATTAGACAGGGTTTGTGTCAAGTTACCTCAGATGCCAGTTTCTTGTGGCCAAGCAAGAGGGGGCACTAACGGGGCAGAGTGACACAGCATGGGGAGGGGTGGTTTAGAAAAGTTTGTGGCAAGTATCAGAGGTGCAACTAGAGTGGTCTAATATCTTGGCTTTCAGACAAGTGAAGAGGTCAATTTTTAGTGGCTGTTTAAAGAGATGATTTTTTTTCTAAAACATATGAGCATGCTCTCTCTCCAGAAGAGTGCACACTTGTTTGTTGTTTGTAATATTTTAGTATGATTTTTGCATTCATATTTGTATTTAGAATGGCAGGTTATGAGTTGGACCTCTATATAAATCACTGTAAGATCCCTATTTACGTCTCATTGCACAATTCTGGTTCGGCACTCAGGTTGTACATGTGAGCAGAAGGGACAACTTGTGGGAGGCTATATGTACAAGAAGTCTGGCTGTGGGAGAGAGGAACAGAAAGAAAAAAAGCCTCCCCCCTAGATGTGGGGGAGGCTGTGCATGCATGTTGGAATATGTGGCTGTGTATCACAGCACACATGATTGCATTTCTCCTGCAGCCTGTGAATATGTGAGGTTGCTTGTGTCAGTGGATTGTGTTCTGCACACAGACTTGAGAATATAAAGCACTCTCTGCATGAGCAGAGTTTTAAATGCTAAAGAAAAAGAGAGAGAGAGAGAGATGAGAAGTACCAGGAAAGGATGTTTGAGAACTGTCTTCCTGTGAGTTTTCTGCTACTTGGTACTCCTCCACCCCATTTCCAGCCAGTCTTCGTTGCCCAAATGTCTAAGATTGAGGATGATTGCAATATAGTAATGTTGAAAATTTAAAGAATCAGAGAACTGGGGTTGAAGGTAGTGTTATGGGACAAGAGACCTAGGCTCCAAGTGTCAATCCTGATTTAGTGAATAGGGGCAGAAGGCACGGTCCATCTCTTTGCATATATATTTTGCATTCCCTTATGCTTGGAACTTGCTACAAGAGGCTAGTACTCTTGATTCCTCTTACCCAAATCTTATCTAATCCCTCCTTTTCATGTACTGTTTTTGGCTTAAAAGCCAGATGTCTGTACCCAACTGTTAGAAAGGAACCCTAGGTTACATGTAACTACCATTCATTTTTCCTTGTTATCTCTACATCTCTCCTAGCTTTTCCATCTGTTGACATTTAGAGTGTAAGTTCCTCAGTGCAGAGATCTGCTTTAAAAAAAACACAACACGTAGCTCAAGACAAACCCATGTGTTTGGATATTTCTTATAAAAATAATAACGACGTGTGGGTAGCAACTGGCTGTGTTTTTGGCTTTTTATACTCTCGTTTTCAGGGAATTTTTGTGTGTTAACTCTTTTCTACCAAGGATCCTGCAGAGCTATATGTTTGAAATGTCATCAGGCCAGGGAGAACTTTGAAGTTCCAGTAGACCCACGTTTTAGTATACTCCAAAACAAACCCAGTACTCCCTTGCAGACACAGGCTAGGGCAGGGGTCTCCAACCTTGGCAACTTTAAGCCTGGCGGACTTCAACTCCCAGAATTCCCCAGCCAGCTTTGCTTTGCTGGCTGGGGAATTTTGGGAGTTGAAGTCCGCCAGGCTTAAAGTTGCCAAGGTTGGAGACCCCTGGGCTAAGGAATATAATACTAGAGAAGCCCTCTTCTTCAGTATTGCTATTTGTCTAGTTGAGAATTCCATGATAAAATGGTTAAGAAATCCCAGCAGGATCTATTTTTGTAGCAATTTTGAAATCACTGAAATCCATTGGGCTTACATAATGTAGTAGATCAAAGCATTTACCCACATATGCATGTGAAAAAAAAATGCACACATGATTCTCATTTTGATTCTATAGTATATGGACTCTCAATTAGGCCTCCTCGCACCTGACTCCTTGTTTTTTCTTTGGCGTTTTACATGTCCACCCAAATAATTCTGCCCAGTAATATGTTCTTTATTGTTGTTTCCTAAGTGGAAAGCTGAAGCCTGCCAATTCTCAGCCATGTAGCTAAATTAATAATAGGTTAGAAGGGACAAGCTGAGGGTTGGAATCTTGTTGCCAAATGGATACCTGTGCTGCTCCAAATCCTGTACTCAGATAATGTTCATTTTACTGGCTGCCCTGTTTTCTGGTTCTACTCATTTGGGTGAGAGACAGATAAGTTCAGATTCTGACAACATAACCTATCTCAAGCCACTCTTAAGCTTTTAAAAATGACTAGTTTGGGGATCTGTTATACAATAGGTGCTTATATATAGGTTTTCCCAGCAACAGTCACTAGCTTCAAAATGGTGGATGCAAAAGAGCTATTGAAACCCTGTTCTGTTTATGTGCAGGTAATGTGTGTGACACATGTTCAAGGTGGGGGGCCATGTTTTTATGATTTAGAAATAAAGTCCCACTGATATACTACCTATATAAGACTGAGGAGTTTTTGGTACTGTCTGAGCTTGGTTGTTTTCTTGAAGACATTTCATTACCCAAACTAGGTAACATCATCAGTATTACATATGTAAGCCTGCATATCATTTAAGGCAGTGATGGTTAATCTTTTTGGCACTGAGTGCCAAAACTGGAGTGTGCATGCGCGCCGGAGCACCGGCACTCAGAAGATGCGCATGGTCACTGGACCAGCTGTCAGGTGTGCATGTGCGCGACAGAACCCGGAATGGCAGCTGGCGACGGCACACATGCCCACAGCCCCTCTCATGAGTGACAGAGGTGGCACGCAGAGCCATAGGTTCACCATCACGGATTTAAGAAAACTAACTGCAAAAACTGTGGGGAAGATGTAGTGTTTTGTTTCTAGTGTTTCTCCAGTTTTTGTTTAATGGAATACCTTTCCAAAGTTCTCCATATATATTGGATGTAGTTCCCATTATCACAAGTCCTCACCATAAAATTACGATCCCATGTCCATGGATTAGGGATTGTAACAATTGGAACAGATCTGAAATTTGTTTTCAGATCTTTTTTTTTTTAATGATTTTTTTCTACAATAGTTTTTTGATTTTTTTTTATTTCCCTGTACTGCGTTTAAATTGTTCACATCCCTGTAATAAAATTGGAATTGTATTTTCTATTCATGAGCAGACATACTGCTAGTTTTCTCCTACTGATCAGTTTTCAGGCCTCACACTTATGAACAAGATTCATCCAAAATATAAAATCATAGTGCAGTTTGTCTAATTGTGCTATAGCATGTTTTCTGAACTGTGATTTATATGCTATGGTTTGTAGCTTTTATGTTATGAGTACAGGTAGTGGTCATATCTATGATGTTTAAGCAAAACATGACTTGGTTTGACACATGAATATAATCATTAACGTATCCACTAATCTCTGGTCTATTTTGGTTGGATCTCCAAAGCTTGCTGGTTTATTCCTCTGGTTTGATGAGGAACTAGGCCTCTTGGGGCCTAGAAGCAGCTGTCGGAATGACAGTGGTTCAGTGAAATTGGAACAGAGGTTGTGGGAGCAAGCATGACTTTTGTCCTCATATCTGGGAGCACAGCTGAGACTTGAATGGTGAAGCAGGAACTAGGGGAAGAGAAGCCGGTATTAATTCACTTTCTTTTGTTCTCGGATCAAAGGTGGATTGTTAATGCCGCTTTCCCACAGTCAAATGGAAGTGTTAAAATATACATTTGCTTGCATATCTCCAAGCGCCCTTATTAACTATACAGGCAGCAAATAAGGCTTCGGTGTGGAGGGAAAATCTGCATCGGGCCTTTTCTTTATGCAAGTCTCCCTTCCTGCAAAAAAGAGTGCTTTGAGTCATGTCAAGAGTGCCTCTCCTCCTGACACAAGTAATTGCAGCTGGTTCCGGTGTACTGAGGGATTAGGAAGCAAAGGTTTCCAGAGCAAAGCTAGTGACCAAGCAACTTTTTAAGCAACCAAGAAAGATTAGGATGCCCTCTCTTGACTACTTCTCTGCACAGGATGTTTCTTGAGAATCTGATCCTGAAATAAATGCTGGCTGTACCTCAAAACCTGCAGCTGGCTGTTCCAGTTATCAACAGTGACTCCAGTCGAGATATGATTGGCACTGCTGTCAGATTGATGGTAACCATTTACTCTACTCTGCCCTACTCAGGCCTACATTTCTTCTCCCTCTTCCTGGTCTTCACAGGCAGGCATGGACACATTTTGCAGGGCAAATGCTACAAATGGGATGAAAACAGTGGTGAAACCTACTGTTAGGCTCAATCCAAGTCAGATGTCACTCAGGCTCTGACTGGAAGTCTTTTATCCTTGTCGGTGAGGAAGGAATAACAAGAAGACAGTCGCTTCAAGTTGGTGCAGAGTGCTTTTTCTTCCTCCACGTGGTAAGAACGGAGTGCTACACTGGGAGAGCAGGAAGTCTTCGGTCAGGCGCTGGGTGGCTTTTCAGCAGACTTGAGGTTTGAGAAGTTCTTATTTTAGAAATCCCATTCTGGAAAAGGGCACCTGTATGCACTTAGGCATCCTGTCTCAGTTCCTAACAGAAAAATAGAGAAATAAGCCAGGGAGTTTAGAATAGGTAATTTATCATCAGTCCAAACCAGTAGTGGGTTCCACTTACCTTTGCCAGTGGTTCGGAATTGGGAGCACTCGTGCATGGTGCTTCCACGCATGCGCAGAACCTTCTGTGCATGAGCAGAGCATCCGTGATGATGTCCGGACGGGTGGGTGGAGCCTCCTGCTGCCACCACTACCGGTTTGCCCGAACCGGGGCGAACCAGTAGAAACCCACAACTGATCCAAACTTTTCCCTTGGTGGAATTTGACATCCAGAAAGGCAGGTCAAACTTGGGATTAGTTCATTCCATAGAATTCAAGTTGTGGTCATATCAGTGAAGTGTTCTAATCCTCACACTGGTGAGCAGGCCTTGTACTCTTGGAGCATGGGGGAAACAAGAGCAATGATTTCGGACTTTAAAAATGCATGGGAGCCATTTGGAATGATCAGTTGTGACAATGCATCAATATTGTGTAAATCCAAAAGTTGTTTTAATGATTGTAAGCAGCCCAGGTTTGCTTTGGACAGTGAGGTGGGTGGAATAAAATTGTGTTTATTGGGCCATTGTTGTCAGTGGATAACAAACCATGGAGAGAAAAAATAAATTGATGAGGGATTCAAATGTTATTCCTCTCTGGATCTTTAACAAAAAATCTTGCCTGGGGACTAAGGAGAAGCTTTGAACCAGTATATAAATGTCTTCTGGATCAAAATATGTTCATTGGCATAAGGTGTCTCTACAGAAACTACAGAGTATTAGTGCCAAGAGCACTTTATACCCCAATTCTCAATATAAATAATTTCGGAACATAACTCCAGTCATTCCTCTTTTCTATTATTGCAGTTATAAAAGTGAATAATAATGCTTCTCTTACCTGTAAGTGTGCTGTGAAAAGCTGTGAGCTTTTCAACGTGTTCAGCTATCTTTAATTGCATTGACGGTACACACATGCAAAAGGAAGTTACAAATACTTTAAGGGTTCTTGAGTATATGACACTGCTTAATGTCATTAGGTGATTGAAAAAAACCATGAGTACAGTAATTATTTATTTTGATGTATGTATTGAATTTGTTTGCTGCCCATCTCACCATAAGGTTAAATTGTTTGATTGCTGTCCTTCTCCTTTAGTTTGTTAGTTCAGAATTGGCCAAGCTAATTGCTTCTCATCTTAATTGTAGACTAAATTTGTCTCCTTTTTTGCTTCAGCGGGCAGCCTTCTTCATATTGATCTGTCATAGCAGGGTTTCCCAAGCTGAGATATACATCCCTTGGGGAGGTGCAGACAGAGTCCAAGGGGAGATTTGAAAAAATCCTTTAGCTGCATTGTTACAATAAATTCACCTTTCCCAAAATTTCTTTGCATTGTTTTGGTGTTTGGATTTTACATTAAAGTTATCCTAAAGGGAGATGTGATGGAAAAATGTTTAGGAACTCCTGTGTTAAAGGATCAAATCACAGAAATCTATATATTATCTCACATGAGAGCAGACTTAGATATTATTAGTAATTGGGATGAATATGGAATTAGCTCTATAGTACTGGTAGTCTTCAACTTGCAATCATTCCTTTAGTGACCAAAGTTACAACGGCACTGAAAAAAGTGAATTATGACCATTTTTCACACTTATGGCTGTTGTAGCATACCCATAGTCACATGATCAAAATTTGGATGGTTGGCAACTGACATGTGCTTATAATGGTTGTAGTGTCCTGGGATTATATGATCACCTTTTGCAACTTTCTGACAGGTAGAGTCAATGCAGAAGTCCAGATTCACTTAACAACTGTGTTACTAATTTAACAATACAATAATTCACCTTAACAATTGTGGCAAGAACGGTTGTAAAATGGGGCAAATCTCACTGCTGTGGTTGTTAAGGGCTACCTGTACCTCATCTTTTCATCTTCTTAAATTATCATAGAAATTAATTGTATTTATTCTATAGTTTGAGTACAGTCCTGCATTCTAAGGATTAGTGCTCAAGACCCTATTGTTTTGCAGCAGTCACTGTTCTTCTAAGGGTTTGGCCCATCTTATTGTGGAAATGTATTTGTCTGTTTAATTCTTAGCAAGCATGTATCGCTATTTGTCTTGGCCTGGTTCGCCCTAAACTGTTGTGTGTTGTGGAAACAACCAGTTGCAAGTAGAACTGTTCCTCAAATCAACCTTAGAAGACAGAAGAAGGTGCTAGATGAGTTTTGAATGTGGTAAATTATTTTGTCAAATGTCTGTGCAAGCTTTTAGGTTACACTGAGTTCTTTGTCATGCACCTAAATCAGGCGTGGGAAACGATGGCCCTTTTATGATTTGTGGACTTCAACTCCCAAAATTCTTGAGAAAGCATGACTGCTCAGGAATTCTGGGAGTTGAAGTCCACAAGTCATAAAAGGGCCATCATTCCCCACCTAAATGATTATTGAAAAATCATTTCTCTCATTATTTTGGGATTGTTTCTAATAATGGAAACCAGAAATAGAAAATGTTCTAAATAAGTAAATTTTCCTTACTCTCCTTCCAAAGTCATGTCAAGAGATTGTGCAAAGATGAATAAGATTTACCTGTGTAAATAATATTAGTATGAATCTGAGATGTGTTTCTACCCATCTCCTCTTCTGGTGGTATATGACACATAGGAACTGCCTCGTTGGACAGGGCCAGTAGCCAGCTCATCAAACGTTTGCCCACCAGATGTATCAGGCATATGCATAAGTGGTAAAGCTGTGAATTTTCCAGCTACTGTGAGTTGCTTCCCAAAATACATGTAACATTTGGCTCTAGACACCATTGGAAAGGGGGGGAAGGGGGGGAGAACAAAGCAAAATTCCTTACCAAAGCAAATTCTTATAGACATTTTAAGCAGGGAGTGTCTGAAGCTACTCCATTTCAAGATTAATTATCTGAAGAGAAAATGCCCAAGCAAAAGGTAGAGAAAGCAGAAAAATACTCTAAACTACATGATCTATTCTGCCTACAGTATGTGGGTTTTGGAGAGTCAATTCTGTTCCTTAACTATTGATGCAGAAGGATTATTTTTTGAACTTGGTCTATAAGGTCTGAAAGCAAATCTCTTCCCTCCTATTGCTCCTGTAGTAACGAAATATGAATTTAGGTTGTTTTGGTTGATTTTTGCTGTCCTATTAACACCATCCCAAGTCGTGAAAAATAAGCAGATAAGCTTCTCCTGGCAGGAAAACAGCATAAGCATAGTCTAAGAGTCAGCTAAAAAAATATGCTAAAATCCTGCTTGCATGTGATATGATATGTCCAGTGTTTATTTTCCCATAAGTAATAGCCATGATGAGCACTAATGGAAGCTTGTCAAGGAAGACTTTTTGTAAACCCTTTCTTCCTTGCAAAAAGTCTAATTAAATCCCTCCTGGTCAAAGCTGTAGTTAGCCCTCAGATGGACCTTTTCTACTGATACCAGCGATTGAGCTATAGATCTGTAAGTCCTTAGGTTGAATTTGTCTTCTGCTAATTGATGGCCTTAGAGCAATCCTGTTAGCTGCTTTACTCATCTACTGTTATCATTTTGATACCATTCACTAATACTTATAAATACAGCATTTCTAAACACTAGGCAAACCATATACTGAAAGGTAAGATTGTTTAAGCACACAGGTTCATGGTCCGATAGACATGATACAAAAGGAAAACTAAGTGGAGAGTGAAGGGGAGAGAGCAGAGTAAATAAAGGACTATTGTAGCTATACCTTCCTTCAACCAATGATTAATTGGTTGATTGCAAGGACATTGTGTCTAGAAGCAAATGTAGCCTCCTGGTAGTGCTTGGTCTCCAGACCAATGGATGGTGCCAGATTCTGCTGCAGGTCTGGTAGACATAGCACTACATCATTGGGTAAAATACTGTGTAATGCTGCTGGTGAGTACGTATGCCTTCATCTGCTATGTTTTTGTAGAGGTGACACAAACTTCGCAACAAGTTGCTAAGCGAGCTCCTTCCCTTGGCTGCTTCCCTACAGTTCAGTCTGCTTTCTCCACCTGCTTTCACAGTGATCTCATCCTTCTTCTCCCATTCACTATTGTTTCCTCCATCCATGCTGCCAATTCCACTGGTGGCACTTTCAGCACTGTTATTGGGATGCACAATTTCAACAGCAATAGAAGCCTGTACTATTTTCCACAAAGAGAAAATTAAGTATACTGTAATTTTGAATCAATCACGTGCTGCCTTTGGGAGTGTTGAAATAGCACAGGAGTGGGTTTATTGCGTCTTCTCCATGCATCACAAGGAGTTTCTAATTTGGTTCAGGAACCGGTTATCATTATTGGAGAAGTAATTTCTTTTGAATTATATCCTGTTACTACAAGTATGCCTATATGGAAACCTGTATGCAATTACGCCTGCTAATTTCCAAAAAAACAGGAATGACTCTATACTACTAAGCATTCTTGAGGCTTCCTTCAAGGTATTATGAATTGGCCAATAAGCATGGATATTTAATTTTACTGTAAGTTAAACAATACTCTAAAAACAATACATATACACCGTCTGTTGTCTGAAACACTCATGGAGAATGGTAAAAGTATGATTTTGGAAGGTGGGGCAAAAGATTTGTCTAAAAAACAGAGGGAACTTGGAATCTAAAAATGCAACAACGTCTGAAGATACATTTCAGAATAAATCTGGATTTGCGCTTCCCTGAAACTTGTTAGATTTCATTTACATTTTTGGTTGCCTGAATATCTGATAAAATTTTACAAGTATGTTCTGTGCTGAAAGTTTTGTTAAACTGAAGTCTGCCCATTCTTTCATTGGCTAAGCTCATTCATTTTACAAGAGCATTTTTCTGCTTTCTCTTCTGCATGGACATAATAATAGTTTAAAGAGATAGAGAAGTGATACGGGCATCTTGACCAGCCCGACTAAGAAGTTGAGCAAATTATCTTCCTTGAATAATAAAGGTAAGATAAAGTCTTCTGAGTGAGCTCAGCTCATTGACTTCATGAGTATGGCCTTGCAATTTTCCTGGCAATAGTGTAGAAGAGGATGTTTTCATGTCTACTTTTTGGACGTTTTCAATTTTCCAATCTGGTTATTGCCCTTAATTCTTTAATAGCCTTCCATATAATTATTTAACCAGAGCCAACCCTGCATAGTTTCCAAACCCAGACATGATCAACTAAGAAAGTGCTGCCACATATTGAGACAAATAGCAAAAGAGGGGGGAAGAAATTGAATAGGAGCTTTGTAGTCCTTTCATAGCACCTAAGATGTGGTTAATGCAGAAACAAAGAAGAAAATTCGTTTATGCCATGGAAAGGATCAGCCCTATAGAAAAGAGGGGTGGTCTTTTCCCTGAATGGCTGCATCTTTCCAGCATGTGTCCCCCTTGTATGCAAGTCTTAGAGATTTATGCACATTCCACTGATACTTGTGGTATTCTCATGGGCATGTTGTTCTATTTCCTACTCAATAGGCTCCTTCTGCAGGAAATGCCTCATGCAAGCAGCTACCCTAGAAGGGGCTGGATGGGATGATTGACACAATTGTTCTCCTTGTGAACATTCTTTCATTTTTCTGCCTGAATCCAGTTATGCACAGAACAAATGGGATTTCTGGCCATGATCTGAAGCTACAATTAGTAGACCTTGCTCAGCTTCTCAAAACCGATTAAATAGTGGGTGGGTGGGGGAAATGTTCCATTCTTGGTGAACAGCTCGGGTATCACCTTTGACCATAATATACTGTATTCTGAAAAACTTCAGAAAGAAAGCAGACTGCACAGTGAACCACTGTGTGAGTCGCCTCAGCCTATTGACCAGTCTTCAATTTAACGACTTCCAGATGCGTTGAACAATATCACCCGTGATGCCTAGCTATCATGCCTAATTAATGGCTGTCTGGGGACAATGGAGGAGGAGATGCAACATATAAAAGACTCTGTTAAAGCAAGAGGAACACATTTTGTGTGAGATTCTACATCATCTGAACACATGAGTGAGATTTGCCAAGGTGATCAGAGAATTACCATTCTATAATGATTGCTTCAAAAAGCTTCAGAGTGTAGCAGATGTACAGAAAAGTGCACGTTTGTCCTTTGGAAGTTAAATCCATGTACTTAGCTTTTTTAAAAATTATGTTTTACTGGAGCAGCTTTCCCCAAACTGGTGCCCTTCAGAAGTGTTTGGGTTAATTCTGTGACCAGAATTCCCAGCCAGCATCTGGAAGACAACAGAGTTGAGAAAGATGCATAGATTACTGGTTCCTTTATTCATTGCTTTGATTAAAACAAAGCTTTCAGCTAGCTTAAATTCATGAGTTGTTGTGTTATTAGTGTTTGATGGCTAGTTATATTATGTTTTTAATATGCAGAAATAATTTTGTCTTCATCTGTTTTGCCTTTTCAACATACTTTGTGAGGTGAATCACAGTTATTCCCACATGGGAAGATTTGAGAGAATATATTTGCTAACAACTTGTTAAACAGTGCAAGGATTTGAGCCCAGGCCTTCTATTCTATATCCAGTGCTCTGTGTGCTCTCTCTCAACTTAATTGCAACAATCATCACCTCTGGCAGATGTGGGATCTTTCATTTGACTCTCAATATGGCATGACTATTTTCTTTTTTATTTACTTTTAATGCCACATTTCTTCCTTTAGATTTGCCTTTTGTTGGTAATTCTTTTTCTTCTTGTTTTTCTTTCTACTTCTTTGATTCTCTGTTAGCCCGTGGCTGTGACACCAGTAATACAATTCGTATAACTGTTTAGATAAAAACCCATGTTCTATGGGATGCCTATATTAGGCTGAACTGTCATCCCCTAGGAAGAGAAAAAAACCAGGTCTACTCATTAATCATCACCGTCAGGTTAAGGAGCCATGGTGATGCAGTGGTTAGAATGCAGTATTGCAGGCTAATTCTGCCAACTGTAAAAGTTTGACTCCTTCCATCTCAAGGTTGACTTAGCCTTCCATCCTTTCGAGGTTGGTAAAAGAGGACCCAGATTATTGGGGGCAATATGTAAACTGCTCAGGGAGGCCTGTAAAGCACTATAGAGCAATATATATATCTATATATATATTGCTCTCTCTATATATCTATATATCTATATCTATATATATATTGCTCTATAGTTCTATTGCTATTTAAATGCATGTAGATTTAAAGCAATATTTAATATAAAAAAATATTTAATATAAAAAAGGGACGTGGTGGCTCAGTGGCTAAGACGTTGAGCTTGTCAATCGAAAAGTCAGCAGTTCAGCGGTTCGAATCCCTAGTGCCGCATAATGGGATGAGCTCCCATTTCTTGTCCCAGCTTCTGCCAACCTAGCAGTTTGAAAGCACATAAAAAATGCAAGTAGAAAAATAGGGACCATCTTTGGTGGGAAGATAACAGCGTTCCGTGTGCTTTTGGTGCTTAGTCATGCTGACCACATGACCACGGAGACGTCTTCGGACAATGCTGGCTCTTCGGCTTTGAAACAGACATGAGCACCGCCCCCTAGAGTCGGGAATGATTAGCACATATGTGCGAGGGGAACCTTTACCTTTTAGATTTAAAGCAACATTCTGTTTTTTTAAAGAAATACTAAAAGGAAATGTCAGGCATTTTGTGCTTACCTAAATACATGAGAATAGGAATTTCTTAGGCAAATTGACTTTGTAGCATGTCCCATGTTTTTGCCATCACCTATATTTGTTATGCCTTTTTCCTTCTCCACCTCTCATAGTACATAAAGAAGAAAGAACCTCTTTAGTGCTGTCATTATGCAAATAAAGCAGAAACAATGTCAAGGGATAAGGACTCCAAGATTTAACAGCGAGCCTTTTTATGAGACATGTCAGGTGCTCACTGAAGCCACTCTGATGTTGGCTGTAAGTACTGATTCATGTAGGAACCCAGTTAAGTTTCAATCAAAATAAGAGTTGTCTATTTCAACGTAAAATGTTACGAGTCCTTTAGAAAGTTTTTCTTTCTCTCTTTTCTGCCACAAGTTCTTTTTATTTTTTTGAATTTTTTTTTTATTTTTAAGACATAAAACATAAAATACATCTTTTTAGAGCAAGAGTTTGATCCGGTATAAAGCAAATACAATTACACACATTCCCTCAACCAATTTTGTTCCAAATTTTATCCATTTACCTCTTTAAAAAAAAAAAAAAAGAAA
Source organism: Arizona elegans (assembly GCA_022577455.1). NCBI lineage: Eukaryota > Metazoa > Chordata > Lepidosauria > Squamata > Colubridae > Arizona > Arizona elegans. The sequence goes on from JAKOOJ010000003.1 coordinate 19,377,298, forward strand.
GAAAAATCTTATTCAAAACGTTTAAATTTTAAACATTCTACTATGTCACCCTAAATTCTAAACAATTATTTCCAAATAGACATCATTCCAAATTTCTTTTTATTCTTAGCAAATTGCACATCAACTTTATTAGGATCTTCACAGGGTAAACTAATTATGTAGCTCTTATGAATCAAAGGACCAACTTAAGTCTGTGTTGCTATTGTTTTTTTAAGTGGGGATTAGGATGTTGGTAGGGGTAATACTGATTAAAAAATTAGAAAAAGACACTTCTTTAATAAAAATTCTCTCTTCTCTGGGAAACTCAGTGCGTGAGTAGGATTAGACATTTCTAACTGTGAAGTCTCATTAGTATCATGAAACTGCAATTTCCAGAATTCTCTTGGGGAAAACTGTGATATTTAAGATTATACAACCAATATATTGCAGACTAGAATGGAATTAAATGAGGCAAGAGTGCTGAGTCTAAATGAATTCTTAAGAAATATATTTTCCTTTTTTTACAGTTGGATCATAAACATTTCTAACCCTTTCCTTTTCTATATTATCCTTTTGGGAATGGATCCATAACTCTGAAATAATGTGTGCATTGAAGAATATATAGAAGGTCTCAAGTTCAGGAATTTCAGACAGCACAGCTGAAAAAATTCTTCCTTTCTTTTGAGGTCTTAGGCTGCCAATGCTATTTAGGCAGTATTGAGTCAGAGACCAGATGGATCAATATTCTAACTCTCTACAGGAGCTTCCGTTATGGATCTCTCTAAAGCTGGGCCAGCCCTGCCTTTAGGCATACCAGAACAAACTTCCAAAATAGCATATTTTGGGAGTGGGTAATATTAGATTGCCTTTGCTTTGAGCTATTAAGGCAGCTCGGTGTTTTCAGATGCAGAGAAGTAAACTGTTTGTTGCCAATGTTCTAGAGGTGTTTTAAAAGGTAAAGGTTCCCCTCGCACATATGTGCTAGTCGTTCCCGACTCTAGGAGACAGTGCTCATCTCTGTTTCAAAGCTGAAGAGCCAGCGCTTTCCAAAGACATCTCCATGGTCATGTGGCCGGCATGACTATCTGCCAAAGGCGCACGGAACGCTGTTGCCTTCCCACCAAACGTGCTCCCTATTTTTCTACTTACATTTTTTACATGCTTTCGAACTGCTAGGTTGGCAGAAGCTGGGACAAGTAACGGGAGGTCACCCCGTTACGCGGCACTAGGGATTTGAACTGTTGAACTGCCCACCTTTTGATCGACAAGCTCAGGGTCCTACCCACTAAGCCACCGCTTAATGTTTTAGAGGTTGATATAAGCCCAGAATTGAATAACCCACAAAGACCCAACAGCGCAGGTGACAAAAGATAAGTTAATAGTTACTACATTTTAGAAGTTATGGCTGTATATACAAGGATATAATATTAGAATGGCTAAAATTTGCATATTAGCAAAACTAATATGATAAAATATTTCCTTGTCATAGCTACTGCTTGGAATCAGGAATAGAATCAAATTGATTCTTTGAACAGAGGTGAGCCTTAGAGATTGGCAAAAAACTGTACCAATAGATCAGTAGGGGGTACTACTCCCAATTTCAGATGTTTCTTCACCCGTATGTAGCGTGTTGGAAATAAATGGAAAACCTGAAGTACTACCGTAATACAGGAGGACAAGTATGATATCACAGGCATCATTGAAACTCAGTGGGATCATTGCTTATGTTCTGGTAGATCACAAGTTGAACATGAGCTGAAAGCATGATGTTGCCACTAAAAAGGCAAATCTGTTTTGGGATGTTGTATTAATAGAAATGTAGAATTCAGATTATGAAAAGTAACTATCCCATTCTAATCTGCCCAGGTCAGACCCCAATTGGAGTAGTGTGAGCAGTTCCAGATATAAACAGTCAAAAAAAGTCAAACTGAAGTGAATTTAAAGGAGGGCCATCAGAATGGTCAGGGAATTGGAAATCAAGTCCTGTGGCGAACAGTTAAAGGAAATAGATATATTTTACCTTGGAAAAGAAGATAGAGGAGATTCAATAGTAGCTTACAGATACCTAAAGTACGTTCATATATAGGATGGAGTGTTCTCTCTGGAAGGCAGAACCAGAGCTATTGGATTGAAACTACAGAGGAGTATGTTCAGGCTAGGAGAAATTTCATGTGGTCAAGCAGTGGAAGAAGCTACCTTATGTAATGGTGGCTTCCTTTTCAATGAAGGTCTTTAAACAGAAGCTGGATAGCATATTTATTTTAAGCAATAGATTGGACTAGATGAAATCTGAGGATATTTCCAACTTTATGATTCTGTTCAACTGCCTGCCTACCTCACGTTTTGTATATGAAACAAAGAAGGAAGTAACATGATCTAGAGCCTCGGGTGGCGCAGTGGTTAGAGTGCAGTACTGCAGGCTACTTCTGCTGCCTGCTGGCTGCCTGCAATTTGGTAGTTCAAATCTCACCAGGTTCAAGGTTGACTCAGTCTTCCGAGGTTGGTAAAATGAGGACCCAAATTGTTGGAGGCAATATGCTGACTCTGTAAAACCGCTTAGAGAGGGCTGTAAATCACTGTAAAGCGGTATATAAGTCTAAGTGCTATTGCTATTGTTATGATCTTAATCTTTACCCCCAGGGAGCAACCTTGTGCTCACCCTATTGCTGAAAATGCAAATGTTGGCATTATCTTGCATGCTGTTTAAGAGAACCTTCTTTGATCTTTTCTTTATTCCTTTTCCTGGAATGAAGTTTAAGCTTTGTTGTTGTTGTTGTTGCCCTTGTAGTGTCATGACTCTAAAGTAATATTTTTATTTATTTATTTTTACTTTGTTTTTCACTTTTTTGAATTGCCCATCTCCCTCAGGTAGGAACTCTGGATATCTTGTCATCCATCAAATCTTGTCATATATTAGCGCTGGCATGGAGGAAAAACATATTGTTAGTGTTACTTATATTCATTCATTCTCCCTCAGATTTGATTTAAGAGCCTATAGATGATAAAAGTCTTGTCATCTCAAAAACCTCTTGCTATGCCAGAGTTGTTTATAGAGCATTCAAATGTTATGGCCCCTCTGTTCATTTTCTGTGTACAAAAAATTGCCCCCATCTTTTAAAGCCTCAGTCAATAGACCTACAAGATTTTCATGGGATCAGTTGATTAGGAACAGGAATTTCTGAAACAGATAACATGCACCAGATACAGAGGACATATACCTGTGATGGCGAACCTATGGCAAGCGTGCCACAGGTGGCACATGGAGCCATATCTGTGGGCACATGAATGTTGCTCTAGCTCAGCTCCAGCGTGCATGCGCATGCCGGCCAGCTAATTTTCGGGCCTTCCGGGCCCACTGGAAGTCAGGAAACAGGCTGTTTCCGGCCTCCAGAGGGCCTCCACGGGGGTGGGGAAGGCTGTTTTCGCCCTTCCCAGGCTCCTAGAAAGCCTCTGGAGCCTGGGGAGGGTGAAAAAATGGGCCTACTGGACCCACTGTGCCATCACGTGCCAAAAGTAGGGGAACCGTGGGGGGGGCATGTGTGGGATGTGTGGGGTGCATTGAATTATGGGTGTGGGCACATGCACACGTGACCCCCCCTCCCTCCGCTTTTGGCACGCGACGGCAAAAAGGTTAGCCATCACTGACATATACCAATGAACTACCTGTGTAATGGAATCATTTTGGCTGGTGCATGGGGATCACAGGCAATGAATGTGAGGTAGAAAAGCCAAAGTTAACTACCCTTTTATCTCAAGTATAGTAGGGAAGTGAATATTGAATAATCTGCTTTGTCTGTATTGATAACATCAAATGTTCTGCCAGAGGCAGGCTACTTTGTTGTATTGAGTGAAAAGATAATGCTCTCAGTGTTAACACTTTTAACATTTGTTTTTGTGCTTTTCTACATAATTTGTTTTGTAATGCAGTCATCTACATCATGTTTGTTCAGAAGTAAACCTCTGGATTTCAATGGGGGGGGCATACTCTTCAGTTCTCAGAAACCTTAGCCAGCACAGCCAATGAGAACTGAGGTCTATCATATTTAGGTTGTGGGTTGTTAATATGTAGGGTTGTAGCATTAGGGAGTGAGCATGTCACTCTGGATCCATTAAATAAAACTTTTACATAGCAAAGGAAGAACTGGGAAGCCAGCAAGGTTTTCTCACCACTCCCACCCCCAGTCCCTCACGTCCATTTTTGGATTGGGGGCACATGTCTCTTTATGCTCAACTAAAGAAAGAAACAAAGGTAGGAGGATCTCTCAGCTGGAAAATTTCTTTTTAATTTATCTACACTCACCTCTGTCCATGAGGTCATACTGAATGTATCCAAAATTATTTCAGCATTTAGAATTAAATACATTTTCTTTCAAGATCTAAGAGGAAGCATAAAAAAGTATCTTGGGTATGCACCCCTGGAGAACATGTAGGAAGGAGAGAGATAAAAAAATTAATTTGGAGGGGACTCAAATTAGTGGATAAAATAGATAGAATCTAGCTGTTCTTATTTTAGAAGAGGAAGGGCACAGTCCATCTCCAAGTTTTGTGTTTTTAAACATTTCACAGTTACTGTTTATTTCCATGAGGCTTGCTTAAGAGAATTTCTTAGGTAAAAATTGGAGTCCTAAGTTTAATTACTAGCTTTCATGCTTAAAATGGGGCGGGGGGAGATATGTCATTTTGAAATATGATTCTGTATGCTACTAATTCTAGAGTTACTTAAAAACAAATGCCACAAAAAAAGAAGTTGATGATTTTGTCTTTGAAGTCTGGAGATTTTAGATAACAATATTTTATTTACAAGACCTTACTCATCATGTTTGCAATTGTCTGCAATTAGTGTTCCCGGAGTTGGCTGGACACCTATGTTCATGCGGCCAAATGCCCTTATATCAGATAATCATCTCTATTTCTGCATTGGAATCTTCTACCTTAAAAATATCGAAAGCAATGATGATATCTTCTGCTGCTTTATGAGGGAAGATAATGGTTTTCAGGAAGTTGGCACAGAATGCCCTCTCCATTGCCATTCTTTTCTTTATGGACAGAAGGTCCTATATCCACAGACATATCCCTGCAGCAGTTCGAACTATTCCTACGTACCATGGTAAGGCAATTTTAAGAAAGATTTCATCTCTAAATTTTGCAATTTGTGAAAAAGTAATAATATAGTACATGTTTCCATAAAACAGAGAAACATTAGAAGCCACAAAAAGAGAAAATCTTTTTGTGAATGGTTTTTGTGGCTTCCATTATACCCCGCAAAGCTCCATAATGACTACTACCTCTTAATAAACGCTGTACCGAGCCGAGGTGGCGCAGTGGTTAGAGTGCAGTACTGCAGGCTACTTCAGCTGACTACTAGCTGCAGTTCAGCAGATCAAATCTCACCGGCTCAAGGTTGACTCAGTCTTCTATTTTTCCGAGGTGGGTAAAATGAGGACCCAAATTGTTGGGGACAATATGCTAGCTCTGTAAACCGCTTAGAGGGGGCTGTAAAGCACTATGACGCAGTATATAAGTCTAAGTGCTTTTGCTATTGCTACCTCACAGCTGGGTAGGCTAATGTGCAATATCATGGTTTGAATCAGCCACCATAGATAGACTGATGGTGTTCTCATTCAAACAACCATGAGCCCAGCTTTTATTTCTACACTTTTGTAGGCTTTAATGAAAATGGTTCCCAAACTTTCTTTCCATCATTACCCAAAACTGCTTATCAGAAAGTCCTTTTTACTGTTGTTTATAAGAAAGGGTTAGGGGGGATCATTTTTTTTTTTGTAATATATGTTGAGAATTGCCATTAAAAAATCATGAAAAATACATTGCTGAAGAATAAAAGGAAATGTGTAAAGAAATCCTCTCCCCTTGTGTTTTGAGTCTTTCTTTCCCTCACATGGCTCCACCCACCAGTACACTGAACTCCTGAAGAACAGATGGAGGAAGGCGCAGCCTGTTACACCAGGCCTTGCCAAGGAACGTGCTGTGCACATTCCTCCTCCACTGATATTAATGGTTGCTCCATCACCCATAGAAGTAGCAGGAGGAATCTGAAGGAGATCAGCATTTAGCAACATATAGCTTAGGTCTGGGGTGTCAAACTCAAGGTCCAGGGGACAGATCCGGCCCACGGGGTGCTTAGATCTGGCCCGCGGGGCTGCCCTAGAAACAGCAAAGGACCAGCCCGCTGTGCCTCTGCCAGCAAAAACGGAACTTGGGAGGGCTGCATGTGGCCATTTTTGGCTGCGATGGCCTCCTCTCCAAGCTCCATTTCCACTGGCAGAGGGCAGCAGGAGGCCGTCACAACTGGAAATGGAGCTCTGGAGCCTGTTTTCGCTGGCAGAGAGCTTGGGCCACCATAGATGCCCCCAAGACAAGTGACGTCAAGCTGGCCATGCCAACCCCGACCACGCCCACCCCGGCCCCCAAGGTCAAACACAATCCTGATGTGGCCCTCAATGAAATCGAGTTTGATACCCCTGGCTTAGGTGAACATGGCTCTTGCACTCTTTACTCATGTTTTACTTCTGGAGAGAAGCCAGTGGGAATGGACTGGCATAACGTGTTGTTAAGGCAGACTTGAACAGCTATTTCTGACACACTTTTTTGAGGTTGGCCCCACCAATCACTAGCTAGGATGCAATAGATTCTTGACAGATCCCTGTTTTTCTTTGTTCTTCCGTGCCAGCAAAAAACTAAGAGGTTTGTCTGTTGCCAGGGATGACGCTAGTCTTAAAGAGACTGAAGCTGAGATAACATGTGGTAGGGTGCCATTAAAAACAGTGTTTTAAAAAAATATTCATATTCCTCATACAATGCAAAGCGGGTTTGTGCCCCTGTTTTCTATTAAAATGCTCAAAAAGCTACACCACACAGAAAATATTGACCACTTCTTTCATCAATGATAACCCTGTAGTCGCCCTCATACCTCCCTCATCCATCAGAGCATTGGCCCAATTGTTTAAATTAGAAATGTCCCCACCTCAATAAAACGTGTGTTAGGGATGAAAGGTAATTGGCTTGTGGAGTTAAAATAGTGCATGCATTTGTTGAGGATTTGGCATATTTAGCCTAATTTACAATTATCTAGACTAGAGGTAAATACAATCTACATAAACTGCCCTTAAAAGTGGTTCACAAATGCATATATAGATACTACTTGGACCAAAGAGCCAATTTGAACTTTTCTTTAAAGTCATTTGATTTGGAGAGTCTATAAATAAAACAAAAACAAAAACTGGAGTCCAGTAAAGCTGTTTCTGATTTATATCACTTTAGAGTGCAAATGAGAAGTCCTTTCCATTCTCCTTTCCATTAGCGGTCCTTACATAAGCTTTCAACCTTGTCCTTGAGTTGCTAGTTTTCTGTAGAAGTAATATTTTCTGTGAAAGAACATTTAGTCAACACGAATTTCAGCACTTCAGGTACAGACTTCAGACCATGGAGTAATAAAGCAGCAGCGGTAAGAATGACATTGCATGCTATATTTTGTGGGTGCAAATTGTTTTTTTTTTTCCCTAAGCCTTCATCCCAAGTAGACCATGGACATGTACAGAGCTGATTGGTTGCTATAGCAACACCCCTCACACTGTCGTGTTAGTTTCCTAGGTGGGTTTAGATGCCTGTGGCATTGGCTTAACACATCTCTACTTCCTGACGCAGGCAGTGTTATTTCAGGAGCAGGTGCCATGCCACTGTATTGAATTATGGCCCCTGGCTAAATGGGTTATTACTGCAATACAGTGGGGTTTTTTCTTCCTGAAAACAAGACTCCTTTATCTTGCTAGTTGCATTGGGACAATACTGCTGGCTTACAAACATTTATTGGAGTGTCTCCAACATGCATTTTCAGATATAATTCCCCGCATTCAGGCTCACTTCATGAGAGTAAGCAGAAAATGGGCCAAAGTAGCTAAACCAAATGTTTCTGTTGAAGCTAAGCATGATTTGTTTTGAAACAGATGTGGGGAAACTGCTTTTTCCACATATTTCTGGACTCCAACTTGTAAGATCCCTAACCAGCATAGTAAATGGTGACTGGAGTGGCAGTTCAACAACATCTGGAAAATAGAAACCCCTTGCAATTTAAAGTACATTTGGATCAGTTTTCATCAAATTCAGACTATACGGTGGTATACTGTAAAACCTGCTCAAGCGGAGCCGTATTTGAATCACTCACATGCCAGAAAGTAATTAATTTACACAATCATACTGATTCATAGTTGATTACCAAATCTCAGTCATGGATTTTTATGGAAACGAAGCAGATACAGACTTCACACAACATCCCTGAACTTTTATGAATCAGTTTACGTGTATATTCTAGTCTAGTATTTATAATGTGAAATAGGGTCAAGGAGACCTCAATTTATATCCTCATATGGTTATCAAACTTTCGTACAGCCTTCTCTGTCATCTTAGATGACAGCTATGCTTCCTGGGCTATGCTGGCTCAGGAATTCTGGGAGTTGAAGTTCATAAGTCATAAAAGGGCCATTGTTCCCCACCCCGATCTAAGATGAGAGAGAAGGTTATAAGGAAGTTTATTGTTCCCCACCCCTGCCTTAGATGGTAATTATGGAGGATGAGCTAGAAGGGACAGGGCTGTGTATATTGCACAGAGTTCCATGAAGAAGGTGAGATAAGTACACAACAAAAATTAATTCACCTGTGAGCCATCAGTTCTTGGTTCACACATCTATGAGTTTTACTTGATTTCCCTCCCCATGATTATATTAATTGATGGTTGTGGTCTGATACACAGTAAAATAAAATTCTGTACGTGCTCTTTTATTCATAGATTCAACCAGTCATCAGACAATAAATAAATCCTAGACTTCAAGTACATATCAGTTTGTACAAATCTGGCATAAATATGTATGCAATCACTTAACTGTGTAGTCAGCTTGCGTGCAACCGGTGTTTATTGTCTAATCCAGAATAAGAGGTTATTGAGCTAGTAACCTTAGGGTTTATTTGAAAAATCACACATATTGTGTAACTGATCTCATAACTGCTTCTGTACACAGCTCAATCAGTCTACTTCCTGACACAGAACTTGGATTGTGTAAATTTAGCCTTTATTCTCACCCAGATGATTGCATTTTCATACATACTGAATAAATATTAATGCATACAAATGAACACCTGCGCCCATCGACCAGGGTTTAATTTAAACCTTATTTCATTATGTCAATTCACTATTAGAATATAGGAGAGGAATATTAATGTCCTGTCTTTGCTTCAGCTTTCGGTTTCTCTAGGCCCATCCGTTGCACTTAAATGAAGACTGTATCTCCTAGGAAAGTGGTTGTACTCTTGCTCTTACTGAATCTTATGTCTTGATTAGAGGCATAAGCTGTGCTTCAAAACAACAACAACATCCTGTTCATGATATTGGTTGGGAAGGGAGAGAGAGAGAAACTTTTTCAGTGCAAAAACATTCAGTTCACTTCAATATATGTCCTTAATTTCAGGGGTGGTATTTGCTTTTAGTAAAATTGAGGGACCTGTTACTTGCAGTGGCTTTTCCCCAGACTGGATGCCAAATTTGGGGGGAATGAACTTTGTGTGTCATATATGAAATGGATATGCAGGTTTTCCGTCATTTAAGAAAATATCCAAACTATGCTGAAGTTTTTGCTAATTACATAGGGCTATTGTTAATGCAACTTCTGTTCATCTTCAAATTGCATTGAAGTTGTCCCAACAAGGTTTGCAATGAATGCATATAAAGCAGATGTGCTATAAGGCACTTCGTTTGTTTGTTTGTTTGTTTGTTTGTTGATTGATTTGGATACCGCCCAGTTCCAGATCAACTCTGGGTGCCACCCAGTATTAAAAGACAAAATAGCAAATGCACTGAATACAAATAAACTGTAGAACATCAAAGAAGATGGTGAATCTGGCCAAAGATGTCATGTTATTCCTAAAATAAGACCCACTCCGAAAAGAAGCCCTATCATGTTTTTTACGCATGCGCTCAAATTAAGCATTACCTCCAAAATTAGCCCTAATTAAGACCTCACTGAGCCTGGGGTGCAGGGGGTGGGGCAAGGTAAAAATTAAGCTAGGGTGCGGATGGGATGTGTGGAACTGCCCTACTTACCAGGCCTCGCACACTCCGGCACATGCTTCTCTTTCTTCTGCAGCCGCTTCTTCTGCGGCCCACTTCTTCTGCAGCCCACAGAGCTGTTATCGGCTGCAGAGGGCTTTAAGGAAGGCATCTGAAGGTGAAATAGAAGCCAGGGGGCACCTGGCTCATCAATCTGGAGCCTGTTTCTCAGCTGCAAAGGGCTTTCTGGAAGGCTCTGACAGCAAAATGGAGGCTCGGGGTGACACGTGCGAGCGGCAGCAAGTGGCCGCAGAAGAAGTCGGCTGGCACTGGGCTCCTGCTGGGCAGGACCATTGGTGCCACTGCCATGAGGTGAGTCATTAATTAGACTCATCCGAAAAGAAACCCTAGCCATTTTTTCGGGGATCAAAAGAAAATAAGCCCTGGTCTTATTTTCGGGGAAACGCAGTAGAAAAACACATATCACCCACCCAGTAAGGGCTACCAACCACCCTAGCCCAGAATCTAGGAAGTCTTTTAGGTTTCCAGAATACCATCTGGTTGGGAGCTACCAAATTTCAGGGGGAACCTCATTCCAGAGGGCAGGTACTGCAGTAGAGAAATCACACTTCTGAGGTCTTGATAAATGACACTGCTTAACTTGAAAGAACTTGGAGCATGCCAACCCTGTCAGATCAAATCAGACACCCAGAGAGATAGGGCGTCCCACAAATAAACAGACCCCATGCCATATTGAATCCCATCCAGAAGCAGGCTGGCAACAAGTGCAACTTACGAAGCAGGGCTGTCACGTGGCATAACACAATATGCTCCTCAGTGCCAAAATTGCTGCTTTTTGAATCAGTTGAAGCTTCTGAGTGGGCTTCAAGAGCAGCCCCATGTAGAGCATATTGCAGTTCATACAAGGAGGTTGTGTTATGCATAAGGACTGCGCTGATTTTTGAAGCAAAAAAGCGTAACATGAAATTTAGTATTCATTTCAAATAAGCTTGGCAAATGCAAAGGGATGCAATTAAGAGTGGCTTCAGCTCTTTGACATTAAGACCATTAACATCTGGTTTTTCAATGATGTGCAGATATCCCATTACATTTTGTGATTGTTTATATTCAAATAATGTTTTCTTGGTGATTTAAGATTTTTTAGTGATTGATTTGTATGATTTTAACCCTGGTTATGAAGAATGCACGTTCGCTGTTTAGAGTTGAATACAAGTGGAGCATTCTATAATCCTGAAAAATAAATAAATGTCCCTCAAATTAATTGTTGAACAAGTATCATGGGCAGTAGTGGGTTCCATTTACCTTTGCTACTGGTTTGGAACTGTGAGCATGTACGAGCGCTCTTGCTTTGCTCACTGTGCTTCTGCGCATATACAGAGCATCTGTGATGATGTCCAGGCAGGTGGGCGGAGCCTCCCGCAGCCACCACTACCGGTTCACCCGAACCGGGCCTCACCGGTAGAAACCCATCACTGATCAAGGGGTCTATTTCCAAATGACTGGGTCCCAATTCCTACCAGCTCTTTTAACTACTCTAAATCTTCAGTGTGGTCACCAGTTCAAATCTGATTCATAGACAAAAGAAAAACCCTATCATCCTTACTACAAAGCATAAAAAGATATTTTGAGGCCTTCAAGATGTAATTCATAATTATTTCATTTGTTGGTCTTCAAATTCTGCCAGAACATTGGCCCACTTTCTGCTATCCATTCTCTTGATAACCATGAGAGCGAATGGTGCAGCAGCTTTTTTTTGAAGCTGGACAGGATTGGGCTTGATCAGTGTGTAGGTTAAGGCTAGCCAAAAACCCCATGCATGCAGCAATGAATCCTATTATTGAAGGAAAATAGGATAATAAACAAACCAACAATATAGAAGATTTCTTTGGGAAGGAAAAATAAAATTTAATAATACAACAAAGAGTATTTCCCATCTTACTACCTCAGGCTACTTCAACTGGACTTTTTACGTGCAACGCGTATACTGCAACCTTGAGTGAGGATCTTGTTCTTGGTGAGAATGTATAGAATACCATAGAGTATGCTTTCATAACTAGTGGAAGGACTTACAGGTTATGGAGTATAACTTATTTGGGCAGTCTTGAATCCATTTATTTGAATGTTTTGCCTTTGTGCTTTACATTTGTGATAATGCACTCATTGTCTCTGTCTTCTTCTTGCAGATCCGTACTCTGTTGCAGGTAGCGATGGCAGCATCTCTGCGTCAGTGGCTTCAATCCAGCCACAGGCATCTAGCAGCTCAGCTCCCAGTTCCCCTGCTTCCCGCCACTCAGTTAGCACCCTCAAGAAATGGCTTACCAATCCCGTGCGCAAGCTAAGTGGTGGTGGGCTACCTCGGGGAGAACGCCCACTCAGGAAAACAGAAGGCCGGACAAGGCGCCATGGGCGCCAGGAGGATCGCAAGAGTATTGACCTAGGCCTCCTCAGCCAACCAGAGGAACCATTCGCTGTTCCACAGGAGTCAATCAGCACAGTAAGAGCAAAGAAATGCATGCCTATGCAAACAAAAGCTATTTGTTCAGTCCCTCACTGCAAGGCAGGATTAGGCAACCGCCAGCCCTGATAGAATAGCCCATTGACTTTAGGCTAGCTTCCTACAATCCAGATGTCCATGGCTGAGAATTCCCTAAGTTAAGATCCACAGATGTGGAAGGAACCCAAGTTGGGGATGTTGATCTAGATTACGAGACATAGAACAAATAGTTCATTTGAGCAAACAAGACAAGACATATGCTGTTGAAGAACACCAGCATCATTATGCACGTGATACTATGAATCAGAAACATCTGATCACCTATCGCCTGTTGGAGTGGATTACAAAGAGTCAACCTTCAAAATAGCATTCTCCTTTTTCATTTGTCAGTACGATAGCATGAGTTATTCTGATTCGCCTTGTAACCTTTTTTTTTTTTATATGGAGCCAGTTTCCTAGATGCACCTTGATGCCTTTTTTTTTAAAACTTCACACTTGATTTACAGAAAAGCTTTGATTAAGTGTGTTCATTTTGCTGGTAGAACAAACTGGCAGCTGTGTAGAGCTTGGGCAGAGATTTGGGGTGCTAAAAGTGTGTAATGATGTGAGCAATAGTGCTGTTACCTAAATGAAATTTAAGAGAGGAGGATTGGAAAGTTCTGTATAGCCTCTTATAAACCTGGGTATGAAGTTGTTTGATACCCTTCCCTTATAATTTCAGGATGGCAATACTCATCTCCCAGACCTTTCCTTGCTCTCCAACCTGCTAGAAGGAGATGGCTCAAAAACACCCAACCAGGTGGGTTGTGAAGGTGGGGAGAGGCAGGAAGAAAATACGTCTTGTATTAGAAGTTGTTCAATGCACATCTTGATGGATGCTTGTTATATTTAAGCAAACTTTAAAGAAGAACCAACCACTTTTGTGAAGCGGTGAACACATTTGGAAATTTAAGCTCGACACTATAAAATATCTTCTTATTCCTGGAAGCAAATTTGGGAGGGTTTGTTTCACCAACACTCAGGATACTTTGTTTGTTTAAATGTATATGCTGACTTTATATAAATACAAATTTATGTACTTTTTCTCTTTTCTCTGGGAAGATAGATACAGTTCCCACAACATTAGGATATAGGCTAGAAAGCCCCAAAATTGCACTCATATCTACTATGTTGCCTACCTTGGTTCAGAAAAATACTTTGACATTGAAGTTAAATATTTGCAGCTCATGCAGTTAGTGTTGCATGAAATGAGATTAGCTGCAGCCAAAGGCAGGCAAAGAATAGGAATGACTGGACAATCTTGTGATGACTTCTTTAACTGGTCTCAGTTCTGATTTACATCCTATTTTCTCTCCTTTTCTTTTTCTTTCCCTTCTTGAGCCAATTTCCCCTTTTAAAGAATTATGCCATCTTCATAGAAACCAATATGTACTTTACTTACAGTTCAGGCAATACCAATATTCACAGGGAGCTAGGAGAAAAGAAATTATTCTGTGTAATCATACCAAGAAAGCAATTAAAAAAGAAAGTAAAATAAAAGTGGCAGAAACAGAGTGAGGTTAAGGAAACCTTCCAAAATCACAAAACCATCTAACTTATTAAGGTGGTAACTGCTACTAATAACTCTTCCTTGTGCATGTAGGGTTACTTATCTGAAAAAATTGGACTAGAAGACCTCCAAGGTCCCTTCCAACTCTGTTATTCTATTCTATTCTATTCTATTCTATTCTATTCTATTCTATTCTATTCTATTCTATTCTATTCTATTCTATTCTGAAAAGTTAGATGGGATAGCTTTATATGTAAGGTCCTCAATTTAATCCTTTGTCTTTCTTAAATACAAGATTGAAGAGAAAAACTGATGGAGCTGTGAAGAGCTACAGCCATTGTGTTTAAGTAGTATATGACAATTAGAACAGGTGTATCCAATCTTTTGGGTTACCTGGGTTGCATTGAGTGAAGAGGAATTGTCTTGGGCCACATATAAAATATATAATATAGTTAATATATATACAATACATAACAAACTTCCTTCATTTTAAAATATTTTTATTACGATCTTGTGGGGCCCCATTACTACCTGTCCAGGGTTCTATGCGGCCCGTAGGCCATGGGTTGGATATAACTGGTTTAGATCATTGGATTGATTCCACATAAGATAGGTTCTTATATTCAGATGAAGCCCACTGTTACTCAGAAGTTTATGTACACAAATTTCTGACTACAAACAGGCTATTAATGCTTTGTTGGCCAAAATGTTATTAGCAAATTTCAAGACATATTTATAATAGGCATTCATTGATTTATAATAATGCCATACAGATTCAAACTTTAAAGGCCATAATAATTAGGTAAGGTGGAAACAGTTTGATGTTTCCATATAAATGTTTCTCTAAACAAAAATGTTATAGAATGAAACAGGTTGCACTCAAGAACCACAGAATTCAGCAATACTTTCATTGTGGAATTTGGCAGGCATCAGAGAAGGGTGCATGTCTAGTTTTTACAAATAACATCAGTTTTGGAACTCGATGTAAATCTTATTGAGAAGCAGTGCTTGATTTGCTCACAGATTATATACCTCTTTAACTTTATTAAAATAGACGATCTGATAACCAAATCCAAGTAAATCAGTTTTCTTTTCTGCATATAATGTATATGAAAAACAAGTCATTTAAATTGGAAGGGCTTCTTTGTTTTGTTTTGTTTTTTAAAAAGAAATGGGTTCTATAACTTTCTTTTCTTTGGCAAAGGATCAGCTACCTGCAAAGCCTCCAGTAACTTGGAGCATTAGCGTATTTTCTTTCCCTTTGGGATTTTTGTTACCGCAAAACCTGGAGCAGCTCATGGTGGGTCAGCAATTTGCTTTATTTACCTCATAACTTCTAAAATTTCAGAAGTGAAGGGGTTTCAAATTGCTTTTCAGAAGCTGGGAAATCAAAAGGGATGTATGGCCAATGTCAGTAGTATCCAGCATCAAAAACAAGTATCTGTTCCAAAACAGAAAAGTAAACCCGGATTCGTGATTAATATTCCTTCCTGAGCACCATCAAACTTCTCATATTCTGAATGAGGTTAGAGGAAATGAGACACTACAGTATCTCTTCTTGCTTGAGTAAGACGTTTTGAGTTGCCTTGAGTCCTCAACCTGCCTTTTAACCTATTATTGTCTATTGCAAATTTTAACATGAAATGGAATCTTTTCTCTTCTTTTTTCGACAGGGTCCTGAGCCCTCTCTGCTCCCCATGGATCCCAGCACCCCAGGGTCTCCCTTGGAACCTCTTGTGCAGCCCCCACTCTCTGAGGAGCAGGAAGAGGAGGAGAGGCGTAGTGCCTTAGAAAAGAGTATGTAAGTGATTTTCATTGGTGCAGTAGCTTAAAACCATGATGGGAGAAAGGGACAAACACAGGACTAGGTGGAAGGCAAATGTAGCAGACATTTGAAAAGCACAGAGGCACAGATTTAATGGAGGTGAAATAAGAGTTATTTCATAGCTTTTGTACTCAGGATATATCCCACCAAGTCCTAAGTGTTGATTCCAAATGTGCTAGGATGACATGCTATGTAGAATCAGTTGTTAATTATGCATCAACATTCCTGTAATACTTCAGGAAAAACTGACTGCTCAGATATTTGCAGCATACTTGCTCTGTCACATCTTAAGCAGCTTGCAAACAAGGTCCTTTTCTCTGTGTCATACAAGAGTCTCCTCAGCATAGAGAAGGCTTTACTGTACGTCTGTAAGCGGCACATGTGTGCAGAATAAGAAGATGGGAGGGATGCCGTACATAAGAAAAGAGGGAACAGGGCTCACACAATGCATTTCCTTCCCCTTAGACACTGCTGCTTCGTCTTGTCTGCAGGTTTGTTCTCAGGGAGTTGATTGAAACGGAGAAGATGTACGTGGAAGACCTGGGCCAGATTGTGGAGGTGCACACATATACTCTACATCTTAGACACTAATTCCCTATCCATCAGTGGGTCATCTCCAGATCTTTTGGGATCTTGAGCAAAATATTTTCCCTCCTCCAAAGAGAGTAGTTTGTTTGAGACTGCCTGTCTTCTTGCTTGAGGAGAGCAGAAGAAAAAGAAAATTAATGCTTGATTCTAATCTTCAGTCTGAAGAGCCATTCAAGTAACTATGGACTGACCCAGGGCAACCCTGTGTGATTGTTGCATTGCCATCCTGGGTACACAATGCTCCTTTGAGGTTTGAAAACCTCAGTTTCTTATGAAGAGAAGACTTTCCCCTTCATTTTTTTTCTCTCCTCTAGTCTGTGTCTCATTTTTTTGTGATGGGCTAACCATGTTCATACCAGTACGGTAGTATATTAAATTTTGACAAAGTTTTGACAAAAGTAAAATCCCAAAGTTTCAAATGAGAACCGGTTGCCCGATTTTGGGTACAAAATATATATTGGCTACTGGAGGAAACATAAAACAGGGTGGAATGTAATATCCTGTAGAGAGCACATTACTTTACAATGCGCTGTTCTGTTGAATGTCTTAATTGTAAATTTTAACATTGAATCAGCTTGTTCTTTGTGTTTACTTCATTTTGAGCCCTATTTATTTATTTCCACCTTCTGTTGCTTGTCTTTCAAAACTAGCAACCAGTCTATCCTCTTATGTCTTGACTAGTTGTGTACAAATTGTTTGGCATTCAAACTCAAGCCCTGATTTTTTAATTCAAAACAACCTGTTTCAATCCTAACTATATGGGGGTCAAATGTGAAACAACCCGCTTCATTTAGAATTGGAATTAGAATTCAGAAATAGAAATGTTTGCATATCTCTACGTTTGACTGCTGCAATTGCAGGGCGAGCAACATTTTTATAGTCAAGAATTTCATATATTAAAAATCACATTTTTCTGCCAGGCTGGAACTGTTGGCTTCTTTTATATCTCTTTTGAAAATTTGATAAGGTTTTACTTAAAAGCTAAAATATGTGGGCTCGTCCTACTGGAGGCTTGTTTTGGAAGAAATGTATTAGAGAAACAGTGCTAATATTAGCCTTTTAGTACTGAATATCAATAATTTTCCATCAGTTTTCAGCAGCAGAATTGTGGAATCATCTAGGCCAGGGGTGTCAAATTCAAAGCACGGCTGTCCTGGAAATTGTAAGGGGCCAGCCCACATAGCTTCAACCCAGCCCATGCTATCCCGGTGGGCATGTGTGTGTGTGAAGAAGGCAGCTGGCCATGCGTGCACAGGCCTGGCCCGCGCCATCCCAGGAGGCATGCATGTGCACAGGAGGCGGCCGTGATGGCGGGGCTGGGGCCTGCCTGCGCCTGCCAACTCCTCCTCCCCCTGGCCCATGGAGGACTACTAGAACGCTGATCCAGCCCGCGAAGAAATCGAGTTTGACACCCCTGATCTAGGCTGTCAAAAAAAGGAAGTTGATGGTTGCATGTGAGCTTCTTGCTCACCTCATTATAGCTTTCTGAACAGCTGAGAATATAGCACTCACTGGATCACTTACTGTATCTGCAACTTTATTATTGATGCCTCTATGGTGCAGTATTTTAAATGGCTGGCAGAGCAGAACCTCCCTTCACAAAAATTCTTCCTTAACGAGTCCTGTGCTTAGGCACATTTTTACAATATCAGTTATCTTGAGTTTTTCATCAATGCATCTCAGACAGGCCTGTAATTTCCTGGATGTTGTTTTCTTTTTTCCTCTCCATCAACCCCAGTCCCTTTCTTTTAAAAATATTGCTAATATATTGGCTACCTTCCAAGTTCTCTGTTAAGAAGTCTGATTTAAGAGATGTTACACATTTGGTCTCATGCTTCAGCAGTTCCTCAACTGTTCTTTAAGATCTGTTGGGTGAATGCCACAGGCTGCAAAGCCCTGATCCTTATGGGGTGGGGTGTGGGGAGCATTTATTTTCAATCAATTCTGATTCAGGACTGGGTATACTTCCAGCAACTTTTAAAGTAAAGACCAATGTACAAAAGTTATTTGATTCATTTGCCAATTTCCCTGACTCCTATAATGACTCCTACTATATTGTTGACATATAATGGTTTCATTGCACTTCTAACTAATTTCCTGCTTCTTATATTTTTAACTTGTATTAAAATAATACAAGTTGTTATGTGTTTAATATATTTAACAATTGGTCTTTCATTTTCTGCATTTTAAAAATATTTTGTCAGACACAATTATTTTGCAAAATGTGCATTCATTTACGTCTTTTCTTGAGTTGGGCAGAACCTCCCTTTGTAATAAAATAATGCTTCCTTTTATACTTTACTGACTTTAATTTTCTGTCTGCTTATTGCTGAACTGTCTTCTTCCATTCCTCCTCCCCTTCAACTTGTTACCCATTTTATTTGAGCTTCTATTACTACATATCTAAAATGAATTTGTATTTTATTTTAAAGTGTCCTCAGTTCATTACTGCCAATGAGTTATTTCTAGCTGAACTCTCCCATTTTTGCAATAATTCAAATTTTTCAGGTTTATAGTCAAAACGCCTAAGTCATAGAGACCTGGTTTAACGGAAAGGAGAGGATAGTACAGAAATAATCCTTGAACTTTGTTGAATACCAGAAAATGGAAGAAAAGGTAGCAGTAATATGTGTCCCTTGCTTGTCAGTCATAATATTTTCCGAAGTCCTTGAAAAAGAGCACCTGTTTGCTGCTTCTTCTGCAGTTCAACTTCTTTTCTCCAACAAATAAAAGCACTAGAGAAGGAATATAAATCTATCTCAACATAATATATTTTGGTTTTAAACTCCAATAAGCTCTTTACTTTGAGATATTGTTAACTGGACTAATGGGAGTTAAAATCCAAGCAAAATATAGAGGCAGGATGCCCATCCTACTATAAAGTATATTACATTCTAAGTAAGAATTTTTGAGTTTGTAATGCAACTTAGTACAAACTTGGTATTTGTAGCATGTTCAAGGAAAACAACTTTATCTTTGGTTTAGTAGGTCAATATATTGTTAATCATGTCTCCATGTAGACTAAAGGCATCTTATCACCCCAAAAATCTTCTTCTGTGACATACTTCATTTAAATATATTTAAAAATGAGCAGACTTTTTTTAAAAAAAAGGGAATTGCTCTCATTGAGGAATCTGTGATATGTTTCTAAATATTAGGGGTTCCTCAGGGGTTCCTCAGAACCATAGTTGCTATAAATAAGGTATATGCACATGTACTGCTTTTCTCCCAGTTACCAAGTCAGAGCCCATTATCCCTACTTTCTGTCAGGGCAGGAATTCTGTCTTGATTCCTCCTTCATTCACTCCTTCCATGTTTCAAAGAAGAAACAAAATAGTTCCTCGTCTAGCCTATTCTTCTGAT
The DNA here is from genome assembly GCA_022577455.1 of Arizona elegans. NCBI lineage: Eukaryota > Metazoa > Chordata > Lepidosauria > Squamata > Colubridae > Arizona > Arizona elegans. The sequence goes on from JAKOOJ010000003.1 coordinate 19,397,171, forward strand.
TTTGCAGGGCTATATGGTGACCATGAATACCCGTGGCATCCCTGAGGGTATGAAGGGCAAGGATAAGATAATCTTTGGGAACATCCACCAGATCTATGACTGGCATAAAGAGTGAGTGAACAAACAAACAGTCATTTCTGGATAGAGCATGGTATGTGGTAACAATGGAACTTCCTATTGAACCTGGGGGCTTATGTAGACCTTTCCAATAATCAGGCCAAATAGCTATAATAGGAACTGTAGTCCAGTGGCCATATCTGGGGGAAGTCTAGTGTAACTTTGGATTATTACTTGGCAACTGTTTCAAGGGCTAATATTGACTCAGTGATTACCTATCTAGGTGAATGTGACCAATATGAAATTAGCAAAATAAGGGACAAGAATTTTGATGGGCCACTATCTTATGGTTGAACGGATTACTGATCCTCTTTCCTTTCTTTCCCAAAAGAATCCAGTCCTAAGAAGGACTCATATTTCTTAGCCTCCTTTGAAAAGCATTTTGGTTTGAATCTGTAATATAAAAGCCGGGGGGCGGGGGGAGAGAGGAAATGGGGGGATGGGATAAGGGTACCAATCTCATGGATACCATATCTGCTCCCTCTCCTCCCCCAACTGCAGTTATTTACTCAAGCAGCTGGAGAAATGTCTGGAGGACCCTGATCTTCTGGCTGAGCTGTTCATAAAGCACGTGAGTCCCTACATTTGGAGCGTAGAAGAGCTGTCAAAATAGAAGCTGAATGGTTAAATGACATTTCTGAATCGAGGAGCATAGATTTCTAGTTTCTAAAGACCAAGACAAAACAATTATCCTTTTTATTTGCATTAAAACATTTTCAGAACCGCCATGGTCAGATGCAGAATGCTGACCTAGATGGAGCTTTAGTTTGATTGAATCATCTAATTCCTCCGGAAAGCATGTCCAGTAGCCTCATTAATTCAGGGATTATGCAAGTTTAAGCATAAAAGAGGAAATCCCTTACTCGTTTTAAGAAAGCTAGATGCTCTGATGATGATATTGATCCCGTTTTCTTATCAAGCATTTGTTAGTCTGACCTATGGCATATTTAATACAAGAGATTTTTCATTGTCTAGGAGTATTGGTAATTATTGTCCCACAACTGGTGATAAGTAGCGGGATAACAGTGCAAATGGAATGAGGTATAGAGTTGCAAAGTGAAATGTTATTTACATGTGGCACAGACTTCACAGACTTTTAAATCTCATAATCCTCAAGCACCATGACCTTTGGCCATTCAGTTGGTGATTATGGGAGTCATCAATTATATGAAGGTTGGAGAAAGAAACATTCTTCTGATAGAAGGTGGAATTGACTATACCATGTCAAAGGAATAGTCAGTACATCTGCCCTAGTCAATTTCATCCTGCAGAAGAACATTTAATAAAACAATTTCAGTTTACAGTAATGAAGAAATCTGAATGCTATTTATAAATTCAAAAATCATCTTTGAAAACTAGGAAAATTGCTGCCTGAGAACAGATAGCTTTGTACTTTTTTTTTTAAAGGCTACATTATAAATAATATCAGACCCCAAAGAGAGGAGAGTTGCCATGAATCATTCACACCCTGGCTGAATCTTATTTTTCACAAATTTATTTTGTTGTTGCCCCAATGAATTACCATGATTAACCCATAAATCTCCTTTGTAAAAGGAAACTTTGCTAAAATAAGATGTTTTTCCTAGTCTACTATTTAACTGTAGTAATTCAACAAAATAAGCTGCTATAATTCAACAAAATCGGCTGTAATCATTCAACAAAAAAAGGTCTGATCCCAAATAAATGTGGGGCAGGTGTGTGGGTGTGTGTATAACAATAAAAAAAATACATTTATTTCTTAGTAAGTATGCATATTCAATGGTTATGACTACAAGCTGTGAACTACAAGCTATGAAATGCTGGCTTAAGCATAGATAAGGATGAAACAATAAAAAATGCCCCAAAGGCAAAAGACAGCATCTGCCATAAAATAAGATTTTCATCAGAACTAGTAACTTGTATAAATTGCTCAGGAGGTTTGGACCTGGCTCTTTAACATACATGTTGTTAAATTGTATCCAAAGTGTTCCACTGAACTGTTTCCCTGTTGTATTCTAGGAGCGCCGTTTGCACATGTATGTTGTTTACTGTCAGAACAAACCCAAATCTGAGCATATTGTTTCTGAGTTTATTGACACTTACTTTGAGGTAAGGGAATATGTGCCTTGACTGCTGCTTTGTTCTTTCTTCCTGCCCTCAGCCTCTACCACATAACTTGCTTGTGTCTGACTCATCTGCTGGCATAAGGGACTCTTGATTTTGTGCTGTTGTGTGCCCCTTTCTCAGCCAACGCAGATGAACTCCAGGGTACCTGGCAACCTCTTTTGGTCCTGTCATCTAGCAGCTCCCATCTTGAGGAGAAGCATTTGTATGGAGCCATTGCCACCCAACACATCTGCCTCTTCTTGCACACTACCACACATTCATCTTAATGTGGGTAGGCAATGATTTGCGAAACCCATGGGAATAACTCCTGGCATCTGTTAGCCGTAATAGAGGTGAGAACTCCCAGTTGAGGGAGACTTTAAAAGCCATGTACCATCAGAGGTTGCCTGTATTAACTCTTTAAATTGGCATAAGGAGTAGATGAGCAGCTGTTGACTGGCCCCAGGCTTCAGAATTGTCTTTTCTCTCAGAAATACCTATCCTTGAGCTAAGGGGTGGGAAAGAAAGGTCTTTTGAAAGAATGATGAATTTCCTATCCCTGGGGTCCTTCTGCTCCGAGATAAAGAATAACAGGCTGCAAATGTTCTTCTACGCTAAGCTCCATTCTAAATATGTAAGTGTGTGAAGCTGCTTTTAAATCTTAGATTTTTTTTTTGGTCCCATCTTGCTTTCCCAAGTCTCTAATACTCTTCTTTCACTTGCAGGTGTCCTTTTAAAGCATGTCACATTTTGTGTGGTATCTGTATAGCATGCACAGTCAATCTCCCACACGTTTTTTTACAGACTTGGCTGTACATCGTTTTCTCTTTTCCAGGAACTGAAGCAGGAATTGGGGCATCGCCTGCAGCTCAATGATTTACTTATCAAGCCCGTACAGCGGATCATGAAATACCAACTGCTGCTCAAGGTGCTGAAGCAGAAAGTGGATTGTTGATCTCCAAAGCTAAGGGCAAAAAGTCTTATCTCCAAAGATCTCCAAAGCCAAAGGCAAATCCAGCCAGGAAGGATCTATACACTTATTTCCTGCTGATCTTTAAAGAGCAAGTTTCCCAGCCTGTTATTCTCCAGATGGCTGAAACTCCAATTGCCTTAACTCCCCATTAATAACATGAATGCCCATCTGGAGAGTACCAGGTTGGAGGTGGCCTCTGTAGAATCCAGAGGGCAGAAATTGGTGAAAAGGAGCTCCTAACAACATCTGAGTTTTCTCTAGGGCAGTAGGCCAGTGAAATGTCACAAAAGGAGTGGCCTCTCCATCTGGTGATGTTCTTTCACCCCCTACTGGACGTTATTTCTATTTAATCCCCCAGAGTGAAAACAATGATTCAGGCTGAGGGGCAATTCCTGCCTAAAGCCTAAAGCCATTTGTTTCTTAATGTCAGCTTCAGAAATTCTATTCTAGACAAGGGCCACTCGAAGTTTATTTGATTTATTTGATTTATTTATTTGATTTATTTGATTTATTTGATTTAGTTGGCAAGCATATATAAAATAACAGATATAAGTATAAACATGATTATGAATACATGAAATGGATACAAATAAATGGGGACAGGGGGACAGGGACGGTAGGCACGTTGGTGCGCTTATGTATGCCCCTTACAGACCACTTAGGAATGGGGTGAGGTCAACAGTAGACAGTCTAAGGTTAAAGTTTTGGGGGTTTGGAGAAGAAACCACAGAGTCAGGTAGTGCATTCCACTATGATGATGATGATGTTGTTGTTGTTGTTGTTGTTATCATAAATTCCAATTAGCCTTATAAAATATTTTTTTAATCCCACCTTTATTATTGTTTTAATAAGTCACTCGTCAGCCTATTCCTCCTCCTATTTTCCCCACAACCACCACCTTATAGGTCGGTTGGGCTGAGAGAGCGATTGGCCCAAAGTCACTCAACCAGCTTTCATGCCTTAAGGTTGGACTCCTCCTGTGAGGAAGATGGGTGGTTTAAAAATGTAATAAATAAATAAACTCACAATCTCCTGCTTTGTTGATTGGCTCCTGTGGATACTACTGTGCTGGTGCCTGCCTTTTTCTTTTAGAGATTGATTCCTAATCATTGGTCCTTATGCCTTGCCTTTGCTTCCCCAAATGCTTGCATGCGTGGGTGCCTTCACTTTTCCCTTCTCACATTATTTCCTTTGACACTAATGCAGACTCTTTTTGGGGTGTGTCCCCCCCCCTTTATGATACTTTGTAGTGCCAATGATACAATTGTATCAGGGGTGGGTTCTACTTACCTTTACTACCAGTTTGCAGCGGGGCCGCACATGCACATGTGCTCTTCTGCTCAAGCACAGAAGTGATTTGATGACGTTGGGGTCGGTGGGTGGAGCCTCCCACCAGTTTTACTACCGGTTCTATAGAACCGGTGTGAACCGGGGACAACCCACCACTGAATTGTATCAAAACAATAGAGAACAGGTTGTTCCTGCTTACATTTCTCCTTAGGACCATGGAAAGGGGAGCAAGGAAAAACTGTTTATTTAGCTTCACAAAAATAAAATAGCAATGTTCCTACATTGCAGTGTAAAGGTCGTCAAATTAAATGAAAGGCAGGGAAGGGAAAGCCCAGATGCAGGTATACTCAGGAAATGAGTCGGAAAGAAAGGAGAGTCTGGACAGAAAGAGCAAATCATTAACCCTACCTCCACTGAGAGATGTAAAGATGGAATGGAGCACCTGCTTATAGGGATGAGGATGCTTCAATTATTGTTAAATCAGTTGCAGGATTATTTTAAAAAGTAACAACCTGCAACTGCTGACCAATAAACAACACTATAGCCTAGCAGTAAAGGAAGGACGACCCATTGGAGGAGAGGCAGTGTGCCCGGCACTGGAGCCAATCAGAACTGAGGCTGCTCTTAGAACAAGATGAAACGCTGGAGACCATCTTCTCTGAAGGACCTAAGATGGCTTGAGTTTAAAAACAGCAGATTTGAATTGAAGATGGAAAACCTGAGAGTGGGCTGCATTTGGAATGGAATGAGAGTGGAGAGAGGATATTCATCCATTCTTGCACTAGTGATAGGTCAAACAGAAAGTATGCATCTGCCCAGTTCAGATATTAATGGCAACAAATTTGAATTTGTCATCCTGTCTACATTTTTGACATCAATGGTTTCTTGATCTTTTCCACCATTTTTAATCCTCCTCCTCCTCCTCTTCCTCGGTAGTTCTGGTTCTTGCAGTTCTGGCAGCCTCACCCATTGTTGATGCTGTTGTAGTGTGTCTTTGATGTTGCTTCTCCATCTTCTTCTGGGTCTACCTCATATTCTTTGGCCTTCTCCTCTTTTTTGTATATGCTATATTTCCAATTCCCCCAATACTAAGGTCTTTAAAGGATAGCACTGCTGGTTTTAGTTTCCTTTGGATAAAGAGAGCCCTGGAGTTTTGTTGTTGTTTTGTGTTATTTACAAAAATACAGGCAACCCAACTGAGAAGGCAGATAAGCAGATATCCATCTGAGCCAGATTCCCATAGAATAATTATTACAACATTATTGCCTTCCCTCTTGCTCTGTTGTTCCAACTAAAAACTGCTTTGGGGGCATTTTTCTGTTAGGTACTGCTGTCAACCCTGTACCTACCCCACTGAGTTATCCTAGGAGCATTAACATTCTTTTTTTCTAATTAGGAGAAAAGTCACTCACAGATTTCCCCAAGGGCTCAGTTAAACTGGAAGCCAGCACATAATTTTGTTGAAGCAAGATTGCTTCTGTTGCCTCTGGTACTGTAATAAAAAAACCTAGAAAGAGTAGGGATACAATTCCTCTAAAGTTATGCAAATTAGAATGTAGATGTGATTGGATATAACAGTACACAAGTATTGGTTTGGGTGTAGCAATTGTCAATTGTGGGCTAGATTCTATGAGGTAATTAGAGCAGTACTACAAAGACAATGATGTATTTGAGAAAACAAAAAGGCAGTATTTCATGCATATAAGTTTTCTTCTAATGGTTTTACTTCCCTGAGCCTTTTTCATCTTTTAGTATCTTCTAACTCTATCGATACCACTCAAGTTTTTGTGCATTTTACGGCAAAACTAATAGGTTTTAGTGTTTCTCAGGTCCCTGGGAACATAATTTAGGGAGGAAAGAATTATATTTTCTCTTACATTAGTCCAATAGTGAGTTTAATTATACACAAGCTTGCAATTAAAAAAAAATCTTCAGAATTTTAATTTCAAATTTTCTCAAGATTAATATGGTTTAATGTGTTTCGTCAAGATATTCACAATGTGATGAGTATAATTATGATTTGAAAAACTGGCACTCAGGTGTAAAAAAAAATATATGCTCAATAGTATTGCTCCAAATGGCATTACTTCTGCACAGTTCTTGAACGTACAGAAATGTTCATGTAGCTGATTTAAAAGTTAGGAAATTGATCCAGTTATAGATTCCTGCCTAATGGGAATGTTGGCCTTTATGCAAACAAAATACACAGCGGTGAGGTTTTGTAATGGCTCTGAATGCTGCCAGCTACCTTTGGATGGGATACAATTTAGTTTTAAGTCATGACTTGCCTCTTCTACAAGGAGGTTGGAGTTTATGTCACTCTTGCCACGTTTGGTGGCCTTCAGATGTGTTGGACCATAAGCTTTCGCCAGTGGTCATGCTGTGAGAGGATTATAGGTTCAGTAGATTCTGAGTGCAAAACAGAGTTATATTCCCAACCTATTTGAAGGGAACACCAAATAGATATAAGCTGATGTAGGTAAGTCATAGAACAATGGTAACTTGGTAATGGTAACAATGGTAACTATAGAACAAGGGTCTCCAACTTTGGCAACTTTAAGACTTGTGGACTTCAACTCCCAGAGTTCCTCAGCCAGCTGGCTGAGGAATTCTGGGAGTTGAAGTTCACAAATCTTAAAGTTGCCAAGGTTGGAGACCCCTGGAATAGAACAGTGGTAACAGTGGATGGCACTGAATGTAGCCACTCATTATAAACTAGCTCATGTTGCTCTTTTTCTCTCCCTTATAAAAACAATTATTCTTTCCCTTTCTTCTTTCTCTTGCTGTCTCCAGGATTTCCTGAAGTATTATAGCAAAGCTGGGAAGGACACGCAACAGCTGGAGGTAGGAGTTGAAACCAATGGGAGTTATTACAGAGCCACTGTTCCTATGTAATGATCTTGATATTACTCTATTGCTTTTGAATGAAGAATTACAGTCACATGGGTCGATTGGAATATCACGTGGGTCGGTTGGAATACCACCCAGCATTTACAAGAATGACAGTTGTGGGAAGATTGGCAGATGGGGAATCCAAATCCTATATCAGTTATTGTACATTTGATACACTGTTATCTTCATATCTCAGGCCAGTAAAGTCTTCTATATGACTAGCGGATCTTATTTTGGGATCCCACCCCCTCAGTTTAACCTTGCCTTTGTAGTTTAAGATGTGGAATAAAAGGTTAACAGCTTCATTACAGCTCACTGATAATCTCTGAAATTGATATATCCAGAGGCATCAGGCTTGGCAAATCCAGTGCATCTTTTCTAGCTTCATTCTCTACATTTGAATTTCAGAAAGCTGTAGATGTTATGTGCTTTGTTCCCAAACGTTGCAATGACATGATGAATGTGGGACGTCTTCAAGGCTTTGAGGTAAATTCTGAGGATCAGTCCAATTCTGGTTGGACATTCTTAGCTCTGATATTTCTGATTAGCTGGCTCAGTATGGTAGACAGCATTGAAACAATTCTCTTTTTCCATCCTCCCTGACCCTCTATCATCACTTCAGTCTTTCAGTGGCAGGAAGGTTGTACTCTCCTTCAAGGAAGGATCTTAATTGCTTATCTCTGAAGGATCTCAACTTCAATACAGATTTACTTGGGAATCTGAGCTTAAAATATAGGATATTATGGGGAAGTGGTGGGGAGGGCAAGATTTAGAGTCTTTTGGCCAGAAGGATGATTTAAGATAGACGTTTTGAAATGCCTGATGGTGCAGTTGTTGAAACTACCACTTTAACTATAGTGGCATATGTGAATGCTGTCCCAAGCTACATTTTAGAAAACTGTTGACAAGGAAAGCTACCATTTTGGTGGGAAAGAACCTTTGACATAGAGCAGCATTATAAGGATGTGCTAGACCATACTAACATTAAGCTCTCATAGTAGTGTAATTTGATGCTAGACAGTTGGATAAATCACAGCTTTTTTTTCTGTAGGGGAAGCTGACTTCACAAGGGAAGCTGCTGCAGCAGAACACTTTTTGGGTGATAGAGCAGGCAGGCGGGATCCTGGCCCGGGCTCGTGAGCGTCGCATCTTTCTCTTTGAGCAAATTCTCATCCTAAGTGAAACCCTGGAGCGAAGGCGTGGTCCGTATGCTGCCCCAACATATGCCTTTAAGAGCAGCATCAAGGTATTCCAGAGTTAATACACATATGTATATTAAAATATATTCTTTTGTTATCTAATCACCCATTTTTTTAGTTCTAGCATTTCACTGCTAATCATATTTTTATGCATCTTTAATATTTCAAATTCTAGTTTCATTTATTGTTTTGTACTTATTCATAATTCCCCTATTTCCCTTATTCTACTCTTCATACCTATTTGTATTGAAAAGTTATTCTAGTGTCCATTACACTACTTGGTAAAATAGTTAGCCAGCCTATGTAATTCTAATATTAATACATATTTATTAAGATATATTTATGAAGGATTCCTTTCCTTTCCCCTCCCCCTCTCTTTTCCATCATCTCTTGCCCGCATCTGGATGATAGTAAAAGATATGTGTATATTAAACAATGAAAATGAAATGTAATAACTAGGAGTAATAACAGGTTTATTGTACTGAAATGTATGATACCTAGATATCACGCTATTCATGCATTGATATGTATAAACAATATAAATTTTTTTAAAAATTGAATTAAAAAAAAAAAGATATTCCAGAGTTAACAGTGGGGAATTGAGATACATTTAAGCATCTGGTACTAACTCATAAGGGTCTTTAGAATGGAAATTTTCCATTTCCAAAATTGGGTGCCCCATCTTTCTGCAGGGGCCTTGTGCATTTGTATAACATAATACCACATAGTAAATTTGATATTCTCTTGGATATATGCAGATATCTGGAATTATAGCTGCAATTTGAGAATACATGGGCAACAAAAAACAGAACCTATAGAGTAAACAGTGTAGCAAATCTAATGGGGAAAAAAAGTTGTTTGATTTCCATGCCTTATACCAATCAATGAATGTAACTTCTGTTTGCATCAGGATACACTCTTATAACCAGAAAGCCATACAATTTCTGTATGGGCAAACAAAAAATAAAAAGGTGATGCTGAGACTGGACAGTTTCTTAAACCCTTTAAACCCATATATCATTGTATGGCACATGTTTTGTTTTATGAGTTGGAATAAGCTAAGTCTAAATCTACTCTCAGAAAATCAGTAAAGACTTGTATTTGCTTGATTGTTGAGTATCTTACTCTCTCTATTTTATTCATATAATTTTCTTGCTTTTTAACATTGTTGCTGGGGAAAAGATACCATATTCATGTGGTCTGGATTATGCTTGGGCCAATTTCACTTTATTATCTTTATTTAATCAAGTGTGTAATCTGTCTCAGTTGCAGTCACAACACTAGGTTGACCCACCATCAATTTCTCTTCCAGGTAAGCTGTTTGGGCATGGAGCCTTGTGTGGACAATGATCCCTGCAAATTTGCACTGATCTCTCGTGGCGCAGAACGGGGCACCATCCGTTATGTACTGCAGGCAGCAACACCAGAAATTGCCCAGGCCTGGGTGACTGACATCAACCTCATCTTGGAGACACAACGTGACTTCCTTAATGGTAGGAGTAAAAACATAGCTACCTATGGTACTAACTATGGCCATTCAAATCATCCTATTAGAAATTGCCTTTTAAACTTTGCCTAACCTTCCTCCAGGGCTTCAGTATTTCTTACATCGCATTCTCAGCTCATCGTGTGGACTGGATAGGACGATTACTATGAAATTTCCATACTACATTTTAGAAGTATGAGAAACAATAATTCATAGTTAAGAAGAAAATTTTCAAATTGTAATTTGAATTAGAGGTTTGAAAATAATAAGTGTTGGCTTTTACAGAATTTGATGTAGTTTGGATTAAAAGCCCAGAAACTAAAACATATGAAGAATGGTTGCAGGATTTCAGTTTGTCTAGTCTAGAGAAAAGAAGGATTGGGAGGGACATGATAGCAATATTCCAGTATTTGAGAAACTGCCACAAAGAAGAGGAGGTCAACTTATTTTCCAAAGCACCAGAGGGCAGGACAAGATACAATGGATGGAAACTAATCAAGGAGAGAAGCAACCTGGAATTAAGGAGAAACTTCCTAGCAGTGAGGACAATTAACCAGTGGAACGGCTTGCCTTCAGAAGTTGTGGTTGCTTCATCACTGGAGGTTTTTAAGAAGAGACTGGACAGTCACTTGTCGGAAATGGTATAATGTCTTCTGCTTGAGCAAGGGGTTGGACTAGAAGACCTCCAAGGTCCCTTCCAGTTCTATTCAGATTGATTAGTCTTGTATTTTACCTAGTCTCATATTTTTGATCCAGGTACTTCTTTCATCAGTAAAGGAACTATTTAATTCTCCCCTTGTTAATTACCATATTTTGCTTTTTCTTCCTCCCTCCCTCCCTCCCTCTCTCTCTCTCTCACACACACACACACATACACACACACACACAATACATATCAGTATCTTATCTCAATTTTGCAGCTTTTCTTTTTCTTTGCCACAATTGGTCTTATTTCTCAGGGAGTCCTTCTAATAGGTAAGGAACCAGGGCAACAGTTCCATCTCAGCTTGCTGCCTGCATGCTGATTTTTTACTCCTAGGAAGGTTTGTGTTATTCAAAGATGTGATTCCCACTTGTCAATTCGTCTATAATTTCCATTCTAATAAGATCAGGTCTTAATGAAAGTGAACAAAGAAGCAACAAACATGTCTCGGAAGGGGGTGCTTTGATTTGTGCAGATCAAACACAACACAAAACACATTTGAAGGGAAGGAGCTCCAGAATCCCAAGTGGAGGCTGTTCTACTCATTACACAGAACCTGAAGGCAAAACCTGCAAGTTTGCTTATGTTGCTTTTTCAATACTTCCAAATTTTTTCACTTGAAATATTTACTTTAATTTTAAAATTTAGAAGTTACCCGAGTCCACAAGACACTAGGCATCTAATAACTTTTAACAGCAAGAACAATGATAAAGAAGCAAAAATCATAGACATACAAACAAACAATTCATAACCAGTGACAAATCCTACAAAGGCTTGATACTATGCCACTTTCAAGGCCTATGGAAACAGCCTGCTCTTCTTTCCAAAAACAATGTATATTTTTATAAATTGTTTATAAATCTTTCTGGTCATGTGATATAAACATTTCAGTTATTTATAAAAAATTGGCCACTTGAATAAATGAGAGGCAGAATATAACAGCACATCCCTAAATATCACACTGCCATGAAAATAGTTGATGAGATCATTTAAGTATAATAAATCCCCTATTATTTTGGATTAGTGACAGCAAGTGTTTAAACTACATTTTTTATTTCCAAATTAAATTTGCCACTTCTAATCAAATAAACTTGGTCCCAGCGTATGAAGTGACAGCGGTATAATATAGATTCCCAAAGGAGTTTTTTTATTTATTCAACTTGTATACTGCCAAATCAATTTATCTGACTAAAAAGCTTTAAGAAAAAGTGAGGTGGGAATCAAGAAAATCTGAGAAAAAAATGGTTTTAAAGGATAGCACAGAAAATTAGAAACAGCAGAGGAAATGGGTGCATAGAGAAAAGAAGAAAATTGATAGCAATAGCACTTAGACTTTTATACCATTTCACAGTGCTTTATAGCCCTCTCTAAGCACTTTACAGAGTCAGCCTATTGCCCCCAACAATCTGGGCCCTCATTTTACCGACCTCGGAAGAATGGAAGGCTAAATCAACCTTGAGAATCGAACTTTGGCTGTGGACAGAGTTAGCCTTCAATACTACATTCTAACTACTGCACCACCATGGCTTTTTGCTTTAACAAAAATTAATTCCAGATCCTGGGCAATAAACAAAGCTAGCTTAATTCTTTTTAAAATGCGAGGACAAATGGATCTTACGTTATAAAACCACTATGAGAGATATGAGACTATTACTGACCAAAAAAAAAAAGAGTAGTTAAAGAAATGAAATATTTATAAATATTTTCAGGGAACAGAACAGGTTGAGGAAAGAAAAGAGAATACAAGAAAAAAAATTCAAATGCTTTTGAGATATAGAGGCTCACCATTATGAAAAAGAAATATTGCAGGTTAAACTTCAACTGAAAGATAACATTAGGTTGTATCATGTATCCATACATCTTTCTCTTGGTTTTTAATGGAACTTAAGAAACAAAAACTTCATGATATTCATACTAAGTTTGAATTGAGGAGAGCTGGCAGAGATTCAGAACGACTTTTCTGAAGAATAAGCTGCTTTGAATGTCTTTAAACCAACTATATACAAGATGTTTACATTTTTTCAACAACTACTTTGAATACACAATAGTTGCAGAAGTGTTACATAGAGGACAGGTTATAAGTGTGGTTAGAAAAAAGGATCATCTGAAAACTATTATTTTAGGTAACCCATACTGGCCAAAAAAGGGGGGAAAATAGTAAAATTTAAGAAGTATGCCAATATGGGCTTTTAATTATTAAATGTTATGAGATTGACAAATAAGAGAATCCCAATTTGAGGAAATGATAAAGCATAGCTGCCTCCTTGTCTGTGTTATGTACCAAATCAGTGGATACTGTGTTTCCCCGAAAATAAAACCCTGTCTTATATTTGTTTGAACTCCGAAATAAGTGCTTGGCCCTATTTTCAGGAGTTCCTATTATTTTGGGGCGCATGGAGCAAGATGGGGCTCTTCTTGCCATCTTACCTGATTTCCAGCTCTGCGTTTAAATATTTTCGGGGAGGGCTTATTTTCAGGGGGAGGCTTATTTTAGCACATGCCCGATTGAGCTTATTATCAGGGGATGTCTTTTTTTCGGGGAAACAGGGTAGAAAAAAAATATCTGTATTGACAGACAAATTAGGAAGCTAAACCCCTTTCGTATCACCAGTAACAAGTCTCTCAGTGAATGGAGATGAAAAGGAAGGTTGCTTGAAAGAACTGTAATACTGTACAGCATCAATTTGTACCATTTATTATAGGAAGGGATATCATGGGTCCCAATACAAATCCTTACCAGGAGACAATAGGGTTAGGTTGAATAACTGTGTCCTTGACCATTGTATCCCTGATTCAGAACATGGGCGGAAGCTGAGGAAAAAGTAGGTTGTCTAGAGGAATCAATTATTTTTTTAAAAAAAAAAAACTGAGGAAAAACTGAGTAGCTGTCAACTGCATACTTGGGGAAAAAGAAATACTTGTGGTTTTGGTTGCTGCAGAACATGCAAACCTAATTCAATATCAGAGATATTAATAAAAGCTTAAGTTGAAGAAAAACATTATGCTCAACAATTTCTGCTGTTAACAAAATAGAACGCCATGCTGAAAAAGCAAACCAGCCAGCTATAGTTGTAATTGAAAAAAAATCAAAGCCATTTCTACAGAAAGGGGTAAAATGGTGTGAAAAAGGAAGAATTTGGACAATCCATGAGTTGAGAAAAAAAAAGCATTGCGTTTACTCCAAAGGAAATTGTTTCTCTGGGTGATGTCAACCAATGATATGAAATAAAAACTGAAATTGCTGCTAAGGTAGAAAAGAAAAGAAAGGACGACAGGATTCGAAAGAGACATAGGAGAACGCAATGGTGCTAACTTGGCTTTGAGAATAACTCTGGTTTGTAGATTGTCTGTTGTAGATCGTTCAACAAGGTATTGAAAGTGGTAGAACTCAGCAGTCCTATTTGGGCAAACTACTGACTGAGCTAGAGACACCTTCCATCTTGTTATCAGCGTTCCAGAACAACCCAACTCCAATCAAAAACTCTTTTGAGACAGGCATTATCTCAAAACTTCCATTTATTAGAGTAGGTACACTGGCACATCTGGGAAAACCCAAATCTGAGAGTTCTGGGTTTTCCCTCAGTAAATCAAAACCACAAATCCAGCCCCTGCACCCATCAGTCCATCACATGGCCCAATCACCATCCGTCCCAACTTGAGCCACCACTGCAACCACTCCTCTTCCAGATGCAGGAGCACCATGACCTTGACCGAAGAGAAGAATGCTATTATGTTTAACTACAATCACTCCACTAAATCCCCCCTCCTACTTTCCCAAGCGCAAGAAGGTGGCAGCGTGGAAGCTTCCTGTGTTAATATGGCTTCCAAAGCTGACACTTGTCAGAGAAGAGGGGAAACTGGAGAAGAAGAAAGGGGATGAGGAAACCATCATGAATCTGGATAGATTTTTTAGAATTCTGTTATTTTGGGTTGGGGGCAATGACATTTTAAACTATACCATATTTATCCCCAAAATTCACTCATAAACCCAATCTCACCTAATGTGCCAGCAACAAGAAACCTATTTTTAAAGGCTTTTAGAAATCTATCTTTCTTAAAGATTTTATTTCATTTTATTTATCAAATTTCTACATCACCCATCTCACCTAAGTGACACTGAGCAGTTTGCAAAGTGATCGTTCAAAAGTGATGTTAAGATCAGGGTTTCCACCCTCTCCGGTAGCCACCTCAGTATATTAGTCATAGGAGGAATCAGTAGATGATGTTAGGCCACAGGTAAGCGTAATCTGTGATGGCTAATTCAGACAGGCAAATCTTTATTTGTTTGTTTGTTTGTTTGTTTGTTTGTTTGTTTATTTATTTATTTATTTTATATGCCGCCCCTCTCAGGAGACCCAGAGCGGCTCAGAATACATTTTTTTAAAAAAAAACCGTTCTAAAAACCTTTAAAAGATTAAAAAACATTAAAAACCTTAGAACCTTAGAATCACGTAGTCCTTTTTCTCAGTGAAGTTACCTCATGGTTCAGAAAGGATTTCTTGTTATTCTCGGTGAATACCATACAACTTCTTTTTTGGTATGTACTGTACATTATTTTATGTTACCAGGTTGACCCCATTGTTCAAAGTCTGTTCCTATTGTTTTTTTCCCCCTCCCAGCACTGCAGTCACCCATAGAGTACCAGCGTCGGGAGAGCAAAACCCACAGTCTAGGACGAACGGGGGCTCTGCACCACTCACTGACAGGTGGCTCTACCAGGCCCTCCTCCTCAACCTCCATGGACCAGAACAAGGGATCCAGCCTCCAGGCCCACAATGCCTCTCTGCCTTCCCTTTATCTTCCTGGTCCTGCCCCACCTGAGCCCCTCCCCTCTATCGAGGTAAGGCAAGAAGGTCATCAGTCAGGCTCGCACCTCAGATAGTATAGCAATTTGGTGTGTGTGGATGACACAGATTTTCTACTTCGGAGAAGAAAGCTTAGCATCCAATGCAGTCATTTGATTTAATTAAACAGTAGCTCTGAGCCTACTTAGAATTTGAATGCCTAAAATAACCATTATATAAAAACAGCAATTCATAATTAAGATAATTCTATCCTGTCTGTTGCTTGAAATATGTTGTGAACTGGTTGCCATAAAGACAAAACATTTTGTTGCTCCATTCCTAATCAATGCCGTTTTGTAAAATTTATATTATTGATGTGGAAAAAAAGAGGTAGGAGAGGAGGTTATTGGCCAACTTTTAATAGAGTAGCTCAGCAAATAATGAGGAACTGGGGCCATTTACTTAATATGTTGCTCTTTCCTAAGTAAACTGTCCTAGAAATAATTATACTGAAAGATACTATGTAAATATTGAAAATAAATGCTAATGTATTTGGCTACCATATATCATTTTATTTAGAACAACTCATTAGTACGGTCAAAGGACTCTGAGCCCATGCCAAGTGTATGTACAGCATATATGTTATTCTGTCTATGGATCATAACTGCTCTATCCAAATGCTGAAGGTTGGAGAGTCACAGTCAAATGAAAAGGAAATCGGATTGAGGAAGACCAAGAGTAGGACTTCTTAACTCTTTTCCAGTTCATCTAGGAGGAGATGACTTCTTTCTTTTGTTAAGGAGAGACTATTCAGATGAATGGAATGGGTTTCCATGATCTCCCAAGATGGGCAGTTAAGAAATAGGAAAAATTGTTGAATGAATGAATGAGTGAATGAGTGAGTGAGTGAGTGAGTGAGTGAGTTAAATCCATGCCCCAAGCAACCCAATTTTTTTGCTTTGCCCATCCTTGAGGCAGCGATACCAGAAGAACTAGAACAGGGCAGGTGGGAAGGGAATATATTGTCTGCTATTGCTACTCAACAATTATTATTTAGTATCACTCACTGAACATACAAGGGAAAAATCTTTGCACGCACACACACACGTGCATGTGTGTGCGCGGGCAAAGTTATATATAGCAAAGTTTTGATTTACCCACCAGATTGTTAGGCAAGAGGGGCTGAGAAAAGGTAATTTTAAAGGAGATTAATTAATGTAGAAAAACCAGATGCATTTATTATGAGGCCATTAAGACAATGATTATTATGTGTTTACTGATCATTGATCATTTGATCGATTGAACTGGAATTTTTTACTGAAAATAATTGAAAAGATGCAGTTTGGAGAGTATTTTACACAATCTATTAAGGCAATATATCAGCAACAAACAGCACAAGTAATAATCAATGGTAGTTTAACGGAAACTTTTAACATAGAAAAAGGAACAAGACAAGGATGACCCTTATCTCCACTACTGTTTATTTTGACTTTGGAACTTTTGTTGAATAAAATACGTGGCTCAGATAAAATAAGGGGAATTAAAATTAGGCATGATGATTACAGATTACGAGCATTCACAGTTGACCTGGTAGTGACTTTGACCCAACCAGTACAATCGGTTATAGGTCTAATGGATATAATTAATCAATATGGACAAGTATCTGGATTTAAAATAAATGCAGGGAAAACAAAGATAATAACTAAAAATATGGTTACAAGTCAAAAAGAAGAAATAAAAAGAATAACGGGATTGGAAACAGTAAAGAAGGTTAAATATTTAGGGGTTTATATTATGACATCAAATGTGAAATTATATAAGTATAATTATGAATTGTTGTGGCAAAAAATACAGAAAGAGATGGAAAACTGGAAAAAATTGCAACTATCGTTGTTGGGAAGGATAGCTGCAGTGAAAATGAATATCTTGCCAAAGTTTTTATTCTTTTTCCAAATGATACCAATATTGAAAAAAGATGGAAATTTGAATGAATGGCAGAAGGGCATTAGTAATTTTGTGTGGGCAGGAAAGAGACTGAGAATAAAACAAAAAATAATGCAAGATATACGTGAAAGAGGAGGTCTCAAAATGCCTAATTTAAGATTGTATTATGAGGCAGCTGCCCTTTCAGCAATTAGTGATTGGATTAACTCAACAGAAGAGAGAATATTGAATATTGAGGGATATGATTTGTTATATGGGTGGCATGCATATTTACTATATGATAAAAAGGTGGACAAGAATTTTAAAAGTCATATATTAAGGAATGCATTACTGCGTGTATGGAAAAAGTATCAATATAAATTAAATAATAAATTACCTATATGGGCAATACCTAGACATACGATAGAGAATATAAGTGTAGAACAGAAACAAGATGTCATTACTTACAAAGAGCTTCTTATTATGGAAAGAGGTGCATTGCAGTTAAAGTCTTTAGAGGTATTAAAGGAAGAAAGGATAATCCAAACTTGGTTTCAGTATGGACAGTTATACACTAGATGGAAAGAGAATCAGAAAATTGGTATCTTGCAAAATGAGGAAAATCTGATAAAACAAATTAGGGATCAAAGCCCAATGCATATTAAAAGGTTGTATAATGCATTGATAGAAATAGATTCAGAAACTGAGCTACTGAAGGACTGTATGATAAAACGGACACAAAATATCGAGGAACCAATAATGATGGAAACATGGGAAAAATATGGGTCAGAAATGTAAAATTTACTCAAGCCCAAAACTTGAGAAAATTTTTTTACAAAATGTTTTATAGATGGCATTTAGATCCCAAAAAGTTAGCTTGCATGTATCCAAGCTTACAATCTACGTGTTGGAGATGTAAATGTGATGATGCAACGTATTATCATATATGGTGGACATGTAAAAAAATTAAGGTATTTTGGATTAAGATATGGTGGATTATACAAATATTCTTAAAAAGAAGATAAAATTTACTCCACAGTTGTTTTTATTGGGTATAATTACAGACTGTACAGAATCCACTCTTCATTTTGAGAGAGATCAAAATATGTGTTAAATTAATGATGGCTTCAGTGAAGGTATGAAGGCTATGACATGCCTTCAGTGTAGAAAACCATCATGTCCTTTTAAGGATGATTTCTTACATCCAATGCTAAATGGTGCCTTCATCCCCAAAATGCTCAGTTTCTGGTTTGCTTTTCTGGTACTATGTTTCTCTCCAAATTTTCTCTCTTCATCTCACCTTTCACTTACAGCCATCTCACAGCCAAAGCTCTCCAGGGCCTGAATCTTCTCACATACCTTCTGAGCAACCTGATATGCAGCTCTCCAGTGCCCCTCAGCAAGAAACCCAGCAATTGGTGAGTTCTTGGTGAGTTCAGAATAATCATAACAATCAGATTATTCTGGTTCTGTTAACTTTCCCTCTAAAATTAATTATTTCCTTTCCCTTTTTCTGGAGCTTACATTTCTACTTGCATGCATGCACGCACACATACAGAGTACAAACTCACTGGTCCTTGGCCTTTGGCATGTAACCAGGGTTTTGTCTTGGGAGAGGGTAATTGTAAAGAACCTTCCCCTTCCCCTTCCCCTTTTGGGATCTTGGTAAACACAATCACTACAGACAGCAAGGATAAACAATTGAATCAAAGCTTAAATGCAGTTGTCCCTTCAATATATTTCTCAGTTTCAGTGTGTTGTTGATCAGTACTGTTTTCTCAACTAATATAAGCAGAGGGGTTATATAAATAAGTAATCAGATAACTACCAAAACTGTTTAAGTCTAGGAAGAGTTCCCAATGTGGAAAAGATAAAGGGAGAAATAGCAGGCAGACAGGAACACATAAAATAATTAGGTATAGAAGAGAAAAGCGGTTGCATGTTATGTGCACTCACACATGCACATACACATACATACCCTTTGCTTACTTTGCCCAGTTTACACACACAGACCCCCTTTGTCTTCTATTATACAACCTAAAATATTGATCTTGGGACAGTTGGTTTTTATCAGTCTTGTAATGGAACACAGGTAATCCTCGACTAACCAACATTCATTCAGTGACTGTTTGGAGTTAGAACGCTACTGAAAAAAAGTGACTTGTGCTCCTTTTCATACTTACAACCATTGTCGTGTCCCCATGATCACGTGATCAAAATTCAGACGCTTGGCAACTGGCTCATATTTTTGACAGTTGCAGTGTCCTGGGGTCATGTGATCAGCTTCTGCTACTTTCTGACAAGCAAAGTCAATGGGGGATCTAAATTCACTTAACAACTATGTGACTAGCTTAACAACTGCAGGGATTCAGGCAACCATGCTGGCAAAGAAAGGTAAAATGGGGCAAAAACTCACTTAACTATTGTCTCCCTTAGAAATGTTGAGCTTATTTGTAGTCATATTCTTCCATTTACAAAACAAAAGATTTCTCTAGCTGTTCTTGAGCAGTTCTTGATCATGGAAGCTCATGTCCTCACTCAGTGCTTTTATCCATCAGTTATACTTTGACCTTCTTCTGATCTTTATATAGCCCATGATGTTGCATTTTCATGCATTCAAATAGACTATACATATTAAATTAGACTGACTAGCCATAAGTTCAGTAAGCTCATTATGATTAACAGGAAAGGCTCTCTGTTGTCCACAAAAAGTTGCATTCTGATGAAACATGGATGCTCGCTGCTCCTATGCCACCAGAATGCAGATAAACCCAGAATCTTGCACTTCCTGCAGAACTGAAAGAGCATTCACCATTTCTGATTATCTGATAGAGGAAATGACTATTCTTATGGAATCGTTTTTCTATGAATAATGATTAACCTAGAGGGATTAAAATATTAGATGATATGCAAAAACAATAGACAGTACCTGGGCCATTTCTTTTCTCTGCTATTCCCCCCCCCCTCCCTCTCTAAACAACAATAATGTTTCAAGACAATATGTAGGAATTGCTTCTGTGTAAACCACTGGGAGACTGGTCTGCTAACCCTGTTTTTAAAATATCAAACCAACCATAATTTTCCTTGTCAAAATGACACTAGAGACTACCTCAGAAGGCAAGACGTTCAGGTATTAAGTGGTATATAAATCTAAGTGCCATTCCTGTTAATCTATCTCATCTGCTAGGAATGTTATTTCTTAGGAATATGTCTACTCATGAGCCCCAACCAGGTAACGTTCAGCTGCACGCTTCTATCAGGACAATTTGGTTCATTTGCCTGATTCCATTTCTCTTTTCTATGAAGTCAGATTATGATAAATAACATTTTTCATTACTGTAACAGGCCAAGGACTTGACTAAAGACTTTGACACTCTGTCCCCCTTTCTTTCATCTTTTTCTTCTCTACTGCCCAGGCATGGGAAGTACAAACAAATGAAATATTTGTACACAGGTGCACTTTGTACAACACACATATGAATTGGCATGTAGAGAAGCTACTTCTATAAAACATATCCTCAACTTCTGGCCATTAAAACCACACTAGGTTCTCACGCGGTTTCTTTCCTCTCATTTACCTGTAATTTTCTTCAGTTGGGGTGTCTGTGTATAAATATGGGAGGGCATTATATGTCATAGTTTTTCTACGAGTTATTGTGTATATAAAAATTTCCTAGTCACAACTGTCTCATTTCATACACAGTCATCCCTTCTGGTCAAAAGAACCAGAATCTGGTAACACCTATTTTGACTAACAAATGTAATAAAAAAGTGTAAGCTTTTGTGAGCTGTAGCTCATTTCATCAGATCCATAGAATGACCAGACTGATGTAGGATTAAATTGCAGAGATGAGGGAGAAAAGTGAGTAGAAGATGGGTTGGTTATGCAGATGCAGGTAACATAAGAAGCAGCTTGCAAGTAGTTTATCGCTTAGGCTTCTGATACCCATCATTTCTCTCTATTATATATATGTAAAGTGAAATGGATACAGATGTGAGTTTCAGCAGGTTCTGACCAGTTCTGGAGAACCGGTAGCAGAAATTTTGAGTAGTTCGGAGAACCAGTAGTAAAAATTCTGACTGGCCCCACCCCTATCTGTTCTCTCCCTCCCAAGTTCCAGCTGATCGGGAGGAAATGGGGATTTTGCAGTAACTTCCCCTGGAATGGGGTGGGAATGGAACTTTTACAGTATCCTTCCCCTGCCATGCCCACCAAGCCACTCCCACCAAGCCATGCCATGCCCACCAAGCCACACCCACAGAACCGGTAGTAAAAAATTTTGAAACCCACCACTGAATGGATACCCTACGTATTATTATTTAAATATATTTTGCACATTTTTTTTGTCAGGGAAGTGATACCCAGTAGTGTCTTGATTTCACTTTTACAATTTCTTTTTGTTGAGGAACTGGAGGTTGCATACATTGCTGCTGTTTAGTTATTATTATTCATACAACAATCCTATGAGTGGTGTTAAAGTAAAGTACTTTTACTAAGGAACTACATGGCTAAGAGTGGAGTGCTCTTCTCTCAGTTTGATATTCTTGACCACTGTATCATCTTTCGAGTTTGCAGAGGATTTATTAGGTGTTCAAGAGATTCAAGAGACTTAGGTTGAATTTGCAGTGATGCCTACAATCAGTGTAGTAAATATTGAAGACGCTGCTGCAGATACATTTCTTGCTCTGGGAAAGTGGCTGATAGAAAAGAGTAGGTCATTGCAAGTAGGATCACTATTGTCCATGTTATAATTAGCTGAAGGAAGGTAAATCATGAAAGTGAAATATGCTTAGATAACATGTTTGCCTATAGCTGTAAAAATAATTTAATTCTCATTTTAAAATAATAGTATCAAATCCCATTTTGTGAGAATGGAAACAAATGGCGATATTTCATGTTCTAGAAATATGTTTTGGAGAGACAAAATATTGGATGGTCCTGAACCTGGGCCAGATATAATTTGCCAGATATAATTTATAATATACTGCTTCATAGTGCTTTTCAGCCCTCTCTGGACCGATTACAATAGCAGACTATTAATAGCAGACCAACAATCTGGGTCCTTATTTTACCAACAGGTTGGAAGAAGGGTTGGAAGGCTGAGTCAGCCTTGAGCCAGTCAGGATCGAACTGCTGGCAGTGGGCAGTCAGCTTGCAATACTATATTCTAATCACTGCACCACCACGGTTCTTGATATAAAAATATAGTTCACATGCTCTAATGTAATGAAATCGTACATAATGTGTGCAGATTAGAGTGCAGCTTTCCTTAAGGATAAAATTGGATTGCTTTGCTTTACAAATTATATTTTTTCTAAACATATTGAACTACTACAAATGAGCCTGGCAGATAGCAGTTATATCAGTCTTGGACATATTTCTGTAGTTGACCATCTCTTTGTCCCCCCAATTAGGTCCTGATTGAAGATGATGCCAGGCCGCTGCTCCCAGATCCTGAGGTCCCAGAAATTAATGTCCCTCAAGGCAGTGCCCAACTTGCCAAACTTGACGAGGATGAGCTGTGACTCTTGGACTGCAGGATGGTGGCCTCTGTCAGGCACTTCAGCTGAGGATATCTAACGCGTCTCCCACATCCCTCCTCCCTCTCTCTGGCTGCTCTGGAGGAAAGAGAAACGTGGCAACAGCGGGATGGAAGGTTTTGCTGTCCTCTGATCCTGCTCAAAATGCCCAGACTTCACCCCCTTCCTTGTATGGGTGCAGGACCCCATATTGGGACCAGAGCATACTGCTGAAGGCCCTTCCCTAGACCCCAGTATATGCATGCTGTGGGGCTCTAGGGGCTTTACGTGGGGGGCTCTTGGATGAGGGGGTTTAGATTATGTGAAATGAGAATATTTTGTTCGTTGTAATAAAGATTTTAAGTAAAACTAACAAGGAAGTAAATTGCATCACACAAAATCTGCACAGGCATCGCGAAAAGTTGATTTCCATAACATTTCTGAGGAGCTTGTGAGGTACATGTCAAATTCTCTGTTTTCTCCAATTCTTCATAACTGAACACTAAAGTGTTAGGCAGGAAACTTCAAGGCAGTCTTGAATTCTCATTGTACTAAGAGAATATTTTCTTCCCTTCCCACTTTTAAATTATACTTTAAACTATTCACACATCTATTTAGCTCAATACAAAGTCCCTAGTCATTTAGATTACAGAATACATCATCCTGGTCATTAGAGAAAACTATGACTGCATAGGAAATAGGAAGGTGTAAATATACTGTAGCTATTACATTCTAAAAAATTTGAGATCTTGGTTTGATTCTCAAGTTTATCAGCTATTAATCCATTTTTGCTGTCACTGGCACATCATTGCATCCCAGCTCAAGGGCTATCTACTGTTTTAGTGTGCGAGATTTGTCAATTAACATCAGTATGGAGGGATCAAGGAAAACTTCCTATCTATAAATCCTAAATTAATTGGATTTAACTTAATTTTCGAGAGCAAAGGGTGGGGAAAGGGGATTTCTCCTGTCAATCCCCTTTTAACAAGAGTCTCAGAGATACAAATGAAAGAAGCTTGGTCCTTTTACACTTCAAAGGCCACACAGCCTATTTTGACAGAGCCAGCTCTGCTTACAAGTTGATCCTGATAATGGTCAGAAGCATTCTTTATTAAACAAAGAAAAAGGTTATTTTCAATTAAGCAGTTTTTGCATTTGTTTCCTCTAAAATTTGCAAGTGAAAGGAGTATCGGCCATCCCATTCATCAGGTATTAAGTTCAAAAAGTGCCTCCTGTTAAAAACACACAAACATTTCTATCTAGCAAGATGAAAATTAGAAATTTTTATTTCTCTAGGTCCTTCCAAAATTACCTAAAAGAGAGTATGAAAAACAACTGGAAGCACTCATAGAAATATATATATATAGGTCCACAAACATTTAAAGACAATACTGACATTAATGCAATTTTTTTTAAAAAAAGCAGAAAAGCAAAATATTAGACAAACTATAAGAGAATTATACCCCCGAATACTTGTTATCTGAGCAATGCCCAGATGATACCTTCCATTGTTGTCCAAGAAAGAAATGATGTGGGTCTACCAGCCTTGCTTCAGGAGAAGGTTTCACCTCTGAGGCAATGCCCTTTTGCTGGCATACAGCTTGGGTGGTACTGAAAACAGGTCATCATTTATGGGCTTCAATCCAATCCCTGGAGGTGGGAACTTGACACTTGCTTAGCCCAATATGCCACATCTGAGTTAGTTGTTACTGCTGTATCCTTATTTGGGGGCGGGGAATGCTACAGGCAAAAGAATACCAATGTATATTCATAATTTACCCACAAGGTATCTCAAAGACTAGAGCAACTCATAAATGTATGCAGTCGTGCATCCATCTTGGTTAAAACACCAGCTGACTCTTTTCTCAAAGATTGTGGGGCTAATTGTGTTAAAGACCCCATTGTGATGTAGCAGCAACAGCCCCATGGACACAAAGGTGATGGCTGGTTTCCGTGGCAATTAAGAGGAGGAACAGAGCCCTCTGGAGTATTCGGTCACAAAGGAACTGACAGCAGTAGTGTGTGTGTGTGCAAGATTATCTCAAGTAGAACTGGAGGCCACGTGAAAGGATCTTTCTTTCCATTGGAGAACAAAATTGCATCTTCTCAGCCTCATTCCCTAGTATAGGGGTCTCCAACCTTGGCAAATTTAAGCCTGGCGGACTTCAGCTCCCAGAATTCCCCATCCTGGCTTAAAGCTGCCAAGATTGGAGACCCCTGCCCTAGTAGACTCTTCTTCTCATGAAAAGAAGAGGCGAGTGTCTCAAGACATTAGTGGAAGGAAGAATCAGCTACCAGTTCATTTTGCTTCCATATGATTCTGAGCTGGGTGTGCATTTTTTAAGCTGGAATTCAGGTGTGCACCAATAAAGAATATTTAACTTGGGGTTGAAATGAGCGGTCCTTGGTGCTCTCTGAGCTTGGTTGTGCACTGATGATGTTACCTAGTTTGAGTAATGAAACATTGCAAGAAAACAAACTCCAACAGCACCAAGGACCCCTCGTTAAAGTGTGTGTAGTCAGTATAGTATAGGGGGGAATATAATAATAATGTTAGAAAGAAATGGTTAGCATGTGGGGGGTGGTGTAAAAGGATGGTAGAGTATTATATAATTTGATGTTAATTTGGATTTTATTTTGGAGAAGCCATGGGTGGAGGGGAGGGGGAAGGGGGTTAGGGTGGAGGGGGGGAAAATGGGGAAAAATCTGTATTTGAAAAACTTTTTCAATAAAAAAAAAGTGTGTGTAGTCCAAGGTTACATATAGATTAGCATTTTTTTTTTCTTCTTCTTTTTAAGCACAATTTTGCTGTAGAGGTTTCCATGAAGACAAGGTACCAAGCCGCATCAGCTTTCCCACCAAAGATGGACATTTTTGAGTGGTAGTGGATGCATGTATAGAGCCTTGGTGGAGCAGTGGACTAAGTGCTGTTAAGTGCTAGCACTTAGCTGCCAGCTGCCTGCAATTAGTGCGAGTTCAAATCTCACCAGGCTCAAGGTTGACTCAGCCTTCCATCCTTTCGAGGTAGATAAATTGAGGACCCGGATTGTGAGGGCAATAAGCCAACTTTGTATAGAACACCACCACTTTGGGGGGGGGGGCGAAAGCCCTAATAAGCAGGTATATACAAAAAAGTATGCAGGCTATTGCTATAATGCATTGTAAGCCGCCCTGAGTCTACGGAGAAGGGTGGCATATAAATTGGACAAATAAATAAATAAATAAATAAATAATCCCCAACACAAAAGAGCTATAAATTCCACAGTATGAAATATGACAAAAGGGGATACACCATGAAGGTATTTCATCTTTATTTCTGTATTTTTATTGAAAGATAGATTTACCCTTTCATCACTTAATATCATAGAAGCAGAAAATGAGTTGGTAAAAATGTTCCTGGGCATTTTTGTTACTAATTGCAGACACTGGAATCAAAGGTTTTGAGTGCTTCTACCTGAGGGCAGGGGAGGAGGGGTGGGAGACATTGCAGAGATGAAACTAGCATATCAACGAGAAGGCCATGTCTGAATTTTCAGTCATTATCATGAGGATGTGTATATTCATGTTCACAACCATATAAGCTCACTCACAGCTTCACACTAGCTTATGGAGTCCTTTTCATTGCATACTGGTTTGCTTGCTTAAATCAGCAAAATGGGAAAGACTGGGTTAATATCAATTTATCAGGTGATATTAACCTTATCTGTACATTCTTATTTTTTATGAAATGACCCAAGAAAAAAGCAAAAGAGTCTGTATATCCAGGGCGGGCTGCACCCTCTAATTTGTTAATGCTCTTACAACTTTTAGTGCAAAACATGTTTAAAAGAATTCAAACTATGTTGTTTGATGAACTGCAAAAATAATTCAAAACCTGTGATGCCAACATCAAAGATACAGGACAGAACAGTATTTCTCAACATGGGCATCTTTTAAGACCAGTGGACTTACAAGTCCCAGAATTCTCTAAATGTGAGGAATTCTGGGAATTGATGTCTGCACAATTGTCAACATTGAGAAGCAGTAGGATAGAGAATAGGGAAAAAACTGGTTTAGATGCTAGGTTTTCTTTCAGTGCTATGGAGATCAGGGGCGAAGGTAGTGGTAATAACAACATATTATTTGTGACTTGCAATTGCTCAAGTACTGTATACTTATGCTTCCCCATACCAGTTTTGACTGTGGATATACTCTTATGGAGTCTTTGGACTTGCCCGTATTCTCATATCTTTCTGTAAATGAATGGAAACTACCACTTAGCAGACTTTATCTAAATTCAGAAGTGGGATTGTCTTCTGTGAATATTTGGATGGGAGATCACTTGGAACATCATGACTGTAAATGAAACGGCAAAGTCAAAAAAACATCCCAGAAAGCAGTTAGGTGACCTGCTTGCAAATTAATGTATTGATGTGTTTATCAAGTCCCCAGAAATCACACTTGACTCAAAGGGGGCTTTATTTTATCTGAGAATTTATTTAAAAGTGTACTAGACAACCCATGCTGCATTGGCTCATTGTTTCAGAGATACTTCCTTATCTAACAGAGAAACCAAATGATTATTGGCAGGCAAAACAAAACAAAAAAAACAAAAAACAAACCAGTGGGAGTAAGAGCAATTTCCGACTTCCTGACAGCTTCCCCACTGACTTTTCTTGTAGAAAGTTGGAAGGAGCATTGGAAATGATTTTTACACGACCATGGCTGGCTGCAGCTAACTTTGGCAGTGCAGCAAAATTGAAGTAGCTACAACTTCACCACATTTCAATCAGAAGGAGTCACGGATCCCAGATTTGGGCTGCATTCTCTCATTTGAGATACATTGATTGAAAAACAGTTGCCCTGTGATGCACTGTTTCATCCAGTTGAAGGTTACAAACAATCAGATACAAGTGTTTTAATAGTACCGGTATATAGATTCATCTAAGTGGGTCAACTCTGTTTTGTACTTGCTTCCAATTCTCAAGGTAACCCAAGGCATTAATTTCCTATTAACTTCCATTCAGTGCATGCATTTGATTGTTTCTGTGGACACGTCCCTGATCACCATTAGGCTCCTTATCCAACATGTCAGTAATATTTTGAAGATGTTTTAAAATAAAATTTAAAAAGCTAGTTGGAAATGGACATGCCGCAAAGCAAAGCGCTAGTCTTTTTATTTCCCAAGACTGCCTTCAGGCCTAATAACCACATTTAGAAAATAAAAATACTTTGCATTGCAACCCAGTTTTCTGTAAGAAATGTACTCTTGAGCCTAGATAAAAGAACATCATCACTCTTCCCAAAAGCAATCTAGAGCTGTAAGGAACATAGGGTGAGGGAGGGGAGCATTGAAGGAGTGGTGGGGAGCAACTCACCAATTTGCCTTCCAGAAACAGTAGTTTTGTGACCTGGGAGCCATTTAGTCCCATACAGGCCAGGATGTGGCTGTATCTGGCTTCTTGACACAAAAGAATTATCTTCCTGCTCCTGTTTTTATACCAATAGAATTGAGGGGGCTCAGGCATCACTATTGACTTTAATGGACCTAGTAATCATTCATTCTTGCTAGGCAACATTGGCAGGATTTTCTGACTGAGACTTCATAGTATCCCACTGATCTATAGTTGCCAGGCTCTTGGGAAAATATGATAGGGCAAAATTAGTGTTGGGTGTAAAATGAATTCAGTTGCACCTTAAACAAGGGCTCCAAATCAATAAGACGGTAGCAAAAGTATGTAAAACAACCCATTTCTTTGCTGCTATTTGGTAGCTGTCCAGATTTTTGCAGCCCAGATACTGTAACCCTGCAGTAGCCTTGCTTCCATGACCTCATCTCTGCTCTTTTAGGCCTTTGTTTAACATCACTCTTGCTTGATGCCCACTGCGGCTGCTGTCACAACAGCCACATTCCGCAGCCGCTTTCCCTGGTGGGTCTTGGCATGCTTTGCTAGGTGGTCACTCCGCATAAATCTCTTGGGGCACAGCTGGCAGCCAAAACGCTTCTCCCCCGTGTGTGTCCGAAGGTGCCTTTGCAGCTCATCAGAGCGAGTGAAGCTCTTCCCACAGTACAGCCAGGTGCAAACGAAGGGGCGCTCGCCTGCATGCCAGCGGAGGTGGGCCTTCAAGTGAGAGGTTTTGCCATAGACCTTGCCGCACCCTGGCAGATGGCAGACATGTTGCTTCTTCCTCCCTGGCTCCTCGTGGGATCTGCTAGCTCCCTGGCAATTGGGGCATTTGCAGCGACGACAGCGGCGAGCTGTACTCAACAGCCCTTTGGGAGGGCTTTGCAGGAAGGGCGCAAGCGGAGGCTGGGGACTGAGAACTAGTGGATGTCCCAGAGGGAAATTGCTTGGCTGCTGCAGGGTCCACCAAGGGGCCTCATCAGTGGAGGAAGGGCCGGGAGGGACAGCTGGACCCAAAGACCATGGGCCTTGAAGAAAACTGGAGGAGTCCTGGGCTTCTGGGAAAGTATACGAGGGGTGCACTGTGGGTGCCAACATCTTGACAGGTGACCACTCCAAGGAGTAGACGGCCTCAGCTGGCGGTGTCAGCGGCAACTCATGGGCTGAGGCACCACAACTGCTGGCCACCATCTGCTCATGATATGGCATCTTGGGTCGTCCAAACGCCATGGTTGTGTGACAGCGTGATGGCACCTCATTGTTCCAGAGTTGAAACATCCCGATGGATTCATAAGACCCTTGTGAGCTGGCTGAAGAACAGGGAAGTGGAGGTGCTGCTCGGAAAGCCAAGGTGGGGTAGTTGACAGCAATGTCCTCTGGAGATGAGCTGGGAGAGCGGTCCTGAA
Source organism: Arizona elegans (assembly GCA_022577455.1). Lineage (NCBI taxonomy): Eukaryota > Metazoa > Chordata > Lepidosauria > Squamata > Colubridae > Arizona > Arizona elegans. The sequence continues at coordinate 19,426,933 of JAKOOJ010000003.1, forward strand.
GCAGAGCAAAAAGAGTGAGCGAGAGTGTAGATGTTAATCATCCCAAATTCTTAACCAACCCCTACTCAAACTCTGTCCAAGCAAATCATCTTCTGTATCACATTGCTAAATCTTGCACTTTGCATACATCCTCTGACTAACTTTGTCTGCCATGCTAAGGTTACCAAATGTGTGGCCATTTTATCCTCCTCCCCTGTCATACATAGATCTTTAATTTGGCTCCATGAGTGATGTTGAATCCTCGCGGGTAAACACGCCCCGCGCCGACTCCGTCATCAGCAGGCTCGGATTGGTGGGGGCGCACAGCAACTGTTTAAGCGGGATGCTGCCTGATTCAGGATTGGTCAGACCGTCTGACAGCTTGGGTATTTAAGCAGCTGTCAGGCGGGGCAAGTTCGTTCGGTTACTTGTTGATCCTGTTAATAAAAGTTATCTGTTCGGAATCCTGGCCTCAGTGTCGTCTTCACGGATCTAACACTTGGCGACGAAGGTGGGATCGGCCTAAAGAACCCTCGCAGGAACTGAGACCAGCTGAGGCGTGTCACAGTGGTTGTTGATACCGCGATGGCTGTCCCTCTCCCCACTTTCACGCCATTCGAGGCTGCCACAGAGACGTGGGATGAATATATTGAACGGTTTGAATGCTTCTTACATGCAAACGATCTGGCCGATCTTCCTCCGGCCAGGAAGAGAGGGTACTTCTTAAGCTCCTGTGGGCGTGAGATCTTTGCCACCGCCAGGGCCCTGGCCGCGCCGCAACCGGTATTCACCGTACCCTGGGAGACACTATTGGGCAAACTTAAGCAGCACTACGCCCCCGCCCCCTCTAAAATAGCCCGGCGGCACGCTTTTTACCAGCGATCTCAAAAGGCAGGGGAGTCTGTTAACGCATATATGGCTTCCCTGCGCACGGCAGCTCTCCACTGTGAGTTTAGGGAGCTCGATGATATGCTCCTGGATCAACTGGTCTGCGGGGTGCGGGATTTAAAGCTGCAACGGAGACTTTTGGCTCGCTCCGACTTAACCCTCCCTATCGCAATGGATGAGGCCAGAGCGTCGGAGATGTCCGCCCAGTCCTCTGCCGACATTCAGCGTGCGCAGGCCGGAGGGATGGGGGCTCCGCCTGCTACTCCGCAGTCCGTCCACTATGAGGGCACTGACAGGGACGACGTTTCGGAGCCTGAAGGGGAGGTGTGCCGCCTCAAGTCTGGCCGTAAGCAACGAGCACCTCCCGCGGGCAAATCTCCTCAGAGAGAATGCCTGGGTTGTGGTGGCCAGCATAACCGGGCGGAGTGCCGTTTCAAATCTGCCGTTTGCCGCCGGTGCGGCAAACGTGGTCACCTTTCCAGGGTTTGCCGGGCTGCTTTTCCCCTCCCTGATGACGCGGGGGAGCCTGTTTCCAAGCGCCTTAAGCCCAAACGATTCGAGCGCCGGGGTAATCGTGTGGAAGAGGATCGGGATGCAGAGGTCGACGCTGTGGGGGTCAGCCACGCCTCTTCGCAGGGGACGGCCAGCAAAATCCATCTCACGGTCCAGCTGGAAGGTTTTCCATGTCGTATGGAGCTCGACACGGGCTCCTCCCGTTCCATTATTGCATGGCCCACCCTTAAGGCATTGCTCCCTACCTTCTCCCAACGGCGTCTTAAAGCCTGCACGATTAAACTTAAAGATTACCAAGGAAAGTATATTCCCACGTTAGGTTGTGGTTCGTTCCGTGTTGTTTATGGCTCTTTTTCAGGTCGCCTGCCTCTTATCGTTGTACGGGACCGCCTTCCCAGTCTATTGGGGTTAGACTGGTTTGATGCCTTACACCTGAGCGTCTCCGGAGTTCACGCTACCAGCTATGACATCTCCACTGAACTGACTCGCGAGTTCGCAGATGTGTTCGATGGCCAACTCGGTAAATATACAGGGCTTCCCATTTCATTTAATCTGGACCCCCAAGTGGCCCCTAGGCGACTTAAACCTCGAAGGGTACCTCTTGCACTGCGGGCCAGGGTGGACCAGGAACTGGACAAATTGATAGCGCAGGGGATCCTTGTACCGGTGGAACACTCAAAGTGGGAGACCCCCATAGTTATCCCCTTGAAATCAGACGGATCCCTTAGGATCTGCGCTGATTACAAGGCGACACTTAACAGGGCATTGCAGGCTAACCATTACCCCGTCCCTGTGGTTCAGCACTTACTCCATTCACTGGGCCAGGGTAAGGTTTTCGCGAAGCTTGATCTGGCTCAAGCTTATCAGCAGCTCCCCGTTGACGAGGACACTGCCCTGGCCCAAACGATAGTGACTCACAGGGGAGCGTTTAAGTGTACCCGCCTACAATTCGGGGTCAGTGTTGCCCCGGGTATTTTTCAAAGCTTGATGGAGCGATTGCTCCATGGGCTACATGGAGTCGTGCCCTACTTTGACGACGTCCTGATCGCGGCTGCAGATCAGGAGGACCTCGTCTCAAAGATTAGGGCTGTCCTCACTCGTTTTAGGGTAGTGGGATTGAAACTTAGGGCTGATAAGTGTCGGATGGCGGTTCCCCAAGTGGAATTTTTGGGATTCTTGATTGATTCTGCTGGAATCCGCCCGGCTCCATCCAAGATCAAAGCTATCAAGGATGCCCCCACACCCACCAATCGGGCCGAGCTGCAGGCTTTCCTGGGCCTCCTTAACTTTTACGCGGTGTTTGTACCGCACAAGGCCTCCCTCGCAGAGCCCCTCCATCGTCTATTGGACGCTAAATCCCCCTGGCGTTGGGATGATACGGCGGCTGCCTCGTTCAACGCCGTTAAGGACGTTCTCACGTCTGATGCCGTCTTAGTCCAATATGATGCAGGTCTGCCTCTAACTTTGACCTGTGACGCTTCTCCGTATGGGGTGGGGGCTGTCTTGAGTCATCTGTTGCCCAATGGGGCGGAAGCCCCCATTGCCTACTATTCACGCACCTTATCACCCGCGGAGCGTAATTATAGTCAGATTGACCGGGAGGCTTTAGCTGCCGTCGCGGGGATCAAACGGTTTCATGATTACCTTTATGGTCGTTTTTTTTACCTTGTAACCGACCATAAACCGTTATTGGGTTTATTGGCAGCCGACCGTCAAACCCCTCTTGTCCTCTCGCCGCGCATGTTGCGGTGGGTGGAGTTTTTGTCTGCATATTCTTATGAACTGCAATACAGACCTGGAAAAGCGATTGGCCATGCTGATGCCCTTAGCCGTTGCCCCCTTCCATTAGTCGTCCAGGACCCTGCCCCGACTACATCCGTCCTCCTGGTGGACGAGATGTCTCCCTTGGTTACCGCAGCAGACATTCGATCCCAGTCGGCTGTTGACCCCACTCTTTCCCTTGTACTTGACTGGGTGCGCAGGGGCTGGCCTTCGGCTCATCCGGCAGCCGAATTCTTGCCCTATATGCGCAGACGGCACGAGTTGTCCGTGCTGTCAGGGTGCCTCCTCTGGGGAAACAGGGTAGTTGTCCCCCCCGTACTACGACCTCAAGTTTTAGCCTGCCTCCACGAGGCTCACCCGGGCATCGTACGGATGAAGGGTTTAGGCCGTAGTTATGTTTGGTGGCCAGGGATCGACCGAGACATAGAGGGGTGGGTGGCCCGCTGCCCCCAATGTCAACAATCACGGCCTGCCCCCCCCGAGGCCCCGGTCCAGGAATGGGAAACGCCCAGGGGTCCCTGGACGAGACTGCACCTGGATCTTGCGGGCCCTTTTTTTGGCCGCACCTTCCTGGTCACGGTGGATGCGTACTCCAAGTGGGTGGACCTTACCATCATGACGTCCACTACCACGGACGCAGTCACGAGGGTTCTGGAGGGTCTCTTTGCCACTCATGGGTTGCCCGATACCATAGTGACTGACAACGGCCCGCAGTTCACGTCTGCACCCTTCCAGTTATTTCTTGCTAAGTGGGGCATTCGCCATGCCCGTACGGCCCCCTGTCATCCAGCGGCGAATGGATTGGCAGAGAGGGCCGTGAGGTCCGCTAAGGAGGCGTTACGTCGTCTAGGGCCCGCAAATTGGCACCAGAGAGTATACCAATATCTGTTGGCACAACACACAACTCCGACTGCTTCTACCAAGCACAGCCCTGCCGAGTTGTTGATGGGACGGCGACTCCGCATCACTCTGGATCGCCTACATCCGAGTTATACAAAGGAGTCATACACGGGGGGCAAGGGTCAGGCTCGTTTATTCGCTGTGGGTGATCTAGTCTTCGCCTTGAATTTCGACTCCACAGTCAGGTGGCTTCCGGGGCAAATCATAGAACTAACCGGGCCCTATTCTTATAGGGTCCTGTTGGCTGATGGCCGAGTGTGGCGGCGACATATCAACCAATTGAGGCGACGTTGGGCCGATGTTGTGAAGCCTCAACCGCTGCAAGTTGTCCCGTGTTTACCGACGCTTCCAGCAGTTCCGGAAGCGCATCTGGCCCCGCCGGCCTCCAACAACCCGCTTCCGATAGAGACACTCCCGCCGGAAAACTTGCCAGAATTCCCAGAGTTTGCCACTGTGGGTGGTCCCCCTGATGCGGGGGTCGTTGAGTCAGCTGAGAGACCCCAGGCTGAAACTTCACGTTCGTCTCCACCTACCCCTGGGCTGAGGAGATCTGGGCGGCTTCGACGTCGCCCTACTTACTTGGCAGATTACGAGTGCTCTATCCGGGGGGAAAGGGGTGTTGAATCCTCGCGGGTAAACACGCCCCGCGCCGACTCCGTCATCAGCAGGCTCGGATTGGTGGGGGCGCACAGCAACTGTTTAAGCGGGATGCTGCCTGATTCAGGATTGGTCAGACCGTCTGACAGCTTGGGTATTTAAGCAGCTGTCAGGCGGGGCAAGTTCGTTCGGTTACTTGTTGATCCTGTTAATAAAAGTTATCTGTTCGGAATCCTGGCCTCAGTGTCGTCTTCACGGATCTAACAAGTGATGTTTCATCTAAGTCTTAAATTGCCATTATCTGCAATGAGAATTGGACCAAACGTCTGTCATAGTCTGTAAGCACAGAAGCAGTTTTCTCAAAATGCCTGGACAATGCATGTTGGTCAGCAGATCACTTCATCTCACTCTTTAGAGGAAGAACAAGAGCCACTTGAGTTGGAAGACCAGGTCTGGTTTACACTAAGCCCTAATTTGGTATCTGATACTTTCTACACACAATTTCTGCTTTCTGATCCGACGGACTCAATCTTCTGGATGTTGCCAAATTCTGTTAGGCTCCTACTGAGATAAGATTCAAACCAACTGATCCCCACCCCTCAATATAATAAACTGTGTGGCTAACTATTGGGGGGGGGAGATTTTTTTTTGAACAACACTAAGTTAAGTGTAGATAGATTTTATTTATTTATTTATTTATTTATTTATTTATTATTTATTTATTTATTTATTTATTTATTTAATTTTTATGCCGCCCTTCTCCCGAAGGACTCAGGGCGGTGCACAGCCAAAAATAAAAATGAACACATATAAAAATTTAAAACAGTTTAAAAGGGAATTAAATAATTTGGTGCATTTCAATTAAGACAAAGACAACCCATATAACTTAAAATTGATCTTGGTATTCAGGCCAACCCAGCTTGTCATCCCATCCCATTCATCTTAGAATTTTAGCTCTACATGTTGTCCAATTTTTTTTGTTAGTTATGGGTTTTTTTAACTATTAATATATGCTACCCAGACATTTTAGAATTTTGACAAATATTGATATTTAAAGATGTTTCAATAAATACTTGCCGTTGTTATAACCTAAGCAATAGCATTATACCAATTTTCTTGGACAGGAATATTATCTATCGATTTTCAAACCTTTGTATCTTTTTTTTTAAAAAAGACAAATATAATAAGGAGGGCTGGGTGAAGCAGGGCCAATTTATGAAGCTGCTTTGGTTCCAATCACTGGAAATCCACTTCAGAGCAATACTTTTATGCCTTCAAGTTAAAAGCCTGTCAAAAGATCTACAAGCCATTTTTCATTGCCTGAGGTTTTGCTTGGGGGAAAGATCCGAATGTAAAGCAGCTGATTTGATGTGGTGAGAAGGCTTTAAGCTGATGCTACTCCTCAGAAGTGTAGCAGGCACATTTTATCGTACTGCGAGGACCTGTCAAGGCTTCAGGCCTAGTATTGTAGGTACAGATAGTTTCTCTTTGGCATGGTTTTTGCTGTTTTTTGTTTCTGTGTCCCAATTTTATTTTAAACTCTTCCCATTATGCTGCTTTGATCTTTTAGTGTTGAAATATATTTAAGAAGAAAAAAAAAAAAGCAGGAGACAGAATCCCAGAACCATTTCAATTAAGCAGGAAGTCTCTACTCATAAATCCTGACTGAATCTATACAGATAGTCCTCAACTTATGACTATAATGGAGCTTGCCCATTACAGTTGTAAATTGGAACAGTCATAAAACGGCAATGGATTTGTCTCTTGCAGTGATTGTTAAGTGAACACTGCAGTCATAAAATGAACCCATTGTTCACTATAGTACAGTTTTAATAGAAACTAGAAGTGCTGATTTTTGGCAACTATTGTAAAATGTGGTTGGGACACTACAAATGGCTGTAAATGTGGCTATGTTGCTGAGCACCCAAAATAAGGTCACTTCACCACAGCAAGAAGTGATTCTCAACATTTTGGATCTGTGTAATAAGTTCCCTTTCGCAGGTAGGTTGTAATTTCAAATGGCCATTAAGCAACCAGATGTAAGTCAAGGACAATTTGCATTGGAAAAAGATGGAAATCCAGACAGGAATGTTAACTGCGGCTATTTTAGAATAAAAAAGAGAACACCTGTTTGTCATTTAATGAGATGATGCAAAATATGTAGCTGTATCACTCTGGGTTTAAAAACAAAGTCGATCCTAGGATCATTTTGTATTACCTTCAAGAATATTTGGAAAAAAAGTGGTGAAACTTTAGAGTTAATCACCATCAAGTAGGAACAACAGGATGAGGGATTCTAGCTCCCACCAGTATCGGGCAGCGTGACCAGTGATGGTGGCAGTTATACAATCTCATCAAGCATCTACTGGCCTCTAGTCCCATTCTTGTTATATTGGTCTTCCTGGAGTAGCTTTAATTGCATTATATTTGGAATTATGAAGAGAGTAGAACATTTTAAAGTGATTGGAACTTTCGAGCAATTGCAAAGATAATTGTGTGCGCGCAGGACTGGTTACTACATTTTTCATTTTGTCATCCCTCAAAACCAAGATGCTACTTTACTATGAACTTCATTGGTCACTTGATTTCATGTCATAACAATTTTCTCTGTATTTATTGAAAAATATTTTTAAAAGTCATTCATCTTTCCCAGAAAACTCTTGTTTTGTTTAAATGTTTCCCTTAATTGCCAGTTCAAACCCCATGCAAAACCCTGTAGTGGCCAGAAAGAAAAGCTTGCTAATTCTCTTTAATAAAACCAAAGTCACTGGATTATTTCCTACCGAAAACGTCTAGTAAAGCCATAAATTGCCAGTGAGAACCAAAAAAAAGAGAAGAATCAGTGATAGGAATTTAAAAGTTGAATATGCTTCAATTATGTACCACCTTTTAATGGAGGAGTATGTGTGTGAAAAGTGGGAAATAGTTCCCAAATTCTTTTTCAAAATTTTTCAAACCTGTATTAAAACATCATTGCTATACATTCCTCCTAGCAAGGTCATTTTGAATTCAGTGGAACCTATTCCACAGGCCACTCTTGAAAAGTTGCAAACAGGCAGGAAATGCTCCAATTAATAAAGGTTTTATCCATCTGATCAACAGGAGATTTTTGAGAATGGAACTTAAGCCGTGTCCATCACCTGAATTGCCACAGCTCTTGAAGCAATGAATATCCTATATAGCAGAAAGAGTTAGGAGATTGACCAGCACTTTTTAAAGAATATGTTTTAAGCTGGTCATTTGCAGTTTCTGGGAGAATTCCCTGCTGTGAAGGAGTCATGCTATTCCTTACTTAAAAAGCCCTTATTAGCTGTGATCCCAGAAAAATAGCATAGCGACATTCTTACAGCTGGACCACTTTTCACAACAGATCAAATGAGGATGTATAAAAATCTCTCTCTCTCTCTCTTTATACACGTGGAAAGATGAGGAGAAAAAGTGAATATCTAAAGGCAGTCTGAGGCAGGAATTCTGTGCCTGCTACTTCTATCAGCATGGAAAATGTTCTCAGGCAGTTTGGGGGGGGGTGGGGGGGTTGGTTTTGTAAACAGAAGAGTATAAAACTGACTAGAAACTGAAGGATTAAGATGGTTTTTTGTTCAAGTTCCCTTCCTTGCAATAAATAGATTGCAGCAGATAAGAGCTTGTTTACACCTAAGAGCTGGAAGGTTGGTGAAGCAAGAGTCCAGCCAACAGAAGAACTGGAGCATTCCATAGCCCCGGCTTTGTTCTGGTTTTAAATAAATCAGTGAGAAGCCAGAAGAAATGCTGCCTTACCCATCCACCCCAAAATAAGCCAATATTATGGGTAAAGGCAACTTCAGAGTCAATCAGGGAATTGTGCAAATGGATACATGGGGGGAGTCTGCAACTAAGCATTGGTGACAATAATGATCTACCGTACTAGGCCCATGGTTAGGATACAGGAAATTAGTAATTTTTTTCCCTAATGAACAGCTTAAAGGGTTGTTGTGACTTTTTAAATTTGCCTCAATAGGCATTAAAATGTCACATTTCCCTACTCAAAGAGTGTCGCCTTCTATCTAGAATTAGATGCCCAGCTAATATCGTCTAAGCTCAATTACAATGGTTTATCAGTCTTAGGCAAATTATTTCCAATAATTCAGTATCTAGTTTTTCATTGGAAGATGTGTGGGAACTGAATTTGCAACCATTTCCAAGTAAAGCTATACTACTGAGCTGTAGTTTATTTCTAAATAGTCTTCCTGGCACTGAACAAAGCACAATAGGATCTATTTTCCACCTTCTACCATGTATATAATATACTCATTTTGCAAAATAAAATTTAAAAATGCCAATACTTTCATTAAACATTTAAAATATGTATAGTGCCCATAAACAAAAAAATAGCGTACTATAAATGTACATTCCAGGAATCATACAACTATATAGTTGAAAAGTAATGTTTTCATTCAAAACAAACACAATTCTGCCCCCCATTTTTAATCCCTTAAAATGTCTGTACCCCAAATTAATACCACAGATGTCAACTTTTGTTTCTTTAGAGAGACAAACGATCTTCCTCACTTTTCAAAATGTTCTTGCTATCTAAATCTCAGCTGAGCTCACCTGCTTAAAAATAAAACCACCTGCAGTTAGGATTGGTTATCCTTTCGTTTCCTTCAGCATCTCAGCAGACTCACTAGAGTCCAAAGTTAGCATCTTTCTAGTACATTTCCTATTCTTTTGCACCCATTTGTTCCTTACACTCCAGGAGCAATTTAACCTAGCTTGAACACAGCAGGTGAAATCCACTTCTCTCCCTCAAAGTCCTTGCTTAGCTATTCCTTAAAATGAGAGTGCAGGTTTCAGTACTGAAACCTTAGTGGGAGATAGGGAAGAAGGAAAGCAGATGTGGTTAAACGCAGGGAAAATCCAGAGGCTAACAGTCCTTTTAGTAAATCTAAAAGATAATTTGCCTTATAATCAAGAACGCTGAATATCCTCAGAATTTACACAACTGTAAAACTCCACAATCTCTTACAGAATGTCAAATTAGACGGGATGGTACACATCAAAGTGCTATAATCAGTTGGTTGTTAGTAGCTAATTATGACTTTATAGGGTTTTTTTTATGTTTCCTTTCACGTTAATAAAGAATAATGATATGTCTGCACTCTCATCCCTTCAAGGCAAGGCTGCTTACTCCAGAGTTCCTCTGGGGATTATCATATTTATGCAAATCCAAGAGGAAGCCTCCTTGGGAGTTAATGGGATTTACATTTCAACAGAAACATTACAGGATTTCCAGGATAATGTTGGCGCGCGTTTCCCCCCCCCCCCCCCCCCCACGTTCCTTCTCACAGCAAAACCGGCGCGCCGGTCGGGTATTTTAGCAGCCAAACGACAGGCTGAAAAATCAACAGGTGAAGTTTTCCCCCCAACTGCTGAATCTCCTCACTTACTGAATTGCACATCAATCCACCCACCTACCCCGGTTAAAGACCCCCCCCCCGAAGGAAGCTCGTGGCGAACCCCAGATGGGGGCCACTCACCCACGCCACTTCTAACCCGGGGAGCTTCTTCCTACCTGCAGAAAGGAGGCGAAGTGGTTCGCGGAGTTGGGCACCGCCAAAGTTGCCATTGGGATCGGGGTCATCCAAGCTCTATCCCCGGACAGAGGACTCATAAAACTCAGCAGAGACCCCCGAAGTGGCGACCTGCTTCGCTTCTCTTCCCCTCTCTATGCGAAAAGTCCCCCTGCCTCCCCAACCTGCATCTTTCTCCTCCTGCGCTCACTCTTCCCTTCCCTCCCCCTCCCCTTTCCTAAGACTTTGATTTTTTGGCTCCCCGTCAGCCTATCAGGAGTGGCGATTGGAGGCGCCTTTGATGTCGCCCGAGCGAACCAATCATTAAAATAGATTGAGTGATTTCAAAGAGGGGCCTGGCTAGATCGCCTTTAAGGGCCGGGCTCCCCTGCTGGGCCGCTTGTTAGGGATGCAAAAGGCCTTGATTGGGCTTGCGGGCGATCAAGAGACCCGGGCTGCTCCTTTTATCTCTTTAAGAAAGGACTGTGCGGAGGCCGAGCGCCGGGAACAGACAGGTCCCATGCCTCGGTGCAATCGCTCCGATTCCTCCTAAGAGTCCTTGCATAGCGCCCAGCACGTGGCCAACCTCTCCAAGTGATTTTGTGTAGAGATTCTCAGATATCCAGGTCATGGTTGTCCCAAAAGTGTGCTTATTCTGGAGGCAACTGGACTTCTTGTTTGGCTTCTCATCCAAGAAGCTTCTTCAGCTAAGACACTGAAGCTTCTTCTTCCCCACTACCCTGTCAGAACTGAAAAAGCTTCTTGGATGAGAAACCAAACTTCAAAGGAAAACAACAAGAAGTCCAGTTGCCTCCAGAATAAGCACCTTTGGGATCTCCAAGTGATGGTCTTTTGAGTAAGAGATGGGAAGGTAGAGAGATCGTGAATGAATGTTCCCGATCTTCATTTATTGCAGAGTCCACGGATAAGCCATCATGAGCTTGGCGTATTAAGCTAACTATTTGATTTGTAAACCACTGACTTTAATGTGTGAGTCAGTTGTCACTTCACCCATGCTTTTTATCAGCCTCTGGCTTAGAGTCGTAAGTAAACCTGATTTATAAATGCTTAAGTTCTGTATGATGATGATGATGACTGTTCATGGCATAGTCAGCCAGATGTTTGGACTGGATCTGGCATTTTTATCCACCCATTGAGTCCTTCCCAAGGACTTGGAATAGGCAGATGTTGTTCGATGGTGTTAAAGGTATTGTCACGGGATGTAAGCTGTTCCAAATAAAGCTGCCTTTTGCAATTGACTGGTGGTGATTTTGCCAAGGCTGGTGGGGTTCAATTGGTGCCCCAGATGGGGATTGTACCCAAGGTGCCTATTACTATTGGTACTAGCTGTGCTTTCTTTTGCCCCTGTCATTCCATATCTATTTGCAGGTCTTTGTGTTTTGTGATTTTTCTCCAGTTTTTTCTCTTCTATTTTGCTATGTCCAGGTACTGCCGCATTAATTATCCAGACCTTCTTTTGGTCTTTTTATCAAGAAGAGATAACAGTCAGATTTTTAGATTGGATTTGGTATTTTGTATTGTAGGAAGTTAGCACCCAACCCTTTCCTAGAAGAATGAAATATTTTAGGAAATATTAAAAAGGCAGAATATTATGTTTCCCTGGATGAGAAATGGAGAAGCATGTTTTAAAAGACAAAGCAGCCCCCACCTTCTTGGCCCCCCACCTTTGTTAATGGGCCAGAGGCAGAATCTCAGTTCCCTCCCATCTTTGTCAATGGATCATCATCTGCAACACAATAGGACCCATCTAACAACAGAAACTAACACAATAGGACCCATCTAGCAACAGAAACTCACCACATGGCACCTGGGAAGATTACATCAGCCAGCAAGGCTAGCTAAGACCCCCACCCCCTGGGAGTCTGAAAACCAATCAGAATACTCTTTCGGGATCCCAGGAAGTTCAAAGCCAGAGAGGGCATAAAACCCAGGGGACTTGCAGCATCTCTGCCCTTTTTCTGTTCAGGAACTAAAACCATGTGATCCTGTCCACCATTAAACCATCTTTCCAAGCAGTCTCCATGTTTCCAGTGTCTTTTTCCCCACTTGGAGCTGAACCCAGAAGGACATTTCTTCTAACAGTATTATTAAATTTTTATTTTGCTTTTTAAAATATTTTAGTCAACTCAAGCTAGTGAACATACCTAATATTCCTGCTTCCTATTGTCCCCATAACAACAACCCTGTGAGATGAGCTGGGCTGAGCAACTAGCAAAGAGAGCGACTAGCCCAGAGTCAGCTAGCTGGCTTTCATATCTAACGGAGGTTTAAAATTTACCCTCTCCTGGCTTCTAGGCCAGCATCTGAACCACTAGACGAAACTGGCTCTGTATACACAGTTCTATCTATAAGGAAAATATTGGGATAGACAGAGACTGAATGAATGGCACCTGCCTAAGCATAGGATTGCCTTGTCCAGCCTTCAAACATACAGATCACTGCTAGATATAGGAGAGGAGAGGATATAGGAGGGAGTTTGTTATATCACTTTGCCACACCTAGTGATCGTCTAGACTCTAGATTGTACAACCCATGTATGGTAGCCCTAGTTGGCAGCTACAATCCCAGTTCATTTCTCAATGTCTGTTGATTTTCACACTGTTGAGAACACAAGCATCCTATCTAACAGGGATGAATGAAAATTAATGCCACCTATGTCATAAATTGTCAATAGGTGGCAGTATTGATGCACTAGGTGCTCTGGTGTGTTCTTTAGCTTCTGTTCTTCCACTTCAGTTAGTGGGAAGTTGCTCTGAAAAAGATCATGTTGCTATTGTGCCATGGAAGCTTTTAATGAATATTAATGCACTCTAAGCAATGCCTTGTAATTGAATTTTTGACTGTCAAAGAACACTCTCCAATTGAAATGCATTGCCAAATGCAGATTGTTTATGGTGATGACTATATTTGATGTGAGGACAATAGTCCTCACTTAACAATCTTAAATGAGGCCCACAACTCTGCTAAGCAAAGTGATGGTTGCAAAGTAGGAAATCATGGTACTTTGTACTTTCTAGCTGGAAAGAGATAAGACTGCTCAATTTCACAGATTCAGCTTTAGTTTTGCCACCTAACCACTCTGTTGCCCTTTGTGTTTACTGCCTTTTATGCACCAAAAACAATGTGATCATGCCAGTAGCCCAGGGCTGGGAACCCTGGGCATGTTACACAAACAGCTTAGGCTACTCTCTTGAAATTTCTATTTTTCCATCCTCTCTGCTCTAGGAGGGAGGGAGGGAGGGAGGAAAAATGATTTCTATAGGCACTCTCTCTTTTGCCTCACCCTTTCCTGCTGCCAGCATAATTGAACTGTTTTCAATGTATAAAAGAGCAACAGTTTACTCTCTTACAATCCCTTACTCTCCAATATTTCTGATCCACAAAGGTTCCACAAAGAAAAATGCAGCTCAAGCACAGGACAATGCATACTGCCTGTAATGGTGATCATGTGACTGTGGGATGCTGTGAAGTTTGAAAATTGGCAATAGAGTTGGTTTTTTTAGCACCAGTATAACTTTGAATGGTTGCTGAATAAATGAACAATAAGCAAGGACTACCTGTAGCATGCATTGCTGGGAATACACACACACACACACACTCACACACACACACACACACGTGTAAAGATGGTGAACTGGGAAGAGCTGAGTTATATGATCAAGAAAGGCTGAATTGTTAAGGACAATCAGAGAATCATTCGAAGGGAAATTTCTGTCAAGCTTGACATTCACATAACATTTGGATTACATTATAGCAGGGATGAAATCTAGCAGGTTCTGGAAAACCGGTAGTGGAAATTTTGAGCAGTTCGGAGAACTGGTAAATGCCACCTTTGGCTGGCCCCAGAGTGAGGTGGGAATGGAGATTTTGCAATATCCTTCCCCCAGGAGTGGGGAGGGAATGGAGATTTTGCAGTATCCTTCCCCTGCCATGCCCACCAAGCCACACCCACAGAACCGGTAGTAAAAAAAAATTGGATTTCACCACTGCATTATAGACATTCTTCAGTATCAGAATGTTTACTCAATTCACATGCTGATGGCAGAGACGAAAGCCTCAAGATCTGAAATTTGTCAGAATGATTTTCATGCACAAGCTAACACATTTCATCACAGCATAGTGATAGCCAACAAAATATGGGTTTATTGTTATGACCCAGAAAAGAACTGTTAATCTATGGAATGTGTTCATGAAGTTTTACTGGAAACAAAAAGTCAACATCAAGGGTTCAATTTTGGGGGGGACACTCATTATATTATTCATTTTGATTTTCCTGAAACCGGCACCAATATCAACTCAAGGTGTTACACTGCAAAAATTATGGAACAATTAAACTGAGTTTAGAAACACAAAAAGGAAATTTTGCTAGAACACTAGGCTTTACATCTCAAGATAAACCAAGAGGAGTTGCAAATTTGGATCTCACCACCTTACCCCATTTAGTCTAGATTTGCTACCATGCAACTTCTACCTTTTCCCAAAATTGAAGGAATAACTTCATGGGAATCTGTTAGATTCAGATGAAGAGCTGGGAAGGGCTGTTCGGATGTGGCTAAAAAGACAAAATGTTAATTTATTTTTAGATGAGTTTAAGAAGCTGGTCCATTGTTGGCAAAAGTTATGAAGTGAATCCTAGACTTTATGTGAAAGAAAAATATAGCTAATGAGCTCATGAGCCTGTAGTACAGTGGACTAAAGCACAGTTATTAATATCTGCTGCTTGCAATTACTGCAAGTTCAAATCTCACCAGGCTCAAGGTTGACTCAGCCTTCCATCCTTTCAAAGGTAGGTGAAATGAGGACCCAGATTGTGGGGACAATAAGCTGACTTTGTATAAATATACAAAAGTATGAAGGCTATTGCTTAACGCATTGTAAGCCGCCCTGAGTCTCCAGAGAAGGGCGGCATATAAATTAAAGCAAAAAAATAAAAAATAAAAAAAAATCAACAATTATTTTCCTGTTATATTTATTAAACTATTCCTATTTGAACTAAAGTTATGGAGTTGGAGGCAATATTTTGCATTTGTTCCTTGTATAGCATATAACCGTGATGGCAAACCTATGGCATGCATGCCACAGGTGGCACGCGGAGCCATATCTGTGGGCACGCAAGCATTGCCCTAGCTCAACTCCCAGCATGCATGTGCGCGCCGGTCACCTGATATTTGGCCCTTCCGGGCCTACTGGAAGTTGGAAAACGGGCCATTTCCAGCCTCCAGAGGGCCTCTGGGGGGGTGAGGAAGGATATTTTTGCCCTCCCCAGGCTCCAAGGAAGCCTCTGGAGCCTGGGGAGGGTGAAAAACGGGCCTACCAGGCCCACCGTGCTGTCATGTGCCAAAAGCAGGGGGGAGCGTGGGGGGGTCATGCAGGGGGTCATGCACATGCGCAAACCTCCCGCACTCCCCCCGCTTTTTTTTTTTTTAATTTGATTTATATGCCGCCCTTCTCCGGAGACTCAGGGCAGCTTACAGTCGTTAAGCAATAGCCTTCATACTTTTGTATATTTTATACAAAGTCAGCTTATTGCCCCCACAAACTGGGTCCTCAATTTACCTACCTTAGAAAGGATGGAAGGCTGAGTCAACCTTGAGCCTGGTGAGATTCGAACTTACTTTAATTGCAGACAGCTGGTGTTAAATTACAGTGCTCAGTCTGCAGAGCTATCCAGGCTCTGCATGGCATGGAGCTATCCAGGCTTCATGCCAAAAGCATGCGACGGCAAAAAGGTTATCCATCACTGGCATATAACATCCAGGTTGAGTGAATTTAAGGGACAGAAGATTTCAGAGTGGCAGAAAGAATGTCTCTTATATAATCAACTTTGCCCTTTTGAAACACAGAGCTCTTATTTGGGAAAAAGGATCTTAGCTGTTATATTTAATAACAGTTTGATATGTGCCAACTAGAGTTTGGCCAACTCTCTAAGGTCTCTTTTTTAAAAAAAAAAAATCAATCTGTTTAGGAGTAGTTCAAAACAAACAGTTGAATGTTGTTCCGCCATCCAAAAAACCTCAAAAAATCCCTCTGGGAAATTTAACATTAAAAAGTGTCAACTTGTCAGTAACTATGCAGCCAAAATTTACAATATACTTGAAAACCCAAGGAAGGACTCAGCTTCTTTGGGCAACAAGATATGAAGAAAAAGGTGCTTTGGAGAGTTCATCCAGAACAACAGTAACATTAATGTATGCATATTACTTGTGGCGGCTATTATAATGGGATTACAAAACTTTGAGTTCAAAATTTTATAATCCCATTACCCTGAGATTAAACCAATGTCCATACATTGATAAGAAAGCAAAATTACCAGGGACATTGTCATATTCTGTTCTTGAAAAGGTGCAAACATGGCAGAAGCCAAATTTGGGAACGTATGCGCTGTTCTCATGTACCTTGGTAGAAGAAAAGCATCTAGGTGTTAATGATTCCAGTAGTAGCTACAACCAATGCAAGAGATTAAGTTATTTTCTGTCCCTAAACCTGGATCTTCAGGTCCTCCAATATCGCTGCTGTAATCGATCCATCCACCAAGCTGCTGGGTGTCTTCTTCTTCAATTGCTTTCCACCTTTCCCAGAAGTTCTATTATGGATTTCTGAAGGAAGCTGGACTTTTGTATGATTTTTGCAGAATATGATAATTTGAATTTGGTCATTTTTGCCTTAAATGACAACTATGGATTAATTTGTTCTATGACCTCAGTGCCTTCCGCCGTGCCCTTAAAACCTTCTTTTTCCAACAAGCCGGGCTGGCCTAACTCTTTTTAAGTGTTTTTAATTGTTTTTGTTTATTGTTTTAATTAATGGGGCCAAATTTATATATATTTTTAACTGTATTTTAATATATATATTTTTTAATTTGATTTATATGCCGCCCTTCTCCGAAGACTCAGGGCGGCTTACAATGTGCTCAGCAATATTTGTATTTGATGTTTTTATTTGCCTGTTCACCGCCCTGAGTCCTCAGGGAGAAGGGCGGTATACAAGTTCAAAAATAAAATAAAATAAAATAAATCTGTTAGGGAGATGGGGAAATTAGGTTTAAGTTAAGCGGGGTTAAATTAAGTTCAAAATATTCTCAAGAGGTTTCCTCCCACCTCCCAAAATTCAAAAGTTTCAATTTTTTTCTGTCTTGCCTTTTTAAAGTCCTATTTTTTTCTTCCAGAGAGTATTACAGGGAAAACCATTGCCTGCTTAGTTCTGATCTTTGTAAGTATAGATAAGTCATGGTACCGTAATATTTTTCTGAGAGTTTCATTGCCACTCTACCAAGTGTGCATTTTTTTTTACTCTGGTTTCTTTGCTGTTGATTATCTTTTTTTTAAAAGGCAGAAACTTGCCTCCACTTCAGATTTTGAATTTTAAATCCAGTTGTTGTACTTGTTGTCATTATATTTAATCTTAATCTTAGTCCCTATCTCTCCCTTTTTTGTTGTTGTTCTGTTCCATGACTAAGGCTTGCAAGTATTTTGCATTTTGAGCTATCCAGAACCTCCAGGACAATGAGAGGTTCTGAGATTCCACTTTCCTGAGGATATTCCCTAGCTTGACACAATCAACAGAATCAAAATGCTTTTTATAATCAATAAAGCACATATTGTTTTATTTTTGGTACTCTTTGGCTTTCTCAGTTTACCAGCAAGTTTCCTGATCTTCGGTTTTGTCTGAAACCAGTGTGGAAAATATACCCTAAAACAGAGGTCTTCAAACTTGGCAGCTTTAAGGGTTGTGGTTCAGCATAGCTGGCTGGAGAATTCTGGGAGTTGAAGTCCACAAGTCTTAAAGCTGCCAAGTTTGAAGACCTCTGCCCTAAAAGGACAGTGCCAGAAATCTCACAGCACCAGAAACCTCAGAAAACAGTGTCAAGAGACTCAAGCCAGCCCTTCCCCCTTTAGGAAAACCCCAGGCAAAAGCATCAAGGGAAAGGAACACTTAAGTAGAGCCATTAAGATAAGGGAAATCAACTCTCCAAGGTAAACTGAAGCTCCCTTTTTCCTGCTTTCCTGACAGGATTAACTCCTAGGACAGGAAAAACAAAAGACCTGGGACCAAGATTAACCCAGAAAACAGGAAAGCAAAACCCAGGACAATCAGAAACAGATTAAAACCCATCAAAACCCTTCAAAGGGGAATTAAGAATAAAAGGCTCAGAGTCAAACTTCCAAGTTTGCTTGCAAGTCAGGAACGCTGTGTCACTACTTTTCTTACCTTCCTGAATTAAAGGATCGCTTCTCTGGAAGCTGCTTCCATGTCTATTTCTTCTCAGCATCGGTGACTGCTTCCCAGCTGGGAATGAACTAGGGAAATTTCTTCTAACACTAGCTTGGACATCTGGGATTTCCTTTTTCCTTTTTTGCTTTTCCTGGGGACTTGGTTTTCTGGTTGGTTCTTGTAGGGTAGGGCTAACAATTTCATTCCACACTTTGTCTTGGTTCACTATCAGTGAGATTCAGGACTTCAAAGCAATTCTTGATATTCTTGAAAATTGTGCTTATATGCTCAAGATCACGCAATCAAGATCACATCATGGAACCTTGTTGAATTTGTTCTTCTACTTTAGCTTGACTTGGAATTTGCATGTGAACAATTTGTGATCTCTTACACAGCAAGTTCCTAACCTTGTCTTTACTGTTATAATCTAGTTCTTCCATCTTTTGGTATCAATAGTTTTATCAGTTTGATGTCTGTGTGCTCCATCTGGTGATGCCCATGTAGGTAGGCATTATGTTGAAAGACTATGCTAGCATTTAAAAAAATAATTGGATTGGCAGAAACTGATACTATTCTGCTTCAATATTACTTTGTTTTGTACAGTTTACCTACTTTTTCCTCATTGCTGTTTCCAATTTCAGAATTCCAGTATATATTCTTGATGTACACTCCCTAATTCTTTATTCTTCCTCTGCCATAATGAGGTAACATAGCAGCACTTGGATATGTCTCTGTGTGAGTATAGTTAAGATAGTTTAATAACGTAATAAATCTCCAAGTCAATATTGATACACAAATATTTGTCCACTTTTTCTGGCAACAGCACAAAAAGGTTTCCTCTCCATTTCTGCTAGGTTATTTTTTGACTTCCCAAAGTTACTTATAACCTTTGGCAGTTTCCCAATCAAGTTTAGTCCCAAAATTCAAGCAAGGCCAACCAGATGCTGATACCTGCTGAGATATTTGTTGACACAGCATATTTTTCCTTACTATTATAGTTAATTTTTTGGGGGGGGGGCGGGAGGTTCTTCAAAAAGTATCCCATGCCACTGTATTATGTGATCTTTCTCCTTGGACACTTTGGAAAAGTGCTTCCTGGTTTTGGCCCTTTGCTTTTGAGTTAAACATCTCATAAGGGACCTTAATCTGAGAATTTGAAGGGACACTCATCCGCCAGGAGACACCTATGTGTGAATCAGGTGGCCATATAAAATGGTTTAATAAATAAAAATGTTGATATTATTATTTATTGATTGATTGATAAATAATAGTTGTTGCATAGGTTGTGGATGGATTGGTGTTTTTGTGTTGTGGATTTTTAATGTTGTAACTCATCTAGACTCACCTGTGCGTGAATTGGATGACCAAATAAATTTGTTTAATAAATAAATAAGCAAATCTCTTCATCTATTACTCTCCAGAATATTGTCAATCTGTCTCTCCCAAAGTGAAAAATCATAAAATGTGCTAAGTTTTAGTCCTTTTGCAGATGGAGATGTAGGGTGAATCCTTCTAGGAGGATACCAAGTTTAGAAGCAAGAAATTTGCCTATCAGAAGGTCAGGCTGTCTCAGCTCAGCATGATGCCAGATTGTAATTGCTGGGCTGAGACAGAAATGAATTGATATCCAGGTGGTACATTGTGGAGGGAGAGTAGAGAGGTCAGGCAAGGTGAGCGGAAGGACTTTGTAAGTAACTGTTCCAGCCTTACCTAGAGAAGCAAGGAGAAAAACATGATCTTTCATATTCTTTCTTACTGTAATCTCATCTTACTTGTTTCTTTAACAAGGAATTGCTATGGATCCATTTTGATTTGTTAAAAAAAAGTTTTAATTAATGATCTTGGTAATTTAATTAAGAAGCAATGAATATACCTTATCCTGATATGATTTATTAATATGGAATAAAAGTTGACCTATTGTTTTAACCGTGAAGGATGACTTTTGCTTTTCAATTGTAAAATATTTCACACTTCAGTGCCTCCATGGAATATCTATTTTGTAGTTTTTGGTCAGTAGCTGCCATTTTAAAAGAGCACTTCATTAATAACTGGAATATTCTTTCATAAAACTATAGACCCAGTTTAGCTGATACGTGTATTGGATATATATATATATCCTACGGTTCAGATTCAGTTTAAAAAGACCTTTGAAACATGCAGGAGTGTGAATGTAGTTGTATCTTTTTTCAAGGTTGCAAAAGACGTATGACTAGGGAAGAAATTCAGCTGCGTCAAAAGGATGCTATGTTCACAGAAGCACCTTTTCTGAATTATTTCTAAAGCTTTGCACAACCTTGACATACACACGCTCGGAAGCTGTAAATCAATCTGAGCAAACTGCAAGCCTAATATTGCTTTCCAGTCCTGATTTTTTTGCACTCAGATCTCGGGATATTTCATCTTTTACCTTGGATGGGATTGCATTTTCTCTTTCAAGGTTACTGCGCAATCTGGTGGATTTCCTAGATTCACGGTTCCTGCTCGAAGGGCAGGTGGCAACTGTGGCCAGGAAGGCCTTTGCACAACTTTGTCTGCTGTGCCAGTTGCACTATGCCAGTTGCTTATGATATAGTCCAGGGGTGGGTTCTACTTACCTTTACTACCAGTTTGCAACAGGAGCACACGTGCGCACGCTTCTGCACATGCGCAGCTCACCCGTGATGACGTCGTGGCGGGTGCGTGGAGCCTCCCATTGGTTTTACTACCGGTTCTATAGATCTGGACCGAACCGGGAGCAACCCACCACTGATATAGTCATCTTGCAGCATGGAATGCCAATGTGCTGTATACAGGGCTACCCTTGAAGACCGAAAAGCTTAAGCTGGTCTAGAATACAATGGCATGGGCAGTGATGGGCATGGCTCAGTATGGCCATGTAACACTTGTACTTCGTGAGCTGCACTCGTCACCAGTTTGCTTCCAGGTGCAATTCAAGATGCTAGTTGTTACAATGCCATCAATTGAGATCCAGGAATGAGTTCCCCCCAGAACTCTGGAAGAACTGGCTTTTCTTTGAGGTCTTTGGCAAGGGAGAGTGAGACCCTCTTGCTTCCTTCCATCCATTTTACATTGACTTTTCTGACTCTTGCAGTGTGTGTGTTTGTGTTTGTGTGTGTGTGTGTGTGAATGAGAGAGAGAGAGAGAGTGCTAATTCTGTCTTTTGTATGACATAAAGAGGTGACTTAAAATTAGATGCAGTCATTATGTTCTAGGTTTTGAAAAGGAGCATAAAGTCTGTTGGTTTATTTTATTTTATTTTATTACTCATATTTCTATGCCGCCCACTCTCCGAGGACTCTGGGCGGCTTACACCAAAGACAATATACTAAATAGCATATTGCTCCCAACAATCGGGGTCCTCATTTTACCCATCTCCGGAGGATGGAAGGCTGAGTCAACCTTGAACAGGTGAGATCTGATCCACTGATCTCCTGAACTAGCAGTCAAGTAGCTGCAGTACTGCACCCTAACCACTGCGCCACCTCGGCTCCTCGGTTGTTTGACTTTTCTAATCACATGGCCTTCTATTTGTCAATCCTGGATTTTATTATAGATTTTAGTTGTTATTTATTATTTTATACTAGAATTCTTAAGTGTATATATACTGAGTGCTTTTATTTGTTCTGGTCTAAGACTGTAATAATAAATTGTATTGTATTGTATTGATTGAGTAAAACCAGGAGGCCCCAAAACATAAGCCTGCCTATGCAAATAGGTTAGGCTGAAAGTGAGATAAGATATGGATACAATGAGATAAGAACCCTTATCTTTGAGATAAGAAAAGAATGCAAACCTTGGATAGTTATGAACAATGCCTGCTCCAGGCCTCACAGTTTTAAGCCTGTCCCGAGGCCCATTTCCTGCACAGTACCTAACTGAGAAGGACCCAGATCCTTTTTCACTCCCCAAAGTTCTTTGCCAAAGTGAAATTTCACCAAGTCTCAGACCAGCTGCCCACAGCTGTCTTTAAACTCCAGCAATTTGCACATAGCTCTCCTCTGAAGGAAAAACAACAAGCAGCCTTGGCTCAGGAGGATAATCTGCTTCCCTCAACTAGCTTCTGTTTCATCTCCTCTCCTACCACCTTAGATGATGGAAATTAAAGGAAGCAGCTAAGTGGTTTTGGTGCAGTTGTACAAAGGCCCGGAAGCCCTGTGTGGATAACTGGTGACTTGTCCAATTTGCTTGTGCCACGTCGGCCTAGCTTTGAAGATAGCTGCTTAGCATAAGATGGTACTCAGCATCTGAGCAGCATCTGCTGCCAGTCCCATACCATTCAATTAAAGAGAAAAGAAACAAGGCTGGGAGGCGGGCAACCACCTCTCTCTGTATTAAGTTTCCCAGCTCTGGGCAGGAGAACCAGAGAAAAAGTGATACTTCTGGAGCGGGATGGATCCACCTGTTGAAACTCTGGCTTCTCTAGGATTATTTCACACTCGCTGGCATGTGGAGAAATGAACTGCATTCTCTGATTGCCTCCATTTTTGACGGGCAAAAATGTGTACCTTTTCTCCCCATTTTCTCTTACTGTAGCCTTTTTTTTAAAAAAAAAACTTTAATTGGTATATTTTAATGATGGCTTGAAGGTAAAATCTCATTTATAGGTTAACATTTTAATTAATGTTCATTCCCCCCCCCCATTTTCAGCAAAAATAAAATCCATAAAAGGTTTCCAGTCTTTTATAAATGTACTGATTGTTTTATTCCTGATCTAACATATCAAATATTTTGCCATTTCTGCAAATACTGTCATCTTCACAAGCCACTCCTCAATTGTGTGTGTTTCAATATTTTCCCATCTTTGTGCATAGTGACCACATACAAAAACATTCTTCTGCAAGTCTTTTCTAATTGACTATCCATAAGCCCAAAGTCTGCACATCTTGAAGCTGCCACCACTACCCCAAGCTATGATATTCTGAAAATATATGCCCCATATCATGAATCAGTCAGTGTGTGTTAGTTAGAAACAAATAATTGCAATGGACAAGCAAATGATTTTTGGGGTATTACCTTGTACCCTGTTTCCCTGACATAAGACATCCCCTGATAATAAGCCCAATTGGACTTTTGCGCGCATGCGCTAAAAATAAGCCCCCCAAAAAATAAGCTCTCCCTGAAAATATTTAAACACAGAGCTGGAAATCAGGTAAGATGGCAAGAGGAGCCCCATCTTGCTCCACGCACCCCAAAGTAATAAGACCACCCCGAAAATAAGGCCAAGCACTTATTTCGGGGTTCAAAAAAATACAAGACAGGGTATTTTCGGGAAAACACGGTACTTACAATAGAACAATGTGTTAAGAAAGTGCAAGCTATGTGATCCCACTTATGTTAGCGTACTCTACCTTATCCTTTCCTATTTCAGTCCATATGCCCTTATGATTTTCTCCTCATCCTGACTCCCCGTAGCTTCCCACAGCGTGTTTCTTGGTAAGGTGAGCATTGATAGTTCTGGCTCCTTTTCAGTTCAGAAAGTGATGAAAAATCAAACATGGAAATGAAGACGCCTGAGTTTGCAGATCAAAGAGCCTGAATTTACCTTTTGCTTCACTTGATCTTCAAACTCAGCCTGAATCAAAGCTGCCCAAGGGGAGCCAGCACACAGAGTTCACGCTGGGAAATGGGGGGGGGAGATGTTTGAGGGGGTGGTGGAGGTTGAGAGGAGAAGTTGAGGGTAAAGGCAAAAAAAATAAAAAATTCCAATGTACATTTGCTTTATAAATACAGTAGGGAAATTTCAGAAGTTGGTCCAACTGTTTTCTCTTCGTCTACTGTCCCTTAACAGTTGGTGATGCTTGCTGTGAATCACCATGTGCATTTGTGTGTGTAATGCTGAAAGAAAGAGAGAATAAGTGCATCAGACCAAGGCTCCAGATCTGCAATAGAAATCATAGTGAAAAAAAGTGTACAATCCCAAAAGTGGGCCTTTAGCGCAGTGACTTTGGGCATCCATGTGTCATTAAAGAGCAATTTCCAGAATATACAAATTGCAATTTTTTTGTTTATGCCTAAAAGGAGGTCAGTGGAGATTCAACTGGTACTTTCTAATCTTTGCTTTTATTTACCAGCGAGCAGATTGAGCATAGCTAGAGGCATGTTTAGCATTTCAATGCACACTCAAAGTCCATTGCTCCCTCATCAAATATTCCAGACATACGGTCTGGCCAGGAAAATAGTGCTTATTTTCAAATGTCTGCCCAGCCCATCCTTACCAGGTGTTATGTGTTCTATATCCATAATTCCCAGGGTAAATGAGGAGTTTCAATTAGGGAATGCTGGTTTGCATAAGCCGGGAATGCTGGTTTAAAAGTCAACTGTCTGCCTTTCTCAGTCTGCCTCAGCTAAAGGAGATACTAGTTTGAAATTTTACCACATTTTCTCATAGACCGAGGGAGCCGATTGAGAGATGTGCTAAGGGCTGTCCATTTTGGACAGACCATTCTCTAGCACTTCCACTGTTTCTTCCTCTCTTGTTGGAGGAAAGGAAAAGACAGAAGTTGTAATGGGAAAACATGGCATTTAAAAGCAGGAGATCAACCCGTCCCTCCCAAACAGTTCAGTGAAGTCAGGATAAACACCTAAAAAAGTCTCCTCTGGAAACTACCAGAATGGCAGAGATGAAGCAGTCAGAAAGCAGAAAGTGACGTCAGCAAAAATTCAGAAACCCAACATTTTACTAGATGCAAGAAAAATTTATATGTTAAAAAGCAATTTACTTTAAAAGCAGTAAACTCTAAATTTTACTGCACTGCTTACTGTTTACTTTAGAGTAAAGTTTTAATGTAATTCCAGAGCTGCTGCTGCTGAATAATAAAAATAGTGTGGAACTTGAAGGAGCCTTGGTGGCGCAGCAGACTAAAATTGTTGTTAAAGTAGCACTTAGCTGCCAGCTGCCTGCAATTACTGCAAGTTCAAATCTCACCAGGGTCAAGGTTGACTCAGCCTTCCATCCTTTCGAGGTAGGTAAAATGAGGACCCAGTTTGTGGGGGCAATAAGCTGACTTTGTATAAAATAGAACACCGCTTGGGGGGCCCAAAAAGCCCTACTAAGCAGGTATATACAAAAGTATGAAGACTATTGCTTAATGCATTGTAAGCCGCCCTGAGTCTCCGGAGAAGGGCGGCATATAAATCAAACTAATAAATAAATAAATAAATAAATAAATGTTGGGGAGGGGAGAACTTCCCCTTTCTTCCACTAAGCACAACATACCTCAAATACAAAGGGGGGAAGCTTTGGACTTCCAAGGGCTGTAGCCAGAGGTGAGCTTCACATTCTGTAGCAACCAGTTCCCCCAGCACCAGAAAGGTGAGCTCGTGCAGGTGCCATCAGCACATGCGTGCAACATCAAACAACATGGCAATTTGCTCACGCGCCCCATCTGCACATGTGCACAGCATCAAAAACACAGCGATATAGGATGGGACTGCCCCTGGGTGGGTGGGCACAGGTCTCTACTACTAGTTCACCTGAACCAATCCGAACCGGCTGAATACCACCTCTGGCTGTAGCCATTGCAGAGGACAAAACAGGGCAGTGAAGGCTGTAATCCTCTGCAAGCTGATCTGAATTGTGTAGAGGGCAATTGTGAAGCAGGAGAAAGAACCCAGGCCCTGATGTACTCCTCTGTAGAACAAGGAGCTTTAGCAAATGCCTCCATATTCTGAGAATTGATACTCCAGCTTTCAGCTGTGAATGACATTCAAGGCAGATAAAGAATAGAACAAATCCATGGCTATAAAGCACAGTTAAAGTTATAGTGGATCCAACCTGAATCAGAAAAGCAACACTGAATATTATTGAACTATTTTATCTTACTTGCATAATAAGTAAAGCTCAGGTATTTCAGAAGACCCTTTCCGGAAATCATACAAATTTGCTTTCTCTGTATTAGAAAACTTCTTTTTCTTAGTGAAAAAATTATTTGTATCCTGAAAAGCTAGTTTGCATTTATGCTAATAGTTGAATGTATGAGGAAAGGTATTATTGTACTTCCTAGGACAATCAAATCACACCCAAATCACAACCATAAGTATAGTAATTTTTGTCAATAATATGTTTTCCCCTCCAGAGGGAGATGTAGTCAAATTCTCTGCAGGCTCTGTTCTTTGACATCTAGAAAGAAGGCAGTTGAGTCCACATTTTGGATGGGATAAAGTGCCTTGCCAACAACCCAAAGGAGATGCCTAATTTTGCCTAGTGCCATGAACCACAAAGGAAACAGGACCAAATTAAAATTTGTTCATTTGTAAGAACAGTACATTCTGTAAAGACATTAGTACTCTGGCCAACTGATAGTGTTAATCCATACTGTACTTTTTTAAAACAATGGTTTATTGAAATAGTTTTCATGGCCTGGCTTGCACATGAGTCATAATAGGTGGGTTCATGCTTGCCTAAGGTGATGTACAAATCAGGCTGTTATTCTTCAGTGACTGTAAAATGTAAGTATCTGTGGAGGCTGTAACATTGTTCCTCTGCTTAGAGCAATGTTTTCAAACTTGGCAGTTGAAAATGTGTGGATTTCAACTCCCAGAATCCCCTAGCCAGGATCCTGGTTGGGGAATTCTGGGAGTTGGTCTGCACATCTTAAAATTGCCCGGTTTGAAAAACACTGGATTAGAGTTACCCAAATAGAGGACATTAACCTAAAATTTGAACTGGAGACTACCATAACTCTCTGACTACATTTCTGCCCTAATTGGAACACCATTATGCCTGACAATCCTATTCTTTCCCCTTGGTTGCATGGTGATGTCTGAATCTTGTCCTTCAGTCAAATTTCTCTTTTTAAGCTGACATATACATACAGAGGAATTATTGTGTCTGTCATCCGCACCTCTATAACTGTCTGGTTTGGCTCTGCAACCCAACAAGACAGACACAGACTTCAGAAGCTAATTAGAACCGCAGAAAAAACAATTACTACCAACCTGCCTTTCATTGAGGACTGCATGAGTCCTCAACTGCATGAGTCAAAAAGAGAGCTGTGAAAATATTTACAGACCCCTCGCATCCTGGACATAAACTGTTTCAACTCCTACCCTCAAAACAACGCTATAGAGCACTGCACACCAGAACATCTAGACACAAGAACAGTTTTTTCCCCAATGCCACTCAGCTAAACAAAATTCCCTAAACACCGTCAAACTATTTACTAAATCTGCACTACTATTAATCTTCTCATCATTCCCACCACCCATCTCCTTCCACTTATGACTGTATGAGTGTAATTTTGTTGCTTATATCCTTATGATTTATATTGATATTGTTTCCTGATTGCTTATTTGTACCCTATGACTATCATTAATTGTTGTACCTTATGATTTTTGATGAATGTATCTTTTCTTTTATGTACACTGAAAGCATATGCACCAAGATAAATTCCTTGTGTGTCCAATCACACTTGGCCAATAAAAATTCTATTCTATTCTATTCTACATATTCTCACCATAATTTCAGTTCTCAATATGGAAGCAAGTTAAGATGACCTGCGGTGGTCTCCATGGTTTCACGAAGAGGTCACATACTTCCAGGATTCCATAGCCATGACTCTCTAGAAGAGGGGTCTCCAATCTTGACAACTTTAAGCCTGGAGGACTTCAACTCCCAGAATTCCCCTGCCAGCAAAGCTTAAAGTTGCCAAGGTCGGAGACCTCTGCTCTAGAACATTGGAATATTTATACAATCTGAAGAGAAAGAAGAGAATTTGCTTGATAAAATGATCACATCTCTGACTATTTTATTCAGGGAATGGAGTGGGCATATTTACATTACTGAGCTGTAAATGGGGATCTTTACATTTAGATCTATCTGCCCAGCTGTTGCTCACTGCAATGCCTTGGAAACAGAGCGGCTTATTTTCCAGTCTCTCTTCATTGGTCAGTGTCAATCACTGTTCCCTCCATCCAGTTTCTCAACAGCCAGTCAGTTGTTCAGTTCTGCTTTATAGGACAAATCTAATTGCACAGCTGATTAAAAAAGCCTTATTTTTCCCCCCTCTTTGGAGCTGTTTCTGCTTTAGTGTCTCTAATATTTTTTTTCTTTCGCATTATTTTAGTTTGGGAAATGGGTATTTATGCTCAGCTGAAGATGTTTTTCCTGCTGGCTGGTGAATGGGAGCAATAAAAAAAACCAGAGTGGGAAACTGAACACCTTGCCTGTAACAAATGGAATATTCGAAAACCAGGACTTGGAAAAACTACAACAGAGGCAGGAAAGGGTTTGGCAATGAGGACAACATGTTTTGTGCCATCAGAGTTTTGTGACAATTAAAAGTGGGGTGAGTGTGCCTTGATTTAACATCGGCGAAAGATTCTATGAAAGAATACTAGCTGTTTTCCTTCCCTTGGAGACTCTTATAAAGATCTTATACCAGGGGTGAAATCCAGCAGGTTTTAACAGGTTCTGGAAAACCAGTAGTGGAAATTTTGAGTAGTTCAGAGAACTGGCAAATACCACTTTGGCTGGCCCCAGAGAGGGGTGGGAATGAAGTTTTTGCAATATCCTTCCCCCAAGAGTGGGGAGGGAATGGAGATTTTGCAGTATCCTTCCCCTGCCACACCCACCAAGCTACACCCACAGAACCGTTAGGGAAAATTTTTGTCTTATACTTACACAAGAATCTTGAGTGATAGATTTTACTGTAGTCACCATAAAAATATGAACAATGATTGTTTATCAGCAGCAGCACTCGTTTATAACAACTTATGTGGTTTTCAGTTGAGACAGTTACTTACACAAAAATACTTTTTTTTTTAAAGGCAGTCTTTAAATTTTAAAGGCAGCCTTTAATCTTTCAGCCTTTTGGTTCTTTTTTTCAGGATTGAAATAATTTGAAATATTTATTTGAAAACTGTTCAGCCTTAACTGAGCTCTCCCATTATTGGGATAAAAGTTAAGGAAGTATTGACAGGCATTTAGCTGGTAACCTGTTTGGAAATGCACATGTAATAAATAAAAGCAAATCATGTGTGCTCTAAAAATGAATCCGAAAGAGGGGAAAATAAAGAATAATAGAAAGAGAAAAGAACAAAATCAAAAAGAGAGTTAAGATTGGTTGCATCTAATCAACATGGGTCCTGCAATAAATTACCGCTAAGGAAATGTGGCTCTTGCAGAAGGAGGTCGCCCACGTTTTTGGTCTTTGTTCTTTCATAACACTGAAGGAAGAATTTGAAATATTGGCCTTAACCAGGGAAGTTCCCCAGATGACTCTGGACAGTCATTCTGTCTCAACCCATCGTGTCTGAGAGGATTATTGTGGTGAGCAAAAGGGGAGAGGGGAGCACTGTGTTGAACTCATGGACAAAAGACAGGATATGAATCAAACAAGTTAAACAAAAACGAGTCCTGGTTCTTTGCTCTTACTTCATACCTTTAGATTTCAGAATATGACCTGGATTCTAAAAAGGTATAAAATGAGGCTTGTTGTTCTAATACATTTTAGCTGAGCCACATCAATCAGATTATGGACATAATGCCACAATATTACTAAAGAGGGGTCAGGTTATAGCTTTCGACATTTGATCATGTCAATGAAAACAAAAAATGGGGTGGAGCTAAGGTGAATCACTGAGATGATATTCATGACCAAAGTTGCTAGAATCAAATGGTTTGGTTTTTCAACTGTTTTTTTTTTATTGTTTTATAAGAGCCATGGTGGTGCAGTGGTCAGAATGTAGTATTGCAGACTAACCCTGCCAACTGTCAGCAGTTCGACCCTGACTGGCTCTCAGTTGAGTCAGCCTTCCATTCTTCTGAGGTCGGTAAAATGAGGACCCAGATTGTTGGGGAGCAATATGCTGCCTCTTAGAGCACTTTAAAGCAATGCAAAGCAGTATATAAGTCTAAGTCCTATTGCTATTGCTTTTATAATTTTAGAATTGTAAGTTGCCCACAGTAACTGTGGGGTGGCTATAGAAATTGAATGAATGAATGAATGAATGTTCTCAGCTGAGAGTTATTTTCACTGATTGCCCCTTGACTGTCTCTCGCACTGGAAAATGTTGCTATTGGATTTCTGAGGAAACGGACTGTTGTCCTGGGTAAACTGTTGAAAGGATGGCTGAAATTAGAGACACCTGAAGGCGATCCAAAGGGAAGAAATGATGAAAGGGATATCATATACATCTGATGCAAGGTGTAACATATTTATATTTATTTATATACCATATTAAGAAGCCCATCTCCCTCACAGAATGACTCTGTAATGGTATGTGAGAATGACCTTGGGAAACAGCTAGAAGAGCTGCAAACTAAGCAGTGGTCAGGTAAGATCCAGCTGAGTCCATCGAAGGAAGGGGACATGGCAAGCATCTCAGAAGTAATCTTCCCTAGTTTCTTCAACTATGGGGGGGGGGCAGGAGAAATGTGCTTTCAGATTTTCAGTTTTGTTAATGTTGTTGTTGATAGTTGTGAAGTCGTGTCTGACCCATTGGAACTCCATGGACAACATTCCTCCAGGCCTTCCGGTCCTCTACCATCCTCTGGAGTCCATTTAAGCTCATGCCTACTGCTTCAGTGACTCCATCCAGCCACCTCATTCATCCCATTCTTTTGCCCTCAATCTTTCCCAGCATTAGGCTCTTCTCCAGTGAGTTCTTAGGTGGCCAAATTATTTGAGTTTCATCTTCAGGATCAGGCCTTCTAAAGAGCAGTCAGGGTTGATCTCCTCTAGGACTGACCGGTTTGCAGTCCAAGGCACTCGCAGGAGTCTTCTCCAGCACCATAGTACAAAGGCCTCAATTCTTTGGCGCTCAGCCTTTCTTATGGTCCAACTTTCACAGCCATACACTGCAACTGAGAAATCCATAGCTTTGACTATATGCACTTTTGTTGGCAGGGTGATGTCTCTGCTTTTTAGAATGCTGTCTAGATTTGCCATAGCTTTCCTCCCCAGGAGCAAGCGTCTTTTAATTTCTTGGCTGCAGTCCCCATCTGGAGTGATCTTGGAGCCCAAGAAAATAAAATCTGTCATTACTTCCATTTCTTCCCTATCAATTTGTCAGAATTGAGGGGGCCGGATGCCATGATCTTAGTTTTTTTAATGTTGAGTTTCAAGCCAACTTTTGCACTCTCCATCTTCACCCACATCAAGAGGCTCTTTAGTTCCTCTTCGCTCTCTGCCATTAGAGTTACATTTGTTAATGTAGCCTTCAATAAAATTACAGCTACCACTTGTGAGAGAGCTTGTTGTTTGAATCAACTGCCTCTTTTGTGTATCAGTCATGGTGTCCCAGGTGGCTATGAAAGGAACACAGGGTGCATTGGGTACAATGCTACTTTCAAAATAATGGAAGTGCTGAATTTCGGGAATATCCCTGACTAAAATTGTCCAGATTGCTCCTGACTGAGAGATGCACAAAACTGGGTATAAAATGCACAAAAATACACAAAAGTCCCAATGTTTATTGCTATTTACATAAGCCTTCCCATTAGATGCTCCCACCTCCCTTTCTGGCTCTCTATCGAAAAGAGTTTTTTTTTTTTTTTTAAAGGGCTGTTTGCTGATCAGATATTGGTTTTATGAATAGGACAACACAAGGGCAGTTGTGCCTCTATTATCTCTTTAAGCCACTTCTAGATGCCCTTCTAGTGTTGCACCCCCCTCAACCACGAGCTGCACTGGCTCCCTATCGGTCTCCGGGCGCAATTCAAGATGTTGGTTATTACATAGCTACATAGTTACTACATAGCTCAGGGCCAGGCTATCTTCGAGACCGCCTTCTACCGCATAGCTCCCAGCGACCGGTAAGATCCCACAGAGTTGGTCTCTTCTGGGTCCCGTCAGCTAAACAATGTCAGCTGGCGGGCCCGCGGGGAAGGGCCTTCTCTGTGGCTGCTCCGGCTCTCTGGAACTAATTACCCCCTGAAGTCCGGACTGCCCCCACCCTACTGACCTTCCGGAAAGCGGTGAAGACCTGGCTCTTCCGGCAGGCCTGGGGCTGTTGATCTCGCTACGGTGATCTTGCGAGACCTGGCCACGAATTAGAGTGTATGGGTTTTAATGTTTTCTTTTAAACTTTTGTATGGGATATTGTTCGCATTGTTTTATTCTCTGTTGTAAGCCGCCCAGAGTCCCTCAGGAGTTGGGCAGCATAAAAATGTGACTAATAATAAATAATAAATGTAACTAATAAATTCATGGGTAAAATTACACCCACAATAAGCACAGGGGAAGGCTTTACTGCAAGGTTTCTTGTCCCATAGCTTTTGGACTCAGCCTGATTTATTAGGGCCTTCACTTTGGGAAAGTCTCTTTATGTCTTTGGCACAAAATGTAATATCTTTTTGGAAGAAAGGGGAACCTTTAATGAGATACTTTACTCTGGGTGGCTCCAAAGGTGGGCTTCAAAAATTTTAGCAAGGGGTTCTCTGCCAGGTTGCTGGGTGAGCGTGGCCATGGTGTGGGTGGCCTAGTCAGCCTCCTGCACCACGGGGGGGGGGGTTTGCCCACCTCGGGCTACGGAGGCTTTGCTCGAGCCTCCGGGCTGCGAAAACAGCTTCCCCAGGCACCAGGGGCCCTCTGGAGGCCTTCCTGAACTTCCAGTAGGACTGTTTTTTACCCTCCCTGAGCCTCCGTGTGCGCCCTGCACTTACCTGCATCCAAAACGGGCCATGTGGGGACTCCTGGGAGGGGAAGGGTGGGGTGAGAGGGGTCAGCCAGGAGTGGGATTTGGGGGTTCTCCGAACTGCACAGAATTTTAGCTAGAGGTTCTGCTGAACCCCTGCGAACCCCCAGCAGGCCACCCCGGGTTGCTCCCACCCCCCTGCTCCCATTAGACAGCAAGCAAGACTAAGTCCCTCAGTTGGAAGTTCCAATTTTTTTCTTACTAAAGTCTTCTAGGTCTGTGTAATTCAATCCCACCTCCTGCCCTGGGATAGAGGCTTGATAACTCCCACTGCCACTACTTACCTTCCAAGGAGGTGCCTCATCTGATATCTTACTCCTAACCGAAACTAGAACTACTGTATCCTTTTTTGGTTTTAAAAAAAAAAGCTGATAAAATAATTGTTATATCGCTACTTCTAAAACATGCAGTTGTAGTGTATGATTCTCTTACATGGGAAATAGTATAATCTTATAGGAGATAAAGAAAAAAAAAACAATCCTTATTTGAAAATAAAAGATAACTTTTAAACTTTAAAATCTTGCACTTGTTAACATGCTGTTTTGCACAATTTACAACAGCAGCAACTGGTAAATTCATTAATCCAAAATCCACACAGTGGCACTGACCTGTTACTATTCACCTATAGAAAACCACACAGATAACCTTACAGAAACTGTGCAATAGCCTTTGGAAAAACATGTTTTAACTCTAGGACAGGGAGAAAACATTAGTACATAAGGCTCTGCCTTAACTCTCTTGATTATAAGAGGGAGGGAGGGAAAATGCTGTTAGGCTTTCAAGATTCTGTTGCTAGAGCCTATGGGAATAAAGTCCAGTTTTAGTCATTCTTGTAGAATCTGATATCTGACCTGTGAAACGAAAAGGCCTCACATTACCCAAACTCTGAGTTTCATAGGGAAAAATTGTGATCTCAAGAGAGTTGAACGAAGGGAAGCAGGCATCCTCATGTAACCAGAGAGATGCATAAAAAGGCTGAACTATATATAGTTGCTAAGCTACTCTGAGGTATTAAAAATACTGGACCATAAGCACACACAGGCAAAATAAATTAAAATTTAATGCAGCTTCTGCCTATCTCTTTCCTAGCTATAACCTGAATCCCAAAGCAAGGCCTCCTCCTTTCTCTGCCCTGGACCTCCCTAACCCCTTGGGGGTAATTCCAGCAGTTTATCAGAGCTATTGAGGATATGGTACCCACCCCATCCCCCACCTCTGCTCAGGTGTAAGTACTTTTTCCTCTATTTCCCTGAACGTCTGCCCTGAGTTTAGAAACTTTTTCCTATCCAGGAGAGGAAGGGGCTAGAGCACCTGCCTTTGTTTTACCTCATGCCTCCCCTAATGTTGATTCTGCTCAAGATGAAGGCAGGGGTATTCCCAATCAGGGAAACAAGCTGTCATTGTTGTGAATGCAGCTTGGCATCACAGCTCCGCTTTAATGGTGATGGCGCTGCTAATTTAGAAATAGAAGTGCCCTAGCCCATTGAGCAAGGTTTTCAAACATTAGATGTGCTGCTGAATGCTTTTCTTCTACTGGAGGTACATACTGTATGTATTTACTGCGGGAACATAGTTTCCCAATATCATGTCACCAAAATTTGATGGCAAACAGATAGCCCTAAGACTGCTTTCCTTCGTGTTTTTTTTTAAAGATACATTAAAATAGGAACGTTATACCATCCAACTTTCACAAATCTAGTTTGCTTCAATGAAGAAAAGCAAAAAAACCCCCTCAAAACCCAAGTCCTTAGCCTTCCTTGATAATGTCACCACATCACTGTCATGTTTCAAAGGTTGAAAAGAAATATTTGCATTTGTAGAAAAGTAAATTTCCTGGCCATAAGAACATTGCTCGCTCCTGAACTATTCTGTAAGGGGATAGCCAACATTGCAGCTCTCCAGATGTGCATCTTATACATCAATGCAAAGCTTCAACTTTGAACCAATTGTGCCATTTCAGGATTGGTTTTAAGGTTAGGCCAGATCTACACATTTTGTTTGCCCCATTGCCAGTATGGGTCAACCACCATTTTTTGAGTGCAGGATTGGATGACAGAGTATTCCAATCATTCCTAGTCTCTTGGTAGTACAACCCTCTCTTCCTTTGTTCTGAATCTTCGTTGTTTTACATCCTAAGCCATCTTAAACCCTACCAAGCAATTAACCTACCATTCAATACTGTACATTTCATTCTAGCAACATCCCGATACAACTGACTACATGTAGTCCTCAACTTACAACCACCATTGAGCCCAAAGTTTATGCTGCTAAGTGAGAAATCTGTTAAGTGAGTTTTGCCCCATTTTACAACTTTTCTTGCCACATTTGTTAAGCGAATCACTGCAGTTCTTAAATTAGTAACACAGTTGTTAAGTGAATCTGGTTTCCCCATTGACTTTGCTTGTCAGAAGGTCACAAAAGGGGATCACATGGCACTGGAACCGTCATAAATATGAGTCAGTTGTCAAGCATCCAGATGTAAATCACGTGACCATGGGGATGCTGCAACACTCATAAAAGGGCAAAAAATGGTCATAAGTCACTTTTTTCAGTGCCGTTGTAACTTCGAACAGTTACTAAATGAACTGTTATAAATTGAGAACTACCTGTACAGAGCCTGGTACATCCCCTTTCCTCCTCTTTCCTCCTGTAATTGGTTGCTGCCTCATGGTTCATTTCATCCTAGATAAAGGTAAAGGTAAAGATTCCCCTCGCACATATGTTGTAGTCATTCCCAACTCTAGGTGCCGGTGGTCATCTCCGTTACAAAGCCGAAGAGCCAGCGTTGTCTGAAGACGTCTCCGTGGTCATGTGGCCGGCATGACTAAATGCCAAAGGTGCACAGAACGCTGTTACCTTCCCACCAAAGGTCGTCTCTATTTTTCTACTTGCATTTTTTACCTGCTTTTGAACTGCTAGGTTGGCAGAAGCTGGGACAAGTAATGGAAGCTCACCCCGTTACACGGCACTAGGGATTCGAACCACTGAACTGCCCACCTTTCGATTGACAAGCTCAGCGTCTTAGCCACTGAGCCATAGCGTCCCTTTCATCCTAGATACTGGTTGACAATATTTTCAGCTGGTGAGCAGTTTCCTTTTTTCCTTCCAATTGGTGTAACAATGGTCCATAAAATGCAAAATCTATGCCACCACATTTTCATCGCTTCTTCTGGCAGCACATCTCCATTCCAGACTTAGGTCTTCCAGTGGACAGCATATCCTCCTTTTTTTCTCTACCCAATGATCTCCTTTCTCTTGTTTTTTAGTCTTTAAATTGCAATGTAGGCATGTTGGGACCAAACGATAAGGTTTCAACACAGTGCTGCTCCTTTGCTTGTATGAATCTGACTTATCGATTCTTCATTGCTACAGTGCTTCAACAGATTCGCATTGAAATGAAGGACCAACATGTTCACTTTGCTTCAATTATTGCAGCATCGCTTGCAATCGTGGCTTGATCCATGTTCGTTGCTTTAATGGGTTTGCAAAATGTTTTAATTCATTATATCGTATTTTATTGCTCAGAGTCGCTTTGGATGAGGTGGGCAGGTATATAAATTTGACAAACGAACGAACAAATACAAACACAATAAAGGTCTATAATAAAAAAGAAAGATTTGTATTAGTGTCGAAGGACAGATGGATAAAACATTTGGAAGTTGAGGTCAAGATATCCATCTGTGCAAATATCTGGGAAAACAAAAGAGAAAAGAATGAGGTAGTGGCAGCAGTGGGAGGCTCCGCCCACCCAGCCGGACATCTCTGTGCATGCGCAGAAGCTTCTGCACATGTGCAGAAGTGTTGTGCACATGCGCAAGCGTGCCCATGAGAGAACCGGTAGCGGCCGAAATTGAAACCCACTACTGGAATGAGGAGTGGTGAAAAGGAAACAACTGCCAAAAGGAGAAGAGAAGTACAGGTACGTCCATTCCCCCAGGGCCAGCCAGCCTCCTTCCATACCCTTCACAGATGAGAAGAGTGAGAAGATGATGAATGCCCAATCAAGCATGTGGTAGCAGTGTCCAGACTGAGCACCAACCCAGCCAGTGGTGGAATTCAAATTTTTTTATTACCAGTTCTGTGAGCGTGGCTTGGTGAGCATGGTGTGGATTGGTAGGTGTGGCAGGAGAAAGATACTGCAAAATCTCCATTCCCATTCCATTCCAGGGGAAGGATGCTGCAAAATCCCCATTCCCTCCCCGCTCCTGGGTGAAGGATATTGCAAAATCTCCATTCCCACGCCACTCTGGGGCCAGCCAGAGGTGATATTTGCCAGTTCTCCGAACTACTCAAACTTTCTGCTACCGGTTCTCCAGAACTTGTCAGAACCTGCTGAATAGCACCCCTGAACCCAGGACCATTATCCAACCACTGGAATAATATGGACAGGAACTTTTAAGATGGCTTCAAGAGCACCCAGAAGCAGCACAGGAGGCAAGCAGTTTAGGCTGCTGTATGGAATTGCCCTGTTAGTGGACATTATCAAAACATACAAATAACACATTTGACTGTTGCAATGGTCTCTGCAGGGGGCTACCCTTGAAGAGTATTTGGAAGTTGCAAATAGCTCGGAATGCAGTGGATCTGCTGAAGGCACCCAGATAATGCCTCTGCTTCAGGAACTACCAGCTGGGTATTGGCTGAAATTCTACCATATTTCCCCAAAAATAAGACCCACTCTGAAAAGAAACCCTAGCCAAGGGAAGCCAAGAGATGGTGGGATGGAGTGGACGGCATGTTGGAATCTTTTCCCCCTCCCCATTCCTTTGCCTCCACCTGGCTCCGCCACGCATTTTTCGCCGAGAGGGAGACTAAGCTTCCTTTGCTTTCAAATGGGTTGCTTTGAACAAGGCTAATCGCTCCATTTCAAAGTGTCCCATTTGCAAGCAGATGAAACTTTGAGTTTCCGTCATTTTTCCATCCGGGCAAAAGGTGTGTCTGCCTTGGGAAGTCCTGTAAACCATTGTGGGCATGGGCAAGCAGATGGTGGGAGGGAACCACAGGTGGCCGCAAAATAAGACTTCCTCTGAGAATAAGATGGGTCTAATGGGTCTTTTGGTCCAAAATATAGATATAAGACCCAGTCTTATTTTTGGGAAAACACAGTAGGTGTTGATTGCCATCTTTGAAGACCTTCATGATTTGGGGCCAAGATATCTGTGGGGCCAAGTCCTTGCTGTAATATCTGATAAAATCCAAGGAGATGTGCTTATTGCATATCTCCTTGTATAGAGCCTGTCATCTATAGGATTGATATTTTTAAAAAACCCTGCCTTTTCTGTCTCCCTTGGTGTGTAAGGGGCCCCTTCTCTTCTATTTTATAGAAGTCTGGCAAAAGCTTCCATCAAGCCAAGGAGGCTAGACTATTGTCATGGCCCCTTAGTTGTGAAATTGAGTTTTTTTTAAAAAAAATATTTGTAATGTTTTTACTCATGAATGCCATTTCCTTAGGAATTCCTAAGGAACTATTTCTAACGCTTGTTTTTTTTCACTTGAACCAAATTGAATTGGTTCTTACTCCCAGTTATATACACAATTCCCAGAATCAGCAGACGGTAGCAGCCTAGAAGCCCAACAAATAAATAAATATAGACACACACACATATATATAAGCTACGAGTGGCGCAAAGAGCCATGCTCAGCATTGCAAGACAAGATAGAAAGACCTGCATATGGGTTAGAGAACAAATGAAAGTATACAATATCATCAAGAGAGTAAAAGAATTGAAATGGAAATGAGCTGGTCACACAGCAAGAGAGAACTGATGGCAGGTGGACCATAGAAAGCAGTGGTGGGTTGCTACCGGTTCTCCCTGGTAGTGGAAATTTTGAGTAGTTCGGAGAACCGGTAAATACCACCTCTGCCTGGCCCCGCCCCCAATCTATTCACTGCCTCCCGAGTCCCAGCTGATCGGCTAGAAAGAAAAAACCAGGGCTCGCTTGACAAAGAAGAGAAAAAAAAACCCAAGACACCTTAGCTTTAAATTGAGAAGTCAAGAAGCCTCCCAACTGATCAGCTAGAACCGATCCGCTCCTTGTAAACTGCTCGGTGGTGGTAGATTGGCAAATGAGGCCAAGCTGCCTGAAAGCGGTTTCTGATGCTCTGGGTGGTGGCAGAGCGGCAAAAAACTGTTTAAACTCTTGCCGCGACACTTCAAAGGCAGTGTGGTGGTAGACCAGTGTGCTCCAAAAACAAATAGGTAGACCGGAACGTTCCAAAAACAAATGGGTAGACCGGTACGGCTCTGCAAACAGTTAAAAGCCTGGTAGACCAGTACCGCTGCTAAATCCTAAAGAATTGTGTGTCACATGACCATCAAACCACACCCACAAAATAAGCCACGCCCACAGAACCGGTAGTAAAAAAATTTAGAACTGACCCCTGATAGAAAGGATCCCACTTGATGAAAACTGTTCACGAAAAGGACCTAAAACAAGCTGGATCGGCAACATCAGCAAGTATCATGGGCCTAATTGGCAAAAGAAAGCTCAGGACTGTATGGGTTGGAAACATGTAGAAGAAGCCTTCATCCTGCAGGAGATACATAATGGCTAAAATGATGATGATGATGATATATATCAACACATACATATACATAAGAGCTGTGGTGGCACAGTGGTTAGAATGCAGTACTGCAGGCTACTTCTTCTGATCACCGGCTGTCAGCAGTTTGGCAGTTCGGGTCTCACCGGCTCAAGGTTGACTCAGCCTTCCATCCTTCCAAGGTAGGTAAAATGAGGACCCAGATTGTTGGGGGGCAATAGGCTGACTCTGTAAACTGTTTAGAGAGGGCTGTAAAGCACTGTGAAGCGGTATATAAATCTATGTGCTATTGCAACACACATACCCACACCTATATGTCAGGGGTGAAATCCAGTGGGTTCTAACAGGTTCTGGAGAACCGGTAGCGGAAATTTTGAGTAGTTCAGAGAACCGGCAAATACCACCTCTGGCTGGCCCCAGAGTGGGGAGGGAATGGGGATTTTGCAGTATCCTTCCCCTGCCATGTCCACCAAGCCACACCCACAGAACCGGTAGGGAAAAATTTTGGATTTCACCCCTGGTATATGTACATGAGAGAGAGTCAGTGTGTCTGTGTGAAGGGAAGAGGGCATCAAAGTGTGCTTTGGGATACAATTAAGATTCC
Organism: Arizona elegans; assembly: GCA_022577455.1. Lineage (NCBI taxonomy): Eukaryota > Metazoa > Chordata > Lepidosauria > Squamata > Colubridae > Arizona > Arizona elegans. The sequence goes on from JAKOOJ010000003.1 coordinate 19,467,158, forward strand.
ACTGCCGTGCATTTGGAGCATGTGTGCTGAATGTTTTTAGAATATATATTCTTATAGCATTATATCCTGGTGCAGGGCAAACCTACCCCCGCCTCTCTCCCTCTCCCTCTCTTTCATTCTGTTTTATTTTAAGCAAGCTAATTTGTACCTTTGCCATCCAGACCCAGGCTGATGTTATCGTTCATAACAATAGCTCCTCAGCATGTAAAGCTGAAGAGCTTGCCAGAAATCTCTCCTGAGGCCACATCACAATTGGTTTCCCCCCTGCCCAACATCCCCAGATGGGAACTTTGCAGTACATTGAAACACCCAAAGGGAGGATGCCGGAAATTCTCTTTCAAGCAAGTGCTTTTATTGAAGTGAGACCAGATGGCCAAGTAGAATAAGCTTCTATACCAGAATCCAGCAGCTCCACCCTGGTCAGTGAGAATCACATTTCAGCTTTCGGGTACCCTGACAAACCATGGTTGGAAAGCCTAATTATCTTTTTAATTACAATCTTTTAATTTCTCTGATCTTGTGGCCAACCCAATGGAACAATAAAGATCTCATTTATTGTTTATTCATTGATTCACCTGAAACCTCCCTTAGAGAGCAAATGCCAAACCCAAGGTATCTTTCTGGCCATGGTCAAAGTAGAGAAAAAAAGCTCTTTCTATTATTTAAAAGATCAGGACTCCCTACTCACGGTCACTCAAGCACTCGACACTTCCCATCTGGACTACTGCAATGCTCTCTACATGGGGCTCCCCTTGGGGTGCACCCGGAGGCTCCAGTTGGTCCAGAATGTGGCCGCGTGGGGGATTATGGGAGCAATGGGGCGCTCCCATGTGACACCTCTCCTGCGCGAGCTGCACTGGCTTCCTGTGGTCTTCAAAGTGCGCTTCAAGGTGTTGGTGACCACCTTTAAAACGCTCTATGGCTTAGGGCCGGGGTATTTATGAGACCACCTTCTGCCGCCAATAGCCTCCCACCGGCCAGTATGCTCCCACAGAGAGGGACTCCTCAGGGTGCCGTCGGCCAGACAATGTCGGCTGGCGACCCCCAGGGGGAGAGCCTTCTCTGTGGTGGCACCTGCCCTCTGGAACTACCTACCCCCAGAGATACGCACGATACCAGACCTCCAGAATTTTCGTCAGGCCCTGAAAACACATCTTTTTCACCTAGCCGGGCTGGCTTGATCCCATCCCTTTGGTTTTAATTTGTAATTGGTTTTAATCCGGGTTGTTTTAAATGGATAGCCAAAATTATTTAATGTTTTTAAACTGCTTTTAAATTTTATATGTTTTACCATGGCTGTTCACCGCCCTGAGTCCTGTTGGAGAAGGGCAGTATACAAATTAAATAAAATAAATAAATAAATAAATAAATAAAAACAAGGCCAACTGGTGTGATACTAAAATTGAACTTGACAGCTTTCTAATTTTATTTTGTCAATACCAAGAAACCCAACAATCAAGATAGAGTCTGAGCCTTTTTTTAAATAAAAAATGAGATGGGGAAACATAGTTTTAGTTTCCACCAACTGTGGATTGTTACCACTTTATATCTGAATTCACTTAGTAAGAACTAAAGAAGCTTCTTGGATGAGAAGTGAAGCGTCCTCAAGGGGGGGAAAAAAACCCAGTTGCCTTTTCAAAAAAAGCATTTTTGGGACAACCATGATCTGGATGACTGAGAATCTCTATAGACAATGCACTGTAGAGTTCTTGGTGCTCTGTTAGCTTGGTTTTTGTTTGCTTGCAAACACTGATGGTCTTATCTAGTTGGGTAATGAAATGTTTGCAAGTAATACACCAAGGTCAAAGAGTACGAAGAACTTCCCAGTTCAGTCCTGGGCTACAAATATTCTCTTCTGCAGGAAGTTCAACACAGAGTTCTTCTTCAGTTCACAAAGTCTGTAGGTAGGTGGATACCGGTGGCTAATGTCTCCAAAGCAAAGCCATTGACAGATTGGTGAGGGTGGTCTGACCTATCAATCAGCCCCCATGGATCAAAGCTACTGAAGAAACTTAGTGACCCATTGAAGATGTCTACTGGCAGAGGGAGGCTACCAGCACTAGTGTCAGTCTTCCAAGTTAAACCAGATAGGAACCACAATCTGTTGAGCTAATTGTACTGTAAAGCTACATTGACAGAATCTGTGTTAAGTCTGAAAGTACATTTCTCTCTCTCTCCCCCTCCTCCATTATGCACACCAAGAAACTAGAGAGGGTGTTTTCTCAGCCTCTTGCTCCGCTCATTATCTAGTTGCAAACTGTGCTATCTGTTATCTGAACGTTCCTTTGACAGCATCTCTTTGCCCAGTCTTCCAAGGTCTTTCCCACATGCCATGACAGTAGTCTAGGCTAAACCTGACTAGGCCATTCCCCACCATCCTGTCAGAGCTGAAGAAGCTTCTTGGATGAGAAGCGAAACGTCTTCCAAGAAAAACTAGAAAGTCCAGTTGCCTCTTGAAAAAGCACCTTTGAGACAACCATGACCTGGATGACTGAGAATCTCCATAGACTAGGGTAGTTTCCTGAAATAAGGTGGTTTGAGGCAGTAGGTCATGCTGGGAGGATCTTCAGCTTAGAACTTGCACCAGGTCCTGCAGGTCCAGTGAGCCTCCACAACCCTTAATCAACCCAATGACTAAATACTAGTGGTCTATGCAGGCACATCCCCTCCCCAATTCACCAGAACAGGAGAAATAGGCAGTATAAGCTTAACCCTAGACCAGGGGTTCCCCAAACCTGGCAGCTTTAAGACTTGTGGACTTCAACAGGATAGCTGGCTGGAGAATTCTGGAAGTTGAAGTCCACAGGTCTTAAAGCTTGCAAGTTTGAAGACCTCTGCCCTAGACCCTTAGAAGATAGCTTTGGATTGCACTACCAACCTGTAATCAATCTGCCAATGAACTGCTTAGTTCCCAAGAACTTTTATCCACCTGCTTGCACTTAACATCATCCTAAGTCAAACTTATGACAGTCAAAGCACTGTCAAATCCTATCCTGGCCAGATGTTCTGCTCTTTGCTCCTTTCTCTCTGAAAGGGAAGAAAATACAGGACATTCACGTCTTATGGTATCACTGAACTTTGGGTTCTCTCTCTCTCTCTCTCTCCCATTTAAACTCTCATGTTTAGCATTCCTTCCAATTTCCAAATCTTGTCATAAGATACAAAAGAATTCCTCCTAAAGTATGATACATCTTGACTCTCCTGCTGGCAAAAAAATATGTTTAAATATTTATGGAGGCAGGGAACAGACATCCAGCACTGCAGCTGGAGAGCTTTTGATGTAGTTGGGAGAATAGATCAGAATTGCCATGGTTCACACTGGGACTGAGGATGGCTTTCTTAGTGCAAGAGTGAGCAGAAGGTTAGCATAGATCACAACTAGATTTCTGTATGTAGGGTTCTTAATTTTTTAAAACTATCATAGCAATAAAATGGTCTTTGTCTTTCCAAATTGTAGTTTTGAAATGAAGAAAGACTGGTGTACCAAGAACTTTCTTTCTTTCTTTCTTTCTTTCTTTCTTTCTTTCTTTCTTTCTTTCTTTCTTTCTTTCTTTCTTTCTTTCTTTCTTCTCTCTCTTTCTTCCATCCCTCCCTCCCTCCCTCTCTCCCTCTGTGTGTATGTGTGTGTGTGATCCAGAATGATTAGTGGCTCGCTAATTTGGCCTGGAATAGGACAATGGCAAAGTTGAAGTAAGTAAGTAAGTAAATAAGTAAGTAAATAAATAAAGGTATGAGGCATAGCAGGTTTTGCAACTCTAAAACTGCCCCAGCTCTGCAGTAGAAGAGCCACTGCATGTACAGAAAATAATTATTATCTCCAGATAATAATCACAGTGCCAGTTGTGATCAGACACAGTGGGGATAATTAAGAAATTTCTTTGTTTTGCTATCTATACCTTGTCCAATCCTTTTCACTCCCATCTTCGGTTCGGTGACGTCATATCGTCACCGCTACCGGCTCGGGAGAATCGGGCCAAACCGGGAGGAACCCACCATTGGTATGGATGGATGGATGGATGGATGGATGGAAGTATGGATGGATGTACGGATGTATGGATGAATGGATTTAGAGATTGGGAAACCCAAACTTCATGCACTATTCCAAATGGGTTGGCCACATGAAGGTATGACATTGTTCGTGTTATTTTCAACCTTTCCTCAAGAATTCTTGCATGGAATTGATCTTTTCCCACATCCTCAGCGCATTGAATGATGCCAATAGAAATCTATTGGCCATTGCTTTCTATAATGCACAAGAGTAAATCAAGGCCTTGCAATTTCTAATTTCCTCCTTTAGTGATTGCCTCGCACAGCTGCCGTTTGCAGTTATGACCATGATGAAAAAGTAGCCTTCCAACCAATCCTCACCTTTACGACTTTTGCAGGTCTGGAAAGCAAAGGAAAGCTGAAGTAAGATTATAAGCACAGTTGCGGTTTTGCTTAGGAATGCTTTGCTTAACGACCAACATGCTGGTCCCAACTGGGGTTGCAAAATGAGGACTATCTGTATTTTCATGGCAGGGGATACTACATGTGTCTCCTTTTCTCCCTATGCTTCTTTTCCTCTCTTCTCTGTCCCTCACTGCTCTCTAACTGAAGAGTTCTGGTGACGCATGAACCAATGCCAACAAGACTTTCAAGCATCACTAAGAGTTTAGTGCACTTTAGGACAGAAACTCCCTTAGGGAACAATCAGACAGCATTGGGGATGACTTTACCTGCCTCTCACTCATAACTATGCAGCAATCTTAAAAGAACATTTTTTTTTCATTCACCTTTGATTATACCTATTTATAAAAAAAAATCAGAGGGACCGATACTCCAGGTTTTCAGCTTTTCTGGCACTAGCACGTAGCAGTCATTTCTCAGCATATAATTTTGAGGCAGCACACATACTCTCTCTCTCTCTCTTTCTCTCTCTCTCTCTCTCTCTCCTTGCAACCTTCATTCAACTGAGCAGGACAGAACAATCATACAAGCAGCATCCGTGAAAGCAAACTTGGCTGAGGTCCTTTAGATGGAAATGCAAGATTGCCATTATCGAAAGGAGGGCAAGTTTTCAAATATCTGAAGTAGTTTGTCCAAATGGCTTTCTCTGTGCATGTAAGGCCAATTGTGACACCAACGACTGCTGACATAGTTGCTTGTACAATGATGTTACTGAGAGTGTATGCATCAAGACAAATTCCTTGTGTGTCCAATCACACTTGGCCAATAAAGAATTCTGTTTATTCTATTATATTCTCATGTTACATTGCTAATTTCTTTTTAACAGGGTTGCTCTTCTCCTCCCATTTTGGGGACCTTCAGCCATCAAAGAGCACATGATAATGGAGCTCCCAGTGAAGACAAGGGTAGAATTTTCTACCCTTTTTGCTCATTTAAGAGTTTTCTGTTGTAAGTAAAACAGGAGCATTAAGACCAAGAGATAATGCCTCTTTTAGCTGCTTACTTTCACATACAGAAGAGGGCAAAGTTACAGCAATTCAGTCAGTTTTAACAATGCAATCTTTGGGGTATCAGGAGCTACAAGCAAGACTAACTCTACTTTTCAACCTAGCATTCTAGCTTCATGGTTGTAAAATAAAGTATTACAGATGGAAATGGTTTCTGCCTAAATTTACAGTAGTGAAGCATCCTAAAATATCACACTATATGAAGAAGGAGGCTACAAGACCAAGTTAGGGACAGATTGTCCTGGAGAAAGTCCATCTACAGGGCTGCTAAGAGTTGACAGCGACTTCATGGCACATAATCAAGCAAATGTGAGGAAGCGAAGAAAGGGCTCATAATGAAGGTTGTATTTTACTTTGTTATATCTCTGTACAAGTTATACCTGAGGACATATTGTGCTATTGTGCTAAGGATTGGATTGTTTCTTTTCTTTTCTTTTTTTTTCCCTTTAAGGAGCTTGTATGTCATGTACTTACATAAAGATATTCCATGGTAGCAAAGGGGAAGTTGTTACAAGGAAATAATTAAATGGAAATAACTGTACGCAGGCTTTGTTCCCTCAGGAGGGGTGACAAAAGGCTCATCCTGATTCGCATCTCTCCTTCGCTTGCTTTGACATGCCAGGAAATGGGAGGGACCGTGGCAGGGCTCTTGAAGTCAGTACTTGCCTTTCTAATTCTTGAAGTAGCTCTCCGAGTACAACAAGGAAGCATTTCTGCATGGGGATAATGGGTCTCCTATTGGAGTGCTTCCCAGATCCATGGGAATATTGATGGTAGTTAGTTTGTGCCAACTGGGAGGTGAATGGTCAAAGGACTGACGCAGGTCTCTCTTGCAGGTGATTGCCTTAATCCTTCACTCAGTGGTGAAATTCAAATTTTTTTACTACCAGTTCTGTGGGCATGGCTTGGTGGGTGTGGTGTGGCTTGGTGGGTATGGCTTGGTAGGCATGGCAGGGGAAGGATACTGCAAAATCCCCATTCCCACCCCACTCCAGGGGAAGGATACTGCAAAATCTCCATTCTCACCCAACTCCAGGGAAAGGATATTGCAAAATCCCCATTCCCTCCCCACTCCTGGGGAAGGATATTGGAAAATCTCCATTCTCACCCTACTCTGGGGCCAGCCATAGGTGGTATTTGCCGGTTGTCTGAACTACTCAAAATTTCCGCTACCAGTTCTCCAGAACCTGTCAGAACCTGCTGAATTTCACCCCTGCCTTCACTCCAGGGCCCAAAATGTCACTGCATGGGGGCCTATGTTTTGTATGGAGATGAGAAGGATAAATGCAACACAGCCAGAACAAAAATCAAAGGCTGAGAGGCGGGCCAAGAGTCTTCCTGCACTAATCAGCTACAAAGATAAGAGGTTAATGCTGGCCAACTATTTGAAAATTAGATGCTTTTTAAAAATTAAACTTGAAAAAGTGAGGAAAGGGCCTAGAATAACTCCCGTTGAAGAGTATACATTCTCATTACGCTTTCATCTGGGATCCTGCTTCAGTCTGGGGGCTGTCGCAGAGAGGAGGGGGACAACCAATTTCCAAAGCACCCGAAGGCCAGACAAGGAACAATGGATGGAAATTGATCAAGGAGAGATTCAACCTAGAAATAAGGAGAAATTGTCTGACAGTGAGAACAATCAACTGGTGGAATAGTTTGCCTTCAGAGGTTGTGGGTGCTCCATAACTGGAGGCTTTCAAAAAAAGAGTGGACAGCCACTTGTCAGAAATGGTATAGGGTCTCCTGCCTGAGCAGGGGGTTGGACTACATGATCTCTGTTATTCTGTTACTCTTCCTTTTGTAACTGGCACATACTCACTTTTGCCACACGGCTATGAATGGAGGGTGGCCATTCCTTGCAAATGTCCCCCACTCCACCCATGGAAAGAATAACACAATTGAACACTGACTCTCTATTCTGCCATCTGGAGGATAAGTACTTGTAATTGTTGCTTTGTGTAGTGAGGGTGGAAGAACCTCCCAGAGGATGGCATCTCCTAGCAGAAGTAATTTATGCATAGGACTAGTGTATAATACTGCCCTGGCTGAGGCAAAAATGAGTGAACTAATTGGTGACTGCTTTCTATAGAGTAGAGTAGAGTAGAGTAGAGTAGAATAGAATAGAATAGAATAGAATAGAATAGAATAGAATAGAATAGAATAGAATAGAATAGAATAGAATAGAATAGAATTCTTTATTGGCCAAGTGTGATTGGACAAACAAGAAATTTGTCTTAGATGTATATAACACTGGGGATACGTGGTATAATGGGGTAGATATTTACACAAATACACAAGCACAATGGAATATGACGGCCTGGGATATTTAGCCTCTACAAAAAAAAAAAAAAAAAAAAAAAAGGTTCTAGTCTTTTCCATCCGCAAACTTTTTACTGTATTCTCTCTTGCTCTTGGGCAAAGCCTATTTGGTATGATATTGCAGACACTTGAAAATATCGTGGACAAAAAAAAAGAAAAAAGAAAAAAAACCCCAAGCCAATGGATATCAAACAAATCAGTCCAGATTTCTCACTGTAGGCAGAAGTAACCAGGTTCAAATTATCCAACTTCAGACACATTATGCAAGGAGCTTGCTCTCTGAAGAAGATCTGATACTGGGGAAAGATGGAAAGACAGAAAAGAGGACGACTAAAATACAGTAGATGAAGACACCATTAGGTTAAGGGACTTATCGTTAGGGAGGAAATCTACCGTATTTAGATAGTCACTAAGAGTAAATATTAGTGGCACATAATCAATCATCAATCAATCAATCAATCAATCAATCAATCAATGCTGCTTCTATCTACTCTACTCCAGAGGAGGTCTCTCTCTCTCTACACTAGTTTAATTTAGAAGAAAGGGAGTGGGGAAAGTCCTTTGATTTTTCTCAGTGGCTTAATCTGTCTGAGAGTGCCCTAAAGTCCTTCCAGAATGAATATGCTGATTCCATAAAGACATCCAAGCCTCCTTATTATGTATATCAAGGTTAGGGGATTAATGGGAGTGAAAGACAAAGGAAGAAAGAAAACAAAAAGAAGAAGAACTAATTCAAAGTGATTTCTCTCAGTGAACTCCCCCTCTAGCCACAAAGGCAGAAGAAACTAGGGCACAGGATAGTAAAATCAAAGGCAACATAGATTAGCAAAAACACCATTCGAATCATTTGAAAAACCAAAATGCTAATTTCGCATCTAGCTTCCACTAGTCCCTAGATGACTGTATTTTTCCTAAATCTCCAACTCAGGTTTCTGGGATTGTTTCTTTTTTTTTCTTCCCCTTTTTACCTGACAAACACTCTGTCCTGAGAGGGAAGATCTCTTTTCCTATTCCAGTGAGAGAAAAACACAGAAGGAACACAAAATGGAGCTCTCCATCATCTATTTAAAGGACCACTGGGAAAGAGAATTTTCTGGAATTGTTTCAGTGCCTCAGTTTCATATCCCATGTTTGATGCACAGTTTTAACTCTTTCAGTATCTGGGATGGGATTTCTCTTGCATCCACTACACCTGGTGACACTTGAGAGTATTAGGAAAGGCTTTGAAATTTTCTCCGACAAGGTGTTGTTTGTTCCTCAGTGTCAGATGTCTTACAACTGCTCCAATTAGCTTGATGCCAGTCCTTCTCTCTCCCTCCCTCCCTCTCTCTCTCTCTCTCTTCCCGGTCTCCCTCCCTCCCTCCCTCCATCTACCACCTTTATTATTTTTATAACTAACTCAAGATTGTGAACCTAACTACTACATCTTCCTCCACCTACTGAGTTTCCCTGAAAATAAGACCCTGTCTTATATTTTTTGTACCCCAAAATAAGCGCTTGGCCTTATTTTTGAGGTGGTCTTATTATTTTGGGGCACGTGGAGCAAGACGGAGCTCCTCTTACCATCTTACCTGATTTCCAGCTCTGTCTCCCTAACCCTAACCAGAGGAAATGGCGGGGACCAGCTGCCCATGCGGTTAAATATTTTCGGGAAGGGCTTATTTTCAGTGGGAGGGCTTATTTTCAGGGGGAGGGCATATTTTCGGGGAAGGGTTTATTTTCAGGGAAGGGCTTATTATCCAAAGATAATCCAGGGAGTTTTATTTTTGGGGAAACAAAGTATTTTCACCACAACAACCACCTTGTAAGGTGGAATGTGCTGAGAGAGTGACTGGTCCAAACTCATCCTGCCAGCTTTCATACCTAAGATGGAACTAGAATTCATGATCTCCCACTAGCCTGGTGTCTCAACTCTCAGCTTCTCGTAGCCCGCGATCACCAAGACACAGGAAATCACACGTGGTTTGCTCAGTGAGATATCCTGCTTTATTAGTGACTACAGCTCGTCGTGAAACCGGAATGCAAGGCAATGCAAAGACGCGGCTATCGCCCGCTACCGGCAGCGTCTCTTTATAGAGCAAGTTTAACAAGCCAGCTGGGTGATTTCGAATTCCCTGCTGCTCCAGGCGCACAGGAGTGACGTCATCATCGCCAGTCTGGTGGTATCGCCGCTGGCCGCTCAGCTCTGTTCTCCCAGGTCTCTTTCGCGGGCTCATACTAACCCCCCCCCCCCCGTGCTCCAAGACACCTAGTCGCATGCCTGACCCCATCACCAGCACCTCGTGTTCCCCGCATCCACAACCGCCCCCAGGAGGTTGCTGTCTTCATGGTGTTCATGATCATGGTGTCGAGTGCTGCTTGACGCTCGACATCAACCACTAGACCAAACTGGCTCTCTTCAAAATGCGTATCCAACAGTATCTCATCAGTATGGGCCACTGGATGTAACTCAAGGACCAGAACACTCAACATTCTTTAGCCTCCCTCAGTCCATCAGGAAGCAACTTCCACTAATCCAGGGGTTGAAATGCTCCCGGTTCGGACCGGATTGCCCGATCCAGTAGCGATGGAGGCGGGGGGTTTGGAGAACCGGTAGCAAAAATCCCTGCCCTCACTCCCATGCCCAGCTGAGCCGCGTAATCATCAGAGGCTTTTTTTTAAAAAAAATTAAAAGCATTTTTTCTACAACCTCTTCGGCCAAAAAAATGCTTTTAAAAGTAAAAAAAAAAGCTTCTGATGATCGTGCGGCTCAGCTGGGATCGTCAAAGGCTTTTAAAAGCCTCTGACGATCCAAGCTGAGTTGCCTAATTGGCAGAGGCTTTTTTTTCTTTTAGATGCCTCTGACGATCAGGCAACTCTGTTATCTGCAGCTCTCTTATCGTGCTTGTGTGAGGAAAGCCTGGCTTTCCTCACACAAGCACGAAACCTAAGACACCAGCTTGAAGATGACGAGTGGGACCTCGTCGAAACATCACCAAGATACTATCAATCTTACACAGGAAAGGACCTAAATATACCAAAACTTGCATACCTCTACCCGTGAAAATCTACAAAAACATATATACATATACATATACATATACATGTTCTTTTGAGAACGGGAATCAGAATTTCATTTTTAATGTGTGTCAGTGTGTACGCAGATAAAGTGACAATAAAGGTTTGTAGATATCAGCTTTTGCCCCTTTCTTTTGAGCACTTTTCCCCTTCACCATCACTAAATATGGCCAACTTTGTTTGGATGTCAAGGTGGCCTACCAATTTGAGAAAACAATCGAAATCAATCATCTGCTTGGTATTCTGGTACTGGTACGTGCAGAAGCAGCTGAGCAATGGCGTGCCATCTTTTGCAGGAACCCATTTGGATTAGAGATAGTTCATATATATATATGAAATACCCTTAATAAGAAAGCCTGTTTTTATTATTTGTATGTCAGGCTTCCTGTTTTGCTAATAAAATTCTCTTAATAGTTTTCTTCTGATCTTGCCAAAGGCTGTTGAGAAGAATCCTAATCTTCAGAATTTAGGTTCCCCCCCTTCCTTTTCCCACTGAATCCTGTTGTTTTGCCCCCTTGATATAGGCTATTGCCAGAGACCTGGCTCTGCCCCAGTTCCATTACTATTTATATCTGGTGGGTGTCCCCCTGGACATGTTGATAAATTACCTTCTCTTATAACCCTCAGCCTATTGTAAGCAAAGTTATTCAGGCTGCTTGCTTGTAGCAAAGTGGTGGTGGTGGAAAGGGGGGGCATGTGACAATGAGGGTTAGGAGGTCAGGGAGGGGCTCCAGAAAAGAGAAAGGGCTACGTGCTGAAACTGGGCCCGAGTGCAGAGTATGAAAGTCCCCGGAGTACTGTCCACAGAAAGAGTTCAGGATGAAGATCTGCCACTTCCTTCCCACCTTACTGCTCTCCATTCCCGTAACTGGCAAATTTTCCTTGGCCAAAGGCTCCAACTGCTGGCAGCAGAGGGACTTCTTTGAACTAAAAAACGAGATCATCAAGTGTCTTCATTGAAGTCACGTTTCTTCAAATGGAAGTTGAACTTCTTCCTTAAAATGTGCCAAGTGAAAAATGATAGGAAGACACAAAGAAGAGAAGGAGGATTGAGGAAAAGAGGATGAGAAAGGGAAATAGAGATGAACCTGAGGGATCCTTGGTGCTCTCTGAGCTTGGTTGTTTTCTTGCAGATGTTTCAATACCCAAGTTACTGTAGGTAGCATTGTCAGTGCTAGTGATGATGCTAACACTGGACTAGCACTGATAATGTTACCTAGTCTGGATAAAGATCTGCAAGAAAACCAAGCTCAGAGAGGGACCCCTCATTTCAACCCTGAGCCAGAAATATTCTCCTTTAGTGATGGATCTCACTGCTTTTGACTCTGGTGAAGTTTGTAAGTGGGGGGAAGATGTGTTTTCCCAATCACTGAATTAATGCCCATCTATTTTAACTTTTGATGTGATTGATCCAAAATTTGTATCAATCTCCACAACAAAATTATGACTGATATTTTAAGCCAGTAGATGTGCTCTGGTGTGTTTGAATTTTGTTTTTATAGTTCTGAAAGTAAACTTCTTAAAATCCCACACATCCATTGTAGAAAGCTTCTTGCTGAAGAATGCTGGAAATTGGTTGGCTGGTTTTTAAAGACGAGGGTGGTGATTTTCTGAAAAATCAAGAGGAAAAAATTATAGCATCTAAACTTCAGCTATTATTAATGTTATTACCGAAGCATAGTGGAGCCTTTTCAGTTCATTTTCAGGCAAGATAATATTAATCGTTCTTGCGGATGACTTGCAGCTCGACAGAGATAGGGAGTTGAATCTATAGGTCTAGTGGATCTCTTGGTAGCTTTTGACATCATCAATCATGGCATCTTTCTGCATTGTCTGTAAGCATTGAGAGAGAGGGACAGTATTTTACTGGGAATTCTTTCCTTCCTGTCTGGGTGACTCCAGTCAATGGAGGTGAGGGGAAGAGGTCAGCTCTAGGAGCCTCTATTATGTGGTCCCAGAACGCTTGATTCTTCCACACACACACCCTTTTAAAATAAATATAAAAGGTGTTGATGAAGTCACAGATATCCAGGTCATGGTTGTCCCAAAAGTGCTTTTTCAAGTGGCAACTGGATTTTCTTGTTTTTTTAAAAAAAGATGTTTTGCTTCTCGTCCAAGAAGCTTCTTGGATGAGAAGCAAAACGTCTTCAAAGAAAAAACAAGAAAGCCCAGTTGCCTCTTGAAAAAGTATCTTTGGAACGTGAGGTCACAGGATTTATTTATTTATTTGTTTATTTATTTCCTATTTCTAGGATTAGGTACTGATGATACCTCATAGTACATCATTTGCATTGCATAGTACATCTTCTTGACCTGTGGTCAAACAACAGGTGTAGCTGAGGTTCTTTCCCAGTATCTGGTGGCTGTTAGGGTCTGAGTAGAAATAGGCTCAGGTTTAGTTCCATAAAGATAGAACAGGTCCAGTTCTAGAAACCAACTGATCCCTGTAATTTCCATCTAAATTCTATCTAGAGTTGCATTTTCCTGTATAGACCTAACTCATGATCTGGGATTTCCATAGATCCTCTTTCAAAAGGTCTTTGTGGGATAGTTTTGAGTGTTTGTTTTCCCTTTTAGAAGAGTTGTACATTGCCTGCATTGATTGTGTAGGTGTCAATTATTTATTACTGTAACTCTTTTTAACCTGTTTCTTACTGAATAAACTACTGAGGGTTGCTTTCGACTAGAGCAGTATGTAAGACTCAGCAAAATAAAAATACATCAATAATTAGATTTCCATCATTTAAAGACTTTGGCCATAAAAACTGGCACTTTTAGGAATCCTGAAAAGGCATATCACCACATTTTTATATGGTTTCATTCTTGTTTGTTTATTCTCTATATAACCTTGAGTTGGCATCATAAATTATGGCATCAAGTAGCAGCTACATATTAACCTATTAGACTTGGCCATTTGATGACATTATGAAGCCACATTAAAATAAGGATGGCAGTTTCTGCCATCACTCTTAATGGATAAACTCTTTTTCCCAATTTTGCGGACATCCCCCCAGAAAATTGCAGGAACAAGTGGATGCATTTCACAGAAAGCATATTAGTCCATAATAATAGTAGTAAAATTTAAGTCTCAAACATCTGTCTTGGAGATGTGAGTAAACTGAAGACAGGGATACAATATTTTAATAAGTAAAAAGGCTAGTTATTTTTTTGAATGAGAAGGGAGCTTTGAATTAAAATGGATATCTGAAACAGATTAGAGATAACTGCTTGGTTTTTATTTTAAAAAAAACAAATCACCAGCCATTCTAGCTGTATCTTAGTACAGTTCTGTGTAAACTAAGATTTTTGCCAATAGTGCAAGCATTTGCCTTATTAATTTTTACAAACACCATGCTGGTGAATCTTTTAAATCATTTTTCTCCCTAATTTTTTTATATAGAAAGCTAAAATCACCTCCATCCTTTCCTCAAAATGCAGATTTCAAGGAAAACCAAAACAGGATTCCCTCCCCCACTCCAAGATACCTCTACAACTATGGAACCCATTACCATAGAGCGTTGCAATACTAGTTGCTAGTATCTCATTCTGAAATGGTTCTTGGAGGAAAGCTTTGAGGAAATATGCAATCTTTAATTTGACCACCATGGCTATGGAGCTTTGCTACTCATCAACATTCTATAGGCATTTAGCTAGTCACCATTGGATACAGAATGCTGAGTTTCATTGATCTGGCCCAGCAAAGTAACTGTACTTACATCAATATTTATCACCCGCATCAATATGTTTGGTGTTGAACAGCAGCAGTAAGCAAAGGAGATCAAGTTGTGCTGGAAAGCTGTAAAACTTTATATGATTCCCTATTGCTTAACACCAGCAACAACTAAGAAGTCCCCCTTTTCTCACCCTACCGTTGGTTATGTGTTATGTTGTTTTTGATTCCTAGGTAGATTTTCTCCATGATGATCTATATTAGCCTGTTCTTTCGGGTCTCTCAAAATTGCACCCACCACCCACTGTAACTGAGTCTGTCTACCTTGCTCTTGGTCATCCTCTTCACTTCCTTCTTTCCACCCTTTCCAGCATTACAGCCTTTTGCAGAGAGCTATTTGTTTATTTATTTTCTACATTTATATAGCTGCCCATCTCACATATGTGATTGGGTGGTATATCATAATACAATCAAGTAAACAAGCACGGAACAACACTTTCTAATTTTTTAAACAATTTTTGAAAGTTTAAAACACAGACATAAATAAAACTGCAATAGAATGGACCTACACCTAGAGGGGTTACTTTGCTGGCTCCCAACATCAATAGAATCCTCAAGCTTGTTGAGAGCCAGGTTTTGAGAGATTTTCTAAATGAAAAATGAAACAAAAAAAATCTGGGAAAAAAAAAGTTTTTTTGTGAGGAAGAATGGTAAGAACCTGTCTGGAACAGACAAAAAAATCCCTTCACTGCGCTCATTGATAATCTGTTTTTTAATTGTCTTCTAACCCAGTGTTTCTCAACCTCAGTAACTTTTAAGAAGTGTGAACTCCAACTTCCAGAATTCTGAAGAATGTAACCAAGTTGAAGAAATGTGAATTCCAACATGGTGAATAAATACTTCAGATAAACAAGATGAGCACATGTGTAGTTCTTTATAAATTTCACTTATTTTCTAAAGCCCCAGAAGGCAAAGCAAACAAAAAACAAAACAAAAAAAACCCAATGGATGGATGGAAACTAATGAAGGAGAAGTAACCTGGAATTAAGGAGAAACCTCCTAACAGTGAGGACAATCAACCAGTGGAACAGCTTTGCCTTCAGAAAAGTTGTAGAGGCTTCATCACTGGAGGTTTTAAAGAAAAGACTGGACTGTCACCTGTCTGAAATGGTGTAGTAGGGTCTCCTGCTTGAGGGGCGGGGGTTGGGGTTGGACTACCCTTCCAGCTCTATTCTGATTGATTGAGTCATATCAGGTTGCATTTCCACCTAACTGCTGTTGACCACTCCTTGGTTCAGCAATAGGGATCAGAGATAATAATAATATGGAAGACCAAAACCTAACTGAATAATATAGAATAATGAAATTAGATATAAAAGTGATATAATACTGGGGTCAGTCTAGAGGATCTCTGAAGGGCCCCCTTTCTTTAGTACTAGGTTCAAAAAGTGAAACCGCAGAATTAACAAAACCCTCCTCAGCTGGAAAGTTCAGGAAACACCATCATGAGCAAGATATCACATCTAGCCAAGCAGAGGTAACCACAGATATAACGGCAGGAAACTTAGATAGGTTTCAAGAACACCTGTGACCCACTTAAGAGGGGACACATGTTAGTAAGCTTGTTGGGTATAGCAGCAAAGGGGGGGGGGAATTGTCCCTATGGGCTGTCAGAAATGAAACCAATCATAAGATGTCAAAAGTATGTATAAGAGTAACTGCATTAGAATCCTTTGTTGTTCAGCCTTTGCTTCTTGTATTGCACTGAACCTTGCGCAATAAACCTCTCTGATCACCCACAGAAATCTTGTGAGTCTTAATTTCCATAAAAATATCATATAATATAAATATATAATAATATAAAATATCAGAGATATTTTACGAGAAGAGTCCTCTATTCCTCTAACTGCAATAAAATACCTTATGCCACCAGACTCCAAAATTTTGGTCTTAGACATCTTAGAACTACGCCGACTTCAGTCTGACCTAAGCATAGTACATAAAATTATCTACCACAATGCCCTTCCTGTCAATGATTACTTCAGCTTCAACCACAACAATACACGAGCAAATAATAGATACAAACTCAAGGTAAACTGTTCCAAACTCGATTGCAGAAAATATGACTTCAGTAACAGTGGTCAATGCCTGGAATGCACTACCTGACACTGTAGTTTCTTCCCCAAACCCCCAAAACTTTAATCTTAAACTCTCTACTGTTACCTCACCCCATTCCTAAAAGGCGTGCATAAGTGCACTGGTGTGCCTACCATCCCTTCCTAATATTCCTTTTTACTTACTCTTTTCATGTATTCAAATTATGTTTATACTTTTACCTGTTCTCTTATATATGTTTGACCAATAAACTTATGATTATGAGTGTTACAAAATAAATAGCAGAGAGGAGCGAGATAAACACTATATAATAAACACTAGAGGCAGAGATCCGATTTCTGATTGGGATTCCCCCCTCCCCCCACCCCAAATTTAGGAGCAGCCCAACGCATCTGCAAACCCTCCACAGTGGGTAATTCTGCACCGGAGGGTTTGGCGGACAGGATTCTGGGCTGCTGGCCAGGAGGTGTAGGATCCCTCCATACTTTCAGCGCGCGTTTTCAACCAGATGGGAAACATCTGCCGGGACAAGTGATAAGTCTTCGCACGTGTCAGGCCAGCAGTCCTCCTTGCTTCCCCCGCCTGCCCGCCCTTCCTCAGCCTTTAGCACGGTGGTACCCGCGTGTCTCAATTCCCCCCCAGCGCCACCTCTCGCCCCTGCTTCCCGAGGCGCCCGGGATGGCTGCGGCTCGAACCCACGAGGCTCAGGCGGAGCGCAACCTGCCTCCGCCGGGGCCACCGCCGTCTATTTTGGCCCCGTCGCGTGTTGGGCCAGCTTCCTGCCATCAAGACAATAGCGCCGGGA
Source organism: Arizona elegans (assembly GCA_022577455.1). Classification (NCBI taxonomy): domain Eukaryota; kingdom Metazoa; phylum Chordata; class Lepidosauria; order Squamata; family Colubridae; genus Arizona; species Arizona elegans. The sequence goes on from JAKOOJ010000003.1 coordinate 19,484,580, forward strand.
GGGAAGGGAGGACGAAGAGGACACCCTCCAGTGCGGTCCCGACCACCCAATCACCCTGGCAGCCTGCAAGCTGCCAGCTGGCCAGCGGCCAGGGCTAATCCTCGGAGGCCTCTCCAAAACACAGGAACCCATCCGGGAGCTATCCTCGGCGCGAACAATGCGAGTCCGAGGGGGAAGCTCCCTGCGGTGGAATTAAGGCCGCTGACAGGACGTGCCGAGCCAGCAGGCCGGGCGGCCAGCCGCCGAGATAAGACGCCACTGGGAACAATAGAAGGAATTGCAGCGCTGCCCTTCCAAACGCGGCACCCGCCCAGGCCTTGGAGAAGAATGGCTTTTTTCGGGCCTTGGGACGCGCCGCGGCAGCCGCACTTCAAGCCGGCGTTTCCTCGAGGCCGAGGCGGGCGGGGAAGCAGCGCCCGCCGGCGGCACTGCTGGGGCTGAGGCGGCGGAGCGGCTCTTTAGGGGCCACCCGGACTTCCTTGACCCCAATAAGGTTCGCTCATACTCGCAACCCGTCTGGCTCCTTCGTATCGTCTAATGCCGTCTAATGGTTAGACTCTAACCATTGCCATTTATGGTACTACTAGGGATTCTTGGGTAGATTGTCAATAAAGGAAAAAGTAACTTTCCTTCGGGTTGCATTTTTCCTCCATGGACACATCCGTGCACGGCTTTATATATTTATTCGCAACAAGACCAAAACAACCGTTGTGTCCTATTGGTGTCTTTTATTTCATCTGCAGCCCTGCTATTCCTCTCTTAGCCAAGTATTAACCAGATCTGGTTCCGCTTAGTTTTTGAATTATAGGCAAGATGGACCAAGAGGCAGAGTGAAAAATTGTGCTATATTATAATGTATGTAAGTTGCACATACAGTCGATTGTACAGCTTCAAGTTACTGACCTTAAATTACAGGATAAGGTTATTGGGGTGATGGGAACGAAGGCGAATATACGTGTCCCAGGATAATGGTGGAGGATCCAATCTGGGTCAGTCACCTGTTGTGTCACTGTTGTGATTTCAGAATGATAATTCATTGTTTGCAGTTGATAATTGCACTAAGTCAATGACTTCCATTTAAATAGAGATGCTAGAAACTGTGAGGTCACCTCTGTGCTCACCTGGTCATCAAATTTGGTTACCAAAACAATCAAAAGATACGCTGCTTTTGAGAAGTAATCTATGTAATAATAAAAGTAGGAACCTGTTTATGGTGAGCCTACTTGCTCTTTGTACATATTCCATTTCCTGCTTCCAGTGACTACTTTATCCCATTGCATTTGTTTCCTGCCTTCCATCCAAGTAGCCCAAGATATGTAACGTCCATCCCTACATTTTATCCTCACACAAATTGATTAAGTGAACCACAATTTGAGATGACCTCCCTGATGGTGATCAGACTCTAGTAACCACTTAACACTTAGCCAAGTATGTCCTGATTGAAATAAAATCTTAAGGCCAAGTAAAACCCTAGTTTTTGTACTACAAAACTGTAATTTACTTAGCAATAATACGGACATGGTTCCCCATTACTTTCTGGGATGATTTTTTCAACTTTTCAATTTAGTTTAAAGCCCCAGAGCAGTCACATCCAAGTATTCAAATGACTGAGTTGATTTTTTTTTTCTTGGCAATATTTGCAATGAAAGATACCCAAATGTAATTGTGTAATCTTAGCAAATTGTATGCTCCTTGGAGACAGGATTGTGGCCCTGTTTGGGCCTATGCAAGTCACATCAATACACATTAATTTCAGGTATAAATAAATAATTTAGAAGCTCAGGAGCTTACAGAATTAATAATAACATATGAATCAATCAAGAGACTGAGAGAAACTTCTGCCTTTCAATTACATCTTTAACATTTCTGAAACCTTTACACTTTTAAATGAAAGTCAAGACATGCTGCTTTGAAAAGAAGGCACAATTAATAAGCAGTCAATTAATACCTCAAATTATGAAGACCTTAGGAGTGTTCTATAACTTTGTATAAGAGAATTTTTTAAGAGAAATAAAGATCATAGGAGATAGGATATTTTCCCCTTTTTTGTGAGACTTCTGTATAAAATACATTTCCTAATTTTTATGTGAATTTTCAAGAAAGATGAAATGAGATAAGCATCTTAAAGATTTGCAAGGTATCACTTATGGCTGATAGACAGTTTCATAGTTTCAGGCAAATTCAGAGAATATAAGACCACCTTGCCAAGTACCGTTGATAAGGTGTTTGTAGAAGAAAGTGGCTTCCATTACTCTAGAATTCTCTTCTGATCAGAAAGCTGACATAAGGCAATAAAGGGCAGGAGGAATACTGGGCATCGCTAAGTAAGCATCTGATTGCCAAGTAAATGTAATGAGGAACCCTGTGGTACCTTCATGATTAGAACATTTGTTATACCACTTGTTATGGATCACAGTTGACTTCACCGTCTAAACAGATGCGTCATTTCTAACTGACCAACCTCAATGAAGTAGAGGACTTGACAAAGACTGTAGGACTGGTAGATTTAGGACTGTAGCCTGCAGATCAACAACCATTTACTTGCATAGGGCCAGCTTTGAGTGATATTCATTGGGTAAAGGGAGAGCTAGCCAGTGGTAGCAGAACCAACTGATTTTTTTCATCCTAACCAAATGTCACTCATTGTCATTTGTCGCCTTCCAAGTTTATCTTACTCTTTTAAAAAGACCATATGGCAATGAATTCCATAAGTAAATTACACATAGTCTGAAGGCATGCCTCCTTTGATCTGCCCTGTCCCCTGCTTGTGTGTGTCTGCCTATCTCTCTCTCTCTCTGTGTGTATGCCTTTGAGTCAGTGTTTGACTTCTTGCAACTGCCTGGATTAATCTTGGCAAGATTTTTCAGAAGTGGTTTGCTATTGTCTCCTTCCTAGGGCTGAGAGAGAGTGGCTGGCCTAAAATTACCTAGCTGGCTTTGTGTCTAAACCAGGATTAGAACTCACAGTCTTCTGGTTTTTAGTCTGGTGCTTTAAACACTACTCCAAACTGCTGACAGTTACTGTAGTACATTCATGGAGTAGGCATGGACTTTGGTTGATATCCTCCTTGGTCATGAAGCTTGTTGGGTGTCTGAGCAAATCTGTGCCTGCACAGAGATAGTGAAGATAGAACAAGAGAGACAGATATTCTTTTAAAGGGAGGCCAAGACACAAATCAGAGCCACTATTAAATTATTGCTAATCAAGATGCCTGAGTTTTACTTTTTTCAGAACAAATCATTTCCATTCATCTTCTACAAGTTTTCCTCTCTGGACCTAATTTAAACTAACATGAGAGATCCTGATCTGCTTTTCTTTTTAATTATGCTTAGGTATATCTGTGGGCCTCTGATTTAGGTCATGGTCTTGATATTGAGAGAGGAGGCATGCTCTTTTTTCCATGTGATATTTATCTCGCTTTCTCTCCCCGCACATTCTTCATAATCATGGGATAGGGGAGAGGAATTACTGGTAGATTCAACATAGTTCCTGGCTTGTTGTCTTCACAGCTAAGAGCATCCTTGAGCAGAGATTTGGAATAGTTCATATATGAGGATTAAGTGTTTTCCCCTTTCTCTTTATAGCAAAGCTTGGATTCAAATTGGACCTCTTTGCCACTGTGTTTAAAACAGGCCAAGAAGACCAGAATGTGGATTCTCTGATCTAGTTTACATTTCAAATCCTATTAAAATATTATTTTATCCACATGAAGGCTGCCCACCTTTTTTGCGAAGAAGGGATTCTATGTCAGAGCCATAATACTGGACAGTAACCCATTATACAGATGCCTTGATGAGATTACCAACCGATTGTCTACGATTAACTGGCAAATGTGATATATGCTGCAAGTTCTTATAACACCTTATATATGCTGACTTTCAGGGGGCTAATTATACAGTACAAAGAGATTAAAACAATTGCAATCACAAGAGCTGTCTGAAACGAAAAAGATTTCAAAAGTGGAACGAGTCTGGCTTCCAAGGGAGCATATTTTCTGCTTTAGGAGTCACACCGGAGAAGACCCTCTCCTATGCGCCCACCCCCCAAATGGATCTCAAACAAGAAGGATATATTTTTAAGTGGCCCTAATGTGCAGGCAAACTCACATCAAGATAGAGAATCTCTCACTAGAATTAGGTCCTACGTTGTTCAGGGCTTTAAACCAACCCTTACATTGTGTTCAGAAATTAAACCAACACCTTACATTGTGTTCAGAAAACAGCTGACAAGCGACATGGGAAAAACATACTTTCTGAATTATGCACCACTGAGCAGGCAAGTTGCTGCATTTTTATTATTTTTTTTTTATCAAGGGAAGCTTGAAACCAGTTCTCTGGGATAACCCTCGTATGGATATTAAACTTTCTGAAAATTTGCTGAAAGTTAAGTAGTCACGAGGGGCATTCAGTTAGGATTCCCCAGCCCTGGTGCTAAGGCAGAGGAACAAAGCAATCCAGCTGCTTTGAAAGAACAGGAGTTTGAACTGAAAATGCAAGGACAAGAAGGGAGAACGAACGGGATTGTTCCAGCGAAGGAAGTCTCTGGCTGCAGGGATGCTGGCGAAAGTGTCTGGAGTGCTGACTCAGAGAGCGCCTGGTGGCCGGCGACTGACCTTTGGCCCCTTTGCTTCCTCCTCCTTCCTGCCCAAAACCTCTTCGGCTTTCCAGAGGGAGGAGAATCCCAGCTCCTTAAGTCTTTGATTGGTTAAGAAAGTCAAGTCTAGCCCAGAATAAAAGGTAAGAGGGAGCATCTCGTCAGCTGGCCTGCCACCCTCAGCATGAGCACCTTGGCCTTGTACCGCGGCATCTACACCCAAGAGAGCTTCCAACAAGTCTATGGGGTGCCTCTGGAGCCGGAGAGCAGCCTAGCAGGGATGGTGAAAGGCAGGCTGAGCCGCTGCTGCCGCTGCTCCAGATCGACAGTCTTGCACTTATTTAGAAGCAGGCTGCCTATTGCAAATTGGCTGCCCAAGTACCAGCCGAAGAAATGGCTTTTGGGGGACTTGGTGGCGGGGTTAACCGTGGGCGTTGTACACATCCCTCAAGGTGAGTTTGTATGTGGGTGTTTGCAGGTGTGCAAGGGTGCAATTCATTGCAGGGTCATGCAACAGAAGGTGAACAAAAGACTTTTAACTTGGGAGCTCGTAGTCATGTGCCCAAGAATTTTGCAGCCGGAACAGGAGCAGCAGTTCTTTCCTTTTGGAAAGGTCTATTGAACTGCACAACAAAACAGGCAAATTTAGGGATAGGCAAACAATATCCATGATTTTGACTCATTTCTGTTCCATACTTGTCCCTCCATTGATCTCTCTTTCTCTCTCTTCCTCCATGGATTTTTGTTGTTCCAAAATCAGCCTCAAATGTTTTATTTCTGTTTTCCTCACAAGCCTGGCAGGAATGCCCTATTTCTGACCTCCATTTTTTGCGGGGGGGGGGGGGTGAAACAAATCTTTCTCTCATTCTCCCTTTCCCCCACCTGTAGATTCTGAGATCTGCCCCACTTCTCTGGGGCAGGAGGATTTCTACTTTCTTGTGCTTCCAAACTACCCCTCGGTTCTTCTTAAGGTCTGATCTCCATTCTCCTTTCTACTTGGATTTTGATTGCTGTGTCTGCCTGCCTTCCCAAATATTCCCGGATTCCATGAACAGAATCCCAAATCCAGCTATCATCCTTGTACGGTAATTCAAATCTCTGCTGCTCTTCTAACCACCTCTCTCCTTTCACCTCTCTTTGCTTTTTCCCCTTCTAGGATTTTTGATAGGTAGCTTCTCTTTGCACACCTTATAATCATTTTGGATGGCTGCCTTTTTTTGCACGCGTACCAGGGAGGAAGCCTTTGGGGTTTCAGTTTAAGAAATTGCACACAGGGTGGGTAGTCAGTCTTGCTCCAAAGATTGTTCTCTAGGTTATCTTTCTGTCTTTGGTGAGAGATTGCAGCTATCTGGCACAATAGATAAAAGCAAAGTAAAACAAGGAGGCACAGTGCCTAGGTGGTTTTTTGCTTTAGACTGGGCTCATGCCTTGCTTGCCCTCCCTGTTTGTCCTTTGCTAGCCCAGCCTTTGGCAAGGCAGCTGAGCTGGCATTAAAGCTATGTACATTGCCAAGTCCCCAGCCAAGATTGCTGTTGCATGTCGTCCTCTAACAGTTGACAGAGAGAAAGAAGGAGGCTTTGCCAGTCATTCGTGGTCCCATCAAAGAAAATTAGAGGCGCTTTGAACAAACCTTGAGCGGCGTGAGAGAAGCTATTTTCCTGTTAAGATGCCACATTCAAAATCCTGCATTTCTGTTTCCAGAGGCTGGTGGCTGTTTACATGAAGCAATGCAAAGCTTTCAATGCATTAAAAATATAAGATTTCATTATCATTTAAACTTCCAGAGACTAGAGCCCAATTCTTCTGGTCTATGACCCAGAATGGAAGCAATATAACAATTAAAGCAGAATAATGAATGCCTTTGCAGAAAATAAGAGAATACATTTCCCACCCAAGTTTTGAACAGATAATGCAAGAAACTATGTTCACACTCCCTGCATTGGGATGAGTTGGTGGGAAGCATTTCATGTGGTTATAGAATAATTTCATTTATATCTATGAAACTTGGAAAATAACTTTGGACAATTTATTGTCTCAAAGGTTTACTCTTCAGCTAAGTAATTTTTTTCAAGAAGTGCAATTGGGTGATATTTGTTATCTGAATGTCAGGAATGGAAAGCCTAGAAACATTTCTCTATTATCAGAAGCCATGCTACCATACTGAATCTAAATATTTGTGGGTTATGGATAATACAAGAGTGAGAAAAATGCTCTGCATGTGGACAAAGGTAGGAAGATTTTGTGTTCAATTGAAGTATCAGGAGATAGACCTGGATGCTGTGGACGTCAATTCCTCTCATCAAACACAACAGCCAATGACAAGGAATAACGGGAGTTGTAGTTCTATGTCCCCGTGTAGCTGCAGGTTGCTTGTTCCTGCATTAGGTTATTGTTCTGTCAACTCTTTATCTAAGATTAAGTCCTATATTATTGGAAAAATGAAATAATTTATTGCCACTCAGAGTTGGCTGTTATCCTATCTACTCTACCCAGTTACAATAGGAAGGGCAGGAGATAGAGCTAAGGCCTTCTGTCCCTTCTGTTACCTCAAAGGAACTGATAATGTCAGCAGTGTTTTGGCAGGGCAACCAGACCTACGACTTAGGGTTTATGTTCTTGGAAATCAACTTTCCAAGTTGATTTCCTAATAGTTCATTCTTTGGTTTTAGAACTAGTGGGGATTCTATGACTCTTTCTGTTTGTTCTTCCTGCAGGAATGGCCTTTGCTCTGCTCACTTCAGTGGCTCCAATCTATGGGCTGTACACTTCATTCTTCCCAGCCTTGTTGTATATGCTTTTTGGGACAGGGCGTCATGTGTCTACAGGTAGGCAAGACCCAGGTCACTTCCAGATGACCAACTTTCTGTCTCCTAACTCTTTGGAATCTTGTTTAAACTGCCTTCCCCAAATTGATCTGGAATGCTTTGATTGTTTACAAATCTATTCAAGTATCCAGATATGATTGGCAGTTGTGTTAACTTTTTTGGACATCCATAGACTTTCTAGAGTTGAAATAACGGTGCCTAGTCCTGTCTCCTGGGATCTGCATCTGAACACAGGTTCCTTCCTTATGTTCCAGAAAGTAAGAGAATACATTTCTAGCTCTGTGTGTGTGTGTGTGTGTGTGTGTGAGAGAGAGAGAGAGAGAGAGAGAGAGAGAATATGTATTTATTTCACGCCCCTTCCCATTTCAAGTACAAGGCACCAAGATGCTGCTTCTGAAGCTACTGTCAAGAATGAAACTTTGGCAGCTAGGTGCCTCTTTGTTTCAACTTGCCATTAGAGTAAGGGACGGGGACATTTTGCTTTAGAATGGGTTCGATGGAGAAATGAAACTTCTATGATTCCACTGAAGCCTGTGAGAGCCTGAAACCTTTCCAAGAAAATCGTAGCAGGTGTGGAGTTGAAGCAGACGGTTCCCATAACAAAATGAAATTATTTACATGGATTACCTGAGAGGTTGGGGATCTGGCTAGGGAAATTATTGTTTAAGTCTATGAACTAGTGTTTTGGAACCTCAAAGTTAGTTTTGCTTCAACATGCAGTGTATTCCATAAACAGTAAGATCTTCCAAAAATCTTACTGTTTATGGAATACACTGCATGTCGAAGCATGAGTGAATGGAGTTTTATTTGGCTTCTCAAGCTGGCTGTTGACAGCTACACTTACTGCTGTGATATATTTCCACAGATACCTCATGGCCACCAAAATATACCAGATTGCTTGCACATGCATGCTTCTGGATAACAGCATTCTGATAAACAGGGAGCTCACCTTGCATGAGTCTTAGGGATGCACATTCCCCTAGAACAGGAGTCAGCAACCTGTGGCTCTGGAGCTGCATGTGGCTCTTTCACCCCTCTGCTGCAGCTCCCTGTCACTCAAAATATGTGTCACAACCACCAATGTGCGATACCCACCGGCATGCAATTTATTGAGCTTTTCAACCCCCCGTAGGCCAACCATGGATAAATCCAAGAAAAGAAAAGTTTCAGAAGAAAACAGAATGTTTAATTCAACTACATATGCTAGTTTTTTGCTCAAGAAATAGTCAGGCACGGGAAGGGTTTTGTGGCTCCTGGTGTTTTCTTTCCTGTGGGAAACGGGTCCAGATGGCTCTTTGAGTGTTTAAGGTTGCAGACCACTGCACTAGAAGCCCTATCTGTCAGGATTCAGTAATTGTCTGTGGCTTCTGGTTGGGGAAATACTCTTTGGGGTGCTTCTTGATGTAATCTTTTGCAGACGTACACTCATAACATAATATTATGTATATTATGCTTAGGCTAAGTTTAATTTTATTAATGCTTTACATGAAGTTGAAATGTGAGGCCCTTCTGAAGCACTGGATTGAATGTTGAGTTATGGTGGATGCTCAGGTCAAGTCTTGCATTGCTTATTGCAAAAGTATTGAGTTTTTATTGTCCATTTCCTTGATTCATTCAAAGAATATTATGAGAAATCCAGATGAGTTCTCCCAATCGCTTCTTATACTTTCCTTTCTTATCTCAGAAATAAGGAAGGGAAAAACAGGAGTGTCTTTTAATTAGTACTGGGAATTTTCCTTTTGGATATTATTCATACATATCAGCTTTTCTGCAAGGCCCAGTGTGTTGTTCAAACCAAGGGTAACTTCTATTTCAAGGTAACTCTTATTGCTCTTTGCCTTGCAATGTGTCAAAGAGTGTTACATAATAGAGTAAGGAGAGGAAAATTGTCATCCTTCACCTGTTTTGGATTCCAGTTCCCATAAATCCCTAATTCCTCGCCCTTACAGTTGGAATTGGTGGGTATTTAGCCAGGACTGGAGATTAAAACCTTGTCTTCCTACTTCATCCTTTTCCCACTCCACAGGCACATTTGCTGTGGTCAGTCTGATGACAGGCTCCGTGGTGGAGCGCTTGGTTCCCATCCCTCAGCAGTCCAATGGCACAGGTCCTGCTGAAGTCACCTTGTTAGAGAGACAACGCATTGAGGTAGCTGCCGCCATGGCCTTTTTCATGGGGCTCCTCATGGTGAGTTCCTGGGGATGCTGCAACTTTATCGGGCCTGTGCAGATGGGTCCAATGGGGAGGCCTTGTACGACACAAACAAGTGATTGTGTTATCATGCTGTGAGAATATTGGGTTGACAAATTAGAAAGACGTTTTTTCTAAACTTGAGCATTTAGTTTTGTCCACTTAATGAAACTGTTTCATTTAATATATATATATATATATATATATATATATATATATATATATATATATATATATATATATATATATATTTTCTTACTTCTTCGTAGGGTCTATGTGTGTTTTTCTTCTAGCCAGGTTTTCCCTACGTAGCCAAGGTTTTTTTGTAGCTCCAGCTCAGTAGAATCTCATCTACTCGGTTCTGGGCTTTTTTCCTTTCTAACACCTAGCAGTTAGAGCTTGCTAGGTGTTAGAAAGGAAAAAGGCCCAGAACCGAGTAGATGAGATTCTACTGAGCTGGAGCTACAAAAAAACCTTGGCTACGTAGGGAAAACCTGGCTAGAAGAAAAACACACACACACACATATATATATATATTCTCATACGTAAGGTTTTCAGTGATAAATAATTATGTGTTAATAATAAGGAATTGTGAAGCAATATAAATTTAATCTGACATGTTTCATGTATTGTTTGATGATATTTGAAAATATTGAAGTTGACTTTTGTAATTTTTCTTCTATTGCTTTTTAAAAAATTCTTCTTGAGTTTAACAAGCAAACCAGCATTAATAAAATACTTTAAAATATTTTATTTTTTTTAAAAAGTCCCTGTGCAGTTTTCCTAATTATCTGTTTTATAGTGTTTATTTAGTGAGTGTGATAACAGTGAGGCCAAGCGATCCCTAAAGATCACTTAAGGTTACTGTCCAGAACTTTCAGTTCAGCAATGTGGCACACATATATAGGTATGTGTATGTCTATGTATGTCTATGTGTGTGTGTGTATGTGTGTGTGTATACATATACATACACATATACATACATACATACACATGCACATCCATATATTTCAAGCTTATGTTCACACAAGTATAAAAATTAGAAAGTTGCTTCATTAAAACAAAGATTGCTGAGATAGTTGAAGGAAGTTTTAAGGGTTCTTACAAGGTATTTATAAGCCTGAAAATAAAAACAGAAGAGAAAATTTTCTAATTTTGCCTGGAAAGGAACAAACTTAACAACAGCTCCACTGTTGTGTAGCTTTCTTTACCTGTGGAAGAGGTAAAACCAAGCACTGCATCTTTTTCTAGGGAATTTCATATAACTCAGGCATCTCTTTCCTTAACCCCAGGTCATGATGTTTCTGCTTCACTTGGGCTTCCTTTCCACCTACCTCTCGGAGCCAGTGGTCAAGGCCTTTACTAGTGCCGCTGCCTTGCACGTGGTGGTTTCTCAGCTACAGAGCCTCCTGGGCATATCCTTACCACGTCCCAATGGCTACTTTGCCATTTTCAAGGTATGGGACATTCTGGGGCCATTTATGAAGAGAGAAGATAGCTCTCATCCCTAATTCACCTAACCCTGTTCTAATATACAGCTAGATACCTCAACCTACAACCACAATTGAGCCCAAAATTTCTTTTGCTTCAAAAGAAATTTGTTAAGTGAATTTTGCTTCATTTTATGACTTTTCTTGCCACATTTTTTAAGTGAATCCCTGCGGTTGTTAAGTGACTCTGGCTTCCCCCTTGACTTTGCTTGTCAGAAGGTCACGTAACCCCCGTGACGCTGCAACTGTCATAAATGTGAGTCAGTTGTCAGGCATCCAAATGCCTGGGGATCCTGCAACGGTCATCAGTGTTAAAAATAGTCCTAAGCGGGGGTGGGCTGCTGGCGGTTCACAGGGGTTTGGGAGAACCTCTAGCTAAGATTCTGTGCAGTTCGGAGAACTCCCAGATCCCACTCCTGGCTGGCCCCGTCCCGCTCCACCCTACCCACCCCTCCCAGGAGTCCCCATGCGGCTCATTTTGGAGGCAGGTAAGTGCAGGGTGCATGCGGAGGCTCGGGGAGGGTGAAAAACGGGCGTACCGGAAGTTCGGGTTCCGGGAGGCCCGTTTCTGGCCTCCAGAGGGCCTCCGAAGCCTGGGGAGGCTGTTTTTGCGTCCCCCCCCGCTGTGGTGTAGGAGGCCGACTGGGCCAAGCCCACCATGGCCATGCCCACCCAGCAACTGGGCAGAGAACCCCTTGCTAAAATTTTAGAAGCCCACCCCTGGTCTTAAGTCACTTTTTTAAATGCCGTTGTAACTTTGAATGGTCTCTAAACAAACTGTTGTAAGTCGAGGGCTACCTGTACGGAAGATATTTGTTTCTCTAAGCTACTATGTGTCTGCCCTTCTAAGTAGGCCATTTAAGAAACTGGCACTGCAGGGATTGCAGGAATGTTCTTTATTGTAGTATGAAGAATAGCAAAACCTTGAAAGCCTGCCGAAGCTGCTGTCTGTCCCATCTTAATACAAAACAAAATCAAGATAGGGAATTGTGAGTTTCTTTCTCATGTTTTCCGCCATGAGCTCTCCTGTACCTTCCTCAAGGTTTGCATTGCATTTCCTGTCAGTATCTTTTTTTACAGTTTAGCTATGCTTTGTCTTTCCTTCCCTCCCCAAGTTACTTTAGGTAAAATACAATGGATCCTCAGCTCAGCTCAGCCAGTCTATAAAGGCCCTTAGTGACTGCTGCTGGACGGGTTCAGTAAATTTACTTTCTGCCTTGTCTTCCCAGGCTGCTCGATGAGCATATGTTAAATTCTTTTTATTCAATGAGAACTATCTCTGTGTTATTCCCTAGACACTGGCATCTGTTGTGGAAGCATTGCCCTTAACCAACATGGCAGAACTGCTTATCTCTGGGCTCTGCTTAGCTGTGCTGGTACCGATCAAAGAAATCAACCACCGCTACCGTAGCCGGATGTGGGTCCCCATCCCAGGAGAGATAATCATGGCAAGTACTGAGCCTTCACTCTATCGAATACAGCCACTGACAGCCCTAAATTGGAGAAACTCATTCCTTAACTTACCAAATTGATGTACACAGAGTTCATTGCTTCCTTTGTCTCTTTCTTGAGATTATCAATATATTTAGGTTATAAACATACATTACACCCAGTGGTGGGTTCCTCCCGGTTCGGCCCGATTCTGCCGAGCCGGTAGTGGTGACGATATGATGTCACCGAACCGGTTCTGCCTCCCCGCCCCCCGCGTTATTCTTACCTTTTATTTGGCCTCACCCCCAATCTATTGCTGCCTCCTGAGTCCCAGTTGATGGCTAGAGGGAAAAAAACTGTTTAAACTCTTGCCGCGGGGTTTCAAAGGGCTGCCCTATAGCTGATCAGTGTTAAAAGAAAACAAATGAGTAGATGAGTGCCTGCAAAAATAAATGGATAGGCCAGTGTCTGCAAAAATACACAAGTAGACCTGTGCCTGCAAAAAGAAATGGGTAGATCGGTACAGCTCTGCAAGCAGTTAAAAGCCTGATAGACCAGTACCTCTGCTAAATCCAAAATAATTGTCACATGACCATCAAGCCATGCTCACAAAATAAGAACTGGTAGTAAAAAATTTTAGAACCCACCCCTGATTATACCCCCTCTACACATACACCCACACACACTGGAGGCCAAAAGAAAGAAAGAACAGAGGGAGAGCCAGGGATGAAATCCAGCAGGTGCTGACAGGTTCTGGAGAACTGGTAGCGGAAATTTTGAGCGGTTCAGAAAACCAGCAAATACCACCTCTGGCTGGCCCCAGAGTGGGGTGGGAATGGAGATTTTGCAATATCCTTCCCCCAGGAGTGGGGAGGGAATGGGGATTTTGCAGTATCCCTCCGCTGAAGTGGGGTGGGAATGGAGATGTTGCAGTATCCTTCCCCTGCCACGCCCTCCAAGCCACACCATGCCCACCAAGCCACACCCACAGAACCAGTAGTAAAAAAAATTGAATTTCACCACTGGGAAGAGCTTGTAGGTAGACCATTGTTCCAGTAGTGGGTAGGACAAGAAAAGCTGAGTGCTGTACTTAGGACTAAACTACAAATTATGTTAAGCATTCCTTTGTAGTAAACGTATCATTTAAAAAAACAGAGAAGCAAACAAATAGCTATTGAAATGTCTTTGGGCTCATCCTCATGTCCACCTAACCATGATACAAATGTGGTCTTGAGGCAGCTTAAAGTTGTTAGTTATTCCAGTTTGAAAGGGGTGTTTTCCCTCTTCTTCTGACCCTGATTGCCATTGACACACTCTAGTGTGCTTCAGTCACGATCAAGTTGCTAACATAAGCAGGGATGGGCAGCTTTTAATAGCCAGCCTCTCCTGTTGTGGGCAGATCCTCTAGTCCAGTCACCGGAAACTGCCCTCACCGCCATTTTGTCTTGGGCCGCAGGTGAGACTGAACACCTGGCTTCTGCAGAGGTATCTGCCTGACCCATTCTTTCTGCAACGTTTGTCAAGTCCTCCACAGACACCTTACAAACAAAGTTTGGCATATTTCTGAAAAAAGTACTGAATCTGTGCCTAGAAAACAGGACTTGCACTGATTTGAAAAATAGTGCTAGGAGTATGCTGCAGGGAGAATTGATTAAAACCAGGAAAGAAATCTAGGTTCTATCAACTATACATTGCTGGTTTTGTCCCCACCGAGTGCATTAAAGATTTTCCACTGCTTCTGTCAACCGTGGATTTTCTACAGTTGTACTTTTGACTGGCTTTATTACAATGGGAGGCGATGGTGCCATTTCGCCTAGTCCGTTCTAGACTATTGGACATACTGCCAATGCCGCCATTCTGTTGCAACATTTTGCAGCACTTGCCCAACAGAAACACAAGTTATGTAATGCATGGTCTTCTTTTTAAAGACATATATGTCAGCTCTAGCTGACACAGAAAAAAAATCCTTAACTCAGTTCAGTATTCATCCCTAACACACTGAATAAATTCAGGTTGCCCTCTTGCGGCAAAATATATTTGAGAGATCAAAAAAATGGGAGAGACTTGATTTTTCAGATCTCCAGATATGAACAGCTGCAATCAATTTTGCTCAAAGACGATGGTGTTGTTGGCTTTTTTAAAATAAAGATGTTGAGGATGGCACTTTTTAAAATTATTTATTTGACTTCTTGCGATAGGTACTGCTGGCCACGGGAATCTGTTTTGCTTCCTCTCTGAATACCCACTATAATGTACAGATCGTTGGACACCTCCCAGCAGGGTAAGTTCCTTTCCTATCTCTATTTTCCACATTTTGCACATTGGCTAAAGGCAAGGACACTGCCACTCTATTGGCATGGCATCAAAAATGCAATTTCCTGTCTTAGCCTGATGCTCTGGATTGGGCTATATGGTGGTCAGCTTGGCTCTGGAGATGGATGACGGGGAGGGGCAATGAATGATCTCTTTCCCAGCACACAGTGATTCCCATTCCACCATTCTTTCATGCAGGTTCCCACAGCCCCAGCTCCCAGCTCTGCATCTGCTGCCCCAAGTGTTGGGTGACACGGTGGCCCTCGCTTTCGTGGCCTACGCCATCTCAGTGTCCCTGGCCATGATCTACGCTGAGAAGTACCACTATGTCATTGATCCCAACCAGGTGTGTGCCCATCCTGGGAGCCTGGGTCTCCTCAAAAAGGGAGAAACGGAGACTTCTGGTCAAGGAGTCTGCCTAGCTACCCATCCCCTTATGCTTGTCAATCTGTTTTAACTCCTTGTATCCTAAAGGATCTGGTTTTCCCAGAGTCCTTCTTCCTTTTACGTTTAAATTGACAGCCATCTTGAATGGGCTTCTGATTCTGACTTGAAGTTTCAGATTGATATCAGTGACAGACAGAATAGGAGCTACCAAATTCTTGATTCTTTTTCACAACTTCATCAAGTAGTTGAAAAATGCCTCATGAAACCCATTCTTAAACATTTTTCATTGTGCGCTTGCTCTGCAAATGGACGCTTTCCTTTCAGAATCTGAAGTTTAGGGCTGAACTTTGCTGTAGAAGCTCCTGTAGTTGGGTTCTGCACTACCCATTTTTTTTCCCAGCCGTGCTTCAGGTCCTGCTGAAGGCAAAGCAATGGATGTTTCTGCCATCTTCATTACTGAAGATAGTGGGGTTTTCCAAGCTGCATATTAAATGTTCTTCAAGTTGGAGACGTTTTCTGAGAGGTGCATTTTGTTCACATTCATTTTAATAGGCTTTGGCTAAGCGTTAGAGCAGACATTTCAAAACCAAATCTCAGAATAGTCAAAACCAACCCAGATTTTAACTCTCAAATAGCTTTTCCAGTTGAGGAACACTGGAAACTATAATTCTGTGTGTTTTGACCTAGGCTTCCTGAGTCAGTAAAACACATGAGTAGTCCCAAAAACCTCTTTTATTGCAACAGCTGTGAATTCTGTTCATTCACAAATGAGTCCCAAATAGTTGTAAAGAATCCTTCGGGATAAGGCTGATAATCACCCACCTTTATCTCCCTTGACAGCTGCCAAAGACCTAATTGGCAAAGCCGCACAGAGTCCAGATTTAAACAGAGCTTCAAACTTTAACTGAACAAAATTAACAATGTTGCTTCCTGAAAAGGCCCATGTGCCTTTGCTCCTCTTTTAAGTCTTATGGGAGGGGCCAATCATCTCCAAGCCCTAGTCCCGAGTCGTCCCTTTTGTTTTAATTGTTCTTGCCTTCTGGCAGCTCTGCGCATGCGCACACTGGGAACAGGCTCCCCCTATTCCACTGCTTCACTGATGTCTGACTCTGGAGGCTCCGGAATCCACACATAACTCCCAGATGGCCCTGGCCCCATCTCTGCCTCCGATGCAGAGGCCTTGTCCGAGCCTTCCCCAGACTCCAGGATTGGCCCATGTTCCTCCCTAGCTTCCTCACTGTCAACTCTGCTGCCAGCTCTGCAGGCCACCGGCAGACCACAACACTGAGATTCTTAATGAGATCTTCGTGAATTTACAGTATTTGTAGAATTCGTTAGAAAGAGGTAGATTAGATAATAGAGCCAATTAAAACTGTGCTCTATTTGTGCCATAGAACAACCAGAGACTAACCTGCTTTTGTTCTGTTATCCCACAGGAACTTCTGGCTCATGGTGTTTCAAACCTAGTCTCTTCTTTGTTCACCTGTTTCCCCAGTTCAGCCACTCTGGCTACAACTAACATTTTGGAGAGTACTGGTGGACACACACAGGTACTTAGAGAATGTCTTATTTGGCACATTTCTTTTTGCTGCTTAAATACATCAGAAACAAACAGCAGATTGCTTGAGATGTAAAAAAAAAATGTATATGTTCAAAGCACCGAGTACATTTGTAAAAGCATGAAAGATGTTTGGTTTTGTTGTGGATGCGGATGTGGCAGTAACAGTGGCTGGCCAACTTTTTTTCCCCTGCCAGGACGTCTCTGTCTTCAAAACTTGCACCAAGAAAATTCTCTAAACTTGGAGGAGGCGTTTCAGATACAAGACTTTTCTAATTATATATTTTCCAGGAAACAGAAATAGCAAATCTGATTCTTGGTTGGGTTATGGCACTCCAGCTTTCAGTGAGAGTCACCAATAGGTCTTCCTTTTACTATTTCCTCATTTCCATGCTGGGGGGTGGGGGTGGGGAGTATTTGCCTCTGATGAAGCTGTACAGAGCCTCTGTATGAACATGAAATATGAACCTCTCAGCTTTGGTATTTGATCAGCAAGATATACATTTAGGGAGTGCAGAAATCTACCTGTATGGATACATCATTTCAAAATGAATAATCCTCTATTCAAGATTAATCTGGATAATGATCCCAATTTAGCTAGAGTTCTGTAATTTAGAGGCCAACAAGTCCTTTAGGAATAAAAGATAGAAATGAGGCCAAGAAAAGAACAATACCCTCCTGTCTTTGTTTATTTTTTCAAAAAAATTAAAGCAAAAAAAAATTATTTACATTGGTTTAAGGACCGCTTTACTAATTTCTCTAGAACAAGGAGATGGTAGAGAGCAAACAGAGTTTTAGATCCTTAGCCTTGGATCTGTGGCTTCTTCCTTCATGATTTTGGTCCAATCTATATCTTATAACTTTCTCCTCCTACTTAATGTTGAAGTTTTCAATATTGGGGGGGGGGGGGGGGGCGGGAATTGATATCAGCGTTTGGGAAAGGGAAAGAATTTTAACTAGACTTTCCTATCCAAAGTGCTTTCCTGCCAACGTTAGAGGGAGAAATATATCCCATGCTTTCTGGAGATGGTATCCTAGTATGCTATCTGGGAAGCCCAAAGATTGCTTTGTATTAGCATAATGGTGAATAAAGATCTGTTTATCTTCTTGCTACCACTACCTCTTAGGTACTATGCAATACAAAGAATGCTCTTTTTTTGCTTGGTTCCCAATAAACTTATTGTCTTTCTGTTAGTCTGCCATGACTTGATCAGCCTTTCTTACCCACAGCTTTCTGGACTCTTCACCAGTGCCGTTGTCCTGATTGTGTTAATATGGATCGGACCGCTCTTTCATTATTTACCAAAGGTGAGCTAGATGCAGGAATGGGTTGGCAAAACCCAAAGAATGATGTTTTTTAAACAACTACTCCTCAAACAAGAATAAGTCATGCGTATCTATTTTAAGTGTCTGTTGTATGTATAATGTGGATAGCTTTGATAAATGATTGTGGATTGAGGCTGCTGGATTTCTTTAATAAGTGTTTTATTTATTGGGTTACTTTTGGTTAATCCAGCCTAAGCAATACTTAGCAATGGTAACTGCCAGTGAAGTTTCTCAAAAGGGCCATTGTGCCTTTAACAAGAAGCTTCCTCCTTGTGACCTTGGCCTTGTCTTGCTACCTTTTCAATGCAGCTTTGGAATTTCTAATCAACCGTTCCTTGATTGTCCTTCAGTCAATCAGTTCTTGGGCGTGGGTAGGTCCTAAGAACTAATTTCCTTCCAGTAATGGTTTTCTTTGAGAAATAACACTGTTTCAGAATTTTTAAAAAAAGGAAAAAAGAAGAAGACAGAAAACCATTAGCGACTAAACAGTCATTTTCAGGAAATAGGAGCATTTAAGGATATGTTCAATGGAAATTCAGTAATGTTGCATCTTCACTGAACAAAAAACAGTTACATGAAACTAAGGCTATGAGAAAAAATTTACTGAAGTAAAAATACAGTACATATTTGGGAGAGGCAGATGCGGAATGAGGCTAGATTTTTTTCAAAAAATATACTAGAATTTTAAGCATGGGATATGTTACCACCATTTAAATTTTGCATCCAATTGTAGAAGAGTGTTTTTAATAATGCTTAAATGGCACAGTATAGAAGCCCATTCTTACAGATACTAGTAGGATTGATGTGAACATGGCAGCTCTTAAAAATCTAGTCTGGCACATGGTTAGACATACCTATCATTGGATTTAGGTTTATCTAAGTATCTGTAGCTTGTGTTGTACATATTCTAAAGCTTTGACCCAAGATGTAGCAGTTCAATATCCATACCAGGCAATTTAGGATGCCAAAAGGTGAGAAACTGGCATAGTTGCCAAACACTGTTATCATCTGTGATTACAACAATAAACCTATGTATGTATATATTTAGTCGGGATATTTTGTCTTTGAATTCTTTTATATGAGATCCCCAACATTACATCATACATTCTAGATGCTAGTGAATTCCTATTGAGGCTTTAAAATATTTCTCCTTAGCAGGAAAGAACATCTAGAAAAGCTAATCTCTATATATATAAATGGCTCTGTGTGTGTGTTCCAGCATAACTCTGGAACGCCTTGAATAATTTCAACCAAACTTGGTACACAGATGACTTAATCTCTGGAAAGAAATATTATGGGAGTAAGACACCCCTAACACCCCTCGGGGTATGTGTTCTGTTAAGATACAGCCTGTTGTGCCTTAAAATGGTGTCTACTGTACTGTCTTAAAATGGCTTCTACTGTGCAGCACAGTGGAGTTGCCATGGTAAGGGCTTCACAGTACTCCACAAGGGGACTCCCTCTGG
The DNA here is from genome assembly GCA_022577455.1 of Arizona elegans. NCBI lineage: Eukaryota > Metazoa > Chordata > Lepidosauria > Squamata > Colubridae > Arizona > Arizona elegans. The sequence goes on from JAKOOJ010000003.1 coordinate 19,504,159, forward strand.
TAAGGGGGAAAATCCTTATACAGGATTAGGATAAATAAATACCCGGGCAATGCCGGGTTATCAGCTACTGAAAGATAAACAAGAAGATTTCAGTGGGGGTTCCTTTGAGCAAGGGAAAGTCTACTCTCATTGAGGGAAAAGACAACAAGAGTAGTTACTCTAGATTAAGATCTGTGTTTTTAGACAGACACATTAAGTTATTTTCTGGTTAAATGAATATTTTTTGTTCTCTATTTTCCTGTAATCATCACCAATCACCAATAATGTTTTGGTTCATTAAAATAATAATTTTCTACACTCCTGCTTACTGAAGTCTACTCTAGGTTCATAAGTACCATATAACCACTGCAGCCAACATATCTATCAACCTGAAAATAAAAAAGGAAGGAGATATCCTACTTTTATCCTAGGAAGGACCAAACCCCCAATTCGTATTGGTGGTGGCAACTTATTAATGAAGGAGGAAATTGCTGCACCAAGCAGACCCTGGGTGTGATTAGGAAGGAGGAGTTTTTGTCAGGTAACCAAGTGGAGAGATGAAGTTTGAGCAGGAGAAGAAAGGTCCGTCCTGCTAGCCAATCTTGACCTGTTTTGAAAAGACAGGGTCTCTTTAGGTGATTCCTGGTTTCTTTTTTTTGTGTGTGTTAGGCTGTCCTAGCTTGTATCAATGTCACCAGCCTTCGACAGATGTTTCTGCAGTTCCGGGACTTACCTGAGCTGTGGCGGATCAGCCATGTGGACTTTGTAAGTGGCAATAGCACCTGGGAATCTCCTAATTCTGAGACCTACTGTAGCTATTAAAAATGAAGCCTTATACTGTAGATCAGGGGTGTCAAATTCAATTTCATTGAGGGCTGCATCAGAGTTGTATATGACCTTGGAGAGCGGGGGTGGGTGTGGCCAAGGTGGGCATGGCCAGCATGATGTCACTTGTGGTGGGTGTGCCTGTGGTGGGCCGAGTACTTTGCCAGCAAAAACGGGCTCTCAAGCTCCATTTTCGGATTGCCTTCTGCTACCGATAGCCTCCCACCGGCCAATACGTTCCCACAGAGAGGGACTCCTCAGGGTGCCGTCGGTTAAACAATGTCGACTGGCGACCCCCAGGGGGAGAGCCTTCTCTGTGGGGGCACCTGCCTTCTGGAATGAATTGCCCCCAGAAATATGGATGATCCCTGACCTACACGCGTTTCGCCGTGCCCTCAAGACGTTATTATTCCAACAAGCTGGGCTGGCCTAAACATGAATTTTAATGGCTGTATTAGTTTTTTAATAATATCGGGGCCAAATTATGTAATATATTTTTAAATTGCTTTTAAATTTTTTGTATATGTGTGTTTCAGTGTTGGCTGTGCACCGCCCTGAGTCCTTCGGGAGAAGGCCGGTATAAAAATTTAATAAATAAATAAATAAATAAATAAATAAATAAATAAATAAATTTTTGGCTGTGACAGCCTCCTGCAACCCTCTGCCAGTGAAAACGGAGCTTGGGGGGAGGGGGTCACATGCAGCCCTCACAAGCTCCATTTTCAGCTGGGATGGCCTCCTGCAACCCTCTGCCAGTGAAAACAGAGCTTGGGGGGCCACGCACAGTCCTCACGAGCTCCATTTTCAGCTGGGAGGGCCTCCTGCAATCCTCTGCCAGTGAAAACATAACTTGGGGGGCCACGCACAGTCCTCACAAGTTCCATTTTCAGCTGGGAAAGCCTCCTGCAACCCTCTGCCAGTGAAAACGTATGAAAGTATGAAGGCTATTGCTTAATGCACTGTAAGCCGCCCTGAGTCTCCGGAGAAGGGCAGCATATAAATCAAATCAAAAAAAAAAAACAGAGCTTGGGGGGGCCACGTGCAGCCCTCATGAGCTCCATTTTCAGCTAGGACAGCCTCCTGCAACCCTCTGCCAGTGAAAACAGAGTTCCTGAGGGCCGCGCGCAGCCTTCCTGAGCTCCATTTTCGCTGGCAGAAGCACCATGGGCCGGTCATTCACTATTTCCAGGGTGGCCCCACGGGCCAAATCTAAGCTCCCCACAGGCTGGGTTCAGCCCCTGGACCTTGAGTTTGACAGCCCTGCTGTAGATGTTCTTTCTCCTATAACTGTTGATATAAGTGCTCAGCACATGCATTTGGAATCTATTATTGCTTTTGTCATTGAACTGCATCTGTTATCCTGCCATTCATTTAACTTATGAAGTGGTGAAGGCCATTCCTAATTTAAAGATGTGATAGGATGGAATGGGACGGTCTCCACTTACCTCTTTGGAACTTTTCTGTGCTGGTTCAGAATTGGGTGGCTCTATTACAATCTTTTCAATTCTCTTACAGGCTGTGTGGATGGTCACGTGGCTTTCCGTGGTTATGCTCAGTGTGGACTTTGGCCTGGCAGTGGGGGTCGTCTTCTCCATGATGACCGTTGTATGCCGCACACAGAGGTAACTGTTTTACCTCTGTGTAATAGTAGTAGTGGTCCTTCCTTTGCTACGTTTTATTGCTGAATGCTGGGTTAAAGCCCAGCTGTTGGGATCCAAGGGCTCCTTGTTAAGTGTGCCAAAAAGATCGTTCTTGAAAGGGGATCATTAAAATTAAGGCAGATTTTCTGCCCCACCTCTTGTCCTCGGCCATAGGCCAGGGCTAAGTCCTTCTTACATCCATGTAAATATGCAGAGTACCCTCTTAAGAATGTATCCTTTTGAAATGCTATCTCTGCCTTGTCCCCAATCAATATATCAATATATTATCTGCATCAGTGGTGGGATTCAAAATTTTTACTATTGGTTCTGTGGACGTGGCTTGGTGGGCATGGTGTGGTGTGGCTTGGTGGGTATGGCAGGAGAAGGATATTGTAAAATCTCCATTCCCTCCCCACTCCAGGGGAAGGATACTGCAAAATCCCCATTTCCTCCCGATCAGCTGGGACTCAGGAGGCAGAGAATAGATGGGGGCAGGGCCAGTCAGAGGTGGTATTTACTGGTTCTCCAAACTACTCAAAATTTCCGCTACCGGTTCTCCAGAACTGGTCAGAACCTGCTGAATACCACCTCTGATCTGCATGCTTCTTGGGGCATAAGCTATTCTACCTGATTTATTTATTTATTTATTTATTTATTTATTTATTTATTTATTTATTTATTTATTTATTATTTTTCATTTGTTCATTCATTTTACAGGGCTGAATGCTCTGTGCTGGGCAGAGCAGCCGATACAGAAATCTACAAGCCTGTGAAGTACAATAGCAAGGTAAAAGTGGTGGAAATTGTTCTTACTTACCTGGCTGGGAGAAAGTCTCTTTGAACTCTCAACAGGACTAATTCCTGTGCTGATATGTGTAGAAGCTGCCTTAATATTAGGATCATCTTACTTTGGAACAAGATGAAGTTATTTTATTCTTAATAAAGGTGGAGAAAAACTCTTTGAATGAGAACAGGTTGTTATAATGTTCTAATTTTAGAAGTTCAGAGATCTTCCAGAAATGTAATTTTATTGCATAGACCACTTAACAAGGGCATTTAATTTTTAAGGAAGAAGGACGCTCGTGCTACAGTGCAGACTCTGAAGTCTAGTCTGTAACAGGAGCAGGGCAAAGATTTGATGATGTTATCCATTTAGTCGTGACCAATTCTTGGCAATTCTATGGGCCAGGTCTCTCCACATCTTCTGATCTTGCAGTGCTTCTTTGAGTTCTCTGGTGTCAGCTTTGATAGTGTCCAGCCATCGTGTTGTTTGGCGATCTGGTTTCTTTTTACTACGAACTCTTCCCAATATAATTGCTTTTTCCAGTGAATTCCCTTGCATGACAAGGTCATGATTAATTTGCATTAATTAATTAATTTGCATGACATGGCCATGATTAATTCCCTTCAATTTGTACCCTTTAGAAATGTTGAGTTATATCCTCCAGTCCTCTTCATTCATTCCTTTGGGTAGCTCCCTGCTCACAGTTGACTATGGATGATGTAGGAGTGAACCTGTCAGCAGGTTCTGACAGGTTCTGGAGAACCGATAGCGGAATTTTTTTTTAAAATTTATTTATTTAAAACAGTACATCAAACAAAAAAGGAATAGTCAAACAAACGATCGCGATAGAAACTTTACATAATATTTACACTTTCTACGGTATGTAGGCTTCAGTCAAATTTAACAAAAATTAAACATAGTCCTGGTTATACTTGACTTTTTGGGTGTCTGTTGTTCAACCAAACATACCATATGATAACATACGATAGCGGAAATTTTGAGTAGTTCAGAAAACCAGCAAATACCACTTCTGGTTGGCCCCAGAGTGGGGAGGGAATGGGGATTTTGCAGTATCCTTCCCCTGGAGTGGGGTGGGAATGGAGATTTTGCAGTATCCTTCCCCTGCCATGCCCACCAAGCCACGCCCACCAAGCCACACCATGCCCACCAAGCCATGTCCACAGAACCGGTAGTAAAAAAAATTGAATTCCACTACTGTAATGATGGGATTTGTAGCTTAAATTATTTGGTAGGTGTGAGATGGGGAAAGTCTGCCATATACGGTCCCAAACCCAGTGAATAAGTATTCATATTTATCTATGATACTATGGTTCTATTCTATTTGTTCTGTTTCTTCTTCTTAGTGCTTTGAGATCCCAGGTGTGAAGATCTTAAGTTACCAGGCCCCCATCTATTATGGGAACCGCGGTTTTTTTAAAGATATTGTCAGCAAGCTTGTGGGGTTACAGCAAGACTGGGAACATCCTGAAGAGTCACAGTTTAACAGCAGGATCAAAATGGACATCACTACAGTGGTAAGACTCCTGGTAAAAGATTGGAGTGATGGTGGGGAGACCAAATATTGTGAGTTCAGTTTAGAGCAAATCAAGTTCACCCACAGGTGGTGAAGTGTTCATGGAAGTATAAATTAGCTAGAGGAAGAGATACTATTTTAAGCTTTTTTTTTTTAACTGAATACCTGATCCTGGAGTTTTGGATGACCTCAAGCCTGATGATGTTAAACTTAAGTGCTTTTATTTCACCTGCATTCAGATAGGTTAGATTAGATTAGATTAGATTAGATTAGATTAGATTAAATTAGATTGGATTGGATTGGATTGGATTGGATTGGATTGGATTGGATTGGATTGGATTGGATTGGATTAGATTAGATTAGATCAGATAGAGGTTCAAGATGTTTATTGATGTCTTCTATTGATATCATTTTAAAGCGGATGTTAAAGAGTTTTTTTTTTGTCTATTTCACATTTCCTTACTTACACCAGAGCAAGACTGGGTTGGATTATAATTATCATTAAAAAGCCAAAAAAAAAAACAAAACACCACCCATATTACAATGTCTTCTGTCTCATCTGAAACAACTGGATTGATTCTGGTGCTCAGAACTGGACAGTTTTGCCATTCAGCTCAGAGGAACAACCAGGGGTCAGGGATATTTTGTGTGTGTGTGTGTGTGTGTGTGTGTGTGTGTGTGTGTGTGTCAAAAAAAATCAAGATGGTGGCCACACCTCTTTAATCAAAACCCCACCCTTTCTACACGCATTATGACATATGTAAAAAAGGATGGGGTCTTGATTACAGAATTGTGGCCACCATCTTTACTCAATTATAAAAGAGTGAATTCTTTACAGTACTTCTTATATATATGGAGATTTAAGTGGGGCATTAGTCAGGATGCTGGCTGTGTTTCACCCTGTGGGGTAAGTCAAAGTAGTTGGTCAAGTTAAACTTAATTTTGAGAATTGGTTTTCTATGATATCTACATTCCCATCAAAAAACAATTTTTTTTTCAAAAGATGCTTGGTGGAAAATAGCCACATCATATGAATAATTGACAACCCCCCTCATTAGAAGTAAAGTAGCATAGGTCAATTCTTTCAGTTTGTAAATGAAAATTAATTGTTGGGTTTTCACCTTTTTCTTTAGGACAGCAGTGTTTGTGTCTTGGAAAAGAAGCTTAGCTCAGGTAACCAAAGGTTAATTCCTTTTTGTTCTTGGGCAATTTTCTTGTGGAAATATACATGCTAAGTTATCCCATGGTGGAAAATCTGCTGTACCGTTTCCTCAGTTCTACAGAGGATACTACATTCCATAATATTTCTTTCTTTTTGATACTTCACAGCTAATACAATTTGCTAAACTGGCCTTCCCTAATTTTGGGTCTCCGGAGTTGTTGAATTTCAATCCCCATCCTGCTGTGGGTTATGGCAATTGAAGCCCATCCCATGTGGGCACACCAAGCTGAACTCTCTTTGTGCTGGTGTGCCGTTATTAGACATGGCTTGTTAGGAGGATTCTCTTCTATGCTGGCAGTTTTACCGAAGAAAAGTATGCGTGTGTCCAGAATTTCATGTTAGTCTTTTCTCTGCTGGTGTAAAACCATCTGGAGAAAAAAAGTGCTCCTGGACGAGTGCAGGGTAGCACATGGCAGCTGTTAGACTGAATCTGTGGAACTGCAGTGGTTGAGAGAGATTGATATGGGTTCTGTCTTATCTACTTCTCCAGGCTTAGATGTACAGGCTGTGATTTTTGACTGCAGTGGAATATCCTTTGTGGATTCATCTGGCGCCCGGCTCCTTATCCAGGTATCAAAATACAAATATGTGCGTTTGTGTCTGTGCAGTGGGGAATAAGGGTTGAAAAATAGTAAGGCTGGAGAAATACAAGAGTCAAAATCAGGTTGTGTTGAGACTAAATCAAGATTAAAACTGAGAATATCTCTCCAGATGAACTTTTTTTAACTGGAGCCCAAGGGGTTTGCTGCATCCAGAACAGTAATTGCAGATCTCCAGAAATTAAAAGTACAGCTGTATCTTGGCCTCTTCCCTTTTCAATCTTTATATTAATTCCCTGATTGATCTTCTGCATAACCCAGACTTCCATCCTCCCAATTTAGCACAATGCAAAATTCCAATACTTCTGTATGCTGATGATGCCACTACTATTACCCAAACCCCTATTGGACTCGAGAGAGCTATTTCAGCAACATTAAAATACTGTAGACAAAATAATCTGACCCTCAATTTCGATAACTCAAAAATCCTAGTTTTTGCTGAAAGAGCTACCCTGTTTCCCTGAAAATAAGACCTCCCCGGATAATAAGCCCAATTGGGCTTTTGAGCACATGCGCTAAAATAAGCCCCCTCCAAAAAAATAAGCCCTCCCCGAAAATATTTAAATCCATGCACAGCCAGTCCCTGTCATTTCCTCTGGTTAGGGTTAGGGAGACAGAACTGGAAATCAGGTAAGATGGCAAGAGGAGCCCCGTCCTGTTCCAAAATAATAAGACCTCCTTGAATATACAGCTAAGCGCTTATTTCGGGGTTCAAAAAAAAATAAGACAGGGTCTTATTTTTGGGGAAACATGGTATTCAATACTCTTGGAGAATAGAAGGACACAATCCAGATCAGGTCAATACATTCAAGTACCTTGGGATAGTTTTCCATACAAAAGGTATTTGGAAGGCACATCTGGACTACATCATGCAATCAGCCCTTAGGTTCTCAAATGCTATAAAACACTTTTTTTTATACAGGCAGAGGACAATTAGTCCCCATAGCCTTAAAACTCTTTGAGGCTAAAACACTGATGCAAATTCTCTACGGGGCACAAATAGGATTTTTTTTTATTTTTTTTTTTGAAGAAAGGGTCTTTAGAAACCATACAAATACAATTGCTGCAATCCATTTTAACTGCACCTAGCAGGACATCAAATGCCCAGTTGAGACATGAGACAGGAATGCCTCAAATTCATCCTGGAAGATGATGATAATTGACTGGTTGAAAATTCAATTCTTCCCAGAGGGCCTTGACCCCTTCAGTTCTGATAGACAACGTTCCCTCTCCCAGGAAACAGGCAATAGAGCATAAGATGGCTTTCTATGGACTTTCCCCACTAGACTACAATCAAGGCAAGCAAGTGGTTACCAATAGAATAAGAGATATGGAGTTCCAGCTAGAATTTACAGGATATCTCTCCACAGAAGAAATCGGATTACGTGGGGTGTGTGGGAACCAGCAAGGTATCTGAAAGACCTGACTTTTCCTAAGAGTAGAATAGCATTTTTTAGAGCCAGACTTAATATCCTCCCTTCAGCATTCCTGCAGGGCAAGTATGATAAAACCCCAATTGTTGAGCGAAGGTGGAAATGTGGGAATTGGGAAGGTGAAGTTATCTCATGTCCTATTGCATTGCAAGTTCTACAGGGACATCAGATCAGTATACATTCTCCCTCTAGTAGAGAGATCTCTAGGCGGATCAGATACCTTCTACATGAACCATCTCCTTTAAGGATTCAAATCCAGCCACCACTCGTGCAGTAGCAAAATTTTGTGCTGCTGTAATGTTAATAAGGAAAAAACAACAACTAAGGAGCCTTATTCATATTACTACTTGGCTTTTCCAATAATTTCTAGAGAATGTATTTATTTTAACGTTCAACTTTTGTGCTGATCTGTGACCGTAATAAAGATCGATTCTGATTCTGAAAAGTACAGATAGTTTAAGATGGCTAGAACCCAGGGATGAAATCCAACAGGTACTGACAGGTTCTGGAGAACCGGTAGTGGAAATTTTGAGTAGTTTGGAGAACCAGCAAATACCACCTCTGGCTGGCCCCAGAGTGGGTGGGAATGGAGATTTTGCAATATCCTTCCCCCTGGAGTGGGGTGGGAATGGAGATTTTGCAGTATCCTTCCCCCTGGAGTGGGGCGGGAATGGAGATTTTACAGTATCCTTCCCCCTGGAGTGGGGAGGGAATGGAGATTTTGCAGTATCCTTCCCCCTGGAGTGGGGAGGGAATGGAGATTTTGCAGTAACCTTCCCCCTGGAGTGGGGTGGGAATGGAGATTTTGCAGTATCCTTCCCCCTGGAGTGGGGCGGGAATGGAGATTTTACAGTATCCTTCCCCCTGGAGTGGGGAGGGAATGGAGATTTTGCAGTATCCTTCCCCCTGGAGTGGGGAGGGAATGGAGATTTTGTAGTATTCTTCCCCTACCATGCCCACCAAGCCACGCCCACAGAACCGGTAGTAAAAAAATTTGAATTTCACCACTGCTAGAACCTCACCTGACCCTATGGAAGTTCACTAAAACTTATGTTGCGATCCCTGAAATATCTTGAGATTTCCTGATTTCTTGATAATTCAGACTTTTGGGGGAAGGCAGGACTGATTCTGCCTGCAACGTGGGGGGTGGGGGTGGGGGTTGACCCCAGGCATTGGAGCAATTCATGATTCTCCTCCTTTAAAGAGGAATCTTTTTTCACCAAGGTCAAATCCCCCTAGGCCTAGGGCATTTTGTCACAGACTGTGTGAAAGGAATGGATGGGCTCTGATAAAAAATGGACAAGGCTCCCCTATCTCTCTTTTTCTGGCCGTTCCCAAATGTGTTCCATTCCATTCGTCTGTTCTTCCAAAGCTGGAGACTGCTAAAGAGACAAATTCAGTTACTACCGGTTCTGTGGGTGTGGTTTGGTGGGTGTGGCATGGCATGGCTTGGTGGGCGTGGCTTGGTGGGCATGGCAGGGGAAGGATACTGTAAAATCTCCATTCCCTCCCCACTCCAGGGGAAGAATACTGCAAAATCCCTATTTCCTCCTGATCAGTGGGGACGTGGGAGGCAGAGAATAGATGGGGGCGGGGCCAGTCAGAATTTTTACTACCGGTTCTCCAAACTACTCAAAATTTCCACTACCGGTTCTCCAGAACTGGTCAGAATCTGCTGAAACCCACCTCTGCACAAATTCCTTTGGCCAGAATCCAGTTGAGGAACCTCTTCAAAAGAAACATGAACTTCTCAGTGTTGATAGTTCTACTCCACTGCTCAACTACTAAACTCTGTATTTGCTTCAAGTTCCTTGGTTTGAGTTCAGCTACAAGTAAAGAAGACAATGAAGGGCTCTCCCTCCCTTCTAAAGACAACAGAACTTCTGTTACATTGGGAGTCTCTCGACATTTGGCTGCTGGACACATCTGGAGTTGTAATTACAAGTGGACAGAAGTTTTGAGAACATGCTGTCAGTGCTCCTAAACAATGGCTATTACGGGGAGGGGGGAGATGCGGGGGCTCTCCTATTCTCCAAATGGCAGCCATAGGGAATATGACCACTTACAAAGCCAATATCCTGGGGTGCCTCTTGTCCCAGATTTTAAATAATTCTCCTGCAGAATGCTCCCTTCTACAGCCATTTCCTTTTTGTCTTTTTCTGTGCAAGCAAGCAGATTTTCCTAACCGCTCTGAACTGCATCTGCCTATTATTTTCATCTCTTAAGAAACAGAGGCCTTTTTGAAATTGAGAGTAATAATGCAGGCTGGTCTTTGGCTTTACACTACACCAGCATCTCACTATTTGCATTGAATGATGTAGAACAGGGGTCTCCCAACAGTGGTGAAATCCATTTTTTTTTTACTACCGGTTCTGTGGGTGTGGCTTGGTGGGCATGGCAGGGGAAGGATACTGCAAAATCTCCATTCCCACCCCACTCTGGAGCCAGCCAAAGGTGGTATTTACCGGTTCTCCAAACTATTCAAAATTTCTGCTACCGGTTCTCCAAACTGCTCAAAATTTCCGCTACCCGGTTTTCCAGAACCTGTCATAACCTGCTGGATTTTACCCCTGGTCTCCTTTGCTGGCTGAAGAATTCTGGGAGTTGAAGTCTACAGGTCTTAAAGTTGCCAAAGTTGGAGACCCCTGATTGTAAAAAGTCAGATGAGATAAGGATCTGGTCAATAAGTCAGGGTTTTGTCTGCAGACACATTGGGCCTGCAAATATCCAGAATCAGAGCATGATTTTCCACAAAAGAGAAATCTGTTTACAGTGAAAAGGTTTTTTTTTTTTAAAAAAAGGCATTTGCTTCTCACTCCAGACAACATTGCCTCCCATATCTGCATTATGCTGCGTCAGTTTAAATAATGTTCTTCTTCCCTCACACTGCCCTTTAAGAAGGATTATAATTCATCAGGGCCTAAATAGGTTGTTTTTAAAATGTGATATTAACAAATGAACTAGAGTCGTGCCTTTTTGTACTGAATTGGAAAAACAGCTGCTCCCAGTATAATAGACTCCTTGTAATAGACTATGGGGTGGAACACAAACTGTGCCTCCGCCTTGTGCCAGAATTAATAAAAGATCATTGTTTATCAGGATCTTGGCCATCAGATTGGTGCTACGGTGTACCTGTGGTGGTTGGAAGCCCCCACATAAGTTTCTTTACAAATGTTTCCTTGTCTTTTAGGTGTGTGTGGAATGTCAAAAAGCCGGCATACAGATACATTTGTCTGCCTGTAATGGTGAGTGAAGTAAGACGTGCCATCAATCTTCCTATTATTTTACTTCATTCTTCCTCAGTCTTCAGAGGAGGCATTAGACTAGAACTTCAGTGATCTCTAGTTGAAATTCCATATGGGAGCTTTAGTTCAAGCTAGCATGCAGGAAAAAGCTAGCCTAATTTACTTACTTTCTTTTTTTTCCAAAATCTAAATGTTAAGAAGTTGTCTATTTCCTCAGGAAAGGGTATACATTTTTCAATTGGTGGGATTAGCCCACTTCACTTGTTCCTTAAAAACAAAATCAAGAGGACCACTGTCAATTCCCTCAACAGGAAGCCCAAGAAGTACATGTACAATCCTACAAGTACAAGAGAGATCCTATACATTTCCTGCATGGATAGATTCTCACATACAAAGGAGAATATAGGTGATGGGGCCATTTATCTGATGCAGACCCAGAAATCTATGGCAACAAATCTATGGATTTGTTTCCAACAAATCACCTAACTTGGCATCAAAGCCAAGGAAATGAGCTGAAGATTATTTGAGTGATTGCATCACCATTTTATTATATCTGGATTTTTTTTTTAAAAAAAAAAAACCCAGCCATTGTGATTGTTATGGGTGATTCAAACCAAGATTCACAGACATCAGTTTTGGAAAAGAGTGTCATGTGGTAGATGCCCAATCTCTAGATCTGTGGTCTACTTGTATTGAATCATCTCTCCCTCTCCTTACAGCCTTTTAAATAAACTTTGTAAGAAGACCGCCTGAACAAGCAGTTTCACTTCAGTAAGGTCCAGAAATATCCAAGGGATCTGATGCATCTGTCAGAAGTGAAAACAGCAGCCCCAGATGACACTGCAAAGCAAGCTCCGCCCCTTTTGTATGCTCAAGCCCCACCCCATGCAGGTAGTTCTTGGCTTACAGTGGCAATCGGGACAGGATTTGCCATCGCTAAGCACAGCAGTCATAATGGGTGAGCCATGACGTCACATAGCAATCCTAGCACCTTAGCTGCTGTTGTTAAGGAAGGCAGGCATCTGTTTTCAACTTCCTGCCAGCTTCCCCATTGACTTCATGTGGGGGAGAAGGGGTTCTTGACAGCTGACATGCAACAGGGCTTTCTCGCTGCCCTCCACAGCTCTTCTGAATAGAATGCTGGAACAACAATAAGTTCAAGTTGTTTCCAACTGGTTTATGAGAGATTGGACCTTGGAAAGAGCGGTGATGCAGAAGTGCTTCAACTTGATCTGAAGGACCAGTTTACTCACCCATGTAATTACAGTATCGGACTTTTTCCAAGATCCCATGATTTGTGGATCAGGGTCATGTACAGATTCTGTTGTGTTGTGGAGGTAGGAAGGGACCATCCCTAGTGTGAAGGAACTGTGCCCATGCCAGCCATCTCTTGTTGAGCCCCACAGGTGGCATGAGACCTGAGTGACTTCTATTTTCTTCTTATCCACCTAGCCAACGTCTTACAGACCTTGAGTTTTTGTGGCCTCATGCATCATCTCACCCCTCAGCAGATTTTTGTCACTGTTCATGACGCCGTTTCCTACCTCCAGCAAGCCACGGTAAGGGTCTGAGAGTCAGCAGAGAAAACAAGGAAGCCTCTTTTCCTCTTGGTTTCTGTTCAGGCTGTTGGGGGGGCGGCATAGGTGAGGAAGGGGAGCGTGGCTGGGCACCTGTAGTCCAGCTCTCAAAAGCTCTCAAAAATGACATCACTGTCATTTAGTGTCCCTCCCATGAGATAAATCTGTAAATACAAGCAATTTAGCCTGAGTCTTATCATCCGATCCGGTAGCGATGGAGGTGGGTGGTTCGAAGAACCGGTAGCAAAAATCCCTGCCCCCTCCCCCATTGCCCAGCTGAGCCACACAATCATCAGAGATTTTTAAAAAAATTTTAAAAGCATTTTTTCTACAACCTATTTGGCTGAAAAAATGCTTTTAAAAGTAAAAAAAAAGCCTCTGATGATCGCACGGCTCAGCTGGGATCATCAGAGGCTTTTAAAAGCATTTTTTCTACAACCTGTTCCGCCAAAGAGGTTATAAAAAATGTTTTTAAAAGGAAAAAAAGCATCTGCCGATCAGGCAAGTCAGCTCGGATCATTAGAGGCTTTAAAAACATTTTTTTACAACCTCTTCAGCCGAAGCGGTAGAAAAAATGGCTTTAAGAGTAAAAAAAAAAAAAAGTTGGCCACGCCCACTCAGTCATATTACACCACCACCACTACCAAGCCACACCCACAGAACTGGTAGTAACAAATTTTACATTTCACCACTGCCCCACCCCACAGTTCTGGTGAACTAGCCATATTTGCTCCTTTAAAGGCTATATAGAAGTACAGGTAGTCCTCACATTACGACCCTAATTGAGCCCAAAATTTTTGTTGTTAAGTGAAGCATTTGTTAAGTGAGTTTTGCCCTGTTTCATGACATTTCTTGCCACAGTTATTAAGTGAGTCGTTGCACTTGTTAAGTTAGTGACATGGTTATTAAGTGAATCCGGCTTCCCCATGGACTTTGTCAGAAGGTTGCAAAAGGGGATCACATGATCCCGGGACACTGCGACCGTCATAAATATGAACCAGTTGGCAAACATCTGAATTTTGATCATGTGACCACGGGGATACTACAATGGTGTACAATGGGCGTAAGTGTCAAAAACGGTCATAATTCACTTTTTTCAGTGCCGTTGTAACTTTGAACGGCCACTAAGTGAACTGCTGTTAAGTCGAGGACTACCTGTACCACAATCATTATTTCTAGATGTAGAAAGTTCAGATCACCCTCAGAATCCAACTGCTACTCTTAGCAGGGATTGCATCCACTGACTGGGGGGAATCTCCACACTTCCCTGAGTAGGCTTGAGACACAGAGTTCTCTATGGAGATTCTTAGTTATCCAGGTCATGGTTGTCCCAAAGGTGCTTTTTTTCAAGAGGTCAGTTGCCTCTTGAAAAAAGCACCCTTGAGGCACAGAGCTTAACAAGTAACGTGAGCTGGGAAGGTATTACAGTAGATTTTTTTATATGGCACAGTGCCTCATGGATAACTCCAATTTGGTTTTTCCTCAGGAAAACGTGGAACAGAAGGATCCCACCATCTGGGTATAACTTTTCTTCCTGCCAAGGTTAAAAGAGAATGAGATCTACCAGGACAAAGCCATCTGAGACCACAGAGATTTGGGAAAGGGCAGCAGGCTGCCAACGAGACCACGTTTCTCCTGCTACTGGAAGACTGGATTGTCAGGAATGGACTGTCAAGGAAAGAGCAGACTGGCAAGAAGAGCCAGGCTCTTAGATTTAGCAGTTCTTCCCCCTGCTACAACTTCCGTGGCCTGCAGAGTCCACATCTGAAGTGTCAGGATTACTTCGTGCACTCACTTGTCTTGGTTCCTTTCTTCTTGAACCCTTACCAGAAAATTATTAGAACACAGCAGCTAAACAAAATATTTTTAAAAAACAACCCTTTATTACTTTCCTGGGGGGGAAAAATTGAAGTCACTGCAGAATAAACCATGGAAGCCAAAAGGAAGAGAACCTAGGAAAGAATGCCCAATGGGGATTACAGAAAAGTTTGATTGCCAGAAATAAAAGGAAGCCAATTTTGTCAAAGTACCGTATTTTTCGGAATATAAGACGAACCTTTTTACCCCCCAAAAGAGGGTGAAAATCTGGGTGTATCTTATAGTCCAAATGTAGCCCCGCCCAGCCTCTGAAACGGAGGTTTCAGAGGCTGAAAAAAAAGCAAGGCGCAGAGCACAAAACAACAAATCTGTTGCTAAAGTTTATCTCTGGGAACAGCTGATTGGCGGTATTCCGGGAGGCCAATCCACCCCCATTCAGCTTTTTTCTTATTTTCCTCCCCAAAAACTAAGGTGTGTCTTATATTCCGATGTGTCTTATAGTCTGAAAAATACGGTACTCTTTTATATTGGGGCATCTCCTTTTTCCTTTTCTTTGCCAGAGAGATCCTCTCAGACCAGAATTGCTGGTGGAACTGGTAGGACCAAAGGGTATAGATGCATTAACAGCCTTTGATTCACTAGAGAGGTTCAGCCAACATGCTAAACATGGTTAATGAATTGATTCACATTTTGGATTCAGTATATACCTGCCCTAGGACCCAAGCTACATTCCTCAGCTTGCGTTTCTCTTTAGTGGGTGGGTATACAGTATTTGCAGATAACCCACAGATTATTGTGATCACTCAGAACTGAGACACCACTCCTTGGGTTAGGTTATTGATCAGTGTTTGCAACTGGAGATCTCCATCTTACTCAAAAGGGACAGGATCCATTTTACACCTTCAGCAGCATCAACTACTATAGCTAAGTTTTTCTTGGACTGCACCAGCTCAGAGTTGCATGCTGATTATGCATCCATCCCTGAACAATAAATATGTAAATAAACAAAACAAGCTTTTGAACTTTTATCAAAATTAGCATTTCAGGCAGGGGAGCAACCATTTCATTATCACGTGGAATTTGTTTCCTACTTACTTTGGGTGTGTGTGTGTGTGTGTGTGTGTGTGTAAAAATGCAATGTCCTTTTTAAAAAGCATTTTAAGTGTATTTAATTTATTACTGCATTGTTCTGGTGGTGTGAGGAGGATTTAATTCCAATTAAAATTGTACTTAAAGTCTTACTGTGCTTAGTACAGCTTATTCCCATATGAGCATGAATACGATTGTTGCTGTACTTATGGCTTCTAAGCCATACCCAATTCCTATCTTATGTCCAACAACTGTATCCTACCCAAATATTTTTACATTTTTTTCATCGGGCAACTCAGAGGAAAGAAGAATTTGTCCTTTTGCAGCAAGAAACAATTTTGTGAATCAGTCTGTGTGAATTCCTATACCACTCGTGCTACAGAGATTTTGAAATTTACCATACCTCACTGGTTTTTGTCACTCCCTGTGCTAAAAGTGCACCTGTACCTTAACCTGTGAGGCTGGTACTTAACTAATTTTATCTTAATGAAATTGACAGCCCAGCTGCCAGGAAGAAGGGCATACATAGGCAGAAGGAAGAATGGTGCCTGAGTGGTTACAGCCTCTTGGGTTACGTACGATATGAGCCAACCCCATGCAATGGAACTATTGTGTAGGACCTTTTCCCAGCCCTGATTTGTGGTGGTGTTGTTGTTTAAAAAAACCCTCCCTAATAAATAATAGTTTTAGGAAAAGCAGTGGTGTAAAAGGTTCCATGGTTGGCACTAAAAAGCCACAGACCGGGGATGGAGAAGCTTAAGGAATGAGAAGAAGCTTTGGAAATGGATTCTGTCTAAAGTTAAAAAAAAATAATATTGGCAATCTGTCATGGACAATCTTTCTACTTCACAATATAAAAAAGTTATCCCCATAGAAAATAAGCTGCCCCCTCCAATGTCCATGCACTTCTGGTCATTTTTGCTGTAAGCCTGGGAGCACTTTGAGTCTGGAGTGCAGCCAGGAGTTCTGTGGCTTTTCAAGGCTGCTCTGCTGCAATGCACACCTCAAGGCTTCCCCCTGGCGGTGGCTTTTCACCATTCGGCACTTCCAAATATCCCAGAACGATGTCCCATTTGAGGTTGGAGGGAGCCTGGGACAGAGGGGCTCAACTTGAAAACCTTGGCACAAAAATTGTGACGCTAGAGAAAGCCCCCCCCCCCCCCCCCAATTTCAGGTTTATCCACCTCTGATCCTGTCCCCTTCTGTAGTTTAAGTTAAAGGGAGGTAAAGGATGCTGGGATATTGCCAGAGTTTGCAAGTTTTTGACGTGACCTATAGGTATGCACAAATCCAAACTTAGAAAGGGAGTTTGGTGTAATAGAGACAGATGGCTGCCCTCAACCAGGAGCCCGATAAAGACCCAGGCTTCATGGGGCAGCCTCTTGCAGAAGCGCTCCCCGTGGAATATGGTTCAGTTCAGATGCAAAATATGACAAAATGACAAGCAGACAAAATCCTTTTATCAACAAGGTCTGGAAGATGGCTTGTCCAATTAATTCTGTTACAACACAGTTGTTGTTGTGGTTGTTGTTTTAAGCAGCGTAAAGTTCATTTCTCAAGTTGCTCTTCAGGCCTGAGAATGTAGAAGCTTCCCTGAGTTTGGCTAGTGGACAGGGCAAGCTTGTTTGCCAAGAGCTGTGGCTAGGTGCCAGAGCAGGCTGTCCGAGACTCCACTCACCTGAGGAATTAGCCAGTTGTCAAGGGTGGGGCTCAGCACCCTCTGACTGAAGACTAATCGCCTGTCATACATTTGAAATAGTTCTTGAAGTAGAAAAGGCTTTGTTTGGTGTTCATTGTGTCATCCGACGAGTTGGGATAGCGGAACTTGGCATATTGCTTCTCATTTACCGATTTTAGCCATGGTAGCTTGATCTTAGAGGCATGGTCTACCACCACATTGGAGCAGGAACCGACATGCAGAATACCCAGGCCATCAATGAAGAACTCTGCAGTTAGAAAAACCCAGAACGAAGGACAAAAATTAGCATAAGCCTATGACTCTTCAACAGACAATTCTTCTGTGCATGCTTTTTTGAACCTTCCTGTTGAGTTGAGCAGAAGTTGTAATGGGCCAATTAACACTTTGAATGAAATAAATAAGAACTTACTGCAGATCCCGTTGACATTCACAAATCTGACTCAAGCATCTGTTAAGATTACGTTTCTCAAACTCAACTACTTTAAGTTGTGTGGAACTCCCAGAATTTTCCAGGCAACACTGAGTTGAAGTCCACACATCTTCAATTTGTGGGAGGTTGAGAAACACTGGATTCGAACATCAAAGGAAACCCAAGTTCACCCTTTTGATTGATTGTGTGATTTGGATTCTCTTACAGGTGGTCTTTGATTTACAACCGCAATTAAGCCCAAAATTTCTGTTGTTAAGTAAGACATCGCTTAAGTACGTTTTGCGCCATTTTACAACCTTGCTTCCCTCAGTTGTTAAGTGAATCACTGCAGTTGATAAGTTAGTAACCTGGTAGTTCAGTGAATCTGGCTTCCCCATTGACTTTGCATGTGAGAAGGTCGCAAAAGTAGATCACATGACCTTGGGATACAGCAATGGTCATAAGGATGAATCAGTTGCTAAGCGCCTGAATTTTGATCACATGATCCTGGGGATGCTGGAAAAGTCGTAACTGTGAAAAATGGTCATAAGTCACTCTTTTCAGTGCTGTTGTAACTTTGAATGGTCACTAAACAAATTGTTGCAAGTCGAGGACTACCTGTATTATCTTCTATATAGGAAACAAAAGCTATTCTATGTTCTATTCTAGACACGGGTCCAACCTGAGGGTCTCCCATGCTGGCACCATCACTTACCAAGGTGGGCAACACGGTTGAGGCGTGGGTCAAAGCCAACTTGCAACACCTTCTCTGTATGTGCCAAGAAGAAATTGATTACTCCATCGGTGACTACACAATCAGGGAAACCTTCAATGGTGTGGTGATAGCCCTGGCGGATTTGCAGGCAATCTCCCTCCTCAGTACCAGACTGCACACTGATCCGTTGGCGGTATGTGGTGGTAAAGCCTGTAATCTCCCGTACGGCTCCACCCACCTGCGGAAAACAAACCATAATGTTGAGGTTGGATCAGAGGTGTTATTCAGCAGGTTCTGACCAGTTCTGGAGAACCGGTAGTGGAAATTTTAAGTAGTTCAGAGAACCAGTAAATACCACCTCTGACTGGCCCCGCCCCCATCTATTCTCTGCCTCCCGAGTCCCAGCTGATCAGGAGAGAATGGGGATTTTGCAGTAACCTTCCCGCAGCAAGGTTAATGATTTCTAGGAACTGGAAGACACGAGGTGATTATTGTTTGGAAAAATGGTATAAGGAAGTATGGGATATTGCCATAAATGATAAACTGACTTGTAATATTAAAGTAAGGAGGGGCATAATGAAAGTAAATGAATTCAATGGAATCTGGAAACAGTTCCTAATATATGTGTTTTCTGGAGGAAGGGGGATGCCACCACCAGAAGAAGTTTTAAGATTTTGGAAGCAGGAATGATCCCGAGGGGTGGGGGAGCACTCGTTGATCGTTTGTATTGTGTATATTGTTATATATTATATATTATGATTTATGTATGTTAATAAAATTAAAAAAATTTTTTGAAAAATTACATTGTACCAGTGAAGTGTTATATATCTTCAATTTACAGCATCTGTAAATATTTCCTGATAAATAATATGTGATTCAAAAAAAAAAAAAGAAGTTATAAAATAAGTCAAAAATAATTAAAATGTTAAAAACTACATAGGTTATGATTTCAAAACTATTCTGAAACCAGAACCAAGAGATGAACAGAATAGGTAGGAGTGAGAGGTCTTCTGATCTCGTTATGTTTTTAGTTATTTTAACTTAGATTTTGTAAGCTGCCTAGAATCTGCTGGAGTAGGTGGCTATAACAGGTTTAGTGAAATATTGATTTATTTAAATCAATATGTATACCTTTCAACAAATTAAGCCACAATCAAGAACTAGAGATTTAAGCAACGCTACATCCAAAAATAATGTGTGATAGACTTTTGCAAATTTAAGAAAGGAATGAGCCCCTTTTTTTAGTCTCTTTATCAACTCAAAATTGATTCACTTCATCTTATGGGATACAAAGATGTTAAAATCACAGCCACGGACTAAGTCTGCCTTCACGTTTCTAAACCAACTATGAGATCTTTAACTCCCAGACAGCATGGTGAAATAAACGATCCAGAGCCAGGAAAGCAGTCACGGGGCAGGAACTCACCAAATCCAGGGAAGTTTTCTCAAGGATATCTACAAGCTTTTCTACTTTGGTGCGGGTTGTGAAAATGAAGTCATCATCCACCCACAGAACATATTTGGTGGTCACCTGGGAGACGGCAAGATTCCTACCAGCAAACCAGCCCTAGAAAGTTAGGGTAGAGAGGAAAAAGAAGATTGAAAAGGCTATTTATCAGGTTATTAATACATTTTCAATTTACACGCACAAGTGCTTGGTGAACAGCGTATTTGTCTGGGTCAATTTGCTTATATAATAATACTTTTCTAACTCCTAATGTCTAACTGTGTCATGCAACCATTTGTAAAACAAATCCCGTGTTTGAAAATACTCTGTATCTTCCCTTTCTTTTATTTCCTTTTGAATTTTTTTTTATTTCTTATACACATATTGTAAATGTACATTCTCCTATCCATAATTGATCATACATATACATATTTTTCTAAAGAAAGCATAAAAATAAAGACATTTTAGTTACATTCAGGTTGCTCTTCTACCCTTTCTTTTCCCTCATTTTACAACAAACCTTCTTCTCCTTCTTTCTTTCCCTTCTCTACCTCCTCTCCTCTCCTACTTCCTTCCTTCCTCCTCTTCTTCGTCTTCCCTACTTCCCTTTCCTTTCTCCCACTCCTCCCCTTTTCCCCCTTTCTAGCCTTCTCTCCTACTCTTTTCCCTATCCTTTCTTCCTCTCCTTTCCCCTTTCTTCCATTCCTCTCTCCCTTTCTTTTATCTTTAACGTCAATATAGAAGATGTAATTAAAAATTTTTTTTAGATTGTGCAGAAATGGACAGAAAAGGCTATTTATGAGGATCGCTACTGACAATCCTTTTGCCAAATAACTGGATTGTCACTACCTCCTCTTGCTTGGCCACAAAACACTGAAAATTGTTTCCTTATCATTTTGTACCTCAAACTTTGGCACCTGTGCCTTAACAATGATTTTATAATCCTGAGTTCTGTCTGTCAACCTTTTCAAAGCACTCTGATCAGTATCATCTGTTTCAACTTTGTATCGTCAACTGAATAACTAAATAAATTTCTACGGAGCTCCAGATTTACTCCTGCAATCCACATGAGATTCCTACCTATCACCTTCCTTTCGCCCATACCCTGGTTCAATATGAATCCCACCCCTTTTTAGCAATGAAGATATTGGATAATGCAAGAAAATAAGAAAACAACCAAGCTCAGAGAGCACCAAGGACTCCATAATATGGTCTTAACCAGTTCGGCCTTGATCTTTGTCCTACAAATACAAGGCAAATTTTATCATAGACTCAGGGGTCTGGATCTCTTCAGCTACACAATTGTCAAATTTTCCACGCCTCGCTTTCAGGAACCTCCTGAGAAATCAACTCAGTGAACTGCTCTTGCGTGACTAGAAATATGCATGAATCTATACTGAAAAAGGTGGGTGGGAAATTCAGTTTCTTACTCATCCTAACTTTGATCATCAGTAAATTGGAAAAAAAAATCCTGTTCAATCCATGGTAACAAATTCCACATCACAGAAATGTTTCCCAGCACAAGAGGACAATGGAGTGACCTCTTTTTAGCAGAGGTTCCTTAAGCCCTTTCCTTACTCACCAAACCTCTGGGATGAAATCCTTCCCAAACTTACACTGCTCTTAAGAACCTGGCCTAGGCTAGGCCGGAGGACTCCCCTAGAACAGGGGTGTCAAACTCGATTTCATTGAGGGCCACATCAGGGTTGTGTTTGATCTTGAGGGGCCAGGCTGGGCGTGGCCAGGCTGGGCATGGCCAGCTCGACATCATTCGTGTCAGGGGTGGGCTTTGGTGGCCCAAGCGCTCTACCAGCAAAAACAGGCTCCCGAGCTGTGTTTTTGGCTGCGATGGCCTCCTGCAACCCTCTGCCAGCAAAAACGGAGCTCGGGAGGGCCATCCACGGCCCTCCTGAGCTCCGTTTTCACTAGCAGAGGCACCGCGGCCTGGTCCTTCACTGTTTCCAGGGTGGCCCCGTGGGCCAGATCTAAGCATCCCATGGGCCAAATCCAGCCTCCGGGCCTTGAATTTGACACCCCTGCCCTAGAACATCTCCCACCTTGCCAAAGGGCATGAAGTACTGCTCAATGTGAGGTCCCTCTATGTGTTCGATATCCTGGCTATCATCTGCAATGATGATGGTCACAGTGGGGTAGAACTTGCGGATGCTGTCAATCAACACTCGCAGTTTGTCATAGCGTAAGAAGGTTTTGGTAGCTATGGTGACCAGGGCGCTGATGTTGTAGGTTCCTGGGGAGAGACAAAACGGAAAAGTTAGCAAGAAGGTTCGGCTGAAGGAGGATTTGGCAGGATGTCTAAGAAGTGAGCAAAAATTGCACTCTTCACCATGTTCATTTCTCAGACTAAAAGAAAGATGGACTACCTCTTCCCAGTTAATTTTGCTGCGCCTTACGCTTTTCATAATTCCACCTTTCTTACAACAGGCAGATCATAAACTGCTTAGAATGGTCTGGCTGAATGAAAGCACGTTTGAATATAGTATGCCTCCAAGAGGTACATATAAAAAGAGATCACCTCTACCTATTGAATTATAGCAAATTGGGTCATCTATATACATCCCTAGCAGAAACAAAAAAAAGAGGAGTAGCTATTTATGTACAAAAACACATAAAGTCGAGGCTGATTTTTGCAGACGAAGACGGGAGACTGCTGATGGTTGAGGTAGAAATATGGGATAAAAAATGTTTATTGGTTTGTATATACGCACCTAATGGAAATCAGAAAGTTTTTTTTCAGATCTTACACTCTAAACTTGTTGAATATGATTACCCACATATCTGTGTAGTGGGAGACTTTAATGCTATAGAGGATAAAAGCAAAGATTATACATCTGGAAAGAGGAAGCAGGAAGGGGAAAAGAATACGGTAAAGAAAAGGTTGCCTTTTATCTGGCAGCAAATACAAGAAGAATTTGGACTTAGAGACATTTGGAGGGAAAAGCACCCAGATGATAAACAATATACATACTTCTCCGCCAGGCACTCATCTTGGTCGCGGATAGATGCGGCGTGGTTGTCAGGGGAATTGAGTCAGGGGATACAGAAAGCAGAAATAGGCGTCAATGAGTGGGCAGACCACAACCCTCTTTGGATAACATGGGGAAGCCGGAAAATAAGGCCTAAGTGGAGATTGGACAAAGGAGTTTTTAAAGATGAGCCATTCTTAAAACACTTAAAGAAAGAGATGGGGTTCTTTTTTCAGGAAAATAACAGGGAGGATGCATGCCCTTTCAACGTATGGGACACAGCGAAGGCTGTGTTTCGTGGTTTGGTGATTAACTATATGGCAGGGAAACGAAAGAAGGAAAGGGCTGAGCGTAATAAATTATTGGATGACCTGGTAAGAAGCGAGGCTATGTTACAGCAGGATCCAAGCAATATAGGATTTAAAATGAATTTGAAAGTAGCACGACACCAAATTAATTTATTAGATCAACAGGATTTGGAGAAAAAAATAAGATGGATGAAGCAAAGATACTTCGAAAGGGCAAATAAACAAGGGAGGTGGCTCACTTACCGTCTAAATAAAGAAAAGGAAAAGAACAGAATTCATAATTTGAGAGATGGGAAAGGCAATTGGATTACAGGGGAAGAAGGGAAGAAAGTAATTGCACAGGAATTTTATACTAATTTATATTGTAAGGAAGATAAGTCTGAGCAGGAAATAAAGAAATACTTAGAGGAATCAGACATACCCAAAATACCAGGCTTATCTAGGGAAGTATTGGATGAAGAAATTACAGAGGGGGAAATTGAAAGGGTCATGGGAAAACAAAAGACAGGGAAAACTCCCGGTACAGATGGCCTACCGATTGAATATTACAAAGCACTTTGGGAAACATTAGGTACGCATATGACTGAACTATTTAATGGGGTAATTCGGGAGGGACAGACCCCGAAATCATGGACAGAAGCACTAATAACTCTTTTGCCAAAGGACGATAGCGATCTATCTCAGATTCAGAATTATAGGCCCATTTCACTTCTTAATGCGGATTATAAATTATTTGCAGCGGTTTTAGCAGAGAGGCTCAAAGGGTTTCTTAACCAATTTATACATGAAGACCAAAATGGTTTCTTACCAGGCAGACAGATTAGAGATAACGTAAGAATAGTCATGAATGTTTTGGAATATTATGAAACCCATACTGATAAACAATTGGCCCTGGTATTCATGGATGCACATAAGGCCTTTGATCGGGTGAACTGGAGTTTTTTAATAGGTTTACTGCAACATATGCAATTTGGAGAAAGATTTATTCGGGCAATCCGTGCAATTTATTCGAAGCAGACTGCTAAAATTTCAATTAATGGTGATGTATCCGGTCAAATTGATATTGAGAAAGGAACTAGACAACGGTGTCCGATTTCCCCGTTGCTATTTATTCTGTCATTAGAACCCTTATTGAGGGAAATTAGACGTAATATGGGGATAAAAGGTCTTTATATCCAAAATCAACAATATAAGGTGCAGGCTTACGCTGATGACATAGTATTTGTATTAGAAGATCCGTTGATATCGGGACCGTGTCTGACCCAGGAAATAGAAAAATATGGTAAGGTGGCGGGATTAAAAGTCAATAGGGAAAAAACTAAAATTATTGCCAAAAATTTAACAGTAAAGCAAGGGAAAGAATTAGAAGTGAATTTGGGGTTCCAAATTGTAAACAAACTAAAATATCTAGGCATTATTATATCAGCCAAATGCTCCACGATCAAAGAAGACAACTATCTGAACCTTCTCAAGAGAACAGGTCAGGATCTAGAGAAGTGGAAGAACATGCAGATATCCCTACTAGGTAGAATAGCAATTATTAAAACTTATATACTTCCGAAATGGATATACCTATTCTACACAGCACCAGTTAGACTGGATAACAATTTTTAAAAAAAATTAAACTCCTATGTCCTTAAATTCATTTGGCAAAATAGAAAACCCAGAATTAAACTTAAAATGCTTCAAGAACTTAAAGAAAGAGGAGGATTTGGTGTTCCAAAATGGGAATACTACTATCAGGCCGCAAATTTAGTCTGGATTAGGGATTGGATATTGCTGAGAAGAAGGAGGTTGTTGATTTTGGAAGGTGAGGGATTACATCAAGGATGGCATTATTTTCTCTGGCAAAATAAAATCCCAAAGCACAGGTGCCTTGCAGGACATTATGTGAGGAATATTCTAATTGAGTCGTGGAGGAAAATTAAGGATAAATTTTACTTTTCAGTCCCCTCCTGGCTGGTCCCACTCGAAGCTATAATGTATAGGCCTCTATATAACAAAGAAAATCACCTCTCTTACCGGGAACTTTTGGACCCCCATGGCAGTCTGAAAACAAGAAATGAGTTGGAGTTGCAGGGAAGACAACTGGATTGGTGGGCTTATGCCCAAATTTGCTCGAAATTTAAAAAAGATAGGGAACAAGTTGGTATTAATTTGAATCAGCATGATCTGGACAATATTATTCTAGGAAAAGAGGATAAAATGTTATCAAGGATATATAAACTTCTAATAGACTATTGGATAGGGGATGAAATAGTTAAAGATTCTATGATTGCCTGGGGGAGAAATATTGGTTATCCAATTGATTTGACCAAATGGGAAGAAATCTGGCTCAAACATATGAAACTCCTGTGGGCAACATCATATAAAGAAAATGTGTACAAGATGCTGTATAGATGGCACCTTCCACCTGCTCGTCTTTCTAAAATGTATTCAAATCTCTCACCAAACTGTTGGAAGTGCGGGGAGATCGGCACCTATTTCCACATGTGGTGGACCTGTTCCAGGACGAGGGAATTCTGGAAAACCATACAGGTATGGATTATGGAAATCACAGGTTATAACCTAATTCTGAAACCAGAGTACTATCTACTGAACATTAGGCCAGATAATATAGGCACAAATATATGGTGTCTGTGTGTATTTATCACCACGTCAGCAAGAATATGTTTTGCCCAACATTGGAAGGGGAAAGACCTGCCGGCTGAAGATTTGATTCTGGAGAAAATTTTGGATTATGCGGAAGCCGACAGACTGACTAAAGCATTGCGAGATCAAAAGGACTCCGTATATTTCCAATGTTGGGACAAATGGTATGTTTGGTTGAACAACAGACACCCAAAAAGTCAAGTATAGCCAGGACTATGTTTAACTTTTGTTAAATTTGACTGAAGCCTACATACCGTAGAAAGTGTAAATATTATGTAAAGTTTCTGTCGCGATCGTTTGTTGGACTATTCCTTTTTTGTTTGATGTACGGTTTTAAATAAATAAATAAATAATTAAAAAAAAAAAAAGAATGGTCTGGCTGAAGTAGTACTAAAATCTGATAATAAATAAAATACATAAATACATAAATCACAAAAACCCAGCAATTAATAGTTAGTGATGAATAATAACAATAGTAAGGAGACTCCAGACGCCACTTAGCTCCTGGAAAGATTGTTCCGCCAAAAGCCGAGCAGGGCACCATAATCTTCCTCTGGTGCATTGTTTAGACTGGGTGCTAGAGAGCAAGAAATACTTTGGAAAACTCTCATCCTAAACACAATATCCCTTACTATACTCAATTTGCTAATAAGTGCCTACAAATGGGTGCCTGGAATGGCAATGGGTAGAGGCAAGCCTCTCTGGGCACTTTCAATAAAGGAAAATATTTATAGCTCAGAGTTGAAATGAGGGGTCCTTGGTGCTCTCTGAGATTGGTTGTGGGTTTGGTTTGGTTTGGTTTGGTTTTGTTTTGTTTTGTTTTTTGTTTTTTGATTTGATTTATATGCCGCCCTTCTCCGGAGACTCAGGGCGGCTTACAATGCGTTAAGCAATAGCCTTCATACTTTTGTATATTTATAAAAAGTCATCTTATTGCCCCCACAATCTGGGTCCTCATTTTACCTACCTTTTTGCAGACGTTTCATTACCAAACTAGGTAACATAATCAGTGCTAACTGTGATATTACTTAATTTGGGTAATAAGACATTTGCAAGAAAACAACCAATCTCCGAGAGTACAAAGGAGCCCTCATTTTTCAGATTTCTCTTTTGGCCTGTTTTAAAAGACCACAGCATAACCCTGGAGAAAGCGGACTTGGAAAGGGATGAGCATATCTGATTCCACCTGCACATATCCATTTTCCAAATTCTCAGGTGAGATCCAGCAGGGAATACTTCCCACATGAAATCTTGGACAACTACTGCTATCCATTGGGTGCGCTCACCTTCACTAGCTCCTCCCCTGGATGATCCTGGATAGTAGAGCTTGGGAGTAGGTCTATGTCGGATGCGAATGCTGAAAGATGCACGATGCTCATCAGTAGAAAACTGCACTGGAAAACAGAGGAAGAAACCAAATACTAGTCTTGGATGTGACTTTCCTACCCTGGTGCCCTTTAGATATGTTGGACTTCCATGCCCATCATTTCTTATGCTGAAATGACAGGTTAGCATATCAGGAGGACAACAGGCTGAGTGACATTTTTCACTTAGCAACAGAAACTTTGGGCTCAATTGTGGTCATACTGTATAGTTTAAAATTCCAGCTCAGCATTGTACAAACATGGGCATTGTATATAATGCATTAACCTTGCCTAACATTATGCACTATGTAGGGCGTATTTTCAACTCTTGCGAGGTTACAACTTAGCAAAGTTAAGAGATGGGAAACTTCAGATCAACATAAGGTTGTTCTCCTAAACACTTATAGCTTTGCTGCCTCAAGATGTAAGCTTAGATGGCTTTACAGGTAGTCCAGGGGTGGGTTCTACTTACCTTTACTACCGGTTTGCAATGGGAGTGCACACACTTCTGTGCATGCACATGATGACATCCGGGCGGAGCCTCTCGCCGCTTTTACTACCGGTTCGCAAGAACCGGACCGAACCGGGAGCAACCCACCACTGAGGTAGTCCTCAATTTACGACTACAATTGAGCCCCAAACATATGTTGCTAAGTGAGACATTTGTTAAGTGAGCCTTGCCCCATTTTACGACTTTTCTTGCCACCTTTGTTAAGCGAATCACTGCAGTTGTTCAATTGGTAACGTGGATGTTAAATGAATCTGATTTTCCCCATAGACTTTGCTTGTCAGAAGGTTGCAGAAGGTGATCGCATGACAACCCCCCCCCCCCCCCCCCGGAACACTGCAAATCAGTTGTCAAGCATCCATGTAAATCATGTAACCATGTGACCATGGAGATGCTGCAATGGCCGTAAGTGTGAAAAATGGTCATAAGAACTTTTTCCAGTGCTGTTGTAACTTCGAACATTCAGTAAGCAAATTGTTGTAAGTCGAGGACAACATAACAGAATTAGCAAAAGGGGGATTAGGGTATTGGTGACTATTAGTCACAAAGCCCAGGTGCCATTCTCAGATCAATAGCAATAGCACTTAGACTTATATACTGCTTCATAGTGCTTTTACAGCCCTCTCTAAGCGGTTTACAGAGTCAGCCTATTGCCCCCAACATTCTGGGTCCTCATTTTACCCACCTTGGAAGGATGGAAGGCTGAGTCAACTTTGAACTGGTGAGACTCGAACTGCCGAATTGCAGGCAGCCAGCAGGCAGCAGAATTAGGCTGCAGTACTGCATTCTAACCACTGTGCCCCCATGGCTCTTACTGTAGTAATTGTTACTTCTGTGGAGAGAACATTTTGGTCCCATGATGGAATAAGCTGATCTAGATGGGCCATTGATCTGTTACTAGAGGAGCAGATCCTGTGAGGGTTTTCGAACAAATTGCTGTGTCATATGCTACCACAAGTCCCTCTGTTCTCTTTCCTAGATAGTGACTTGACTTAGAAGGATCAAGATGGAAGACAGATCTGGGAGTAAAAACCTGAAGGATTGCTGAGAGGCAATGCCTGGGTTTGAAAGGATCATTCTCAGCACATTCCTTCTGTTCTTCCAGTGAGGGCTTTGCCAGAGAAGGACAAGGCGGGCGTTAGGCGACAGAGTGCCTCCTTTCAAAACAGCTGAAGGCCATAAAACAGAAGGAAATCTACAGCACAAGGCCTAACATCCTCCTCCCCCTCACAGTAAAACGCCTGCCAAGAGACGGGAAGAATAGCTTAATTCTGCAGAACTGCTGACTATTTCTCTGGTATGCCAAAAATCCAACAGAGTGGGAATTCTCCTGGACAAAAAGCTTTACCAAGGAAAAGGGAACATAGTTATTCAGTTAACATAGCAATTTTTTCCACTGGGAAAGCACCGGAAAAAAAACCCAGATCTGCATCTTTGCTCAGAAAAACAAAGTCCTGTCAAATTCAGTCCAGTTCTACAGGTGGAAAACCACTTTATTATTTAACAGATTAACAGAGTTGGAAGGGACCTTGTAGGTCATCTAGTCCAACTCTCCTCCACCGCCCAAGCAGGAGACCCTACACCATTTCTGACAGACGGCAGTCCAATCTCTTCTTGAAAGCTTCCAATGATGAAGCTCCCACAACTTCTGAAGGCAAGCTGTTCCATTGGTTGATTGCTCTCACTGTCAGAAAATTTCTCCTTATTTCTAGGTTAAATCTCTCCTTGTTCAGTTTCCAATCATTATTCCTTGTCTGGCCTTCAGGTGCTTTGGAAAATAGCTTGACCCCCCTTCCTCTCTGTGGCAGCCTCTCAAATATTGGAACACTGCTATCATGTCTCCCCTGGTCCTTCTCTTCCCTAGACTAGCCATGCCCAGTTCCTGCAACCGTTCATCGTATGTTTTAACCTCCAGTCCCTTAATCATCTTGGCTGCTCTTCTCTGCACTCTTTCTAGAGTCTCAACATCTTTTTTTATACGATGGTGACAAAAACTAGATGCAGTATTAGTATTAGTACCTCACTTGATCTTGATTGTATCCCTCTATTAATGCAATTTAGGATTGCATTGGCTTTTTTGGCTGCCGCTGCACACTGCTAGCTCATATTTCATTGGTTGTCCACTAAGACACCAAGATCCCTCTCACAGTTATTGCTATTAAGCCTGGTTTCATCCAGTCTATATGTGTACTTTTGGTTTTTCTTGCCTAAGTGTAAGGCTTTACTTTTCTCTACATAGAATTTCATTTTGTTAGATAGGGCCCAGTGTTCAAGTCTGTCAAGATCCATCTGGATCTTGAGCCTATCATCTAGGGCCATGATGGCGAACCTATGGCTCGTGTGCCGGAAGTGGCATGCCAAGCCATCTCTCTGGGCACGTGGAGCCATCGCCCATTGCTCTTCCGGTTTCCGGTGCACCTGATCTTCCGGTTTCTGGCGTGCATATATGCGTGAAGACCAGCTGCCCAGTGCGCATGTGCATACTGGAAACTTCATCATCTTCATCATCATCTTCCCCTTTCAGTTTCTGGCCCTCCCGCACGTGTGAAGACCAGGTGGCCGGTGCGCCAGAACCCGGAAGAGCAAGGGGAGCAGAGCTGCCACCCAGGACGGGTGAGCCAGGGCTTCCTTCCCTCCCTGCCTGAGTCTGCTTCTTGGGCAGCCCCAGCCCTCCAGCCCATGGCATTGACATGCGTCTGTGGTCTGGAGTGCCTCGCTAGCTTGGGTGCACGACCGCCCCACTCTCTACTCCTGCCACTACAAGGGGGTGGCAGCAGTTCTCGCGCTGCTGTTTCCGGCCAGGATGATGGAGCAGCCAGGAGGAAAAGGAGGAGCCACCGTCAGGGAGCTGAGCTGCCCCAGAAGGGCCAGAGGAGAGCGCAGCATGGTGATGCTGCTGAAGTGTAAGAGATGCACTGGCTGGGAAGTGGCCGGGAAGGGAGGGCTGCACTGGCTTGTTCTCAGTGGTGGGCTGGGTGGGCGCGCTTCATCCCAGCCAGAGTTGGGGCGAAGCCCTCCCACCTGCTGCCCCCCAACCTAAGCTACAGGAACGCCAATGCCACTTACCTCCAAGGCCAGGAAGGGGTTTCTGGCTTTCCAGCGGAGGGAGGCAGCATTCCCCGCCCAAATTTCTCTCCCTGTCCGGGGGTGTTGAACCAGGTCGTCAGTGGAGATGTCCCACCACCCTGACGGGGACCAGGGGGGCAGGCAGGGGGGCAGGCAGGGAGGCGTGAGGATCCCCAAAAGGCCAGGCAGAGCCAGCGCATGAGAACCAGACATCTGGTCTTTGCGCGCATATGCGTGCTAGAAACCGGAAGATTATCTGTTTTTCTGGTTTCTGACACCTGCGCTCCCATTTCAGCACTTGGTGCTGAAAAGTTTTGCCAACACTGATCTAGGGTGTTGGGTCTTCTTGCTAGTTTAGTATCATCCGCAAATTTGGTCAGTTCCCCTTTTATTCCCTCATTTAAGTCATTTATGAAGATATTGAAGAGTATTGAGCCTAAGACAGAACCTTGTGGTACCCCACTGCTTACTTCCCTCCATGTAGATGTAGCACCATTAAGGACTGCTTGTTGAGTATGGTTTGTCAGCCAGTTACAAATCCATCTGATGGTGATGCTATCTATCCCACTTTTTTTTACCTTACCAAGAAGTAGGTTGTGGTCTACTTTGTCGAATGCCTTGCTGAAGTCTAAGTAGATTTCCCTGCTCTTTGTAAGAGTACAGGTAATCCTCAATTTAAGACGACGATTGAATCCCAAACTTCCATTGCTAAATTGTTAAGTGAGTTTTGCCCCATTTACACCCTTTCTTGCCACAGTTGTTAAGCGAACCTCTGCAGTTGTTACGTGAATCATACGGTTGTTAAGCGAATCTGGCTTCCCAGTGGTGAAATCCTCCGCGGATTGCCACCAGTTTGCTGCCTGCGCATGCACAGTGCGCACCAAATACACACTCTGCACGCATGCGCAGTGCATGCCAAACACATGCTGTACTCGCGTACACAGTGCACGCCAAACATGCGCTTCGCATGGAAAAAAGAGGCTTAACAAGGTAACGTAGAACAGTGAGGGGGGGAACAGCTGTGCCATGTGATTTAGATTCATTAGAAAGCAGAATTTCCTGCTTTCTAGCAAATGTAAATTGCGCAGCACAGCTGATCGTTGGAAATACCAGTTCAGATGAACCGGTAGCTTTTTTTACTACCAGTTTTCCCGAACCGGTAGCTTTTATCACTACTAGTTCCTTGTGGCTTTCCTCACTGACTTTGCTTGTCAGAAGCCAGCTGGTGTTGACCCCAGGACAGGGCAGCTGTTATGCATACATGTCAGTTGCCAAGCACCTGAATTTTAATCACATGACCACGGGGATACTGCAATGGTCGTAAGTGTGAAAATCGGTCATAGGTCACTTTTCCCCCCATATCATTGTAACTTCACAAGAATCACAAGAAATGATTATAAAACGAGGATTACCTCTATGAGAATATTGTTCTTGTTAGTCATCTTCCTGGAATTTCTTTCCCTCCCATTTCACATGGGCCTTGAATGTGCTATTTCTATGAAAAGCTTGAACAAAATCCTAAAAAGCCACAAGTTTCAAGAAAGGAGATAACAGCCCTCTACATCTCCAAAACCCACGTTCTACTTTCCAATTTAAGAGGAACTTGATTAGCTATGTGGGATTGGAAAGGATCTCCACCTCAATCAAGTCTTTGACATTTTAGAGAGATGTTGTTTTGTTCTATCAGTTGCTAAGCTTACGAAAGACCTAATCACTTCTTTTTTAAAAAAAATAAAAAACCCTTCCCACCAACAGCACTAGCAATATTCAGCATGTTTTTGCAGAATTGGGATAGTGAAACTTTGGAGAACCTTCAGGGCAGCAAAAGAGGATTTCATTACTGCTTTCTCTATTATTCAAACTTTACTCAAGAGGAGAAGACAGAACGTCCTACCGCCCTGAATTAAATAGATTAAGATCGCAACAGGAACTGCTCAAACTGCAACAAAATTAAGATTAAAAAGAGCCTGAGTGGCGTAGGAGGCTAATGCCTCCTAAGGCAGCATTTAACATCCAGCTGCCTGCAATTACTGCGAGTTCAATTCTTACCAGGCTCAAGGTCAACTCAGCCTTCCATCCTTTCTAAGGTGGGTAAATTGAGGACCCAGTTTGTGGGGGCAATAAGCTGACTTTGTATAAATATACAAAAGTATGAAGGCTATTGCTTAACGCATTGTAAGCCGCCCTGAGTCTCCGGAGAAGAGCAGCATATAAATCAAATCCAAAAAAAAAAAGATGGAAGCCAAAGAGATGTCCTAAGGTCGGTCCGTCCATCCGTCTATCTATCTATCTATCTATCTATCTATCTATCTATCTATCTATCTATCTATCTATTTTTAGATTATTTTGGGGAAGCATGAGGTCTCAGCGGTTAAAGATGCTGAGCTTGTCAGCTGGAGACCTGACAACCCCGTTTGAGCCCGTGTTCTGCGCAATAGAGCAAGCTCCTGTTCTTGCCCCAGCTCCTGCTAACCTAGCAGTTCGAAAGCATGCAAGTAGATAAATAGGTACCACTTTGGTGGGAAAGTAACAGCGTTCCATGCCCCTCAGTGTATAGTCATGGTGGCTACATGACCACAGGAATGTCTTCAGACAAAACTGGCTCCCCCAACTAAGAAACAAAGATGAGCACTGTGGCCTAGAGTCTGATATGACTGGACAGGGGAAACCTACACCTTTACCTAGATTATCTTTATTCTACCTTTATTATTTTTATAAATAACTCTAGGTAGCAAACACACACACTACTCCTATTTTCCCCACAACAACAACCCTGTGAAATGGATTGGGCTGAGAGTGAGCAGCCCAAATCACCAAGCTGGCTTTCATGTCCAAGGCGGGATTAGAACTCATGGTTTTCTGATTTCTAGATTGGTGCCTTAACCACTAGAGCAAAGATTATTCATCAGCAGAGCAAGATTTGAATGCTGGATGGCTGATAGTTCACATTTTTTTCTTTCACTCTCGAACTGGTGGAATCCATCGGTAAAGTTAAAATAACATCTAGGGAGAAAGTCATGGCAAATCATATGATTGCCTAGAAATAATATGATAGTAGACACATTTTTGCCCAGAAAACAACATAGATCTGTCCATCTAGTGAAGTTTGCTTCGAAGAAGAATTCTACCTTTACCACAATAGTCCCGTACTATGTATATTAAGATGGAGGCTCCTCAAGTGAAGGACTGGCAATGAATTCCCCTGAGGGGGAAACATCGGAAGAATTGGCATGCCTCAAAGTTTGGTTTCTCTCCCTACCTTCAGCAACTTCCTTTTCAATTTGCCCTCATTTGTCACAGTGATGCTCATGATCCGTGGTGGCGCAGTGGTTAGAACGCAGTACTGCAGGCTAATTCTGTTGACTGCCGACTCCAGCAGTGCAGCAGTTCGATCCTGAGCTGCTCAAGGTTGACTCAGCCTTCCGTCCTTCTAAGGTGGGTAAAATGAGGATCCCGATTGTTGGGGGCAATAGGCTGACTCTGTAAACCGCTTAGAGGGGGCTGTGAAGCACTGTGAAGCAGTACATAAGTCTAAGTGCTATTGCTATTACAGTTCCCCTCCAGTGGCTTGCCCCACGGTTTATTGCTGGACTATTGATATTTGCAGTGGTAATGATTGCCCCCGTACCCACCTATATCTGCTGTATTAGGATGGTAGAGGGTGTTGGTGTAGGTGACAAACTGCATTTGCCGGTTTAGATTGTCCAGCTGGGATCCGGACAGGGAGAGGTGCATGCGTCCTTCCCCTTTTACTTTGACGCCTTCTACCTCCGCAGCAACATCAAAAGTACCCATTGTTGCTGTCAAGTTGACCTGCCAGAAGAATAAATAACCAGGGGAGAAAAAAAAAAAGAATGTAAGGGTCGGGGAAGAAGATCTGATTAAAAATCATATCCTTACGTATGGCAATTTTTTTCACTAAAAAAAAAACACGTACCTTTCATCCTGACCTATCAAAATTAGGCAATCGGTTTCTCCTGGCCTTTCGGATGGGAGTCTACACACATATTGGAATGCTCTGTTCCTTTTAACCCTCTCCACAAAAAAACCCTACATCCTTTTGTGTACTTTTAGGTTTTTTTAAAGGTTTTTTTTGTTTTTATTTCTCATAAACATATTTAAATGTACAGTGTCTTATCCATTGTTAATCATACATATTATCTTTTAACTTTCATATTATAGTTCATTCTTCATCCTAAAAAATTAAGGTATATTTGGGGTTGCTCTTCTACCATTTCTTCTCCTTTATTTTACAACAACTTTTCCTCTCCTTCTTCCCTTCCTTCTTCTATCCCTTTCTATTTTCTTCTTTCCTCCTCTCCTTCCCCTTCTCTTTCCCCTTCCCTTCCCCCACTCCTCGTCTTCCTCCCTTTCTAACCCTACTCTTATTTCCCCTCCCTTTCTTCCTCTCCTTTTCCCTCTCTTCTGTCCCTCTCTCTCCTTTCCTCTCTTCTCCTCTCCTGTCCGTCCCTCTACTCCTCTCTCCATTCCC
The DNA here is from genome assembly GCA_022577455.1 of Arizona elegans. Taxonomy (NCBI): domain Eukaryota; kingdom Metazoa; phylum Chordata; class Lepidosauria; order Squamata; family Colubridae; genus Arizona; species Arizona elegans. Next base: position 19,539,548 of record JAKOOJ010000003.1, read on the forward strand.
ACTCCATTGTTGTTTTCATTTTCAATTCAATATATTTTCAAAACGGTATTCGAGCAACCCAGATTTGTGTACTTTTAGTAAACAAGCAACATGCATGCTTTTCAATACATTCTTTTTCTACTGCTCTTCTTATGTCAACCCTACACTTTAGAAATCTATCCAGGTTACGCTGGCATCTAAGCAGAGCACCCAAGTATTTCCATGCCAATGGAAACCCAACTACAAGTGAAATTAAGTAATCATTGACAGCCCTTTCGATTTGATTGCCATCAAACTTTCTTTCCAAGAAAGTTGTTTCCTTCCAAAAGATGCTTGTCGGGCCTGTTTTAAAAGAGGAAACATTCAAACTGCAGGCCAAAGGGTTATGCCCTCATAAAGCAACCTTCATTTCTTGCTACGGTTCATGTGGTTAGAATGCAGTATTGCAGGCTAATTCTGCCGACTGTCAGCAGTTTGATCCTGACCGGCTGAAGGTTGACTCAGCCTTTCATCCTTCTGAAGTCAGTAAAATGGGACCCAGATTATTGGGGGTATATATGATGACTCTGTAAACCACTTAGAGAGGGCTGTAAAGCACCGTGAAGTGGTATATAAGTGGTATATAAGTCTAAGTGTTATTGCTATTGCTATCTTACCTGGTATAATGTTCTTTCAGCTGCTTGTAAGCCCAAACCTATGGGGAAAAAGACACAGGGAGGTGAGATGTTTTTGCCATTCCACCTGCCATTATACTCATCACACACTCTTCCACAGTGAAAGACAGATTCTTCCCTTTCTCTTTTTGCTTCTTTTGACATGCAGAGAAAATAAAAGGCTTGCCTGGAATAAGAATGGTCCGGAGAGGGGGAACTTCTACACCTTGAACTGGAAATTCTAGTGGTGAGTTGGCTTGGACAATGATCAGCTGGTCAAGTGGAGACCGAGACCTGATGGAGATAAAGGAAGGCAGTTTGAGGTGCCACATCTGGCTTTCATGTACTATCCAGCAGACATTAACAAACACAAATAACTCCCGAGGAATGATAGCTATGCATGCCAAGCATCTTGCCATGGTTACTTTAAAACACATTTGCTTAATACTTTCCTCTGCTGTTCTGGTCTTCAGTGGCTAATATCTAAGCCTGTTCACAAGGGGGGGGGGGGGGAATCCATTATTTGCATTATTTTCATGGCAGTCAATTTAGTACTTCAGGCCTTCCAGAACAAGTGTAGCAGGTGCCTTATTCAAAACTAAACATCACGCTGCTCACTGGGATTTACATTTCCTATTACTGGGAAGATCAAACATTACTTTCATTGTAATGCTTGGATTAGTATTTTGTAGTTTTGTTGGAACTTCTCATACTTGAAATACAATTTAATTGAAAAACACCTTGACTTCCCATGACTAGAAGGCACAAATAATTATAATCATTTTTTAAAAGTACATAATGTTTAGGGAGACTAACAATCCACCAGTCTTTTATCTTATCAAAAGATACTGTTTTCCTGTACATTAGGATAGTTATTTGTAACTTTGGATGTTTGTTTATTAATTGGAATTAATATGTGTTAACTTTGCATGCTGCTGCCCAGAGTTATGGCCCATTGTGAGATGGTCAGCTATATAGAGCCTATGAATGAATGAATGAATGAATGAATGAGGGATGGGTTATAAAAATTTGTACTACATGTGACAGTGGGAGTGGCTTCATGGTCATGTGACTGGGTGGGCATGGCCAACTCAATGTCACTCATGTCAAGGGTCCCTCGTCTGGCCCCTCCCCTCCCAGCCATTCCTTGTCACACACAGCCTCAACGTATCTATAGTTCTGTAAAAATGTTGTTCACCTTTTTTCAACTTTATCATCTACATACTATAGATGTACTTTCATGGACCACTGAAAGGAGGAAATGGCTCACAAGCTTTGCCCAAGAGTGTGATAGGTGACAGGTTTTTAAGGGGCTGCCAGAAAGAAGGTATAGGCAATGTATTTTCCAAAGCACCAGAAGGCAAAATAAGAAGCAATGGATGGAAACTGAACCAAGAGAGAAGTTAATTTTTCTCCTAAAACTAAGGAGAAATTTCCTGACAGTGAGAACCAATATAGGTGCAGAAATATTTCACATATAAAATAGCCATTCGTGCATATTGTTCAAAACAGTAATTAGTATTATGGCTGCTGTTTGACAGCAAGCGTAAAAGTCAAAGATCACAAGAGTGCTTCTTTCTCTGTATGTATTCAAAACATCACCTACTAGGAATAGCATAAGATGGACTTATGCAATCTGATGTACAAAATAAACACACACATATTTATGCTCTGGACTATAGACGTTGAATGCATGTAAATCCCTGAAAAATATGTGGTAGCTCTGGGCAAAAAAAAGGCAGTAAAATCATTCTAGGTGTAGGGACAGTGTAAAATATTAACACATGATAAATAATGGAACAATTAAAAATAATAACACAGTTTTTCTCTTTCTCTCTCCCTTCCTTCCTCTTTCTTTCTCTCTTTCTCTGTCTTTTTTGGGGGAGGGTGTTTGTGGCTATGACAACTACTTTCAAAATTGTTACTGGATATTTCCTGTTACATTAAACTGCTAAAAGGCTTTTGCAGTCATATAATGCAACAAAACATTTTTTAATGGTAAAAGTAAACTGACATATGAAGCTACTTCTAAATAACTATGTAAGAGAGGAATAAATCTTTTTCTGAAAATTACTGGCACAAATATACAAAATTAGAGCTGTAATGTGTGGTAATATTATTTATAATAGAATTTTGGTGGAGGAAATAGAGTAGCAAGGAGATTGACACATTGAGAACTACATGAAAGGAACATGAAAGTGATAAAGTCACTGTATATAATTTGTTTAATAAATACAATGGGAAAGGTCTTTGGGCATTCCAGAATTTACATGGCACTAATTGGATTTTTGATCTCCCTTTTATTTTGAGACATAATAGACTAGTTTTAAACTATAACTAAATTACACAAGAGAATGTAGTATATATACCAAAAAGAATTCAATAACAATTTAATCTGATACATTGAGTTAAGTGATGTAGGGCTTGATCTAATTTCAGGCAAGTTCAAGCCTCTGTTAAGAGCTACCTGCATTCTCTCTCTCCCTCCCTTCCTTTTTCTTTTTCTTTCTCTTTCTTTCTTTGTCTCTTTCTTTCTTCTCTCTCTCTCTCTCTCTCTCTCTCTCTCTCTCTCTCTCTCTCTCTCTCTCTCTTTCTTTCTTTCCCCCTCCCTTTCTCCTTTCTCCCTTCCTGTGAAGAACCCCAGAAGATCTTTGGTAGGAGGAAGAAAAGCCAGGCATTTTGAAACGTTTTGTAGCTTAGCTTGAGCAAGGATAGCTAGTGCAGGCACTTACAATAAACTCTCAACTCACACTCAGTGCACATGGGGATCCCCAAACAGTGAGGATTTCTTTGTTTCTTTCTCCCTTGAAGCCCCCCCCCCGCAGCCCATCTTTGCTTCCAGGGGGCTGCAGGGAGTCTTGCTAGGCACCCCCTTCATGCCCCATTTTGGCCTTAGCAAGCCTCCCTGCAGCCCCTGGAAGCCAAAACGGGGCACGGGGGGGGGACTCCTGTAAGGGGCGGGGAAGGTAAGGTTGTGAGCCCGGTGGGGGTGGCACAGCATGCTCTGGGGGAGGGGTAGCGCAACCTACCTATAGGCAGGAGGTGGCAGCTCAGTTGGGGCGCAGGGCAGGCACTATGTGGGAAGGCAGTTTAGGCAGGCAAGCCGCCCAGGTAGTAAGGAGGAAAAGAAAGTGACTGGGTGGGGTGGGGACCGGTTTGGGGGCGTGGCCAGCCAGCAATTAATACTGGTTCTGCGACCCTTGCCAATTTATCGCTACCGGTCCTCCTGAACCAGTGCGAACCGATAACAACCCACCACTGGAATGAATGTCTTGTATATATTTCTCATGCTTTCTCATCATACCGCTTCCTTTCCACCTTTCCTAATGTAGTCAGCTTAACTGAAGTGTTGATGTCAACAACTATAGAATGGCACATAACAATTTTGTGGCCTATAACTACTGGTATATCCTTTATTATAAATGACAGCCCTTTATTTCAGAAAGCAGTCTTTCCGATTATTTTTCAAAAATTCAAATTCGCTCTTAGTTTGGACATTTAACTTTTTATCATACAAAACTACCATTTAATGCAGTCTCTCACATTCACATGAAAAATATGGACGCTTTCATATATTTCTTTCTAAATAAATTTACACATGATCGGGTCATTGAGCCCAAAATTTCCATTGCTAAATAAGACAGTTATTAAGTGAGTTTTGTCCCACTTTATGACCTTTATTGTAGCAGTTATTAAGTGAATCACTTTGCCGCGAGAACTACAGGGACCAATCCAGAAAGTCCCTCAGAACCGAACACGATTGAACAGTATAATTAAAAAAAGAATGTATGCTTTTGTAAAGTTTGCTCTTAAATTTTTCTTTGTAAAACAAAGTTAACATTTTTAAAAATCCTTATGAACCTCTTTTAGATTTGTCCCTTTCTCATGTTTCTCCCGTATTTTTTCTAAGAAAATGTGGTCAATGTACATAGGTTTTAAATGAGAGAAAGAAATGACTGTGTTTTCCTTCCCACTGCAACTGAGCACAGGCTAAATGTCAGTATGATTTAGCTCTCTGAAAATATTCCATCAATTATTTAAGGCATTGATATCATCAGTGAAGGCTTGATAGGAGATAAAGGAACCAGCTAAGTCCAGGCCTGGATTAACCATCCAGCAAAACAAGTACATGCTTAAAGCACTAATAGAAGGGAGGCAGTGCAGAATATTTTTTTCACCTAACTCTCATGTCATTAACTCTTTCATGGTCACACACTAAAACGAAACATTTTAGATTTCAGCACTTATTGAGTCTTAATGTCTTGTTAAGCAATGGAAGGGCAAAAGAAGATTGTTTTAGTGTTATTGATTTTAAAATAGTTTGGGGCAGACAAAAGAAAAGAAGGGGAAGACAAATAAAGGCTTTCATTTAATATCAACTTTCAGGGCATAGGAAAGTTTTTGTCCACATGTTCAGTTAGAGTTGAAGTCTCAACTTTGGCATTTCCAATCCAAATGGTCTAATAGCAAGCAGCAGGAGATAATGCTTTTCTATAATTAAGTAACTTAGAACAAACAATAATAGAGTTGGAAGGGACCTTGAAGGACCCTATGGTTGTCCACTCTCTTTTTGAAAGCCTCCAGTGATGGAGCATGAACAACTTCTGAAGACAAGCTATTCCATTGGTTGATTGCTCTCACCATTAGGAATGTTCTCCTTAGTTCTAGGTTGCCTCTCTCCTTTGTTAGTTTCCATTCATGGTTTCTTGTCTTGCCTTTGGAAGATCGTTTGACCCCCTCCTCTTTGTATGAGTCCCTCAAATATTGGAAAACTGCTATCATGTCTCCCCTAGTCCTTCTTTTCATTAGACTAGACATATCCAATTCCTGTAATCGTTCATTCTATGGTTTAGCCTCCAGTCCCCTAATCATTCTTCTTGCTCTTCTCTGAACTCTTTTCAGAGTCTCAACATCTTTTTTGTATTGCTCATTAAATGAAATGAAGAATGAAAAGCAAGCAAATTCTTCTTAAAGTACGTGTTCTGTCTTTACAGTTGGTTTGGTTGCTTTCAGTAGGAAGTCATCAAATCAACAGTAAAAAGTGATTTTCATTCCATTCTCTGGGAACAAGTTCTTCTTCCTGAATTTTAATAATCAATAGCATGACTATCTTTTGTTTATGCCTTCGCCATAAAAATGACTTACAGTTTCATCTGACTTATTTAAAGACAGAAAGCTAAAACTGATTTTGTTGCTGTTGTTTTTACCCAGGTTAAAATATCTTAAACTCCTCCAGCTAGCTGTCATATTTTAGCCTATGCTTGAGGACAAGAAAGATAAAATAATGTTGGGGAAACTCCTAATTGAAAAAATTGAAAAAATGTTTGGAAAGCTTCCCCCTTATTCCAGGGGTTCTGACAGGTTCTGAAGAACAGGAAGCAGAAATTATGAGTAGTTCGGAGAACCGGCAAATACCACCTCTGGCTGGCCCTAGAGTAGGGTGGGAATGGAGATTTTGCAATATCCTTCCCCTAGAAATGGGGAGGGAATGGAGATTTTGCAGTATCCTTCCCCTGCCATGCCCACCAAGCCACACCACGCCCACCAAGCCACGCCCACAGAACCGGTAGTTTTTTTAAAAAATGAATTTCACCATTGCCTTATTCCCTTATTTGGTTATGGGTTAACTTATGTACCTATCTTAAGGAGATTTTTTCCCATTTTTCCCATCACTATCATGTGATTGAATAAAAACAATTCCAGTTGGGTTTTGTTATGAAAATTGGCATTTCCAGAAGAGAGATTGAAGAACAATTCTGGTGACCTTGTAGAAACTTTCTAATACTAAATACTAATCATTCTAATTCTAATAATACTAATTCTTCTACAAGACCTTTTGAGCTGGATGCAGTATTCCAAGTGTGGTCATATTAAAGCTTTGTAAAGCAATACTAGAACTTCATGTAATCTTGATTCAATCCCTCTATTAATGCAGCCCAGGATTGCATTGGCTTTTTTGGCTGCCACCGCACACTGATGGCTCATATTTAAGTGATTGTCCACCAAGACTCCAAGATCCCTCTCACAATTACTAGCATTTTTTTTTTTAATTTGATTTATATGCCGCCCTTCTCCGGAGACTCAGGGCGGCTTACAATGCGTTAAGCAATAGCCTTCATTCTTTTGTATATTTTACACAAAGTCAGCTTATTGCCCCCACAAACTGGGTCCTCATTTCACCTACCTTAGAAAGGATGGAAGGCTGAGTCAACCTTGAGCCTTGGAGAGATTCGAACCAGCAGAAATTGCAGGCAGCTGTGTTAATAACAGGGTACACTAAACCACTGTACTATCAAGTCTCTTCATTAAGGCATGGCATTAAGCCATGTTTCACCTAGTCCGTACCTACATAGTTAGTTTTTCTTTCCTAAGTGTAAAACCTTACTTTTATCTACATTGAATTGCATTTTGTTAGGTAGGGCCTGTTGTACAAGTCTGTCAAGATCTTTTTGGATCTTGTGCTTGTCTTCTGGGGTATTGGTTATTTTTGCAGCTTAGTGTCATCTGCAAATCTGATGAGTTTCCCTTCTATTCCCTTGTCTATTCCCTTATGTAAGAAGATATTGAAGAGTATTGGGCCTAAAACGGAAACGTGGGGTACGTCACTGCTTATTTCCCCTCCATGTGGATGTAGTTCCATTGAGGACTATACGTTAAGTACGGTTTGAGTTACAAACATAACCGGTGCTGGTGCTGTCTATTCTACATTTTTTCTACCTTCCAAGAAGTATGCTCCAAAAATAGATTTCCTCACATGGGCAATTTCCAGATTAGTTTCATAGTTCTGTTATTTGCCTCTAGAGACAGTTCTAAAAAAGAGCAAGGAAGTTATTTGATAGTGTTGTGTCATCTTCTCCAGATAGTATCCTTCAGATCCACTGAACACATCTTTCCCTACCATCACTGAACATAATCAGAGTTCTGTTACAATCCATATTGAATACACCAGTCAGAGGCACTCTTAACGATATCTGATGTGAATTTTTCAATGATCAACTTCCGAAAATCCTGCTTTTGTTCTGTCAGATAATTTTACAAGCAGCAGAGTTTCCACCCTTCAAGTTTTGCTATATCTGGAAAGACTCATGTTTGCATTATCTGCCTGGTAATAGTAACTTTCTGATTGACAGATTTAGAACTCATACATTTAAAACTCCTCATCTCTTAAGGAGCCTGGCTGCTCGTCAATTGCTGAGTCGCCTGGACACCCAGTGATTGGGATGAGGTCCTTCAGGCACTTAGCTTGGCTGCCTGTTTAGTAGCTCCAGCTGTATTTGAGATTCCTAGCTGCAGTTTACTCATGAGCACCATTGTCCGGGAGAGGTGGGGAGAAAGGCGAGGGGTCAGCACGGTCGAGGTTGCAGGATCCGGGCGCAGGCAGGCAGATTAGAAGCAGCCGGCAGATTGCTGGCTTGCTCAATCGGTTGCTTGCCACCTGGAGCATGCAGGCAGTGAACAAAACCTGTGTCGTGGCCATTGCCACTGTCTCCTGCCTCTGAGCATTGAGGAGGCCGAGCAGCAGCGGGTAGAGCACGGACCTCCTGAGCTGCAGGAAGTGGCTGCCAGCAATGCCTTCAGGTGAAGATGTTGCGAGCAGGGAGGCCCGACCCCCTTCAGGAGCAGCAAAGCACTCGCTGCCCCGCTGACACCTACCAAGCCTTCTCCCGCCGCAAGCGCCTCTCTTCCTCCTCCTCACCAGAAGTGCCCACACAACCAGTGGGAAGGGGGAGGCCGGCAACTAGCTGGGCCCACTTTAATGGAGAGGCATCTTCGCCAATCCAGCAGAGCACGGAGGTCCAGCTGGCCAATTTCTAGCTGCAATGGACAGCAAAGCTAGGGTTGACTCAAGCTGCTTCTCTCCATCGCAGTGCTTTCTGGATGCAGCTTACAGCTCTGAGCCTGAGTGGCGGAGACTTTTTGGGAGACTGTGGGATTGCCCCACCTCCCCGCTGGTCTTCAGCGTGCGGCTCATCGGCCTCCCACCACCAATTCAGAGACTACTAGACTCCTAAACAACTTAAAAAATGATCTAGTAAAAAGAAAAGTCATCTAGTAAAAAGAAAAGTCATCCAAAAGAGCAACATGCAAACAAAAGCAAATAAAACACCCCCAGGAGCAAAAACAAATTAAAGTTTAATTTGTGTGTATTATTTAATGGACTGCTAAATTGGAAAAATGGATTGCTAAATTGGTCACGCCCACCCAGTCACATGACCACCTAGCCATGCCCACCCAGTGATCCAGCCCCCCCCCACAGTCTGAGGGACCGTGAATTGGCCCCCTGTTTAAAAAGTTTGAGGACCCCTGATCTAATCCATGGATCAATTAATCCTGCCAAGCAAGTCTTTAAATCACAGATGTCCAATTTTGGCAACTTTAAGATTTGTGGACTTCAACTCCCAGAATTCCCCAGCCAGAATGGGGAATTCTGGGAGTTGAAGTCCACAACTCTTAAAAGTTGCTAAGGTTGGACACCCCTGATTTAAATGCTCAAGGACAGCACTGAGTGCTACTGGAAAACTTCTTCAAGTAAAACAAAGGATTACTTTACCCTAAAAATAGAAGTGGTATCCTCACCGAGGTTCACTAAAGCTTTCTTCAAGTTGAACTCAATTCCCAATGTCCTCAGGGAAATATGCATATTTTCTTGACAACAATATAGGGAAGTGATTTGCCATTACCTACATTCAGAATGTAATTGATTTCTTTTTTTAAAAAAAAAAATCTTGGTTTACCCTTTATCAATTGCTAAACAATAACTCTCAACAGCCAGTGAGAGATATTAAGTTAGAATTTAGTAATAAATGTCAGGAAGACTATTAGATTCCCCACAATTTTAATTTGCTCTGTCCCTTTTCACTGGTTCAAAGACTCTTTCATCATCTCAGAAAACCTGCAAGTTGAGAGGGGATCTGACTGGGAGTGAGAGGCAACCATGTTTGTAAGGCATGCAACGGGTGTGGAAAGGGATGGAGTCTGTTTGTGCTTTGTCTGGAGGCACAGGGAAATGGCAACCGTCAGACAAACCCTGATTCTATGAGCTGTTGCCATCTGCTGGCTGGGTGGAATGACTGTGCCTACCTCACTGTTTTCAATTGAAAATATTGTCCACACTGAGGAAAACAATTGATGAAAATTTCACAGCATGAACACTATGTTTACATGCCAAGCTGATCCTCGCTGAAAAGGTGGTACCCTTAAGCCCAAAAAACGACATCAGAAATGACATCAATGCAAATTATGAATACCCCTTATTTTCAGGACATGCTGCCTAGAGTAGATCTATTCTTTAAGAAGCTTGCTGGCTTCCAATATGGGAGAAATGCAAACTCTTCATCTGTAGTAGTTTCCTTTAAAAATGCTTCCTCTTATATAACTTACAAAGCCATAGCCCACCATAGGCTTCTAATGGCTAGAAAAAAAGAGCAATAACCAAGATGGTTTTTATAGTTTTAATGGCCTCATCGTGGAAAGCCCTGTGAAGGAAGTTGCCAAGCTGATTTGCATATGTTTATATGAAAACTTTAGCAAGAAAAGTCTCTCTCTTATTTACCAATATTCTTTTCTGCTTGAGCTATAAAACCATCTATTCATAAGTATTATCTAAAACTGCGACTCAACACATTCAGGCTAAAGACTTTGGTATTGAAAAGGAAAACCTTGAATCTTAGTATAGATTTTACAATCTTCTCTTTTCATGTTTGATATGTCGACATAATCTAAAATCCGGAACGTTCATATTTTATGTACAATTATGTTAAAAAGGTGCCTTTTCAAGGGGCAACTGGACTTTCTTGTTTCTCTTTGAAGACGTTTCGCTTCTCATCCAAGAAGCTTCTTGGGGATGACAAGCGAAATGTCTTCAAAGAAAAACAAAGTCCAGTTGTCTCTTGCAAAAGCATCCTTGGGATAACCATGACCTGGATGACTGAGAATCTCCATAGACATGATGTCAAGCACATTTATGCATGTATATCATTTAGGTACACTGGATTTTGTTCATTGATAATCTTGCTCATTATTAACAGCGGCTTCATTTCACCAACTCTGTTCTTGACATTTCACTTGTCTCGTAGAAGCCTTAATGGCCAAAATCAGCTTCATGAGGTGCTTTGCCCACAATGCTCGATGCAATCAAAGATTATATATTAAAGATTATGCCCAGCTCTGGCCATTACTCACCTCTGCTGATGACTGCGATATTCCTGTTCCCGTTTGCTGTTGATGTCCGCCAGGTCAGAAGGCTTGAAGGCTTTGGTAAATTCCAGAGAGTACTCCTGACCAAAGAGCTCTTTCTGAAAGGGCAGTTTCAAACTTGCTTGTGCCTCACATTTACAGGAATTTTTAGGAAGAAGCCTGCCAAAGGGATGAAGAGACAACACTAAACATTGCAGAAGAATGTTCTGATTGCTGTAGGTCACAGTCAGGCAATGTAGAGATGCACATCTTGCACAGGAAGAGACTTCAGCAAATTAGCAACCATTTATTCCTAAAGGTAAAGGTTCCCCTCGCACATATGTGCTAGTCGTTCCCGACTCTAGGGGGCGGTGCTCATCTCCGTTTGAAAGCCAAAGAGCCAGTGCTGTCCGAAGACGTCTCTGTGGTCATGTAGCTGGCATGACTAAACGTCAAAGGTGCACGGAACGCTGTTACCTTCCCACCAAAGGTGGTCCCTATTTTTCTACTTGCATTTTTTTTTTTACGTGCTTTCGAACTGCTAGGTGGGCAGATGCTGGGAGCTCACCCTGTTACATGGCACTAGGGATTCGAACCGCTGAACTGCCGACCTTTAGCCACTGAGCTACCATGTCCCTGCTATTTATTCCTAAGAACATTTATATCTACAATTAAATAATTTAGAGTGTCTACAGACTTTCATTCCTAAGAATGTTTAAAAAATATTTACTTTTCCCATTAGATAGGCTGGTCACTGTATGGAAGAAGTGCCCTTGAAAATGCATGAAGGCATGCTTAGTATGTGAAGAGCCGGGGAGAGGGGAAAATGGCTAGCGATGTTATCTACCATACTGCATGCAACTGTAGCCCTTCAGTAAAGGGCAACCCAGGGAAAGACGGGCTTGGCACCCGTTCTAGTCTTTCAATTTTGGAATACCGTGCGCCCTGTTGAATGTGTCATTTGTTTGACCAAGCCAAAGACTGCTTGATAGGCCATAATTCTTCTTGCAATGTATATCATAAATTTATTGGCACAGATTCTGCCACTCAAGCCCTACCCTGGTTGAAACAAGCACCAAGAATGCAAGATCTTCTCCAATACTTGCCAATTTAAGACAACAACTTTAACATAGAAGATCAACTGGCTGTATGATTTGCTAAAGTGTAATATGTAAACTGTTTGACTGCCAAGTCCCCAGACCCTAAATCAGGCCTAAATGCAGGTAGTCCTTGACTTACGTCCACAAGTGAGCCCAAAATTTATTTTGCTAAGTGAGAAATTTGTTAAGTGAGATTTGCCCCATTTTACGACTTTTCTTACATTTGTTAAGTGAATCACTGCACTTATTAAATTAGTAACACCGTCGTTAAGTGAATCTGACTTTCCTATTGACTTTTGCTTGCCAAAAGGTCACAAAAGAGGATCACATGGATACTGGAACCGTCTTAAATATGAACCAGTTATCAAGTATCCAAACATAAATCACATGACTACGGGGATGCTGCAACAGTCGTAAGTGTAAAAAATGGTCCTAAGTCACTTTTTTCAGTGCCGTTGTAACTTCAAATGGTCACTAAAGAAACTGTTGTAAGTTGAGGACTAGCTATATGCAGAAGTGCCAGGGCTCTTCAACGATCAGATTCTCAATCCTCAGAGAAGGCGGCAGGAAGGGAAGAGAAGAAATAGCAAATGGGGAAGGGCAGGCAGGCAGAACGGAGAAAACAGAGCTGAACCTCTTGGCAGACCACGTTTGCAAATTTAAAAAAGGAAGGAAAGCACACAATTACACAAAATACTGCAAAATACAAAAAGGGGAAATGTACAATGTGAAATCAACCTTTTTTTGTTTGTTTGTTTTTTTGTTTTAGAAAATAGGGGCCACGGGGATATAAAGGATTCTGCCTTACTCCATAATCTCCTCTTTGATCCGGAAAGCAATGTTCACATATTTCTTGTCAGGCACCAGCAGGTGATCGGGCAACAAGAACTTGGGCAGCTGATCAGGTCGATGTCGCAGATCCACCGTACTGTCATGTTTTGGCGACCACACATGAAGGTACAGGAAAGCCAGGGATGCTGTCAGCACTATCAGTGCACACACAGACTTTTGGACAGGACGCATCCTGGAGCACAGAGAGAAAGAGAGAGGGTAGATAGGACAGCGGTCTCCAACTTTTGGGGCACCAGGAACTGGTTCTGTGGAGAAAACCATTTTTCCATAGAATAGAGGGGGTGTGGCTTCATGTACTGCCTGCATCCTGCAGACAGGTCTTCATTTGTTTGCGTGACCCAGTTTCTGGCATGCCACAACCTGGTACCCCTCCACTTTAGTATTATATTTATAAGCTACTTAGAAGGTTTCACTTTCATTTTTACTGCTTGCCCTTCCTCCTCACACTTAGAGCCTGGTGGTACAGATGTATTTCTCTTCAAACAATCATACAGTTTGTAATGCACATAGATTTGCAAAACAATGGGATAAAGGAATATTCCTGAACTTTGTTTTACGATTTATCTCATGGCTACCGTGAAATTGGGTGAATGCATCAATGCGGACTTTTCGTCGGACTCTTAAAACCTACCTCTTTCAGTTAGCCAGGCTGTCCTGATTTTATGATGGGTTTTTAAAATTTGAAATTGGTTTTAAATTGTAATGTTTTAAATTATGGGCCAAATTATTTAATTATTTTAAATCTATTTTAACTTTTGTATATAAAGTGTTTTACTTGGCTGTTCACCACCCTGAGTCCGAAAGGAGAAGGGCGGTATAGAAATTTGAAAAATAAATAAATAAATGCAGTGCATATTATCTCAGCTTGCAGTTTGGATTCATTGAATATGTTTAGCAAAAATGTAAATATTGCAGAATCTACAGCCTCATGCTACATAACTAAGCTCCATTTCATGCTGAATAAACTAAATTATTAATATATCTTAAATAGAAAACTTATCTATTGATAGATTTTTACTCCAAAAGAATTTTATTAAAATAAATTTGATAAAAATCCAAAAATTCCAATTTAAATTTTTAAAAATTCGATTTTTATCCACCCTGTTTTCATCATAACCAAAGAAGAAAAAGGAACGATACATAGCTATTCCAGTGTCCTGCTGAGAACCCACCTGTCGTGGCTGTCCCTACAAAAGAGCCATTCCGTTTGGTTGTCTTCCCTATGTTCATCCCCATTGCTTGGGGAAAGAACTGTAATCTGAGATTGCCTCCACCCCAATCCATTTTCTTTTCCATTTATGCCCAAGTAAGTTACTGGTAGTTCAGAATGATTTTTGAGATAATAGTAGGATAACAAAGCAAGGTAAAATATAAATGAAGACTCAATCATCCAGGCCAAAAGTATCTTAAAAAGTAAGATATTTACATGCTGCTTTTCTGTATGGTAGAACTGGTTCTTTCCAACGACTACCTTGACTCGCTCTGCCTACCCAAATCTTCCTTTTGACTGAAGAAGTCACTTGGATCAGGGTGTTGTGGCTCTGTTACCTGAGCCTATGTCATCAGCAGGAGAGGACTCCGAGAGTGAAGGAGAGGAGTTGGCAAGGCCTCCCTCTCCAGGACCCTCCTCTCTGGCAATGCCTTCGGTGTCCACCGAAGGGCAAGAGATAGGGCCGGGGCCAAGCACGTCCACGCAGCCACAGGTGGACAGTGTTGAGGGTAATGAGTCTTGGCTGGATCCTCGGCAGCGTCGCAGAGATAAGCGCGCGCAACAGAAGAAAAGGCGTGCCAGAGATTAGGCTGAGTCACTGGACCACAGGATATAAAAGGGGGTGAGGTGGCCATTCAGACTCTGTGACGGACAAAACTAACTACTATCGAGTCACATTGCATCTGTGGAAACAACATTATCGGCCTTGGATTTATTTTATGAAATGGACAATTCTTGACTGTGTGTATTTTTTTTTTTTAAATTTGATTTATATGCCGCCCTTCTCCGGAGACTCAGGGCGGCTTACAATGCGTTAAGCAATAGCCTTCATTCTTTTGTATATTTTATACAAAGTCAGCTTATTGCCCCCACAAACTGGGTCCTCATTTCACCTACCTTAGAAAGGATGGAAGGCTGAGTCAACCTTGAGCCTTGGAGAGATTCAAACCAGCAGAAATTGCAGGCAGGTGTGTTAATGACAGGGTGCACCAAACCACTGTACTATCAAGGCTCTTCTTAAATTTTGTTTATTGAGTAAAAGTTCTTGGCAAGCAGCTACTGGGTTGCTGCCAAGCGTCTTATCGGAAGAATTGGTTGTCTGCCAGTTTATTTAACCCCCGGCTGTCTGTTTGTGTGCGTGTGTGAGACGGGGACAGAACACAGGGGTGGGTTCTACTTACCTTTACTACCGGTTCGCAGCTGGGCCGCGCGTCTGTGCTCACTTCACTCGTGCGCGCAGAAGCTTCTGCACATGCACAGAAGTGTTTTGATGACGTCAGGGTCAGTGGGCATAGCCTCCCACCAGTTTTACTATCGGTTCTATAGAACCAGTACAAACCAGGGGCAACCCACCACCGACTTGGATGAGTAACGAAATGTCTCCGTTTTAATAAACTTTGGTCCAGTTGCCATGATTTAACCTTTTACGAAAGCAAGATAAGAACCTGCCAGAGCACATGTTTGGTAATGCCTTCCAACTGTTTCACCAGCAGTGGCCATAAGAGGGATCTGACTAATAAAATGACAGGCTCTCTCATATTATATCTGTATGTATGTGTTGCATATACACATGAACAGGAAAGGGCAAGGCAGGCAGGCAACCAAGATGAAGAAAAGTGGCCTAGATGGGAATGGGGGAAATAGATAATTTTTTATTTTGGGAGGGGGGATTTGTTAGAGTTTGAGCAATCCAGCCAGCACACAAGTAAATAACTCAGCAGGATTCGTTTATATAAGAAACTTCTTTATATACAATATCATACAGCAGAAGCCAGAACCAGAACTCAAAATCCAGAAGTACAAAATCAATAATCACTGAAGCACAGAAGTAATATTCACAGAAACAATATAATTCAGAGGCACTCATATATATACAGATCAGTAAACCTAAGCCACGCCCAGGCTCTGAGCCATCTGGGTCACCAAACAGCCCCCATTACCATGTATATCGCAATTCATGAACTCTCACATACTGACACTCCTCCCTTCATGACTGGAATAGACATAAAATCAAATAACTTAATATTCTTCCAGTGGTGAAATCCAAATTTTTTTACTACCGATTCTGTGGGCGTGGCATGGTGGGCATAGTGTGGCTTGGTGGGTGTAGCTTGGTGGGCGTGGCAGGGGAAGGATACTGCAAAATCTCCATTCCCGCCCCACTCCAGGGGAAAGATATTGCAAAATCTCCATTCCCTCCCCACTCTGAAGCCAGCCAGAGGTGGTATTTGCCAGTTCTCGGAACTGCTCAAAATTTCTGCTACTGGTTCTCCAGAACCTGTCAGAACCTGCTGGATTTCACCCCTGTATTCTTCACATGGTTCACTCTACCTTTTAACTTTCCAGTATATATGCAACCATCAGCCTTGCAACTCTTGACCCCAAGACCCTTCAATGCCATATCTAAACAGATACTCCAATTCCTGGTTGACTGCTTCAGCCCATAAATGGCCTTGTTCAATTTATATACAGTGTTTGGCCTTTTGCTTTCATACCCTGGTGCTTGAACCATGTACATTTCTTCCTCTAAATCTGCATATCAAAATGCCAAATTTTATGGTCACATGTCGCTGCCAATGCTAGTGCTAAACTTATGCTTTCACTGTTCACCGTGGTGCGAATACCTCATCATAGTGCACATTTTTCCTTTGTGAAAAACCTTGTGCCACTAATCTTGCTTTATATTGTACCTCATTGTTGGGTAGTACTTTCTTCTTGTACACCCACTTACATCCTACAGCTTTGCAACCTTGTGGCAAAGTCATAGATGTGAACATTTTATGTCCACCTATGGATTTCATTTCTTTGTCCATGGCTTCTTTCCACTTTACGTGTTCAATTTTGGGTAATGCCAATATTTCCTGATAGTTTCTTGGCTCATACCACAAATTACACACCTTGACTTTACTAGCAGAATACCTGTCAGTTGGCATCCCCTTGTTCCATCGCTCTGACCTTTATGGCATTGACTGCTCCTGTGTTTCAACCCGTTCTTGCTTCATATCTGAGTCGTCATCTTCCCCCAACTCTCTTTCTTGCTCTCTTTCAGTTTCTCCTCCCTGAATGCTGACACCGTCACTAAGTGAGTTACCGTCACTAAGTGGATCATTCCATAAATTTGCATCAATTCTATTACAAATTTTGCTCTGCAAAGCTAGCAGACCTGGCAATGACTATTCTTTTGCTCCCATCACTAAAGCGATAGCTCTTTGAGCCAGGCTCATAGCCTGTAAACCTGAGCTTTCTAGCCTTTGGTTGACCTTTTCTTCCGATTGCTTTTGGAATATGCACCCATAAATTGCTTCCAAAAACCTTTAAATGTGCCAGAGGTGGCTTTCTCCCATATAGCACAGCATATGGAGTATTATTAATTGAGGAACTCCACAGCCTGTTGATTCAATAATTAGCAGACAACATGGCACCCTAATATGACCTGCTCAGACCAGAATCCTCCAGCAGTGAATCCTTCATTGTTTGTAAGACACCATTCTGCCTCTCAACCTTGCCATTCTCAGCTGCTGTGTATGGATTTGTGCGTCTGTGTGACAGTTTATTCCCAACTGTCCCAACCATTGTTGAAAACTTGTTGACATGAATTTTGAACTTTTGTCAGTTTACAACTGACATACCTGTTGTTTATACCTTCTTTCTACGAAGCTTATCCATTGCTTAAATTTCTGTAGCACTTCTATTTTACTCTTTAGTAAATAGCAGAAACCAAATCTGCTGTAGTCATCAACAATGACCAGTGCATACTTTGCTCCTCCAAAACTGGCTTGCATTGGCCCATAGGAAATCCTGCTTTCTAGCAAATCTAAATTGTGCGGCACAGCTGTCCCCCCTCTTCTGTTCTACTTAACTTGTTAAGTGTCCTTTTTCCACATAAAACATGCGTTTGGCACGTACTGCACATGAGCGTATGCACATCATGTGTTTGGCGCACACTGCACATGGGTGGGCAGCAAACCGGTGGCAAATCGCAGAGGATTTCACCACTGCCTTATACCTTTTTAAGTTCAACCCTTCTCCAAACTCTTGCATCTTTTGTAAGACTCTGAAGCTGGCATGGCCAAGCTTTCTATGCAAGAGATGAACACATGAATCATGTTGTGCCACATTTCCAAATATTTGGGCACACTGAACCTTTTGTCCCTGCAACACATAAAGATTATCCCACTTTATGCTCCGTGCACATACATTCCCATTTCTCTTTCTGAGACACTTCCCATTTACAAATGTGGTATCAAACCCTTTTTGGTCTAGACTAGAGACACTCAGTAAATTATGCTCCATTTCAGGAACACACAATATGTTGCTAAACTTTTCCTTCAGATATGGAATCACCACACTACCTTTTCCAATGACTTTAGCCTTCTGGCCATTTGCCAAGGCTATTGCATCTCCTTCAACTGGATCCATTCTGAACAACAATTTAGAATTATTAACAATTGTTTGACTAGCCCCACTGCCTATTAACCAGTTGTCTCTGCTATTACAATAGCTAACTTTTGCAACAGCAGCCTGTCCGTCTGATGCATCCTTTCTTTGTAAACAGTCTTTCTTCAAATGAATCATCACCACAGATGAGAACCACAGAACTACAGAACCGCTGTTCTGTTTCTTTCTTTGTAGAAAATCTTTGCTGGGCTGTAATCTGGTCTCTGCAGACATGGTCTCTGCAGACATGGTGTCTGTTGTTGTTCTCTCTCTGCTCCTTGGGCCCCCACCTCAGGAATTTATCCTCATGGCTTTTCTAAAATGGATTTTGTTTTCTTCTGAAATCAAACAGGCTTTAAGAGCTTCCATTCTCAAATCCTTTTCCGGTTTGCACTCAAAAACAGCTGAAACAATGTCCCACATTTCATCAAGACTATTTAACACCAACAGTACCTTCTGAGCAGTGGTGGGTTGCTCCTGGTTCACACCGGTTCCCAAGAACCAGTAGTAAAAAATTTTAATAATTCGGAGAACCGGTAATAAGATTGGCTGGCCACGCCCCCGAACTGGTTCCCGGCCCGGTCGCCATTCACTTACCCCGCCCACTCCCAATCTATTGCTGCCTCCTGAGTCCCAGCTGATGGCTACAGGGGAAAAAACTGTTTAAATTCTTGCTGCGGGGTTTCAAAGGGCCGCCCTACAGCTGATCAGTGTTAAAAGAAAACAAATGAGTAAACCGGTGCCTGCAAAAATAGAAAAAAAAGCCCCTTTCAGCTTCAGCAAAGGTTAATTAGCACAAGTTGATTAGATTGGCCTCCCGACTCTCAGCTGATTTGCTCTCAGCTGTTTTGCGCAGGGCTCTGTTGCTAGCTGCAAAGAGTGCTGGAGCAGATTTTTTCCCCTAGCTATGCTGAAAAAACGAAACTGAAAGTAAAGCAGGCTCTGCTGCAATGTGACAAAATGAGGCAGAGAGAGATTTCTTTTTCTTTTTCCTCACCAAAAAAGGTAGGTGTAAACAATGGGAAAAGAGGAGAGTTCAAGATTTTAAAACACAAAAGAAAAAAAGCTCTATTTAACTAGGGAATTGTAATAATTGAGATACTATTAATTGTATATTGTGTTGAAAGCAGAAATGGTTAAATTGTGGTTTGGAGGAATATATGGGGGAAGTTATTTGGTTTATTATTATTGGTAAATATAATTAATTGATTTGTAAGAAATTGGATTGCATGGAAATAATTGGAATATTCATGTTCATATTGATTAATATACAAAAAAGATAGTTATATAACTAATTGATTTCTATTAAAATGTTGAATTTGTATTAAACAACTGTATTACATAATTAACCAATGTGAGGATGGATCTAAAAATAGATGACAATGGGAAAGGGTATAATATAGAATAGAAGGGAAAAATTGAATTTGATTAAGATTAGAGATGAGGATGAAGGGTAATATTGGCTTTTTAAAAAAATAGATGAGGAATAAATATGGCAAAAAGGAAATATAGAAATTGTAAATTTAATTGAAATGACTAAACACTGCTTAAATTTATGAACGGGCCAAATACTCTGTTCAAAGAAAATACATTGTATGTTTGTATGTGTGTTTCTAATTATTGCTATTTATTCATATTTGTTCTCTTTTATTCTTTATAGCTTAACGATTCATTCTTTATCTTAATATCTTTATATTTGTTTGGGGTTGGCTTTCTTCCCTTTCATCTTTTTTATTGTACAGCAATGTTTCTCCTCAAACCTACCACCTCTCTCTTTCCTTTCCTTCTTACTTTCTCTTCCCCCACCCCTCTTCTTCTTCTCCCTACTTCCTCTTCCTTTCTCCTTCTCCTCCTCTCTTCCTCCCTCTCTTACCCTCACTCCTATTCTAATTTCCCTTCCCTTCCTTCCTCCCTTCTCTTCCTTCCCTCTCTCTCCTTCCTTCTTCCATCTCTCTTCTACTTCCTTCATCCCTCTCTATTGCTGTATCCTTTTATGCATATGGACTACTCAGAGGGCTGAAAAAGTTATTTTTGACTGGTCCTTGCACTTTTGACCAGTCCTCGAACTTACGACTGTCCTCACATTTTACATTTTTGCCCTATCTTGTCACCATGGTGAAGAGAAGCAGTTGTGAAATGAGTGACACGGTTGTTAAGAATGCTACAATGGGCATAAATGATGAGCAGTCATAAATGCGAAGACCGGTCAAAAGTGCGAGGACTTGTCAGAAATCACTTTTTTCAGCCCTCTGGGTAATCCTTTTGTGCATATGGACTACTCAGAGGGCTGAAAAAGTTATTTTTGACTGATCCTCGCACTTTTGACCAGTCCTCGAATTTACAACTGTCCTCACATTTTACATTTTTTTGCCCTATCTTATCACCATGGTGAAGAGAAGCATTTGTGAAATGAGTGACATGGTTGTTAAGAATGCTGCACGGGCATAAATGTGAGGATGGTCATAAGTGTGAGGACCAGTCAAAAGTGCGAGGACCTGTCAGAAATGACTTTTTTCAGCCCTCTGAGTAGTCCCTATACACATAGCCATGGCTACCTGGTCACATGACCAGCTAACCACGCCCACCCAGTCACATGACCTCTAAGCCACGCCTACAAAAGAAGCCACGCCCACAGAGCCGGTAGTAAAAAATTTTAGAACCCACCCCTGCTTCTGAGATTCAGGAATCTGCATGCCATGCTGTTCCAATTCAATAAATAAAGTTTGCATTTGCAGCAAATGCTTCTCCACATGTTCTTGTGGTAACAGTCTGGGTCTGTACAGTTGTCTTGATAATTGCACAATACTGCACACTGACACACTCACATGCACACTTCTTAATTTCAGTCAAACCTCCTTTGCAATTTTTAAATTAGCTACATTCAGGAATTGTTCATCTTCTAAACGTAAGATGATGTAGGCCAGTGCCTTATGCTGCCTTTGATCTGCTGCTGCTAATGGTGCCTGGGGTGGATTAATAACAATATCCCAGAGCTCCTTAGCCTTCAGGAAGCATTCCATCTTTGCAGCCCGAATAATATAATTCTTCTGTCCTGATTGAGGAAAAGAGCTCTCCTTGAATTCAACAGCCATCCTGCAAGCCTTCTCTGCCTTGCTCCTTAACATAGGCAGTCCCTCATCTTGATTATAGTTCAGTCTTACTGTGTCTGGTGTGCTCTGGGCCCATAACCTGTTAGAGTTTGCAGCAATCCAACCAGCACACAAGTAAATAACTCAGCAGGATTTGTTTATATAAGAAACTTCTTTGTATACAGTATCATACAGCAGAAGCCAGAACCAGAACTCAAAATCCAGAAGTACAGAATCAATAATCACTGAAGCACAGAAGTAATATTCACAGAAACAATATAATACAGAGGCACTCACATATATACAGATCAGTGAACCTAAGCCACGCCCAGGCTCTGAGTCGTCTGGGTTACCAAACAGTCCCCATTACCATGTCTATCGCAATTCATGAACTCTCACATATGGACACCCCTTCATGACTGGAATAGACATGAAATCAAATAACTTAATATTCTTCCAGTGGTGAAATCCAATCCAGAAGCACAGAAACTCCCCATTGGCTGACCTGTTACCATGTCTACCCCAATTCATGAACTCTCACATACTGACAAGATTGTGTATATACATTATTTTTTTATTTTGGCGTGGGGGGATGCCAGCAAAGTCAGGTTAAGTATTTTCTGAATGCTTGACACTTTGAGCCCAAAAGGTTCACTATTCTGCCCTTGCCAGATCCAGCACATTTTCAAACTTCATTTCTCTTTCGCAACCAAGAAGTTACATTGAGAATAGACAGAAAGATGAAATACAAAGAAGTTTCATATAATTTTTTTTTTCTGGCTGATTCCAGCTCATTTTTAAACACAATCTTTCTTTTGATCATTTCTCCCCACATACCAAGTCTGTCCTAGAGATTAGTAGAAGTCTGCAAGAATTTTTGACTTGCTTAACAACGTGCAACTAATGTGTTTTGCTGTAGAAGGCAAATGATCCCCCCGGTCCTTCTGATTCTCAGAACTTATTCCAAGATTCAGAATTTAATTTTTTGAAATTATATTCTTGTACACTTGGCTCTGTTTAAGCATCAGACTCCAATAAAACAATAATTATGCATTTCCATGTAAATCACAGAATTTTGAAACCTGCTTTCTCTCTCAATAAAGTTCTTGCCTTTTTTAAAAAAACAAACTAACTAACTTATTTTGACAATGAAATATAACTACTACATTAGGAAAAGGGAAAAATCAATAATCATCCAGTGAGGAAAAAGACTTTAGATATGTTATGATGATTAAGATAAACAAACACAGCAGTAAAAGAAAAAAAGAATTACATACTAGTCCTAGGTATGGATTAATTCTATTCATGGAAATATATCACTCTTCTTTTCAGAACTAAACACTTTTCAAAAATAGATGGTAGATTCCTATCTTAAATCAAGTCCATAAAATCAGGAGAATCGTTTTTTCTTTATAATTTATATAAAATTATTCCCTTGGCTATAGTCCAGGTTCAATGACACCAAACATCATCTTCTGATGACAAATTCCATGTTTTGGGAATATAGATTATCACATAAAGATCCTTAACAAAAACATTTCTTTCCAAAATTGCAGTGTCACATTCCAGATCAAACCTAATCACTAGCAGCTTTTATGGATGGCAGGAAAGACAACATACTGGATCCTAAAATCATTCTCTCTCCAGGTAAGTGCAAAAAAAGGTAAATATTCATAAAAGTTCTTATTCCAAATGAATACACCCATTAAAATAAATGCCCAATTATATCGTAGTTGAAAATCTGGTTGGCGAGAGCTGCCATCATCATAACAAAACCTCATTTAGGTCAAGAATATTTAAGGGGTTTTAGCTGACTATTAAAAAAACCATTCTCATTACTTTTTTCATCTAATGGAGTCTAACCCTGGAATCCCTCTGCAAATACACATTAATATCAAGATAAATAGGGACGTCATTCATAACATAAAATGTTATTATTTTAACAGCATTCATCTCATCTAGCTCTAACCATCCATCTGATCAGTACTGAAAAAGTATCTATACTATACCTGTCTATAGAGATTCTCAATCATCCAGATCATGGAAAGGTGCTTTTCAAAAGACAACTGGACTTTCTTGTCCATAGAAAGTCAAAACAAAAAAATCCAGTTGCTTTTCGAAATGCACCTTTGGGACAGTACCTATACAGAGTCTGGTTTTCGTGCCTATCTAGATAGCTGCCTTTCTTTACTCCACTCCAATCTGTGGGAGGTTTTGGACATATAGATAGCCGAATGATGCTACTGATACCCAACTCCCTCACTTTAAAATAACTCGGATGCAATATTCTAACAATCAGCCTCATAAAATGAAGACAATCACTCCTCTCAGCCATCTTAAACCTGGACTTCCACTTCAGATAACGAGAAAGGGGAAGTTTATGCATTCTGTTGAAATCCCAGAGCGGGAGGACAGGCCAACAGCTCCAACTGATTACACAGAACTCCACCTGATGACTCATATATTGGTTAATATGGTTCATAAACTGGAATTAACTGTTCTATATTCACTGGATGCTGAAAATGCCTTTGACTGAATTTCAGTCTGGATTTATAAATTGTAGATTTAATTTATGAAGGGTTTTCTAGGAAGGAACAGGCTTCCATTACCTTTTGCTCACTGGATTTCAATTTGTTATTTTACCTAGTGACTAGAGTTATTATAAACGGATTTGTCTCTTAACCTATAAAGTTACATTGTGGCACTGGTGATAGATTTATTTGTTGAATTTATTTGCCTCCAACAGCAAAAGGAAGAAATGAAAAGACTCTAAACAGAACTATGTAAGACAATAGAACAATAAACAATGAAAAAGAGCACAATGAGATACATCAATGTGATAAAAAAAAAAAAAACCAACCACCACCCAGGGTTCCAAAAAAAAACCCCGTTTTTGAACTTAGATATTAAGAATGTGGTGGCACTGGACACTGAATATAAATGTTTATTATATGTTGATATTATGGCTACTCTGGATAAGTGTGCAATGTTATTAAAAACTCTACTGAAGTTGTAATACCAGTATGGTTTATATTCTGGTTACATGAAACAAGTCTAATTTGCTCCCATTCCTGTAAGAGATATTACAATTTGTTCTGATTCTGTATGGGTGTGAATCTTTCTCAAATTATTAATTATCTTACACATGTATTCATTCATGTACATATGTATAAATGTAATACAATCCTTATCTAATTTCCTATCCAAACTAAATCTCTGGAACATAAATCTTTGGGATTATTTCTGCCATAACCTGATCTTGCGCAGTTCCTTCCTGAAACACAAATCATCCTGCACTATTTCCTATGTGAAACCAACTCGAATCATCCGTTGAGAAGAATTATCAACTTTTTTGATCGTGTTCATATATTTTCTGAAACAAAAGGTATTCTTTTATTCCTTGGTGGTCTTTTACAAAATGGCGTTGAGTAAGTACTACTACTTCTTTCAAACACCCTGCTAAAGTCAGGCTAATTGTCCCAATCTTTTTTTCTTGCCTCCCAACTTTTCCAAAGTAGCCCCTTTATTGTCCTGGATACGATGTTAACAATTAGACTCCCCCCTAAGAGTTTTCCCCAGGTGATCCCATAAAAAGAAGCTAGAAGAATACTCAGAGAAAACAAAACAGATGATGACCCTGGGACTTCTCCAACATAAAACATGTTTCTCTCTCTCTGTCCTCCACCTTTTGCCTACCTGACTCTGGTGCCAAAAATGCTGAAGGCTTTCCTTGCCCTCATCCTGGGCAGCGATTCTAATCGTTTTGTTTTGTTTTTAATCCACCTGCACAATCACAGTTATAACACTCAGAGACTGTCACGATGAAAGAGAAATGCGTGTTATTAACAAGCACTGGGTGGATCAGCAGCCGAGCAAGTTGCTAGGGAGTTGCATACTACACTGTAGCAAAGGGAGGGGCATCTTAATGCTTTTAATCTGTAGCAGCGCAGGAAAGACTCCACCCATACAACCCAGAAGATATTGTGAAATGAAACACATATGCAGTATACATCTCATAGGGTTGGGGGTTTGGTTTTGTTTTTTGCACCCTTGGGAAGGAATCCCCCTCCCCCATTAATTATCTGAGCAGGTGGCTTAATTCCCACTGGGGCCTTCAGCCTTCTAAAGCAGCTTCAGGAGCACAGCCAATACAACAGGTGAAATTAACAGAGTGGAGCACAGTCATCTATCCAGCTGATTCGGAAAAGGATGACATTTGCAAAAAAAAAAAAAAAAAGTTGCTATGACAACTTTATCCATCAAATTTCCTGCTGCATCGCACGCATAAATGTCTTTATCTGTGTTAGAACCAGCACTGAAACACATTCTGTTGCCGAGAAGAGTTCGGGCAGAAGACACATCTTGTATTGCCAATGTGCACAAACATGCATTTAAAGCTGATAGATTTACTGCAGTTTTAGGCAGGTAAGAGCAGACAGCAATTTGAATCAAATGCCTAGCAAGAGAGCTTGCCTGAACAAAGCTGAGCACAGCGCAATAAACCATAGAGTAATCCAATTTTGTTCTAAGAGTCACTGGGTGCCAAATTAGGTAAGTCAGCTAGTCAAGAATTATAAACAAGATGGAGGCGCTAGAAAGTGAAAGGGTAATTCAGTGGTGGGGTTCAAATAATTTAACAACCGGTTCTCTGCCTTCATGATTTCCTCCAACAACCAGTTCACCGCTCAGAAAGTTAACAACCGGTTCTCCCGAAGTGGTGCGAACTGGCTGAATCCCACCACTGGGTTAATCTCTAAATTGCACATGCCTTGCCCTTTGCTTAACTGCGTGTGCACACATGCCCAAACTGAAAGTTGCGCGCGCGTGCATGCAAGGACATATGCATGCACAAACTTGTTTCGTCGTTTGCAGGGAAACAGAAGCGCACAAAAGAAACGCCATGGAGATCTAACCTGGGGTGACGGCCCACGTGCCAGCAGAGAGGGCCCCACGTGCCACCTCTGGTACACGTGCCATAGATTTGCCATTACGGGTATAGGGTCTCCTCAGTGGTGAAATTCAATTTTTTTTACTACTTGTTCTGTGGGCGTGGCTTGGTGGGCATGGTGTGGCCATGGCAGGGGAAGGATACTGCAAAATCTCCATTCCCACCCCACTCTGGGGCCAGCCCGAGGTGGTATTTGCCGGTTCTCCGAACTACTCAAAATTTCTGCTACCGGTTCTCCAGAACCTGTCAGAACCTGCTGGATATCACCCCTGGGTTTTCTGCTTGAGCAGGAGATTAGAAGACCACCAAGGTCCCTTCCAGCTCTATTCTGGCTGACTGATTGATTGATTGATTGACTGACTGACTGACACTTGCCAGCACTAACAGAAGACTGATAAGATACAACGTTTCCTTGTTTCTCTTTCTGTTATTTCAAAGTTTTCAAAGAAAAAAGAGAGACTGACATCCCAAACAGTTCTATTATTTACCAATATAATTACATAATGGAGATACAATTCCCATTTGAGTAGAATTGTATGAGAGATGAAAATGGGGCAGTATTGATCCTTTCCATCATTGCCCTCACTATGTTGTCCATATATTGAAAATGTAGTCTGCTGAATAGGCACTTTCCCTGTGCCTATTATTACTGCTATTATTAAATTATGCATTCCACTCTTCAAAACAGTTCTATTATTTACCAATATAATTACATAATGGAGATACAATTCCCATTTGAGTAGAATTGTATGAGAGATGAAAATGGGGCAGTATTGATCCTTCCCATCATTGCCCTCACTATGTTGTCCATATATTGAAAATGTAGTCTGCTGAATAGGCACTTTCCCTGTGCCTATTATTACTGCTATTATTAAATTATGCATTCCACTCTTCAGATTTTGACTCCTGAAAAAGGTATGTGAGAAGACAGACTGCCTGCCTAGTTAGTCCAGCACGGTGTGACAACCAGGCAGAGTAACCGTTACTGTGTTTGTGGGTAGGTGGTTTCTGTTAGTTTGAGAAATTCAAACAGCCCAAAGTAGCCTAAGGCAAATAGAAATGTTACTGTTCTCCAGCAGTAGGACTCACAAAGAGAAATAGTGGACACACAGGAGTTGGGAGTAGAATTGGGGGAAAAGTAAACTGTGCTGTCCTTTGACCCCTAAAGGGCTTGTTGCCAAGAGGCCGGGTGAGGTTGTGTTGGTGTTGCCTTGAGCCTCAGGGTTCTGTTTTCCCAGCCTGAGTTTCTGAAGTCTAAAAATTTTCCAACTTGTGTACTGAAGAGCTGAGAGAAAAGGGAAGCACACATACATGTGTGCCCACACACACACACAAAATCCTGGGAGCAGAAATAAGCAGGGGGCACACATAAGATCTTGTCATAAGTGGCCTCAAAGAATTTCTTGGGATACTTGGATATCCCAAGTATCCTTGTGATGGATACTTGTGGATGGGTGTATCTCATGGTCCGGAAAAGCCAAACACCAAGTACATGGACAGAGATTTCATTAAAACGCAGACAAAAATAATAATAAAAAGATCTACTGGTGAGTCTTAGCTTGAGTTGCAAGAGATCCAACTGATGGAAGCGACTGTACAAATGGTTGTAAATGACATTATCCCCACCGATAACAGACTTCCTATATGTTCCTTTTTTAAAATAACTTTAATAATTTGAATTCCTTCCTCAGGGAGCCAATGAAAACTTGGACTACCTTTTCTCCATAGTCCGATTCCAGGGGTGGGGAAGGAGAGATGGAGAAAAAGAGTTGCTCCATGCCCTTGCTTTGCTGGACAGGTAAAACAGGATGGGACTGCTTAGACAGTAGGTCTTCAGGCTGTTTTAGTAGTTTTCTCAAAAATTTAAAATTCTCACCTCAGGTAAGAAAAGTTTTCCATAGCTGCATCACGTAAAGGCACTACTGATTGTGTTAACACAAAGTGTATTGGTCTGGTGTTAACCAGGAATGTCATGCCTCTCACTCCCCAACTTCCATCAGGGTTTGGGGAAGATCAGTTAAGGGTCAAACTTATGTGTTAATTTTCAATTAGTCTCGCCATTGGGTTCAGAGCGATCTGAAGCACTGGCATTTGGGAGAAAGGTACTGGCAAAAATGCAAGATGCACCATATCAATATCCAGAACCTTGTATCATTCAATGATCTACTCTGAAGCCAGGCATGGTCCTCCTTGGTTTCCTAGAACTGCTGGCCTGAGCCTCAGCTGGATTCTGTTTTCCCAGTACAGAGTGGCCAGTAAGTCAAACTAGAACAAGGAAGGCAATTCTCAATGAACAGATTACAGATTAACAGAGTTGGAAGGGACCTTGTAGGTCATCTAGTCCAACCCACATCCAAGCAGGAGACCCTATACCAGGGATGTCAAAGTCATGGCCTAAGGCCCGGAGACATTACATGCTGGCCACGCCCACATTTAGCAAAGGAAAAAAGTTGTGATATGTCACATGATGACAGCACGACGTCGCGATGTTTGACACTCCTGCCCTACACCATTTCTGACAGATGGCAGTCCAGTCTCTTCTTGAAAGCTTCCAATGATGAAGCTCCCACAACTTCTGAAGGCATTCCATTGGTTGATTGCTCTCACTGTCAGAAAATTTCTCTTTATTTCCAGGTTGAATCTCTCCTTCAGTTTCCATCCATTATTCCTTGTCTGGCCTTCAGGTGCTTTGGAAAATAGTTTGACCACCCCCTCCTCTCTGTGGCGGCCCCTCAAATATTGGAACACTGCTATCATGTCTCCCCTGGTCCTTCTCTTCACTAGACTAGCCATGCCCAGTTCCTGCAACCGTTCATCGTATGCTTTAGCCTCCAGCCCCCTACTCATCTTGGTTGCTCTTCTCTGCACTCTTTCTAGAGTCTCAACATCTTTTTTGTGGTGTGGTGACCAAAACTAGATGTAGTATTCTAGGTGTGGTCTTACTAAGGCTTTATAGAATGGTATTAGTACCTCACTTGATCTTGATTGTATCCCTCTATTAATGCAATTTAGGATTGCATTGGCTTTTTTGACTGCCATTGCACACTGTTGGCTCATATTTCATTGGTTATCCACTAAGACTCCAAGATCCTTCTCACAGTTACTGCTATTAAGCCTGGTTTCATCCAGTCTATATGTGTACTTTTGGTTTTTCTTGCCTAAATATAAGGTTTTACTTTTCTCTACATTGAATTTCATTTTGTTAGATAGAGCCCAGTGTTCAAGTCTGTCAAGATCCATTTGGATCTTGAACCTATCTTCTAGGCTGTTGGCCATTCCTGCCAGCTTAGTATTATCTGCAAATTTAGTAAGTTCCCCTTCTATTCCCTCATGTAAGTCATTTATGAAGATATTGAAGAGTAGTAGGCCTAAGACGGAACCTTGTGGTACCCCACTGATTACTTCCCTCCATGTAGACATAGTACCACTAAGGACTACGTGTTGAGTACTTTCAGCTGTTTATTTCTCCAAAAACAGAGAGATTCACACTTGTTGAAACCAAGCACACTGTAAGAAAGTTAGCTCAGTTCTTTATACAAAATGTTTCTTTGTTGTTTACAGCATGTTAATCTATTTGATTTCTTAGTGTTTACATTTGCTTGATTAAATTTGTCCCTTTTGGTACAAAATTACATTTGTTGTATTTAGTACTGGTAGTCCTTGACTCACAACTACAATTGAGCCCCAAATTTCTGTTGCTAATTCATTTAAGTGAATTTTGTCTCATTTTATGACCTTTCTTGCCACAAGTTGTTAAGTTAGTAACACGGTTGTTAAGTGAATCTGGCTTTCCCATTGACTTTGCTTGTCAGAACGTGGCAAAAGGGATCACATGACCCCAGACACTGCAACCGTCATAAATATGGGTCAGTTACCAAACATCTGAATTTTCCATTACATGACCATGAGGCTGCTGCAATAGTCATAAGTATGAAAAACAGATTTTTTTTCCCTATTGCTGTTGTAACTAAACAAACTGTTGTAAATCGAGGACTACTTGTACTAAGTGCCCAAACCTTTATGATCCTATTATTATAAGGTGTATCCTGCTGCAGGTCTAAATATCAGTTTTACAAGCAAAGAGAGAGGGAGTTTAGGCAATCCTGTCGGCAATTTTTAAAGTTATTTTTATTTATTTCTATCCCACCTTTATTATTCTCCCAAAATTACTTCAGGCAGAAAACATACCCAACACTCCTTCTGCCTCCTATTTTTCCCACAACAACAAGCCTGTGAGGCGAGTTGGGCCGAGAGAGAGCAACTGGCCCAAAGTTACCCAGCTGGCTTTCATGGCTAAGGCGGGACTTGAACCCATGATCTCCTGCTTTCTAGATTGGTGCCTTATCCACAATTTGTTCAACTACTGACTGACTTGGTATTGAAAACCTTATTTGGGATTCCTTTCCTATAGAAGTTATCACTTTTGCTGTTGCTCTCTCTAGGTTTTAAAGGAGTTTTTTCTCCATTTGAAGGATTCCATTATTTTATTTTCTTCATCATTTTAAATACTTAAGCTATCACCAAGTTATCATTAGCTCTCTGGGTTTTTGGAGCCCAATAACCTGGGCATATATAAAAGAACTTGTGAGAAGGAAAAGTGAAAACAGCACAGTCACCAGGAAATAAAAATCATCCTCTTCATCCTTCAACATTACTTTACAAAGGGTGAGAAGGGGTGGATAATAGCCATTGTAAATTCCCTTGTTGATTTCTTCTTACTATAAACATAGTTTATACTATGTATGGGCAAAGAATGCTCAAATGTTGCTTGGGGCAGCATATCAATGAGTTTTTCTTACTGCTGTAGAACTTGTAAAGCTACTGGGCAGGATATCAGCTGCATCCATCTGTTTGAGCCAAATAACACATTGGCTCAAATGTCTATTTAAAATGCCCAAATTTCAGACTGCAAAATAATTGGGTTGATGCCCACATGGGAGGAGAGAATTCATTCTTGGGGAAAAAATGTCCTCCATAACAATGCAACAGAGAAAGCAGATTGGCAACAACCATTTACTCACTCCAACTGAAACCACTTAAGCCTTTGCCTGTTCCATCAAGAGACCCCATTCTGAAAAATCTAGATAGAGCAGATGTCTTGAATCAAATGCTATTCCTCTCCTAGAAAGAGGCAACCGATAACCCTAGGAATTCAATTCCGTACTGGAGTTTCCCATCTACCCTGTTAATCCCGTAATAACTATGCTACTTTCAGGGATAAGGAAATCTGCAAGATCTTTTGCCTCCAAGCCACACCTGTTTGCAACACAGTCCCTTTCAGTAATCCCAAGAAGGTTCCACACCAATTTGCACTCCAATTCAGTGGAGTCCAGTGAATTGGTCTGATGGTCCAGATAAACCCCCAAATGGTAAGAAAGCTAATGACTGACCTTCAGAATACCAATGACCAGATAACTGCAAATAACATAAACCCTGCCATTCCCCACCATTCAGTCAAAGCAGAAGAAGCTTCTTGGATGAGAAGCAAAATGTTTTCAAAAAAAAAAACCTAAGAAAGTCCAGTTGCCTTTTGAAAACCTTTGCCTTTGGAACAACCATGACCTGGCTGATTGAGAATCTCCATAGATGCTCTTCTAGCAACGTTATCTCTTCCTTTTTCAGGAAGCAGGACCTGGAGGCAAAGGGATCAAAAGTAAATGCTAACAGAGATAAGCTTTGAAAGGAGGGGGGAAAATCGTAAGAATTTGGATCTTGTGATCCAAGCCACACCCACAGAACTGGTAGTAAAAACATTTGAAACCCACCACTGTCAGAGGTGATAAATTATCTGAGAAATAGCTGGAGGAAACAGGTAGGTTCTTATCATGCACAGATCTTCTCATATAGGAATGGGGAGGAAAGTTCAAATGGACTCAATTGGTGGAAGAGAAGAAAAGGAAGAGGGCTAGAAAATACTTGTTTTCATTTAGGCTGATTTAGCTGCTGAATAATTTGCCTGTTCGAGGATGGATTGTTTTTTTTTTGTTTTTTTTTTTTTGTAATGTTTGAAATAAAGAGAAAATTTGAACCAGTGCACATGATGGCTCTTGTATGCTGTGATTTTGGAGTGGTTCTAAAAACACTAATATGCACATTTTGTGATAATCCAAACATAAATATCATTAAATAATAACTTAAGTGTACAGAATACTTAACGAACTAATGCAGTCAGTCTCTGAACAAAATAAAGAGGTTGAGAGAATTAACAGAGTATTAAAATATAATTTTAAAAATAATCAGGAATATCTTAATATTCTATGCTTAATCTATTGTCAGCAAGTAAACTCAGTAATTTTCTCTCCTTAGATTTTCCTAGACTCTGACTTCCTCAAACAAATCCTCCCTAAACAGCAATCAGCTGTTCCCATTCTTTTGCAACCAGTTTTGGTTGTTATGATGTAAAACAGATGTTGAAACTCTAGAAAGAGTGCAGAGAAGAGCAACAACTAGAAGCTAAAACATATAAAGAACAGTTCCTGGAACAGGATATGTCTAATGAAAAGAAGGACTAGCAGAGACATGATAGCAGTCTTCCAATATCTCAGGGGCTGCCACAAAGAAGAGGGAGTCAAGCTATTCTCCAAAGCACCTGAGGGCAGGACAAGAATCAACGGGTGGAAACTAATCAAGGAGAGAAGCAACCTAGGACTAAGAAATTTCCTGACAGAACAATTTCCTGACAGTTAGAACAATTAATCAGTAGAACAACCCACCTCCAGAAGCTGTGGGCGCTCCAGCACTGGAAGTTTTTAAGAAGAAATTGGATAATCATTTATTTATTTTATTTTTATTTTATTTTGAATTTGTATACCGCCCTTCTCCTTGAGGACTCAGTGCGGTGAACAGCCAAGTAAAAACATCAAGTACAAATATTAAAATACAGTTAAAAATATACATATATAAATTTGGCCCCGTTAATTAAAAACAATAAACAAAACACTTAAAAACACTTTAAAAAAATTAGGCCAGCCCGGCTTGCTGGAAAAGGAAGGTTTTAAGGGCACGGCGGAAGGCACTGAGGTCTTGGATTCTCCTTATCTCTGGAGGCAGTTGGTTCCAGAGGGTAGGTGCCCCCACAGAGAAGGCCCTCCCCCTGGGGGTCACCAGCCTACACTGTTTGGCTGATGGCACCCCGAGGAGGCCCTCTCTGTGGGAGCACACGGGTTGTTTGAATTTGTTTGAAATGGTATAGGGCCGTGATGGCGAACCTATGGCACGCATGCCGGAAGTGGCATGCAGAGCCATCTCTCTGGACATGCGAGCCGTCACCCGTTGCTCTTCCAGGTTCTGGTGCATCAGCCAGCTGGTATTCATGCACACGGGAGTGGTGGAAACCGGAAGAGCAGCCACCCGGCGCACATACACGTGCCAGGAAGATGATCTTCCAGTTTCCAGCATGCACATGAGCACCGGCTAGCTAGTCTTCGCACATGCATGTGCCCCAGAAACCAGAAGACCAGGTGACTGGTGTGTATGCCGGAAACCGGAAGATCATCATCATCATCATCATCATCATCATCATATGCACCAGGTGGCTGCTCTTCCAGTTTCTGGCATGCACATGGATGTGTGCGCTTCCGTTTTGACACTCAGTGCCGAAAAGGTTCACCAACACTGATATAGGGTTTCCTGCCTAAGCAGGGTTGGACTAGAACAGGGGTCAGCAACCTTAAACACTCAAAGAGCCACAAAGGTCCAACTGGAAGCCCCCCATTCAATTCTGGAGCCGACCGGAAGTCTGGTGCCTCCACCACAGTCTCCTCCTAGCGAGGTGTCATGTTTTCCTCTACGGGTCCTAACCGAAAGCCCTATCAATTGTGGAGCCGACCGGCGACAGGGAGCCACAGCAGTACTATTACCTCAGTGTCTAATGTAATAGTATCATGCAACACAGCTTCCTGACACCTCAGCAGGAATCCCTATTTGGAAAGCTGGATTAATTCCCAACCAGCCACTCCTTGTCTGTCCTTCTATCAATTCCACAATGCTTTGAGGATGAGTTGTGTTTAGGATCAGATTCAAGTTATGGTATATCTTGATTCCCATTTGTAACATATACTCTATGTCAGGGGGTGTCAAACTCGTGACGACGTGTTGTCAACACATGATGTATCGTAACTTTTTTCCCCTTCGCTAAACTGGGGGATGTGCGTGGCCAGCATGTGATGCATCCGGCCCGTGGGCTGCAAGACACCCTTACTCTATATGTTAGAATACATGAGACTAACCACCCTTTCATTTCAACAACTGTATGCAAATCTGCACTCCCTTAATAAATAGCAGTGCTATGCGGCACTTGAGATTGGAAGGTTAGAACTAAGAAAGCCGTGGTTGCAAAAAAAAAAAAAAAAATTGAAATTGAAAAATGCAGAAGTGTCTGGATTTTTTTTTTTAATTTGATTTATATGCCGCCCTTCTCCGGAGACTCAGGGCGGCTTACAATGCGCTAAGCAATAGCCTTTTGCAACAAGCTGTGTCATTTACTAACCCAGCAATTTAAGGTTTCACTTCATAAAAAGAGATATAGGGGAAACAATCACACCATCTTCCCTTAGAGGAAGGGTCAGAAAAGTCTGGGTGGGAGCCTTGAACTGCTGGAAATCAAGGCTGAATACTACACTACAAAAAGAAGAAGGGATATTCACAGAGAACTTGCCTGGGCCCCAAGAATGCTGGCAATTTTGTTTCAGGAATTGATAATTTTTTCCTTCCGTCTCTCTCTGCTTGTGTTTAGTTTTGAGGGATATTTCTGCTGGGGTAATATGGGATTGTTACCCACTGTTTTTCCACCATTGCTAGCATCCGTGGCTATGATTGAACCATGCAATAAGCAGTTAGCCAGTAATTCATTTTTAAGTTTCCCTGACCTTGTACCAACATGTTTCATCTCTCATGTTTCAGGAAAGAGCTTCAGTTTACTCCATGAACTTCCACTTTGCTCTGAAATACACTACCACGGGCACATCTTGCTAACGGGAAATCAGGCATGACTCAAAGAGCAGCATGACAATTCAGGAATTTTCGTAACCTCCCATGACATAGTAAATTTTGGTCAGCAATCTTGGTAGGAATCTCTTTTTGGAAACAACCCTACCTGGAGAGAATATTTGCAATTAATGATTTATCCAGTTGTTAATAATAAATAATAAAACACCTTCTGTTTTGGTTCCATACTTCTGCCATTCTTTCCATAGTGTGTCCATGGTTGGTGTGTCTAATATAACAACCAGTTCAAATTTAAGTGAGTTAATCCAATTAGGTTCTCCATTCTGTATCAAGATCATATTTTTTTTGTGGTCACATATTTTGTAATAAGTCCCACATGCCTTGAATGAGTTTTGTTTGATCCCGATTGACTCATGAAAGAGGAAATGAAGAAAGATAATGCTCATGTAAATTAATCCACTCTTAATATTATTTGATTTGAAAAATTATTCCATCTTGGGAAAACCTCTTTTTAAGATTAAATGTTGCATGGAAATGGGGAGAAATCAAATGCAGAAAGAGAAGGAATTCTGAGTGATGCAATGAAGATGTGTAACTCAGGGTTGGTCGATTATGCAACTGGATTCTTTGATCTAGAGATAACTTGGTGAGGATGTTTTGGAGAAATAAGGCTGTAGATTGACCAAATCCTCCTGTTTTACTTGCTTATATACGATCATCCTATGGATGAATCTGGTTTAGCAGACAACTGATGCCTTTTTATATAGATGAATGTATGTCCGTCCTTCCTTCCTTCCTTCCTTCCTTCCTTCCTTCCTTCCTTCGGCTCCCTGTGGTTGATTGGTTGGGAAGTGTTCTTTTGCTGTGACTGTTGAACTACAGCTGGGTTGAAAAGAAGATGACTGTATACGTAGTCCTCGACCTATGACCACAACTGAGCCCAATATTTCTATTGTTAAGTGAGACATTTGTTAAGTGATTTTTGTCCCATTTTATTACTTTTCCTGCCACAATTCTTAAGTGAATCACTGTAGTTGATCAGTAAGTAACCTGGTTGTTAAGTGAATCTGCTTTCCCCATTGACATTACTTGTCAGTTGCAAAAGGGGATCACATGACCCCAGGTGCAACCTTGATACGGATGAACTGGTTGCCAAGTATCTGAATTTTGATCACATGACCATGGAGATGCTGTAAAGGTTGTAACTGTGAAAAAGTCATGTCACTTTTTTCAGTGCCATTGTAACTTTGAACGGTCACTAAATGAACTGTTACAAGTTGAGTCCATTTAAGTTCATGCCGACTGCTTCAGTGACTCCATCCAGCCACCTCATTCTCTGTCATCCCCTTCTTCTTTTGCCCTTGGTCCTTCCCAGCATTAGGCTGTTCTCCAGTGAGTCCTTCCTTCTCATTAAGTGGCCAATGTATTTGAGTTTCATCTTCAGGATCTGGCCTTCTAAAGAGCAGTCAGGGTTGATCTCCTCTAGGACTGACTGGTTTGATCGTCTTGCAGTCCAAGGGACTCGCAGGAGTCTTCTCCAGCACCATAGTTCAAAGGCCTCAATTCTTTGGCACTTGGCCTTTCTTATGGTCCAACTTTTACAGCCATACATTGCAACTGGGAAAACCATAGCCTTGACTATACGCACTTTTGTTGGCAGGGTGATGTCTCTGCTTTTTAGAATGCTGTCTAGACTTGCCATAGCTTTCCTCCCCAGGAGCATATGTCTTTTACTTTCTTGGCTGCAGTCCCCATCTGCAGTGATCTTGGAGCCCAGGAAAATATTATCTGTCACTACCTCCATTTCTTCCCCATCTATTTGCCAGGAATTGAAAGGACCTATAAAAATAAAGGGCATCAAGTGTAGGAATGCATGTGTGAACATATGCTGTGTGTGAAAGCACACAAGCATATTGTTCTGTCCCCGTACCCCACACGCACCCCCACAGATGGCCCGGAGTTAATAAGCTACACGACAAAACTCTTTGAAGATAAAGCTGGCAGCAACCCAGTGGCTAGCTGCCAATTCAGACTTTACTCACACAAAACAAAGATTAGACTGCAAGCATTCCGATAAAACAGGCAGAGTGTCAACAATACAAGGATTAATCCAAATGCAGTCCGATAAAGCAGGCAAAGTCCAGTAACGCAGAGTTCATGGAGTATTTCCAGTTTTTGCTCGCCCCAAACTGAACCGGCCACCACACTCACATTTATACCCTGTGGGGTGTGGTCCAGTGACTCAGCTAATCTCTGGCACGCCTTCCCCTCTGCTGTGCACGCTTCTCCCTGCGCCTCTGTCGAGGGTCCAGCCAGCACTTATTTTCCTCATCGCTGTCCACCTGTGGCTGCGGGGACGTGCTTGGCTCTGAGCCTATCGTTTGGCCTTCGGTGTCCTCCGGAGGCATTGCCAGAGAGGAGTGTCCTGGAGAGGGAGGCCTTGCCAACTCCTCTCCCTCACTCTCAGTCTGCATCTGTCGATAGCCCAGGCTCAGGCAACAGAGCCACAACACATATGTTTAAGTGACTGGATATGTGTGGAAAAGCCAAAGTATGATTTTCTTAAAAGCTGTTTACTGAATAAATTGCTATTAGCAGAACTCATTGAACATGCTAGCCAATAAACCATGAATAGTTTACACAATGCACCAACCCAAAATCAAACAATCATATTATGGTTTATCACAATGAACAGTTAGTGCAAAATATGATGGGGATGGTAATAGTCCTAACTGCATTTTACTTTGAGGCTGCCTACCGCTCAAATATTACCTTGAGAAAGACTGCAGCCCTCAGATGGAAAATGGTTCCTCGGATCTAATTTAGGCCATAGGCCTATTTCCCCATTGAGGTAGCATTGCTGACCCCAGTACCAATCCCTCCACTGTGTCTGTGGTGAATCACTGCCAAATCTCATTGCCCTGATTTGAGAATGAGCCCAAGATGGCTTCCCCCTCTGATGATGCTACTGCTCCCTTTTTACCACAGGCAGTGGGGAAAACATCCAACAGGGCCCTGAAAATCGGATGGATTGGCTTGACTTCAGGACTTCATTTCAATTTGTTTGGGCTAGTACACATATCTGCCTCCGACAGTCTACCTGAGGATTTATTTCCATAGTTCAAATAAGGAAAATAAGAGAAGCATATGGAGAACTACAAGGACAGGATTTCCAGGGTGATGTCTCGCTGGTGCAGTGTAGGAAGACAGGACCCCCTTCTTTTTGCCCGATTTTTCACATCTGGAGACGGGTAATGGTAAAGTTGGACCTTGGAGAGGACAGCGATAGAAAGGGGATAGTTCAGAGGTGGCGGGGAGAAGGGCAATCCCCCACGGAGAATGGAAACCCCAAAA
The DNA here is from genome assembly GCA_022577455.1 of Arizona elegans. Lineage (NCBI taxonomy): Eukaryota > Metazoa > Chordata > Lepidosauria > Squamata > Colubridae > Arizona > Arizona elegans. Next base: position 19,578,292 of record JAKOOJ010000003.1, read on the forward strand.
TCTGGCGCGGAAGAGACCAGCTGTTTATGAGTAGGTCTGGAGGCATGACAGCCCAATTGAATGGTGAAAAGCAAAATAGTGAGAAACAGCAAGAAATATCGGCGGTGAGAGTTTAAACAAAAAGAAATACCGAATTACTTCTCTAAGTCGATGGGATCTGCAAATGACCATTAAAGTGAGTCTCCAAAGTGTGAAAAGCGGTGCCTTAGCGATGGGAGCGGAAAAGAAAGAGGAAAGACATATTATTGAATGGACAGAGAGTGAAAGTGCTTTGTGAGTGTGGATTCTTAAACACTTCTATATAAGTTAGAAAAAGAAATTTTCTAAGATTTACATAGAACTTTAGAATTTTGGAACGGTAAAATTTAATATAGTTTACAAATACAGATACAGATTAATCAAATTTATCAAATATATTTAAATATCCTCCTCTTGTTTATATATTTTCATATACTTACATAATTTATATTTTATATATATATATTGATTATAGACTTTTTTCTTTACTATATGTGTTGACTTGGAAACAATTGTGGATTAATTTAAGATACTGTATGCTAAAAATATTAGGTAGAAATAGAACAATATACAACAGTTGATTTATATACTAATGGTATATAGAAAATAGATCTTATAAGTTTTGGATTGTACCTGCATTGTATTTACTGTAATTATAAGAGAGATAGAACAGAGCAGTGACTAAGGAAAGTTTCTTTAAAACAGAGGATTAGATATCTATGGTACTGTGGAATAATTTTTTTCAGAAATTAAAAATGTCAAGCATATCCACAGTCATGAAAACTGTAAAGAAGACAACCCCAATAATAGCTTCCCCAGCAGGACAAAAGTTAATAACGGATATGCCAAGCACTGAGAAACCAGAATCAGCCCTAACTTTACAAAATATGCAACCTACATTGAACATGATCCAGGAAATAATGATGAAAACACAGGAATCTATAAATAATAACTACAAAGAAATGAAAGGAAAACTATGTGAAGTAAAGGGAATATAAAAAACCTAGATGATAGAATGGGAAAGTTTCAAGAAACAATAGCAAAAAACGAGCAAAAGATAAAAATAGTAGAAGCAAGAACAGAACAAACGAAAAAGAAATTGGAAGCAGCAGAGGGGAGATAAACAGCAGCGAATAGAGTTTGAGGAAATGATAATTCATTTGGAATTAGAGAAATCCTCTTTTTACTTAAGATTTCAGAACATAATAGAGAGCAAAGAGGAGGACCTCTATAAACTCATGACAGAATTGCTAGCAGAATTGCTACAAATGAATAAACATGAATTATGAAACAACATTGATGAAGCATATCACGTACGTACTAATTATGCACGATGACAGACTCACCTGCAAAATCCATATAAGGTTCGCGAAAAAATTTACAAAAGACAAAAAGTCATATCCTGGAAGCCCCAAAATTAAGGAAACTATTCTCAGCACTAGCCGAATCTAAAAAAAGGAGAATTGCAGTTTACATAAAGGAGTGGCTAAAGTCCAAACAAATATTTGCAGATAAAGAGGGAAGGACATTATTGATAGAAATTCATATAAAACAAAAAAGAGAATTAATTGCAGTTATATACGCACCAAATATAAACTAGAAAGAGTATTACAGTAAACTGCATAAACAATTAGTAAAATTAGAACTAGACAATATTTGTTTATTAGTAGATTTTAATGGAGTGGCAGAGCCAAAGAAAGATTATAAAACAGGAAAGAAAAAAAAACATGAAAGGAAAACACTACCAACCGTATTTTTTGAAATGGCCCACAAACTAAATTTAAAAGATGTATGGAGAGAAATTAATCTACAAAAGAATCAATATACTTTCTTTTCTAACCCCCACAAATTGTGGTCCAGGATAGATATAGCATGGATGGACCCAGAAACAGCAAAAGAAATATCAGAAATAGAAATTACAACGAATACTTGGGTGGACCACAACCCAATAATAATTAAATCGAAAGGAGATATAAGGAAGAAAGGGAAATGGACAGAAAAGAATTATATCCAATACATAAAAGAAGAATTAAGAGTTTTTCCTAAAAGAAAACTGGAATGAACAAACTCAAAACTTATGGGATACATTGAAAGCTTATTTGAGGGGTATATCTATTGTGTATATAACACGAAGAAATAGAGACAAAGGGAAATAATATACAGAACTCCAGGGAAAATTGGAAAAATTAGAATTAAAATTACAGAAAGAACCATTAAACCAGGAAATCAACGAAGAGAAAGAAAAAACTAAACACAAATTAAACCTAATTACACATGAAGAAGTAGCTCAAAAAATCAGATTAGTTAGACAAAATTATTTTGAAAACCCTAATAATCTGGAAAGATGGCTAGTTTATAACTTAAAAAAAGAAAAAGAAAAGAAATTAATACAGAATCTAGAGGATGAAGAAGAGACAGTATACTTTCAGAAATAGAAATAAAATCTATAGCAATAAATTACTTCCAAACTCTGTAGTCAAGAAAAAATAGAAGAAAAGGATATTAAGAGATACTTACAAGAGAGGAGCCATCCAATCATACCGGATCTAACTAAAGAAGTTAGAGTTGGAACTGAAGAGGGCAATACAAAAACAAAAAAATAACAAAACCCAGTCCCAAATGGAATTCCAGCAGAATTCTACAAGGAATTTCAAGACCTTTAGAAAATACCCTATTGGAAACATATAATGAATGCAAAGGTACCAAAATCCTGGATGGAGGCCTTAATAACACTCATTCCCAAAAGTAATATTGAAAAACAGAAGATCCAAAATTATAGGCCAATCTTGCTGTTAAATGCTGACTATAAGATGTTTATGGCTATTATAGCAGAAAGAATTAAAATTATATTAAACGAAATTATTAATTCGGACCAAAATGAATTTTTGCCCAACCAACAAAAATTACAAAAATGTACAATCTTTTATTAAGATATAGAATGGAAGAAGAAACGGTAAAAGAAACGATGATTAGTTGGGCAAAAAATCTCGGACATAATATAGAATTTTAAAAGTGGGACAAATTATGGGAAAGAAATCATAAATTTGCAATGGCAGTACCTTATAAAGAAAATTTATACAAAATGTTCTATAAATAGCATTTGGCACCAGGAAGATTGGCCAAAATGTTTTCAAATTTATCACCCAAATGTTGACGATGTGGCCAAAAATTAGGAATATACTACCACATGTGGTGGATGTGCCCTAAAATTAAAAAAAAAAGGTATAAAATTAAGAGCTGGTTGGAGGAAATCACATTACAATAGATAGAATTCAAACTGGAGCTCTTCCTATTAGGAATAATAGATCCAAAAATAGAGAAATCTTCACAATACCTAATACTTAACATACTAACAGCAGCAAGGATTACCATTGCACAAGGGTGGAAACAAAATAATATACCACCAGAGGAAATAGTGATTAGGAAAATTTTACAATGTGCAGAAATGGATAAAATGACAATTGAAATAAAGGAAAGAGAAGATTCAGACTATTATAGAGTGTGGAACAAATTCTACAAATGGATAGAAAAAAGAAAACTAAATAAGAATTGGGAAATGTAAGTTAATATTACTGAAATAAAGAATTATATGTTACTAATTATTGTTAACCTTATAGTATTGATTGTGTAAATAAATATAATGTAAATGTATGTATTCAGTAGAAGAATTGAACAAAAATAGACAATATGCATGTCGATACAGAAGGCTGTAAAAATAGCATATAATGTATTGTTATGTTTGTCATGTTTTTTACTCTGTTTTTGTCCTTGTTCTTTTTTTTTTTTCCTGTTTTTAAAAGTAAAAAGCTTAATAAAAACTATTTTTTTTAAAAAAAGGAAAACTACAAGGACAAAACAGTTCCTAACAGAAAGAAAGAAGAACCCACCACGACTGTGGAACATATTAGATCCTGTAGAAGAAAATATTGTATGCAACCATTGAGCAACTACCTTTCTCATTTCAGGGAGGGAATAACTGAAAGAGAAATGTATGGTAACTAGCAAAGAAGAAAGAAAATCCCAGTTTCTGGATATCCCTCATTATTTAGTAGGCATTGCAATGAAGAACAGCTAGGCTAGTAAAGTAAAAGTAAAGTTTTTTTTATGCTGTTTCAACATACCCTTGATAGAGAATTGTGCAAATATGCCTTCTCTTCTCCCACAAAGAAAGAGGTGAAAGTATCCTCCTTCTGGCTAGAAGCCTGGAGAGAAGTAGTTTTCAAAATAGGGGAAAGGTCTGAAAAGATCTCAGGAAACAAAGTGTTAACAGAGAGGGCAAATGCTTAGGGGGGAAATGGCAGTGGGAACAAAGGCTGGCTAGGGATCAAAGGGGCAGAAGTGTGCTCATCATGTGTCTCAAAACTCCTTGAAATACGTCTCTTGCCAGACCTACACCTGATCTCACCTCCAAGAAGATGGATGGCAAGGTGTTACACATTTTACACCTTTTGAAGCCCTGGTGAGAAACTGCTAGCGCTGGAGGAGAACTTTTATTGCTTTCATTCCAATACCTGCGTTCATTCTACATTTATTTAGCAATGACTTGAGGCCGTTTCCTCAACTGGGTAGGCACATGATGAAGATTACAGCACATGACTGAGGAGAAAAATGGGGGCAATCCGGGTACGATGGAGGCTTAGGCTCTGCCCAGCAGCTCATTTCCCCTCCCCATTATTTATTTTATTTATTAAATTTCTATACATCCATCTCACCTAAGTGACCTTCACACTGCTATTAGAAGAACAGATGCTGAGCTCAAGCCAGGGTGCCCTTGTTGTTGAACATTGCTAAGACCAGAGAGGACAGTCCAACAGGTAATTCTTCTAAAGAACACAAGAAGAGATGCCAGCAACATCATCTGAGCTCAAACAACAGTGTCAGGGGCTAACTGGGAATAGGTTCCAGGTAGTATTGATGCTCTGTCTCCTTTTCAGCACTAATACAGAAGCAGCTTGGCAAACCCAAGGAAAAAACAAGTGAATGGAAAACAAGAGAAGGTGTTATCAGTCCCAGAGGCCTTGAGCCAGAAAGACAAAGTGTGCCTGGTTAGTCAGTCACTGTAAGCCATATGCATTCCATACATACCTATTCACAACGGAAACTTAAGCAATCAACCGATTGGGACATATCTCAAGTCTTAGTTTATCGATTTGACCGGAAGCGTTGCGGTGAGACAGTCGGGAAATAGCAGGCTCTGATGAGCCCCACAAAATCCTGGGCTGACGAACCTCTGCAGAGGGGTCTTTGGACCGGATCTGTCCTGTAGGGGCAGGGAAGAAAGAGAGGCACCTTGGAAGACCAAGAGGAACAGGCAAGTTCCTCAGAGGTCAGAGGAAATTCTCTCTGACTCTGCAGCGGGGGGGGGGGGGGGGGGCGGCAGCTGCCATTACAACGGCCAGTAAGCTGGGGCAACCGGACCAAGCACTGTGCAGGAACAGAGAATTGAGCAGAATATTGATGCCGGGTGAGTGACATCTAACATAGGCAGAAAGAAAAAAAAAGAGGATTTTCAAAATAATTGTAAATGTCCTGGTGCTATAACAGCAGCTAATAGGCATGGGAAAGGACGGAAGAAAATTAAGGCGGAAGTTATAAAGTGATAAAACCCAATCAGAAAATTGTTTTTTGGGATTTAAGTATTTGGAGAACTTTTAAAAAAAATTAGAAGAATTAAGAACCCGAAAAGATCCTTCTTTAATTTGGGAACTTTAAAGGGAGGAAGGTTAAATAATGAAGAAAAACCTGTAATAGAAAGGAGCGGTTAATGATTCTAAATTGAAACTAAATTGGAATATAATGTGGAATTTGGACTATGCAAATCTGGACTGAATTTTAAATTTACTTAGTGCATATAAAGGTGAAAAAGAAGAAGAAAAATTAAATAAGTAAAAACTGTTTAAAGTGGACTGCAAACAAAATGGATATTTTTTAAGCTTGTTGGTTGTAATAGTGGATTGTAGAGAGCCATCTTCAAGAGAAAGAAATTATTACAATACTGAATCTTTGTTTTGGAAAAAAAACTTGGGACTTTGAAAGGTATAACAGCATGTGAGAATTTTTTTATTGAAAAGTTTTACAAAAAGCAAAAATTTTCTTTCCCCCCCCCATATTCTCCCCACCCTTTCCCTCCCCTCATCCCACCCTCCCCCGCAGACTTCCCAGAGCAAAATACAAGGTGTTTCATTTAACAATCATAAACTAGATTAACCTACTTATCCTCAGACTACTAACTCCCCCCGAAATCTTAACTTCACTATAGATAACATAATACTTAACATTCATTCATAAGCTATTTGATATTTTCTTGTCTGATACTTATTTTGAATATAGTCAATCCATCTTCTCCATTCCGATACATATCTTTCTTGTGTATGGTCCTTCAAATACGCTGAGATTTTCACCATTTCTACTAGGTTCGTTACTTTCAATATCCACTCTTCAATAGAAGGCAAAGAGTCCTTCTTCCAATATTGCGCTACCAACAGCCTAGCTGCTGATATTAGATTCAAAATCAATTTAGTCTCTGATACTGTACAGTCCATAGTTATACCCAATAGGAACAATTGAGGAGTAAATTTCAACCTTCTTTTCAGAATGTTCTGCATCACCCACCAAATTTTTATCCAAAACGCTTTGATTTTCCTACAGGTCCACCATATATGATAATAGGCTGCATCATTACAATCACATCTCCAACATTTAGCTTGCAAATTAGAGTAGATACATGATAATTTTTTAGGATCTAAGTGCCATCTATAAAACATTTTATAAAAATTCTCTCTCAAATTTTGTGCTTGCGTAAATTTAACATTTCTGACTCCAATTTTTTCCCACGTTTCCATCATCACTGGTTCCTGAAAGTTTTGTGCCCATTTTATCATACAATCCTTAACCAATTCTGTTTCTGAATCTATTTCAAATAATGCATTATACAACCTTTTAATATGCATCTGGCTTTGATCTCTAATCTGTTTCACCAAATTTTCCTCATTTTGCATAACACCAAATTTTTGATCTTCTCTCCATCTAGCTTGAAGCTGACCATACTGAAACCAAGTATAAATTATCCCTTCTTCTTTTAATTCATCTAAAGATTTCAGTTGCAATTTACCTCTTTCCAAAAAAAGAAGCTCTTTAAAAGTAATCACCTCTGTTTTTTGCTCTATACTCATATTTTCTATTGCATGTCTGGGATTTGCCCATATGGGAATCTTATAGTTTAGCTTATATTGGTACTTTTTCCAAACCCTCAACAATGCATTTCTGAGTATATGACCCTTAAACACTTTATCCACTTTTTTCTCATATAACAAATAAGCATGCCATCCATATAACAAATCATAATCTTCTATGTTTAACATTCTTTCTTCAGTTAAGTTAAACCAATTACTAATTTGTGATAAAGCAGCTGCTTCATAATACAATCTTAAATTAGGCATTTTAAGACCTCCTTTCTCACGTATATCCTATATAATTTTCAGTTTCACTCTTGGTTTCTTCCCAGCCCAGATGAAAGTATAGACTTCCGGTTGGTGACTTGCAGCAATAGGGTGTTGAGTGAGAGCTCGCTGCTCCTCAACACCTCTTATCACCGCGTTTTGGGGATCCTTTAGGGGGCGTGGGACCCGGAGAGTCCTGCGGACAAAAGAGGAAGCCAGGCGAGTGGGAAAGTGGGTGCGACCATTTCCCGCTAGACCGAGCGGCTCTGTCGATCCAACGTGGTGAGCCGGCCATTGATGGCGGGCCTGAAGCTGCAATAGCCAGCAAAAGACGGGAAGCTAAGAAGGAGATCGGAGGTGCTGTGTCAGATTTACAGCCACATTCCCATACCCTGGAGTGATCGAGCGTTGAAAGAGGAGGTCGGTGGAGTCGGGAGAGGAGTGCTTGGTGCAGTGAGAGGCGGCGACGGAGAGGGTAGAGCAGATCGTAACTACGGAGACCCGACAAGCCGACGAGAGATACGGAGGGAGCAGTTCGCCTTTATAAAGAGCTCTGGACGGTGCGGTGAGAGGGAAAAGAAAAGACTATCAGTGTGGTTGGTGCTGTGTTTGGCGAACGAGGAGGAAAGTAAACAGGAGAAACTTGTGATTTGTTCTCGAGAGCTTCAGCGAAACAGGAAGTGCACCCATTGAACTGAAAGAGTGAGACAGCAGAGGACTGACAAGGAGACGCTCTAGCAGTGAGATTCATCATTGAGAAGTGCCGGAATCCAGTAGAGCGGCGAGGTGAAGATTTACAACTTGAACACTATATAATAACATATACACACTTATATTTATTCTCCCTCCTCCTCTTTTTGAGCATTTGTGATTCTAACACTTGAACTTCGACTTTTAAAATTACTTTTAAAATTACTATTAATTAGAACCATTAATTGTTAAGAAATATAGAATATAGAAATATAGAAATTAAGTATTGATTCTATCTAATAGCCATTAGACATATTTATAAATAAGGACTTAGTATTTAATGAATTAATTTATTATATCTATATATATTTATCTAGTCATATTTATCTAATTTATCTAATTTAGAATGTTTATTCCTATGGGTAGTATTTAGTAATTTATTTATATTAATATTTTATACTAAGGCTTGATTCTAGATATATAAGAACTACAGAGAGAACTTAACTTATTAATTTATTTATATTAATATTTATATTAAGGTTGAACTTAGCTATTTAAGAATTATATAGGTAGTGATTGTTGTTTGTTGGAAACGTTGAACTATCCTATTATAGTAATTTAGAAATTAAGCATTAACTGAAATTTATTAAGAGTTTACTGGGAATTAATAAAGGAGGTTAACAAGGATTCAAGATAGTGCACCGGAGCAAAAAGTGGCAAGTGCCACTGGATGATTATTTGGAGAAAGATAGAGGATATAATAAGAGACCAAAAATCGCTTTTGAAAGAAATGGCAAGTCTGACATCAACAATTGCAAAAACCGATAAAAAAGTGCCATCCATCCCCACGTTAGCAATGTCTTCCCCAGCCACCCAGAAATCAGTAGAAGGTCTCCAGAAAACAGATAAACCCCCAGCAACCCCAACGCTGCAAACGGTACAATCGTCTCTGCTATCAATACAAGAAACCATGCTTGCGATGCAAGAGAAACTTTTGAACAGTCATTCTGAATTAAAATCAGACATACACGCACTTGATTCTAAAATGAATGAGATTCAAATTTCTATTGCCAGTAATGAGAATAGAATTCAAAAAGCAGAACAAAGGATTGAAAAAAACGAGAAGAAATTGGACATAGTTGATCAAACCATGTTGGCGCAGAACAAAGAAACAGAAGACGCCCTGATACAACTCGAGATGGATAAGGCCTCGTTTTACCTTCGATTCCAAAACATATTGGAAGACAAAGAAGAGGACCTAGGAGATAAGATGGCCGAGTTGATCGCAGAGACCCTTCAACAAGACAAGCAGGAAATAATTTGAGAGATTGACGAGGTGTACAGAGTTCAAACAAATTATGTGAGAAGAAACAGGCTCCCTAGAGAGGTTCACGTTCGGTTCGCTAGAAAAAAGTGAGAGACATTCTGTATAATATAGCCCAGGAGGAAAAAATTATCTATGGGGGAAAAGAAGTGAATATCTTAAAACAAATCCTAAGGAGAGTGAGGGAAAGGAGAAAAAACTACAGATTTCTGACAAATCAACTAAATAGGAGAAGCATAATATTTAGGTGGCTCTTGCCAGAAGGAATGTTAATATCATGGCAAGGGAAGAAAATTAAAATTGACTGTTTAAGTGTTGCCCAAGACTTCCTAGATCAATTAAGGGGAGGAGAAGAGGAACAAATTAGTAAGGAGGAAATCAAAACAGCAAATACGGAAGAAGAGACATCTCAAGAACAAAGCACAAGGGAAGATATAGAAGAGGAGAAGAAAAAGGAAGACACAGAAGAAAAAGGGAAAAAAAATCAGACCAGTAAGAGCAGTAACTTTAAAGGTAAACAAGAACTAGAGACCAGAGCCCAACACCAGGAATGAACGATACAAAGATCATATCGTTAAACGTGAATGGCTTAAATGATTACAAAAAGAGAAAGATAATATTGTCGAAATTGGCGAAACAAAATCCCGATATAATCTGTATTCAGGAGGTCCATATAAAAAAAGATGAAGCCAATTATCTAAATTATACCAAATTTGGTAAAGTATTTTTTTCACTAGCCGAGAAAAGAAAAAGGGGGGTCACTATTTATGTCAAGAAAGGAATAGAAGCAGAATGTAAATATAAGGATGAAAAAGGGAGAATACTAATAGTAGAAATAACAAGAGGTAATTCTAAGATGTTATTGGTAGGGGTTTATGCCCCAAACAAAAAACAAGGGAAATTTTATCGGAAATTGCATGAACAGCTGGCAAAATGGGCACATAATGAAATATGCATGCTAGGGGACTTTAATGGAACTGTTGACCCAAATAAAGATTATAAAAGTGATAAAATTAAAAAGAATAAAAGATCTCCCTTACCAAAGACCTTTTTTGACTTGGTGGACGAGATAAATCTAATAGATATGTGGTGTATTTTACACCCCCAGGATAGACAATTTACATTTTACTCAATGCCACAGAACTCTTGGTCTAGAATAGATATGGTCTGGGCTACCAGAAAACTGGGTCTAGAAATTAAAAAGGTCGATTATGTGTATAAATGCCTGGGCAGACCATAAGTTTCTTGAAGTTAGTTGGCACCACGATACCAAGAGAAAACAACAGAGATGGAGTTTAAGGACCAACCTGCTAAATGATAAAGAGTTTACACTGAAACTGAACGAAGAAGTCAAGCGCTTTTTTATAGAAAATGGGAACCAAGAGACAGCCAAAGAAATTGTTTGGGACACCATGAAGGCTTATGTGAGAGGGGTAGCCATCTCATATACAGCCTTCAAAAATAAAGAAAAAAGAAAGATCAGGGAAGAGCATACTAAAAAGCTATTACAAGCTGAAGATGAACTCCAGCAATGCCCGGGAGATGAGGCGATTAAACAACAGTGGTCGATGGCGAGACACAGACTGAATTTATTGGACCAGGAGGAGATGGCACAAAAAATAAAAAGATCCAAACATTATTGCTTTGAGAACGCTAATAAGTCGGGGAGATGGCTGGCATATAAATTAAAAAAAGAGAAGGAAAAAAATCAAATATTAGTATTAGAAGACTCTCAGGGTAACCTTCTGATGAAGGAAGAAGATAAATTAGAAAGCATAAGAAAATTTTATGAATGCCTATACAAAAACGAAGAAATTGAGTCAAACAAGGTAGAACAGTATTTGTTGGAAGCCAGTTTACCTCAAATCACTGAAGAAGAAAAGGAAAACTTGAATGAAAAGATCACTATAGAGGAATTAAAAACTGCCCTCTCTAAAATAAAGAAGAAGAAAACCCCAGGCCCAGATGGTCTCCCTGGGGAAATATACCAAAAATTTGATGAAGCCCTGAAACTAGAATTATTAGAAATATTTAATGAGGCCCTAGCTGGTATAACAATTCCAGATACCTGGAGGGAAGCGTATTTGACGCTCATACTGAAAGAAGGTGCCGACCCGAAGCAGATATCTAATTATAGACCCATCTCATTGCTGAATGCAGATTACAAACTGTTCATGAACATAATTGCGGAGAGGCTTAAAAAAATTTTAAATCGGTGGATTCACAAAGATCAAAACGGTTTTCTACCAGGGAGACAGATCAGAGACAACTTGAGAATAGTTTTGAACACCATAGAATTCTATGAACAACATCCTGAAAAACAGCTGGCCCTAATGTTTGTCGATGCTCAAAAGGCGTTCGACAATTTGAATTGGACTTTTATGATTAATCAAATTGACCTAATGGGATTCGGAACGAATTTTAGGAAGATGATCGAGAATATGTACCATAAACAGAGGGCAAACATATTAGTGAATGGAGACAAAACTCAGGTATTTCAGATCCAAAAAGGAGTGAGGCAGGGATGCCCCCTATCCCCCCTACTTTATATTTTGGCGTTAGAGGTGCTACTTAGAAAGATTAGAGCCAATGAAGAAATTAAAGGATTAAAGATCAGGAAGGAAACATTCAAAACCCAAGCTTTTGCAGACGACGTAGCCCTCATTATAGAAGATCCATTAGAAACCGGTTTAAAACTAATGCAGGAAATACAGGATTATAGAGAAGTGGCGGGCCTTAAACTCAATAGGAAAAAAACCAAAATAATAGTGAAAAACATGACAGATTCACAAAAGAAGGATTTGGAAGACTTACTAGGCCTTCAGGCAGTTAAGAAAATAAAATATTTGGGAATATGGATTACTGCGAGATTCTCCTCATTAAAAGATGACAATTATATTCCCCTACTGCAGAAAATATATCAAGACCTTGAAAGATGGAAAAGGCTAAAACTGTCTCTGATTGGTAAAATAGCAGCGATTAAAATGAACATCTTACCTAAAATTCTGTTCCTATTTCAAAATATCCCGATAACCTTAGATAAAGAATTCTTTCTGGACCTGAATAAACACATTAGAAATTTCCTATGGGAGGGTAAGAAATCGAGGATCTCCTTTAAAATACTCCAAGGGAAAAGAAATTTGGGAGGATTCGGGCTTCCTGATTGGGAAATATATCAAAAGGCGGCGAAAATAATTTGGATCAAGGAGTGGATCAAGCTACAAAATAGGAGAATCCTGACATTAGAAGGACATGACCTATTAGAAGGATGGCATGCACACCTGTGGGATACAAAGAACAAGAAAAAAATCCTACTTTCATAAACACAAAATTAGGGAGACTCTTATTCGCACGTGGGAGGAAATTAGACGGAGGATTTATACTAAGGTACCCAACTGGCTTTCTATTATGGAAGCGTTGGCGGCCCCAAACAGGAGAGACGATTATAAATTGGGCACATATAAGGATATTCTTGATGAAGAAGGGAAGCTCAAACCTTTGGATTTATTGAGGGACCAGAGTTTCAACTTGGATTGGTGGAACTATCTGCAGATTAATTCAAGATTCCAAAAAGATAGAGACAAATTTGGTATAGAAGCTAAATATGGAAATTTTGATAAAATTATTTGGGGAATAGACAAGAAAATGCTAACAAAAATATATAACCTCCTATTAGATGAGGATAGGGCAGAGATCATAGCAAAAAATCAGCTAAATATTTGGGGAAAAAAACTGGGATACAGACTAAATTTTAACGACTGGGAGATGGCCTGGAATAGGAACTATAAAATAACGAAATCGGCAACATTTAGAGAAAACCATTATAAAATGCTACACAGGTGGTACCTAGCACCGGCTAGGTTAGCGAAAATGTTTCCAAATCTCTCAGCCACATGTTGGAAATGTGGAAAAACGGTCGGCACCTTCTATCATCTATGGTGGACCTGTCCTGAGACCAAAAAGTTTTGGTCAAAAATTCGACACTGGCTTTGTGAAATAATGGGACAGGAGATAGTCCTAGCCCCAGAAATTTTCCTCCTGGATATAACTGAAGATGGCCTCAATAACAACAAAACGCAACTCATAATTCAGATTACAACCATGGCTAGACTAGCCTTTGCGAAACACTGGAAAAATAAATCCATACCCTCAGAAGAAATACTAATAAACAAAATCCTAGAGTGCGCAGAAATGGCAAAATTGATGAGTGAATTAAACAATGAGGAGAAATCTAAATATTATGAAGTATGGGGAAACTGGTACAATTGGTTGAACAACAAGATAAAAACATGATTTTAGGATATGACTTGTTTTGTACTCGAATTTGAGTTATATTGCATAGAATATTGTATAGCTAAGGATGAAGTTTAGTTAACGTATGATTCACCAAATTGTATAAACACTGTACCTCTGAAGGAGATAGAGATTGTATATTTTCTTTTTATTATGGAAAAACTCAATAAAGTATATTAAAAAAAAAAAGAAAGTATTAACCCCTTTCTGCCATTCCATCAAATTTCCATCTTTCTTAAGCACTGGTATCATTTGAAACAAAATATTAGGTAATACATTCATTTTTATTGCTGCTATCCTTCCCAGTAATGATAGTGGTAACTTTTTCCAATTTTCCATTTCTTTCTGTACTTTTTGCCAAAGAATTTCATAATTATTTTTAAGCAATTTCGTGTTTGAGGCTGCAATATAAACTCCTAGATACTTAACCTTTTTAACTATTTCAAATCCCGTTATTCTCCCTAAGTCTTCTCTTTGAGTTATGGACATATTTTTAGTTATCATCTTTGTCTTATGAAGATTTACTTTAAATTCAGATACTTTGCCATATTGAGCTACTATGTCCAACATATAGAGAGCTGCTTCTATAGGTTGAGATAAAGTAAGAACCAGGTCATCTGCAAACGCTCTTAATCTATAATCCTGCTGTCTAATTACAATTCCTTTTATTTTATCAAAGTCACGTAACTTATTCAACAAAACTTCTAAAGTTAAAATAAACAACAATGGCGACAAGGGACAACCCTAGTTGAGAAAGCCTAATACCTTTCTCAATTTTAAACGCATCTGTTAAACCTCCATAAACTATTATTTGTGCTGTTTGTTCCTGATATATTGCTCTAATTGAATGTATAAAATACTCCCCAAAATGCATTTTTTCTATTATCTTAAACAGGAATTGCCAGTTCAATTGATCAAATGCTTTCTCTGCATCCAGAAATATGAACGCTGCAGGGACCTGGTTATTTTTTTCCAAATATTCCAATAGGTTTATAATTTGTCTAGCATTATATTTCATTTGCCTCCCTTTTATAAAACCTGATTGATCATTATGAATTGTTTGTTGCATAACTGGCATCAGTCTATTCGCTAATATCTTAGCAAAAATTTTATAATCTGTGTTCAAAAATGAAATTGGCCTAAAATTTTCAGGTTTAGTACAATTTTGATCTTCCTTCGGGATCAGTGAAACAAAAGCTGTCCGCCAAGAGGGTGGGACTCCTCCCCCTAATTAAATTTTACAAAATAGAACTCTAAGCGGTTCTACCATTTCAAGCTGTAAATTCTTATAATAAACAGCTGTTAATCAATCTGTTCCCGGAGCTTTCCCTACTTTTAATTGCTTAATTGCATCAGTACTCTCATCAGAAGTTATTGGTTGATTCAATCCTTCCCTCTGTTCCAATGTTAATTCAGGAATATTCCCTTCCTTTAAGTATCTATCTATATCTATACCTTGTATTGAGTCACTAGCATATAACTTTGTATAAAATTCTAAAAAAGCCTTTTTGATCATATTCTGTTGGTAAACTTGCTTACCTCTAAATTCTATTTTGCCAATGACTTGTGATTTCTGTTTTTTCCTCAACATGTAGGCCAACCACCTACCTGGTTTATTGGCATTACAAAATGTATTATGTTTAGCATATTGCAAGCTAGTTGCCACCTGATCAGCCATTAACATACTAAATTGCCCTCGTAATATATTTATTGTTTCTTTTACTTCTTGTCTCCTGGATTAAGTATGAGTGATTGTTCTTTCTTTTTTATTTCTTCCTTTATCTCTTTCCGCTTCTTTTGTTGTTTTAGTCTATGTTTATTATTCATGTGTATTAACATACCTCTCATATAAGCCTTACTAGCATCCCAGACCATTTCCATGGAAGTACCCTTATTCATATTGATTACAAAAAATTCTTTCATTTGTTTTTTAAGCTCTTTCACGTTTTCTTCATATCTAAATAAATTTTCATTTAATCTCCAAGACCTCCTTTCTCCCCTCTCCTGTTCAAATTCCACCCAAACCGGATTGTGATCAGTTAAAGTTCTTGGACATATCTTCATCTTCTTCACCCTAGAAATAAAATCATTTGTGGTTAGTATAAAATCAATCCTGGAGAAGGATTGATGTCTATCAGAAAAAAAAGTAAAGTCTCTTTCCTCCGCATTACGTTCTCTCCAAATATCTCTCAGTTCTATATCTTCCATCATATCAAAAAAAGATTTAGGTAATTTTGCACGTGTTGATATCTTTAATAAACTTTTTTTATCTTTCTGTGTGTCTATTACTCCATTCCAGTCACCCATTAATATAAAAGATTTATAATCCCATTGTATTATTTTAGTATGTAAAAATTTATAAAACTTGTCCTGTTGCTGATTAGGGGCATATATTCCAATAAAAAGCATTTTTCCAGTCTGTGTTGATAGTTCAATTGCAATATATCTTCCTTGATCATCTGCCTCTATTAGATTAGCTGATAGTCCTTTCCTTACATATATGACTAGCCCATTTTTCTTCTCTGGCGTTGATGCCACAAAATGTGTACCTAATCTTGAATTTATCAAATATTTTTGATCTGGTAATCTAATGTGTTTCTTGCAAGCAAATAACGTCATTGTTAAATTGTTTCAAGTAGTGAAATGCTTTCTTTCTTTTTTGTGGTGAATTTAGGCCATTGACATTCCAAGATAGGAATTTAGTTGCCATCTTTAGCCTTTCGAAGCCGTATGAGCATCAGCTGAAGCTCCTCCTCCACCTTACTCTTCGGCCTAGCCCTCCCCACTGCTTCTGTTTTTTTGAACTTCTTGAGATAAATCTTGAGATTGTTGCCTTTTTGATTGTTGTTCTTGAAGTTTATAAATTGATCGGGTCAGTCGTTGTACTTTCGGCTCTCCCTTCTTAGGTGGTTCCAAAGTTGGAGGTAAGCCCCCAACCAAATCTTCTTCCATGATAATTCCTCCAGCTGCAACTTCAGCATAGGTTTGTATCTGTTTTCCATCTTTTTCTTGTTGTAACATCTCCATTTTCTTCCTTCCCCCCACCCCCTGGTGAGGGTGAGCCTTTAAAACATTTACATAGAAGTCTTTTACCTTCCAGACTGTGTTTAACTGGTATCTTTCTCCATTATAAGTCACCTTAGACCATGTGGCAGCAGCAGCCCTGCCCGAGCTACTCAGCGTCATCGCCACGGTGGCGGTTGAGACCCCTAGGCTTATGGTCATGGGGGATTTCAATTTACCGTCCGTTGGTGAGGCATCTGAGGTGGCTCGGGAGTTCATGGCTTCCATGACAGCCATGGACCTGACCCAGTTAATTCATAGCCCTACCCACACGGGGGGAAACACGCTGGATCTGGTTTTTGTCTCTGGACAGTGGTTGAGTGATCTCGAGATAGGGGATATAGTCACTGAGCCCTTGTCATGGTCTGATCATGATCACTCTCTCCTTCGTCTCGACCTTCGAACCGCTACACCCCGCCTCAGGGAGGAGGAGCCGGTAAGATGGTTCCGCCCCAGGCACCTGATGGAACCTGATAGGTTCCAGATGGAGCTTGGGCCATTCCCTGAGGCTCTGGCACACGCCTCGACTGGAGACCTAGTGGCCGCCTGGGATAGGGCGGCCGCTGGAGCTCTGGATCGGATCGTGCCTTTGCGGCCTCTGACCCGGCGCCGATCTCATTTACCTCCTTGGTTCACTGAGGAGCTGAGGGAGTTGAAGCACTGGAAAAGATGCCTAGAGAGTAGTTGGAGGGCCAGTCTTTCTGAATCTGACCGGACACTGGTAAGATCTCATATTAGGAATTACCTAGTGGCGATAAAAGCAGCGAAATGTAGCTATTTTGCTGCTCTTATTGCATCATCAGATAATCGCCCGGCCGCCCTGTTTAGGGTGACCCGCTCCCCGCTCCACCAGGAAGTGTGGGAGGACCCCTTGGAGGGTAGAGCCGAGGATTTTGTTCAATATCTGTATGACAAAATCACTCAGATTTGGGAAGATCTGGACTCTGACTGGGTAGTCTCAGGGGGAGGGACTGGGGCAGGTCTTGAGAATGTTATCTGGGATGAGTTTGATCCTGTGACCCCTGAGGACATGGACAGGATTCTGGGTAGACTGAACGCGACCACATGTTTGTTGGACCCGTGTCCCTCCTGGTTAGTGCTGGCTTCTCGGGAGGTGACACAAGGCTGGTTCCAGGGGATTATAAATGCTTCGTTGGGTGAGGGTGTCTTTCCTGCCGCCTTGAAAGAGGTGGTGGTGAGGCCTCTCCTTAAGAAGCCTTCCCTGGACCCGGCAATGTTGGTAAATTATCGTCCGGTCTCCAACCTTCGTTTTGTGGCGAAGGTTGTTGAGAGTGTGGTTGCGCAACAGCTCCCCCAGCACCTGGATGAAACGACGTATCTGGATCCGTTCCAGTTGGGCTTCAGGCCCGGGTACAGCACGGAAACGGCATTGGTCGCGTTGGTTGATGATCTCTGGAGGGCTCGGGACAGGGGGTGCTCCTCTGTCCTGGTCCTGTTAGATCTCTCAGCGGCTTTTGATACCATCGACCATGGTATCATGCTGCACCGGTTGGAAGAGTTGGGGGTGGGAGGCACTGTGTTGCGGTGATTCTCCTCCTTTCTCTCTGACCGGTCACAGTCTATGTTGATAGGGGGACAGAGGTCGACCCCGAGGCCCCTCATATGTGGGGTGCCGCAAGGGTCGGTCCTCTCGCCTCTCCTGTTCAACATTTATGTGAAACCGCTGGGCGAGATCATCCGTGGTTTCGGGGTGGAGTACCATCAGTACTCTGACGACACCCAGCTGTACATCTCCACCCCGGATCACCCCAACGATGCCCTTGAAGTGATGTCCCGGTGCCTGGAGGCCGTACGGATTTGGATGGGGAGGAACAGGCTCAGGCTCAACCCATCCAAGACTGAGTGGCTGTGGTTTCCGACGTCCCGATATAGTCAGTTGACACCATCACTGACTATTGGGGGCGAATCATTGGCCCCCACGGAGAGGGCTCGCAACTTGGGCGTCCTCCTGGATTCACGGCTGTCTTTAGAAGAGCACTTGACGGCCGTGACCGGGAGGATTTTTTATCAGGTTCGCCTGATTCGCCAGTTGCGTCCCTTTCTGGATCGGGACTCGTTACGCACGGTCACTCATGCCCTCGTCACCTCCCGCCTGGACTATTGTAATGCTCTCTACATGGGGCTCCCCTTGAGGAGCACCCGGAGACTCCAACTGGCGCAGAGTGCGGCCGCGCGGGTGGTAATGGGAGCGACATGGCGCTCCCATGTAACACCTCTCCTGCGCGAGCTGCACTGGCTCCCGGTGGTCTTCCGGGTGCACTTCAAGGTTTTGGTTACCACCTTTAAAGGGCTCCATGGCTTAGGACCTGGTTATTTACGGGACCGCCTACTACCACCAATAGCCTCCCACCGGCCAGTATGCTCTCATAGAGAGGGACTCCTCCAGGTGCTGTCAGCCAAACAGTGTCGACTGGCGGCCCCTAGAGGGAGAGCCTTCTCTGTGGGGGCACCTACCATCTGGAATGAGCTCCCCCCGGAGATACGGAGGATCCCAGATCTGCGCTCCTTCCGCCGTGCTGTGAAGACCTTTTTATTCCATCAGGCGGGCTTGGCCTAATCTCTTCCCTTTTTAAATATGTAAATTTTAATCTGTTTTTAAATTATTGGGGTGTTTTAATCTGTCTGGGCCAAAATGATTTAATTTGATTTTATCTGGTTTTTAAATTTTTTGAATTTATGTATTTTATTGTTGGCTGTTCACCGCCCTGAGTCCTTCGGGAGTAGGGCGGTATACAAATCAAAATTAAAAAAAAAAAAAAAACTGGAACGTCCCATCTATATGCCACTTGTTGATTTCTCAGCTCATTTACCAAAAAGCCAAAGTCTTTTCTACTTCTCAACATCTTTGGAGGAATCTCTTTCAAAACCACCATCTCTTGCCCAGCCACCTGAACTTTATTCTTGTAGGAAGCTTGTAAGATATCGTTTCTGGTCCTCCTAGTTGTAAAATAGATCATCACATCTCTTGGCAGCTGCCTTTGTTTTGCCAGCCAGGAATTAACCCTGTAAATTTTATCAATTTGGCTTGCCACATCTTCTGGTCTTTCTTTAATTATCTCTGCAATAGCATCAGCACAAATATCTTTTAGGTTTTCTTTACTATTCTCTTTCAGGCTTCTCAATCTCAGAGCAAACTCCATGGGCCTGTATTGTAACATTACCAATTCATCATCCACTTTTTCTGTTCTGGTCATAACATCTCCCATTTTGCTTTCCAAATTTAAATTGGCTTGATTAATTTCTTCAACTTTCCCATCAAGCTGGATAACAAGGTTTGACAATCCTGATACAGCATAAACAATATCCTCTCTTATCTCATCATGTTTCTCTGTAACCACTTCCTTAATTGAATTTATATACTCCTCAACTTTCTTTAATTTCCCTTTCACAAGTAGTGTTAATTTTTTTTTAAATTTGATTTATATGCCGCCCTTCTCCGGAGACTGAGGGCAGCTTACAATGCGTTAAGCAATAGCCTTCATTCTTTTGTATATTTTTATACAAAGTCAGCTTATTGCCCCCACAAACTGGGTCCTCATTTCACCTACCTTAGAAAGGATGGAAGGCTGAGTCAACCTTGAGCCTTGGAGAGATTCGAACCAGCAGAAATTGCAGGCAGCTTGTTAATAACAGGGTGCACTAAACCACTGTACTATCAAGGCTCTTCTCAATGAAATTATTCATTGCTGTGGCTTGATTATTCATACCTTCTTTCATTGCTGTTGCTTGATTGTTCATAGCTTCTCTCATTGATGTTGCTTGATTATTCATGGCTTCTTTCATAAATTCTTTAAAATCATTAAGTGCTGCATCTTGACTCTGACTCTGTGAATCAGCCGGAAGTTGTGCTTTCTGTGTCACCACTGACACAACTGGAGAAACTCCCCCTCCTTTAACAACTCCTGGTTTCACTTGTCGAGAAGCCATTTCCCCCCCGTCTTTTAAAGAGATCTTCTTTCCCTCCACCCCCCAAAGCCACAAAGTTTTTAAAGCATGTGAGAATTTTTAAGGAGACTTAGTTTGTTCACAAGTGTTTTGGCTTTGAGGAAAAAAAAGAAGATTACAACATAATTTCAATTGGAATAGTATCAACCTAGAAAGAACAGAATGGTGCAGGAACTTAAGGAAATGATGAAAACGATGTACTTATCATTGAAAATAGAAATATGGGAAATGATCACAATGTTGCATGGAAAATTGAAACTTCATCAAAAAATTGATTTAGGATACATTCAAGATGACAAAGAAATAAATAATGAGAAGCAAGAAAAAGAGACTGACAATAAAGAAGACAAAGACAAGGAGATTGATTATGGAAAATTAAATGATTATGTGGGTAGTAATAAAAAGGAGAACTTTAAAAATTACATTGGGATTAACAATGGAAGAAATAGAAAAAGGGGAAAGAAGCAAAGAAAGAAAAGAGGGTGGAATAGAAAGAATATAAAAAACTTAAATGATTACACTGGGATTATCAGTGAGAACATAAGAAAAAGGGAAAAGGGATGAGAAAAAATGAGAAAGATACAGCAAAATAGAAGAGTTTATGATCTTAAAAAACAAAATGATTATACTGGGATTAACAGTGGAAAGATAAGAAAAAGGGAAAAGAGTTCAGGATTTTAAAATACAAAAGAAAAGAAGAGGAAAGAAAAAGAAAAGAAAATATAAAGATAGAAAAGGAGAAAGAAATGGAAGAGGAATATGGGGTAAATGAAATGAATATTAGAGAAAAGATGAAATTGTATTTTTAAAGAAGTGATTTTAAACTATAGGATGTATGATGAATGTAATAATTGGAATATTTTTAATTAATGAAGGGGACTGTAATAACTGGAATATTCTTAATTACATATTTGGAATTTAACTAAATAAGAAAAGAAAGCCGAAATGATATTGGATTATGAATTAATTAGATGTAATTAACTGGTTTTTATAAAAATGTTGAATGTTATTTGGAACAGTTGATAAAGAAAAAAATATTTGAGATTGGAACAAGAGATTCTAAGAAAATAATTAGAAATTGTATTATGTTGTATGAGTTTAAATTTAGGGGTAAGGGAGTAAGATTGATAATTGATTTTTTATTGAATATGTTTAACTAATTAGTGAAATTATGATAAATGGATTACTTTTAAAATAAGAGATAAGAATATACACAATTGATGAAGTAATAGAATGGTAATAATGAATTATTTAAGTAATAGAATGGTAATGATGAATTATTTAAGTTAATATGAAGAAATGACAAAATGTAGGGATGTTTAAGAATTGAAAATAAGACCCAGAAATAAGAAGTTTAATATATGAAATTGTAGTAGTTGAAATATTTGGGTTAAGATATATATTTAATTGGTTTCTATTAATATATTGAATTGTATTATTTGGAATAATTGGTAAAAGAATCATTGGTGATTAAAATAAGAGAATTTAAGGAAATAATTGGGGATTGTACTATGTTATGTGAATTTAAATTTAGGGGTTCAAATTTTAAGGAGGGAAAAGAAAAATTGAACTATAATAGGATGAGAAGTTAAGATGAAGGGTAATATTGGTTTCTTAAAATTAGAGAAAATAAATGCTATGAGAAAAATTGAACATATAAAATTGTGTTAAAGATGAACAAAAATCTGTACAAATTTAAGACCAGGCCAATATTCTGTTCAGAAAAGATTCATTGTATGTTTGTTTGTGTATTAAAAAAAAAAAACTTTACAAAAAAAAAGTCTGAATTTATCTTGTTTCTTCTGTTACTACATCCCTCTAGCAAAATCTACAGCAGATGTCCTCTGGTGAAAGATTTCACTTTTAAACTCTACCTTGTGGCAGCATCTCCATCTCCAATCAATCAATCAGAACAGAGCTGGAAGGGATCTTGGATGTTTTCTAGTCCAACCCCCTGCTCAGGCAGGAGATCCTGTTTCAGACAGGTGGCTGTCCAGTCTGTTCTTAAAAACCTCCACGGATGAAGCTCCCACAACTTCTGAAGGCAAGCTGTTCCACTGCTTAATTGTCCTTGCTGTTGGGAAGTTTCTCCTCAATTCCAAGTTGCTTCTCTCCTTGATAAGTTTCCATCCATTGTTTCTTGTTTTGCCTTCAGATGTTTTGGAAAATAAGTTGACCCTTCTGTTCTTTGTGACAGCCCTTCAAATACTGGACTACTCAGTGGTGGGATTCTGCCAGTTCTAGGGGGTTCGGCCGAACCCTTTGTTAAATTGCTGGCTCACCCCGCCCCTTGCCCCACCCCTCCGCACCACTATTTATTACCAATAAATAGTGGTGGGCGAGGGGCGGGCGAGCCAGCAATTTAACAAACAGTTCGGTGCTTTTTTGTAATTTTATTGGCCCGCGGAGCTTCAGCATAGGCTAATTAGCCCCTTGATTCTATCGGCCTCCCGACTCTCAGCTGATTTGCTCTCAGCTGTTTTGCTCAGGGCTCTGCTGCTTGCTTGCAAAGAGTGCAGATTTTTTTCCCCCATATATGCTGAAAAACGAAACTGAAAGTAAAGCAGGCTGTTGGCTTTGCTGTTGCTGCAACGTTGGAAAATTAGGCAGGCAGATTTATGTTCTTTTTCCTCACCAAAAAAGGTAGGTGCAAACTAGCTTTAGTGGAAAGGTAGTTTTCCCTAAAGAGGTAGTTCCTCTTTAGGGAAAAAGAGGAGAGTTCAAGATTTTAAAACACAAAAGAAAAAAAGCTCTATTTAAATAGGGAATTGTAATAATTGAGATACTATTAATTGTATATTGTGTTGAAAGCAGAAATGGTTAAATTGTGGTTTGTAGGAATATATGGGGGAAGTTATTTGGTTTATTATTATTGGTAAATATAATTAATTGATTTGTAAGAAATTGGATTGCATGGAAATAATTGGAATATTCATGTTCATATTGATTAATATACAAAAAAGATAGTTATATAACTAATTGATTTATATTAAAATGTTGAATTTATATTAAACAACTGTAATATTACGTAATTAACCAATGTGAGGATGGATCTAAAAATAGATGACAATGAGAAGGGGTATAATATAGAATAGAAGGGAAAAATTGAATTTAATTAAGATTAGAGATGAGGATGAAGGGTAATAGTTTTTTTTAAAAAAAATAGATAAGGAATAAATATGGCAAAAAGGAAATATAGAAATTGTAAATTTAATTGAAATGACTAAACACTGTTTAAATTTGTGAACTGGCCAAATACTCTGTTCAAAGAAAATACATTATATGTTTGTATGTGTGTTTCTAATTACTGCTATTTATTCATATTTATTCTCTTTTATTCTTTAAAGTTTAACAATTCATTCTTTATCTTAATATCTTTATATTTGTTTGGGGTTGCCTTTCTTCCATTTCATCTTTTTTACTGTACAGCAATCTTTCTCCTCAAACCTACCACCTCTCTCTTTTCTTTCCTTCTTACTTTCTCTTCCCCCCTTCTTCTTCTCTTCCTCTCTTCCTCCCTCTCTTCCCCTCACTCCTACTCTAATTTCCCTTCCCTTCCTCCCTTCTCTTCCTTCCCTCTCTCCTTCTTTCTTCCATCTTTCTTCTCCTTCTTTCATCCCTCTCTATTGCTGTATCCTTTTGTGCATATGGATTACTCAGAGGGCTGAAAAAGTTATTTTTGACTGGTCCTCGCACTTTTGGCCACTCCTCGAACTTACGACTGTCCTCACATTTTACGTTTTTCGCCCTATCTTGTCACCATGGTGAAGAGAAGCAGTTGTGAAATGAGTGACACGGTTGTTAAGAATGTTACAATGGGCATAAATGATGACCAGTCATAAGGGTGAGGACCGATCAGAAGTGCGAAGACCTGTCAGAAATGACTTTTTTCAGCCCTCTGAATAGTCCCTATGTGCATAGGGACTAATTAGAAGGCTAAAAAAGTTATTTTTGACTGGTCCTCACACTTTTGACCAGTCCTCGCACTTACAACTGTACTCACATTTTATGTTTTGCACCCTATCTTGTCACCGTGGTGAAGACAAGTAGTGGTGAAATGATTGACACAGTTGTTAAGAATGCCGCAACGGGCATAAATGTGAGGAAGGTCATAAGTGCGAGGACCGGTCAAAAATGTGAGGACCAGTCAGAAATGACTTTTTTCAGCCCTCTGAATAGTTCCTATGTGCATATGGATTAGTCAGAAGGCTGAAAAAGTTATTTTTGACCGGTCCTTGCACTTTTGACCAGTCCTTGGACTTACGACTGTCCTCACATTTTACGTTTTATGCCCTATCTTGTCACCATGGTGAAGGAAGTAGTGGTGAAATGACTGACACGGTTGTTAAGAATGCCGCAATGGACATAAATGTGAGGATGGTCATAAGTGCGAGGACCAGTCAGAAATGACTTTTTTCAGCCCTCTGAGTAGTCCCTATGCACATAGCCACGCCCACCCAGTCACATGACCAACTAGCCATGCCCACCCGGTCACATGACCACCAAGCCACACCCCCAACTAAGCCACGCCCACAGAACTGATTGTTAAAAATATTGAATCCCACCACTGGGACTACTGCTATCATGTCACCCCTATTCCTTTTTTCTTCCAAGCTTGGCCTCAACAATTAATTGTGCCTGTGACTACAGTTTCAATGTCCCATACTCTTACTGGATACGGTAATTGTTTTGCTGCTCTATATTGGTACTTGATCCTATGCTTTGCCTTGTTATCTTGTTTATTCATCGTTGATTTTTTTCTTGCCCCATTTAATTCAAACTTTAAAGTTTATCTGCACTTTTTTTTTCCTGTGCTATGGTATTTATTCTTATTTTGCATGGGACAAAGTCCATGCGATAGTTTGCAAGTAAATATTTGTTAATGGAAGCCAATTACAGTCTGTACATTTAGGATATAAAAGAACATTTCTGGTTCCATGCAAAGAAGTCTAAAACCTGTCCTGTAACGCATTGCACCAAGCCATGGTTTATTAGCTATTCCGTCTATGCTGAGTACACCAAGGTCTTCCTAATTGTACATTTGTTACAGCCACTGTTAAGATAATACACTATAAAGATATATTTATCATGAAGACTTCCATTTGGAATAAATTTAATACAAAGCCAAATCTGATACATAATTAATGTTAAGCCTTTTGGGGAAGGCATTCTGCTCAGATCTCTTGCTTTTAAATAAATGGGTTACAAAAGTTAAAAATAACATTTTTTTCTTTATCCACTTGTTCAAAATGAAATCACCTTAGATTTCCAGAAGGTAATAATTCTTAAACGCTCAGAGGATATTTTTGCATAAATAAGTTGAGATTTATACTTTACAAAATCAACTCAGTAACCCCGCTATCAAGCAAATTGGTGGAACTAATCCATTTTACCAAAACAAAAAACAAAACAAAACAAAAAAACCACAATGCATTTTAAAAGGATTCTGGCCATTGAATTAATAAGTTGTTGAGCAATCATTATGTGGACTTATTTTTATCTTCTTTTAAGTAGTTAAAATCTACATTGGCTTATACCTCTTTTTAAGAATATTTTAAAGAAGATTGCTTGCTTCTCCTCATTATTCCTATGAAAATACAGAACTTGACCATAAATGGCTATGCCTATGGTTTCCTAGATTAACAATAGAATTAACCCTGAAATACGCAAATTTATATCTTTTTATATAATTAGTCAAAATACTGTGTCGTGTTTCTTGTTCTATGTTTTGTAAAAGATTTTTAAGATCTGAAGAAAAACCAGAGAATGGAACTAGATTGTATTTATTGTAAATATAATATTTTAGTAAGTAGCATTATTATTAATTAGAAACAAATACATCTGTTCTGGGGAAAGGGAAAGTCATACTGTAGTATATAAACCCATGCATACACAGATACTATACTCCTCGACTTACAACCACCATTGAGCCCAAAGTTTATGTTGCTAAGTGAGAAGTTTATTAAGTGAGTTTTGCCCCATTTCATGACTTTTCTTGCCACAATTGTTACGTGAATCACTGCAGTTGTTAAGTTAGTAACACAGCTGTTAAGTGAATCTGGCCTCCCCATTGACTTTACTTGTCAGAAAGTTGCAAAAGGGGATCACATGACTCTGGGAGACTACAACCGTCACAAATGTGAGACAGTTGTCAACCATCTGAATTTTGATCACGTGACCATGGGGATCCTGCAACAGTCATAAGTGTGAAAAACAATCATGAGTCACTTTTTTTCAGTGCCACTGTAACTTTGAATGGTCATTAAATGAACTGTTGTAAGACAAGGATTACCTGTACAAAAATACAAATAGAGCATTGTGTTGTAGGTGCCATTCTTACAAAGGCTTTAATGGATGGCAACAGATCTGTGTGTGTCTTTAACCATTAATTCAGATTTTATTTATCATTAATTCTGCCTCAGTTGCTGCATACGCCTGAAAAAAAAATTATCTGTATTTTAGTCCTTCAAATGTAGAATGTTTTTATGCTCTTCAAGTATCTGTGAAACTTTAAGGCTAAAAGACACTGTTCTTTAAACTTAATCCTTTACTCAGAAAAAAGCTTAGTTTAAATGAAGGAATGAGAGAGAAAATTGCTAGTGTTTGTCTCTCTCTCCACTGTTGCAAGAATGGCAACTTACTTGCCTAAAACTCACAAGTAATCAGGTAATCTCCTATGAGTTAAACTCATAGGACACTCAGGGCACAACAATAATTGTCTCTCTTCTAGAAACTCAAGCAGCATTCTGGAATTAGTAGTAGTGGAGTCAAAGTTAAGGCTTGGGTAGAAAATATATTTTATTTCTAACACAAGACACGCTTAGTAGAAAGTTAATCGGCTATTGCAGAACCTAGCAATCCATGCTGGGGTTCAAATCTTGTCTCTCTTTCTTCCATTTTTACATAATAATGAAATCCTTGCTGTTGTTGGGTGTGAGTTTTTTTAAACCTAGATATGGAGAGGAGTTGCATCCTGTTTTGAACATGATCTGGTCTAGTTTCCAGCCTTGGCAGTTTCAGTTCATCTAGGAAACTTTCATTATCTTCTTCCAGATAACGTTTTTTTTTCCCAACTTCCCCATTTAGTTACAAATCATGGCTTTCTCCACTGGTCTCCTATTCAAATACCAAGCAGGTCTGTCTCTACCGAGGTGCTGTCATTTTGCCATTAAATAAACACAACAAGTTTCATGTGCCATGGAACCAGGATGACTGGTTACATTATACGCAACTCTGCTTTACAAACACTGTCAAAAAGCTTCCTTGCTTACAAAAATCTGCCCTAAATACCAAACATTAGATTAGAAATGAGGGAATACCCACTGAAGATCAGTGACAGCCACAGCCATCATGGAAACCTAAACCATCTGTCCAAATACCTTCCTTTTCATCAGCAAAAGCTGCAACCCAGAACTAAAAATCAGGCAGAGTGCCAGAGCACTTTGAGGAATTAAAATAGTTAAAATGCAACAATAACTATCAGCAGCCATCTCTTGCTCATAAAGTGAAACCCTTTAGCAGAGAGTTCATTTAAGATGTCCAGAAAGTGGGTAGGCACACCGGGACTACAAAATGCCAAGATAAAGAGACAAATTAACCAAGTATATAGGGGACCCAGCTTCAAATCTCTGCCCTCCCAAGCTTGTCAGGATCACAATAAAATTAGTACATGCCACAGATATCTAAATAAACTTCAAGCCTGGTGCCATGTTACTAAGCCTTATTTTCATGAGAAAACAAAAATGAATTGGAGGGAGGATCAACACTCCTTTTTTAAATAAAAAAAAAAATCTTACTATCAGTGAGCAATCACGGGCCTTGGCCGCTGGGAAGCAATTCAAGAGACTCCCATCTCAAAGGTGCTTTTTTTCAAGAGGCAACTGGGCTTTCTGGAAACCAAGAAAGTCCACTTGCCTCTTGAAAAAAGCACCTTTGGGACAACCATGACCTGGATGACTGAAGAATCCCCACAGACAAGAGACTCCTGTGCTCAAGTGAACTGACTAAAAGCACCGTTTCCCACCCAGGAGAAGCAACCCTCAGATCCGTTTGCACCACTTAAAAGATATACCGGCTGGTCTCATTCACCTCACAAGATATCTTAAGGAAATCATAACAGAATTAAGGAAAGATCACATGCTCCCAGAAAGGCAGTATTAAAAAAAAAAAAATCAGACCGGGTGCCAAGCTTGCATCCTGCCCTTTCTTCTGCTTAATCAAACCAGTCTCACCTCCCTAAGTCTCTGCTCCTACAACGGATCTCTAGGGCCGCCTCCCCCTTTGCGGGCGAGGGCCGCTGCTGGAGCCACATCTGGAAACACCTCCGATCCAAGCCTGGAAAGGATCCCTTGGCTAAGATTGGCTACGATCTTCCCCAGGCGGGCCCCATTTCTTCTCCCCCCCTCCCCCCTACCCCTCGCTTTCCTCGAACACCTGTGTCGGCGCCTCTGGAACGCTTAATTCCGTTAACAATCTATATTGTATCTATATGTTTTATCTTATGGCTGTTCACCGCCCTGAGTCCTTCGGGAGTAGGGCGGTATACAAATTTAACAAATAAATAAATAAATAAATAATAAACAACAGGACGATGTTGGAGGGAAGAGGGAAAGGCGCAGCTTGGAAAAAAAGGATCCCCCCACCCCACCCCCTTTGCAGCGGCAGGCCGAAAAGATTACCTCATCGCTTTCCCATCAGTGAAAGGGAGAAAAGACCTCCTGTAAACCTCCCCTCCTCTGTATATGTGTGTGTGTGTGTGTGTGTGTGTGTGTGTGTGTGTGTGTGTGTAACAAGCAAACAAAGAACCCAAAATCTGCCCAAATCGCTCCATTTATAGAGAGGATTCCGGATCCGGGGAGGGAGGGAAAGGAGGCCCGCGATCGCCCCCTCCCACACTTAATTGGGGACAGAGGCCCCGCCCTCTTTCGAGGTCCGCACCAAAAGCCTAAAAACCTCCCTACCCCTCCCTTCTCTGAAGCCATGCCCGGTCCACGCAGCGCATTCGGCCGCCTCCATCCCAGCCTTCCCGCCCTCCCGGCTCGGCTCAGCTCTTAACCCAAGCCTTTGCGGGGAGTCTCTCAGCCCTGGGGTGGGGGGCGGACGATGGTACCTTGCTCCCTCTTTTTTTTTTTTCCTTTTTTTCTTTTCAGCGCTGCAGCATCGTTCTTCTTGGCGATCTCCCCTGTGCCATTTTGGTTTCTTATATTTTGATTGCGGTTCTTCCCATCCGGTCTCAGTGGCCCGGGGGCTTTCCAGCTCTCTCTGCTTTTGGGCTGCCGGGCACGAACGATCTCCTAAAAGCGGTTCTTTTAGGCATCTATATAGGAAAACAAAAGCGACCGCGTTAAAAGCCGGCGGAGCAGCGAAGGTCGTGCGCGGGAAGCCTCCTTTTAGCTTTGCTGCTGGACCGAATACAGAAGAGGGGGAAACGGTGCGTGAGGCCCCTACTGGTGAGAGCTGGTACTTGAAGCTTTTCAACAATCCTGCAGTGAGTTTAAAACACCCTGGTGGATTCAAAGTCCCCTAGGTTTCTCCCTCCCCCACTCCCCACTTCGGCCAAAAGGCAGGCAGGACGTTCCCTGGCCGAAAAAGTAAAACCTGTTAAACTGCAGTAATTAAAAATACTGTTTTTTTAAGAAATGATAAGGGATTGTAAAGCACAAAGTGCTGTAAAAACAAACAAATAATTCCCTCAACACTGTCAAAACTATTTACTAAGTCTGCTCTACAATTAATCTTCTTATCATTCCCACCACCCGTCTCCTGTATGACTAATTTTGTTGCTTGTATCCTTACGGTTTATATTGATATTGTTTCCAGATTGCTTATTTGTACCCTATGACTATCATTAAGTGTTGTACCTTATGATTCTTGATGAATGTATCTTTTCTTTTATGTACACTGAGAACATATGCACTAAAGACAAATTCCTTGTGTGTCCAATCACTCTTGGCCAATAAAAAATTATACTGTTTACATCCCTTAAAAGCGGTTAATGACTGAGTAGGTTGCTTCCTGGAAGATATGTTGTTTTAATAAAAATGCATTATGGAACTGGCAGTTTCCCAGTCTTTCCCAAACAATATTCTTCTGTCTGTCCAAGCCTGAGTGGATTGCATCATACCCAAAAAGTATTTTCCTTTGCCAAGCTGTGCTTGAATAAAAGTGCAAAGAAACAGTTCCAACAACATTGGGATATTTGTACTATTAACCAGGCGTTCAACACTTGCCTTTGGAAATTTACAGTGTAGACTTTGAGCTTTCTAATGGAATTGCAGCACAATTAATATACAAGCTTGACGCTTCCAGTTTGGCACTGAAGAAACTATTGGCATGTACACCGTTGGAATATAAACCCTTCCATTTCCCACTATCCAGTCAGAGCTGAAGAAGCTTCTTGGATGAGAAGTGAAACATCTTCAAAAGAAAAAACAAGAAAGTCCAGTTGCTCCCTGAAAAAGCATCTTTGGAACAACCATGGGACCTGGATGACTGAGAATCTCTACAGACTTTTAGCTATACAATTTGGGATGAACAGCCTTTGAATGGTGTCGGAGTAGGAATGGATTTCCAGAGAAAAAACTGCAGACTACAGGAACCAGGAGCACTACTCAGGTGACCCTGAGGACACAGATAAACCTCCAAGTGCTTCAAGGACCCCCTAAAACAGGCATCCTCAAACTACGGCCCGTGGGCCGGATACAGCCCACCAATGCAAAGTATCCAGCCCATAGAGTGGTGGGATTCAGCCCCACCTCTCACCCCACTGTTGGCCTTATCTTCCAGTGATCATCCACTCCAGCTGCACTTTTGGTTAGTTATTTTACCAGTTGAGCTGCACTGCTGATCACATGCTGCTGTCGAAGATAAGGCCGAAGGGTGGGGGGGAGGGCCAGCTGACTGAGGGGTAATCTCGCCAGTGCAGCCATGTAATCCAGGGTGGAGTGAGTAGGGGAGGGGTTGTTGCTGCCTTGAAAAACAACTGCCAGCATGTCAAGTAGCTTTAAAAGTCTTTAAAATGCTTTAAAAACACTTTTATAACAGCCTTTCAGGGTGTTTTTCACTGCCACATGATCCAGGGCAGGTGGGTTGAGTAGGGGAGGGGCTGCTTTTAAAGTAGCCCTTTAAAAGTGGGTGGGCAGGGGGGACATGTCTCCTAGCTTTTTCAAAATCAGCTGAAGTTGGCTAACACTAATTCAAATGCAACTTCAGTATAATGCTTGAAGGACAATACACCCACTGCTTTGATTCTTGCCATATATAAAGTGCATCCATCAAATTGGCTGCTGAACAATTTTGGTAGGTATTCATGGGTGTGTATACACATGCACAAGTGTGGCAAAAAGCAAATCAGTTTGTGAATTCTCCTCCTATTTTAAAAGACCTTTAGCCCTGTAATCCCAAATAATTCAAAAAAGGAGGCTGGTCTCCTATCCCTTCCCTGGCTGCCTCTCCTGCTGGCAGGCACTCACAGGTCATCTGAAATATATGATCAGGAGTTATTTTGAATGAAATACTGTTTGTTTTATTCTTTTTTTTTAATGGCCTATTTTAAGGAGCCTGAAGCTGCTGTTGTAATGAAGTTAGGCAAGTGGCAAGAAAGTTTGCACTCTTTTTCTCTTTTTTGGGTGTGTGTGTGTGTGTGTGTGTGTGTGTCAAGTAAATAGATTCCTTGGGTTGAGCAAGTACAGCAAGGACAAAGGCAAAATGGACTGCTAAATTGGCCATGCCCACCCAGTCACATGACCACCTAGCCACACCCACTCAGCCAGTCTGGCCCCCCAGCAATCTGAGGGACTGAGGAATTGGCCCCCTGTTCGAAAAGTTTGAGGACCCCTGCTCTAAAAGGATGCAAATTACCAGCTGTCTGCAAGGAATATAAATCCTTCCATTCCCCACTATCCTGTCAGAGCTGAAAAAGCTTCTTGGATGAGAAGTGAAATGTCTTCAAAGAAAAACCAGAAAGTCCAGTTGCCCCCTGAAAAAGCACCTTTGGGCCAACCATGACCTGGATGACTGAGAATCTCTACAGGCTGTTGGGATATACAGTGTACGGTGCTTGTGTTGGAACAACTAACAGCATCAATGAAAATTCTAAAAAATGCCCTGTCTTCAGGGCTGCAAACTGTCAAACTATCTAGCTCAGGGGTATCAAACTCAAGGCCCGTGGGCCGGATCCAGCCTGCAGGGTGCTTAGATCCCGCCTGTGGGGCCAGCCTGGAAATTGCAAAGGACTGGCCTGTGGTGACTCTACTAGCCAAAATGGGGCATATCCCGCTGTGCTCCATTTTGGCTGCCAGGATGGTGGAAGAGGCCATCCAGGCCCAAAATGGGGTGCAGAGGGGCATTGCGTGCCCCCCCACACACCCTGTTTTGGCTGCCATAGTGCTGCAGAAAAATAGTTGGGCAAGAAAATAGTTAGGAACACAGGCAGCAATCAGAAGAAAAAGAATTGATCAGGAAAGCATTTTTTTCAAAAAAGGAGGTGGTCAAAAAGAGCTGAGTCCAAATATAAGGTGCAGGGGGACACACTGTCACAGAAGAAATATGAATGGCATAGGAATGAGAAAAGCAGTTTAAAAAAACAAACTGTGGACTGGATAACAAACTCCAGTTGCAAGGAAATCCCTCTTCCAGGGTCAATTTCTTAAGGCAGTGAAATTGGGCACGTTGTTAGGAAATGGTTATTTGTCTAACTAGTTGGTCAGGCAATATATAAACCAACAATATATGTTTGCAGTCAGAAAGGTATTATATTGCTTTAAAATTATATTGCATCATCCTGTATCCTGATTGGCTAAGCTCTGTAGCCAATGTACTTAAGGAAAGTCTGAATCATGGCTTGTGTGGATACTACACCATTTTACTGTAACTCTACCTGATCTCTCTGCATGATCACCGTTTGATCGTAGATACATGTTGCCTTCTACTATTTATTGAATGTTTTATATTGAACTTGTTCCTGTTTTGAAACTCAAGAAGAACTGTTTTATTGTCTATGACAACAACTGGTAAGAAGACTTTGTACTTGGAATATCCCTAAATTGATACTTTATTATTGCCTTATCTGTGTATGACTTGGATTGTTTTGGACTTTGCTTTACATTTTTCTAAAAAGTAAAAAACTAACACAACTCAGTGTGTTTGTATGTTAACTGTGATTGTTCACAACCACTCCCAGTCACTTTTCATGCGTATACTCAAAGGGTACTCTCTCAATAACCCGCAACATTGGTTATGAGCCGAGAATATCCTTAACACACGTGATATAATTTTTTGCACTGGCAGGTTCAAGAGGTTTCTAATTTAGTAAATGTTGACACCTAATTTTGCTTCACTGACACTTGTTGAGAGGACTTGATGACTTCTGATGTGGTGGCAGAGAGGACAACAGAAGGGATCCTTAAGTCTACACAGACGCAACTTTAGGAAGTTTTAATCTATCTGAATTTTGCCTATAACTAGTCAAGGCAAGATGATCTTCTCCTTAGCAGCATTTCTTTCCTTTCTCTCATTCAGCCTTTTTCTAACCCCAACCTTTCACTGCACTTTCTAGTTTGCACCCATTGTCATTTTTTCCTATAGCCAGAAGGGTTTTTTCCCTTGCTTGGGCAGTTCCCTTGGCTGGGCTGAGTCTCCTTTTCTTTCTTCCTCGGAGGTTTCCTCTGCATCCTCCTGTTGTGACTTTTGCTTCTCAACTCACTTTTTCTCTTCTTTCTGAAACTATTCAGAAAATCATATCCCCGCCCCACCACCCACTTTCTGTTTCATATTCCCCAGAGAACTAATTAAACATGTTCTTTTTAACAGATTCTCACAGAAAAGGGACTAGTGGCTTGGCTGAGGTTTCTAGAGTTCTATGTTGTTGACTTGGATTCTTCTTCTTTCTCTTTTTTTCCCCTTTGTGGTCTTTATGACTACTTCCTAAACTTGCACCCACATCCTTGAAGCTGTTTGTCATATTACTGAGTTCATTATCTTCCTCCCCAGCTTTTACACACATCATTCAACTAAAGTCAAATTGCTACATTTGCTTTCTGTTTCCTGCTCATCGATGGAGTTGATTTCTACTAACTCTTTTCTTGAGGAAAGAGCCAAACTGTGAGCAAGCTGACTTTTCCTCATAGTTTCATTCTTATTTCAGTTCGACTAGCATAGACCCCCTGCATCCCATTTTGGCTGCCAGAGTGCTGCAGGAAGCCTTCCAAGTCAAAAATGTTTTGGCTGGCAGAGGGCTATCAAAACTAAAAACAAAACAAAAGGAGAAATGTTTCCCCTTTTGCATTTGACCATGCAAGAAGGGGCAGGAAAGGAGAAAGGGAAAGACAAAAAGAAGAAAAGATGGGAAGAAAGCAAGGAAGAAAAAAGAAGGAAAGAGGAAAAGGAAGAAGAAATTAGAATGAAGAGGAAAGGAAAAAGAAGGAAGGAAGGAGTATAATGAGAGTGAGAGAGAGTCTGAGGGAAGTCCTGCCTTAGCACTTAGCCACCACAGATGCCCCCCGCCCGACACAAGTCCAATTCAGTCCCACCCCAGCCACTCCCACCCTGGCCATGACCCCCCAGCCAGGCCCCAGGCCCCACCCCAGCCCTCCGAGGTCAAACACAACCCTGATGTGGCCCTCAATGAAATCGAATTTGACACTCCTGATCTAGTTTATTTTTGCATCCAACCAAACATGTTGAAAAAAAGCCTGATTTTGATGCAGAAAATATTACAGGTGGTCCTTGACTTGCAACCACAATTGGGACCAGAATTTCCAATGCTCACACCTCATTCGACAAAACCTTTCTTGCCATGTTGTTAAGTGAACTGCTGTAGTTGTTAAGTGAATCACCCAGTTGTTAAGCAAATCCAGCTTTCCTTTTTTGACTTTTCTGGTCAAAAGCTGGATGGGAAGGTTGCAGATAGTAATTACATGACTCCAGGATGCTGCAACCATTGTAAACATATGCCAGTTGCCAAGTGCCCAAATTTTGATCATGTGACTCAGTGGTGGGTTGCCCCCGGTTCGCACCAGTTCTATAAAACCGGTAGTTAAAACCGGCGGGAGGCTCCGCCCACTGACCCTGACATCATAAAAATGCTTGTGTGCTTGCAAAGGCACTTTGCTTGCCTTTGCTTGCAAAGGCAAGCAAAGTGCCTGCACATGGCCCCATTGCGAACCGGTAGTAAAGGTAAGTAGAAACCACCCCTGATGTGACTGTGGGGATGCTGGGACAGTCATAAGTGTAAGGTCTTTTAACTTGCAAGTCACTTCTTCCAGTGCCGTTGTATCTTTGAACAGTCACTAAATGAATGATTGTAAATCGAGGACTACCTGTAATCTCAAGGTATGAATGCCTTTCAGAATTTCAGTAGGCAGAGCAGAATCGTTGAACGACTTTTGAAATTGGGTTGCCGGTCATTACCATTGTGTGTGGTGCCATTCAAGATGGCAAAAGTAATTTTGGCATGGGTACCGTTGCTGTGAGGGACGCTATGGCTCAGCAGTTAAAGATGCTGAGCTTGTCACCTGGAAAACTGACAGCCAGGGTTTGAGACCCAAGCGCCACACAACGAGGTGAACTTTGTGAGTAGATGAGCCACCGTGAACAAACTTTGACACTCTTATTTATATGTTTCCTACATTGTACAACAGGAAAATTGAGAAAATTGAGTTGATTTTCTTCCTGTCTTGCTTTTTTAAGGTGCAACTTTCACAACCATCGGCAGTTACAGGGAACACAATAGAATGGACTAACCTACATTTGGTTACCAGGCTGATGTCCTTGCTTTTCTGTATTCCGCTCATATTTATCATTGCTCTCCAACCCAGTGCAATCCCATGGTTTTATTTCGGGGCTGCATTGACTACTTCGAGTGATCTGTGATCCTAGGAATTATCTCACTGTCTTCAGTCTCTTCACTGTCAATTTCCATTTTAATCTTTCCATTCCTTCCAGTGATCATGAGTGGTCATGATAAAAGATGTAAAACTAATTAATAAAGTGTTTATGGGATAGCTTTGCTTGATGCACATATGTGACTGTCATGTAACTTTGTAACCAATCGGCAATTTCATTTTGTTTTTTGTGATACTTTCTGTACAAATTACTGAGCCCGATTTTTACTGGGCTTCTTGAGAGTGAAGCCCCAACGGTTCTGGACAGAAATAAAAGAGTTTTTTTTCTTTTCTGGTTCATGTGTGGCTTCTTGATACCAGGTTTCTGTACCTATCTAGTCTTCTGGCCTACACCCCTGGTCTTACTGTAACATTGTTATAGACTAGCAGTTCTCAAAAGTGTGATCCGCAAAGTCAAATAAAGAAATACTTTTTTAAAAAATTCAGTTTTAATTTCTAACATAAATATTGATAACTATAACCCGCATAAGGCAGAAATCTTTGGGGTGCTCTCATTTTTAAGAATGTAGAGGGCTCCTGAAATATTTGAGACCACAGTGAAGTGTTGGAAGCTATGTTATTCAACACCCTCTTAGGGTATTGTAGGGTGGATCCTCTCCTTTTAATATAAGAAAGCCCCCATATTAGCAAAGAAATGATCTCCCACCCCCAAAGAGAAAAGGCTTCCCTGAAGTAAAACCACTCAAGTGGCCACGCCCTGTGAATGGGTATTTAGTTTCCATTCACTAGGACAAACTATTCCATTCATAAACAACACCTTCAGCTCAGTGGTAAAATCCAAATTTTTTTACTACTGGTTCTGTGAGCATGGTTTGGTGGGCGTGGTGTGGCTTGGTAGGCATGGCAGGAGAAGGATACTGCAATATCTCCATTCCCACCCCACTCCAGGGGAAGGATACTGCAAAATCCCCATTCCCACCCCATTCCAGGGCCAGCCAGAAGTGGCATTTGCTGGTTCTCCAAACTACTCAAAAATTCCTCTACCAGTTCTCCGAATTGCTCAAAATTTTCACTACCGGTTCTCCAAAACCTGTAAGAACCTGCTGGATTTCACCCCTGCTTCAGCTATAGTCTCCACAGAAGGCTGGAATTGGTCAGATTAAAAGCAGAGAGACAAAGAGACCTAAAATCTATATTCCTCACCTAGCTCCAAGGACAGGGCACGACCTCTCGGCCACAATAGGAGTCAGGCAACAACAATTAGAATATTAAAAAAGACGCTCTTGTACAGATTAAAGTCTGTACATTTTGCAACAAACCTTGACATCTAAATCACAAACCCCCAAACCATATAAAAATCCATCTACTCTCCAGACCACTTTGTCAGTTGTCCCAGAACCGACTGCTGTTTCACTTCACTTCTGAGTTTGAAGAAAGGAACTTCCTTTCCAGCAGCTGGCTTCACCTCTCTATTTCACTGCAGCGGCATTTCCGTTTGTTCTCCCAGCTGGAGAAGCAAGCCCATTTTCTTCCAAAAGTATGAATTCAGGATCTGTAGAGGAAACTTAAAAAACGAATTAAAGATTTGTTTTTTGGGGTTGGCAATCAATAATAGCAAGCTGAAATAACCAATATTAGGTACTACGTTACAAAGGAATCTGAAGGGAGCTTTATAATTTCCTATGAATGTCCCCCAAAAATACCAGATTAGAAGATACAAGCTTTTGCTGCCAAATGCTGTGATTTTGAAATAATTTTTTGATGCAGTAATGGGTGTGTACTTTAACTGTGTTGTGGTCTGCCAGCAGCCTGCGGAGCTGGCAGTGGAGTCAGACAGTGAGGAGGCTGGGGAGGAACATGGTACAGTCCCAGAGTCTGGGGAAGGCCCGAATGAGGGCTCTGCATCAGAGGCAGAGATGGGGCCAGGGCCATCTGGGAGTGATGCATGAACTCTGGAGTCCGCAGAGTCGGACAGCAGAGAGGCAGAGGAACAGCAAGAGCCTGTTCCTAGTGCACGCATGCACAGAGCTGCCAGAAGGCAAGAGCAGCTAAAGCAAAAGGGAGTAAGGCCAGGAGATGATTGGCCCCTCCCCTAAGGTTTAAAAGAGAAACAGAGGCTGTGGGCTTTTTGCAGGAAAGCAACATTGCTAACTCTGTTTCCAGTCAGCGTCTCTTGTTTGTTTCTGAACTTCGTGGGGCTTTGTCAAGTAAGGCCTTTGGCAGGGTGTCAAAGAAGATAAAGGTTGGTGATTATCCCAAAGAACTTCTTCCAAAGGACTTGTTTTGCAACTAATTGGGACTCACCTGGGAATGAACATAATTCTTAGCTCTTACAATAAAATAGGTTTATTTGGGACTAATTGCGTCTTGTAATGACTCAGTAAGCCTAGGTCACAACAAACTGACTAAGATGCATTTTATGAAGAATATGGCATTGTCAAGGATAGGATCTCCTAAACTGACAAATTGAGTGGTGTTGGATGTCCATGAATAAGTTGTTGGTGGGGGGGGAAGAAGGGAAAAAATGATAGAAATGTGTGTTGTGACAAAAAATTGTCAATCATGGGTTTGAATGTTGTACAAGTCCAAATGAGGGGAGCTTTGTCTCATATCATCACAATGACCCATGTTTTATCCTTTTGGTGTAATCATGATGGATGCCTTTGGGACTGGTGACTCGAATTCCCCCCCTCCCCAAGTGGCCCAGACTCCATTAAATATAAAGATGACGAGCTCCTATTCGTTTGCTGTGACATTTTGTTTTTATTATCCAGCCCATTTCCTTGTGATTAATTAAGATATCTATATACTATTAAAAGCCTTGTCATGACCTTTAA
Source organism: Arizona elegans (assembly GCA_022577455.1). NCBI lineage: Eukaryota > Metazoa > Chordata > Lepidosauria > Squamata > Colubridae > Arizona > Arizona elegans. The sequence continues at coordinate 19,617,764 of JAKOOJ010000003.1, forward strand.
CTAGGTGACAATTTTCGAACCAAGGTACTTCAAATGAGCTAATTTACTGATTATGCCCATAATTGGTGACCCATGAATCCAGAGGTTCTGAAATTTGGGGAAATTGTGACTGTTTTAATACTACTGGTTGCTGCTATAGTCACTTGAGCCATATCTTCAACATCCTGTAGCAGTTTTTCAGCCAATCTTGCAATCCCGGCTTGCTCCCTCCCCCAATCAGCAACTGCCACTTAACTGTCTGCTGAAAAGGGAAGAGAAAGGGCAATGAGGAAGGAAGAAAAGTTACTGGCGTTCCCTGCCAGTTTCTGATCATGGAACTCATTCGGGAAGTTGACATGAAGTCAGAAGTTTCTCTTGCTCTTATTGTTCTTTTTCACATCTGTGGTCATTTTGTTTCTCTGTTTAAAGAAGGAAATACCTCTGAAATTATGACTGAAAGGGCACAGGTTGTCCAGTGAATTGATAGATAGTAAGATAAATTATTTTTTTTACACGATTCTGTCTTGGTTTTCAATATATCATTCTCATGGGAGTTTGCCATCATATTTAATTTAACTGTATTAATTTGTAACAATGTTATGGATTGCAAGAGGAGACTGAATAGATTTGTTACATCTTTTCTCTAATGTATTCTACCGTTATACTTTTAAAAAGCTCTTTGTTGTTTCAAATAACACCTAATTGCCTTGACTGAGGCACAAGTTTCATCAAAGTGGTGTAGGAAGTTAGCACCCACCCTTCTCCTAGAAAAATGAAATATTCTAGGAAATATTAAAAAGGCAGAATATTTCCCCTAAAAGAGAAATAGAAATCTTAAGACGGAAACTCAGCCCCAGGTCCCTGCCCCCAGTAGATACTTTGGTTATTTACAAGACAAAAGGCTGGGCCAGCTTATCTACAACACAAAAGACCTTTATCCTCAGGACATAATAGGATTAGCCCTCTACCCATCTCACCACATGGCACCTGGGAAGATTACATCACCCAGCAAGATTCAACCAAGCATAGGAGTCTGACAACCAATCAGGATACATTTCTTGGCACAGGAACAGGAAGCAAGTTCAAAACCCAACAGACGGTATAAATTTCTCTCCCTTTCTCATCCATGTGCTCTTTTTGATTAAACCATTTTTCCAAACGGTCTCCATGTTTCCAGTGTCTTTCTTCCCACTTGGAACTGAACCCAGATGGACATTTCTTCCAACAATAGAATTTTAAAAAATTACAAAATACAGAAGCATTTAGCTACAATTGTAATCAATATTATATAAACTTACTTACCAGATTGTTTGTCTAATATGCCATACTAGGACAACAACAACAGTAATAATAACAGCAACAATAAAATGTTGAGTGTTATGATAGCCCAGTCAGCCTTTTCAATAATGTTGTCAGGAAAAAATCCATAAAGGTTTTCCAGAACATTTTTTTTAAAACCTTATTTTAATCTTGATTAGATAAACCAACTTTAATCTCTAATTTACTCAAATACTAGCATAGAATTTGATTTCAATTCTTCTTTATCTCATCACACAGATTTTTTTTCAAGGCTGTGACAAGCCTCCAATAAGCCTTGTCAAGGCTGTGACAAGGCTCCAATAAGAAAACATTTTTCAGGCCATCATTCTCTTGGTTTGTCATCTGTATTTTCCCTTTAATTTTTAAAACCTCAGTCAGTTTATTTTGTATGCTGTAATGTCAAGCATCCTTTTCCAATCATTCTCTTGGTCTGTCATTTATGATTTCAATTTTGGTACTTTCTGTTTTATCATTCCCTCATTAACATCATTTGGACATACTTTATCCATAGAGTCACATTATAATTGACACTGTTGATGCTGTCGCTGATCATTTCTGGCTCCATTTTTCAAAGATCTCCTTTAATATTACACTAAAGTTTATTTAAGGTTATTACATTTTGTGTCCTTTTGTACTGGCTTGTATTTTTCCCCCTCTATTTAGAATCTTTAGTCCCCTCTAGTGACTAGTGTATAAAATCATAAAGTCACTTTTCTATGTTATGAACTTGATAGCAAAAATAAGTCCGGTTCCCACGAGAAACTATATTTTTACAGTTAATCCCAAATTCTTATAGAAAAAGTCAATATTCCAAATTTAACTTAATCCATTTATAACTTTCTTAGGTGAAAATCTCATTTAACTTTTTGTGGTTCATTTTAAATTCTTTCAAGTTCTTAAGCTTATAATTAAACTCACCCAGTAACTTTTAAAACTTGTCATTCTGAAGAGCTCCAAATAGTTTAAAGATGATTAATAGGCAATTTCTGAAAATGAGGCTTGCAAACTTTAAAGGTTCCATCATAGTGACAAGCAAAATGGCTAATACCTTCATCTCCCAACACTCAAACCAGCAAAGTGCTCTCCTGTGATCTCCTTGAGAGGAGCAACCATTTGGAGCACATGTGGACAGTCTCCTGTCCATTCCTTGTCTGCAGAAGTTCTGAAGAACTGTAGAATAGATCAGTTCTTTGGTCATTGACTCTGCTTCGGCAGAGATGTCTTCAGTGCACCATGCCTCCCCCAGAACTCAGCACCTTTTATTTCCAAGACATTGGTGTGCATATCTATCTATATATCTATATCATTGTCTCTGAGCTAACATATTAATGAAGAACACATAATGGCATTTTGGGATATAAACAATTCCACATAGTAGTTTGATACAATCTGTAAGTATTAATTGTGTTCATGGCAGGAACACATACAAACAATTTATATAATTATGATTGCATGACAACATAGGTCATTTATCACCTAGGTCATTTATCAGACACTCAAATATTTTTGAAAGTCTCATAAATGTCTATTCACCTGTACTGGGGATGGAGGTATAGAATGCTTTAAAAGAAAGGGGATTGCAGTTATTCACACTTATATAATTTATATTGATACCTGTTATACACACACACACACACACACACACACACACACACACACGTGTGTGTGTGTGTGTGTAGGTCTTTGGTTATTCGGGTCTTTTCCCGCGTAAAATTGGAAGTGTCTTGGCGACGTTTCGACGAAGTCTCATTCGTCATCTTCAGGCTGGTGTTTTCGGCTTCGTGTTTCGTGCTTCTAGGAGCAAAGCATATATATGTTTGTTTTCTGAGGTTTTCGCGGGTATTAGTATGTAGGTCTTTGGTTATTCAGCCTGAAGATGACGAATGAGACTTTGTAGAAATGTCGCCAAGACACTTCCAATTTTACGCGGGAAAAGACCTGAATAACCAAAGATATATATATATATATATGTATGTATATGTATATGTATATGTATATGTATATGTATATGTATATGTATATATATATATGCTCTTATGCTCTTATGAGAAGTTGATTTCAGTGATGAAATTTAATTTTTTAAAATACCGATTCTGTGGGGGTGGCTTGGTGGATGTGGCATGGCTTGGTGGGCATGGCAGGGGAAGGATACTGCAAAATCTACATTCCCACCCCACTCCAGGGGAAGGATACTGCAAAATCCCCATTCCTACCCCCTCTGGGGCCAGCTAGAGGTGGTATTTGCCAGTTCTCCAAACTACTCAAAATTTCCACTACCGGTTCTCCAGAACCTGTCAGAACCTGCTGGATTTCACCCCTGGTTGATTTTAGCTATTTGAGAGAGGAACAGATACTTTTTAAAGGTCCAAAAAATGAACAATTCTCTGTGAGCACCAAGTCATTGAATGTTGCAATGATGCTAATTAAAACATTTGTATTTTAAGACATCTGCAGATATATAGTGTCCCTTTAGGAATATGCTTAATATTAAAAGAAACCTAATTTCAGATATTTACATTTTATGATTGTGGACTTTTAGCTCTCACTTTTTTGAAAGAAAATGGAAGAAACCATATTTCCTGTGAATTACAGAACAAATATAAATATTTATTTGGGATCATAGAAGTGCCCTGCTGTGTAGTTATGATTCTAAGTTGTGATAGATTTACTTTTTGAATATATCACAATTTCAACTGAAAAAGAATGATGAGTACAATGTATATTTGTATCAGTGGAGATCATGTTCCTCTTGTTCTAAGGAAAAAAGCTGCCCTTTCTGTTCTTTGAGTAGAAATGAAAGGACAAAGAGGGAATTATAACAAAGGCATTGTGTGGATGCTCTGGGAAAAGGGAGTCAATGAATTCTGTCAATGTCACAAAAAAAGTACAGCATGGAACTTAGGTTGGCTCTGTCAGCACTTTAGTGGCAACAAAGAAAAAGAGGCATGTCACCTGTCTTAAAAATGTCACTCAGCAATTGCATGAAGGCCCTAGAATTTATATTCTGGATCGGAGATGGAATTAATGTTCTGGAAGAATGCAGTGCCCATCAAAAATTAGGATTCATATTCTGAGGTTCTATCTACAAATTATAGAATCATTCTAGACCTAGAGCATTCTCATCCTCTTTCATTACTTAAGACTGAGAAAATGTTTAATGAAATCACTTGTTAAAAATTATAACTAGGTATAATCCCAGAATACAAAGTTGCCCAACATAGGAAGAAAGATACAATACTGACAGTTTCTGATTGGGAATAAACTTGAAGCACCTATCCACAGCAGAAGCTTACCTAAATTTAAATAAGAACGACTTCCATATTTTTGCTTTTATTGTGTTATAAGCCTCCCAGAGTCCCTTTGATAGTGAGTTAGGTGGCATATAAATTTAATAAATACATGAACAAAAAATAGATCATGCAGCAAAGTAAATTATGGTATGATTTTAAAAGAAGTTTAAATGTTTATAAACACTGCAAATTGGTCAGAGTCTAGAAGGGGAAAGTTAGAGAGATAAATACCTATTTTCCCAGCAGGTCTCTTTTTTTCTCTTCCCTATCTTTTTTAAAATACTCAAATAATAATCAATAATAATACAATAGAAATTTAGTATTATGCTCAAAGACATAAACATTTTTATATTACAAAATAATTCCTTGCACTTTGCAAGCTCTTATCAATGTCACACTAAGCACGAATATAGTCTATGTTCATATGCCTTTTAGAAATAATTTTGAAAGTTTATTTACTTTAAACATCTCAACCACATTTTGTCAGCCACCCCAGAAACATGCTGCTTTCACTGAAGTTTCTGGAAAAACAAATAATCATAGATTTTCTTTCCTGCAGCCAACCTCCATTTTATTTCCAACGTCTTTCTCCCGGCTTGGAACCAGACCAGATTTTTATTGCAACACCATGATGATACAGCAACAATCAAGATTTGATTTACAAAACTTTGCAGGGAAAAATTATATCTCAAGTTGGTCTGAATCTCTGTCCGTTTATGTATGAAGAAAACTGTATCTGTGAACCTTATTGTGCAGAGTTCTAAAAGGATGAGTTTAATACCCATTTCCACAATCCTCTGAGAAAAAAAATATTTTGAGGGGAGAATACATTTTTTCTTATCTAAGGACAAAGATTATCACTAGGGTTGTCAGGTCTGCTTCCAAAAAATAGCGGACAAGCGGGGTTAGGTAGTAAAAAAATAAAAAAAAATTTTTACAATTAAATTATATATTTTCTTACAAACATTTTAACACGTATTAAAATAATCACTTCAAAACTTTACTTAAAATTCAAAACATCAAATATATTATAATAATATATAAAATATTAAATTACATTTTACTTTGCTGTCGTGTGTATTTTTTATTTGACTGTGCAGCTTTGATCAATTCTTTGTGTTTAAGGAATAATTCTTTAATTTCAGTACAACGTTGAGAAATATTAAAAAATATACAAAGTTCACTTTGAACTGATGGTATAAACAGTCGGTTACGTTCGTCAGTCCACAAATTTCCCATGACGCTGAAAATTCGTTCAACGTTTGCATTTGATACCGGAATTGATGCACAATACTGGAACAGTTTCAGTAAACTCGGAGCTGGCTCTTTCTTGAAAAAGTACGTCCACTTATCAAGGGATGAATCACCCTGCAGATGAACATAAACTTCTTCTAAGGCAGAAATTTCATCGAAGAGAGTGTTGGGTGGAAGTTCTTCTCGCCATGGTGATAATAACCAGATGTTCGTCATTTCTTCTAAAGTTGGAGGATTATTGCGATCAATTAGATTGAAACAACTTAGCGTCTCATATACTGAATCGGTGAAATTATACCACTTTTCTAGGTACTCAATGGCTCTTTGATACATGTTGATGGCTTCTTTCTTGAACTTTTGCACGGCATTCTCAGGCAAATGTTTTTTAAGGCAAATAAAACTTTCATTCCAAAAAAATGCTCATCGTATTTTTTTTGCAAAGAATCACGCAGCTTACACATGATAATGTGAAGATCACATGCAAGAATTTTCTTGCTTTCCAGCTTCAGTAGGGTGTCTTGCATTATTGACATGAAGAAGTGCGTGAAATATAAATACAATTCTGAAATTGTTGGTTCATCATCCTTTGCGAGTTCATTTTCCTGATCCGAAATAAGGTTCCAGATAACCTTATGGCACTCATCAGATCCAAGATCCAATTCGGCAAAAACCTTCAACACTACATTTTCGACATCAAAAGATAACTGCTTTAATGCATTTTTTGCGCTGTTGTGTAAAATGTGATTATTGCAATGAGCAGCTACAATACTGTCGTTTTCCAGCAATAATTTTTAGTAAACAGATTTGTTCACTCCATAATTGACCGATGCATTATCTGCTGAGTAAGCTGAAACATTATTTATTTCCAATTCATTATCACTAAGAACTCGACACAGCTGATTTTTTATTGATGTAGAATCTTCGAAAGAATCCTCATAAAAGTCTAAAATTTTCACACACAGTCCTTCTTCACAAGTAAAATATTGTGCAACAACGGGATACATTTTGCGATTTCCCTTGTTTGATGCGTCAGTGGAGAGAGAAAATGGAATTCCAGTTTTAAGATCATTGAGAACCAACTCAATAGAAAAAGGATACAAAACCTCATTGACAATAGCTGATGATTTGGTTCTTCCACAAGACATCTTTTTTACAATTTCTGAATCATCAAAAATTTGCTTCATTAACTTAATACCGCAATCTTGAGCCAGGAAAGAAATATGGTGTTTGATCCCATGGTAAGTTTCAGCCATTTCAGCTACAGTCACTTTCTCACTGAAAGAGGAGTCTTTAACAATGAAAAACGAATTGATTCGCTTGTTGCTGGAAGCTATTTTCTCCTTATCTAAATGATTTTTTGTGCTTGCATGCTGGGTGACAGCTTTTATACCATTATATTCAATTGTGAACGATTTCTGACACAATTTACAGTAGGCCATCGTATTTGTTCTGTCGGTTTCGTTGTTGGTAATCCATGCAAAAGTAGCTTCCCAGTCTTTGGTGTATTTGCACACTCCGCTCTTTCATTTTAAAGAATTCAAAATCTCGCCGCTGTCACTCTCATCACTCGACGCCATTTTAGGTCAGTCGACACAAGCTACAATACACTTTAAAAATGTGAACTGTACATAATTTTATAATATATTTTTATTTTAATCTCATCATTAATTTTTTCGGAGAATCGAGTTCAATGGATATTCGATCTTTGTCTCATTCTAATTTATGAAAAAAAAGACAAAATGTGATTCTCCTATCCTTATTCTCTTAGACTGTACAGCTTTAGATTATGTACCATTTCATCATAAAGCTTTTGAATAAAAAAAAAGTCCACTATTTTGTGAAAAAAAAATAGTGAACATAATGTGAAAAAGTGGACTGTCCACTCAAATAGTGGACACCTGGCAACTCTAATTATCACCTAAAGATAATCTTTATCTTTCCACTCATTTTGAACCCAAGTTCAATTGAGGATCTTTTCAAATTATGCAACACAGAATGAGGAAATCCTTGAAAAGTTGGATTCAAGCATTTTTAAACAGAAAGCTCTTCTGAAAGCTTTCAAAAAGCTATTATGCATCAAATCAATTTTGTTTGTGGTTTCTGGAGTTTTCTCAAAAAGATTTTTATCCAACACCAGGCTGAAAAGATCGATCTTGGATAGCTGGAGATGTGGGTGTTCTCTGAAGGAGCAAAGCAGGAAGGAGGGGAAATTACTACAAATACTGATTTACATCCCTGTGTCACATATTGAGAAATAAGTACATAATGACTGCTGTTGCATGATGATTTATGTCATTCTGACAGCACTGATGTTTGCTGCAATCCTTGCTGTCAACTGGAGGCCATCTGATTATTTTCTAAGACCTCATTCTCATTCACCACCAAATAAACTAATTTGCCCAAAGCCAGGAAAGTGGCCCCTCATTTTGCAATATGTCGATTTCCTGTTCATTTTTTAAAAGCTTAAAACAAATTTCAGTTAATTAGATGAGGTGGGTAACATGACTGTCAGGGCGTTGATTAATCCCATGTGTCAGCGTTCCAAATTAGGCTCTCTTCCAGCGCTGACATAGAAAGAACAGTAGCTTGATTTATTGCTGAGATGAACTTTTACCTAGTCTTTGTATATTACAGATAGGGTTTCCTGGGAGACGAGGGGGGGGCACATTCCTGTGAAAAGAATGTACTGGGATGTAGAGATGGATTTGCATGATGGCCAATGAGACATTGGGGTTGGAGTGCGGAAGAGGAGGGGGTTGGAAGGAGGGGCCAGTTTGGCTGCAAAATGAATCAGAAATGTCGGACTTTGCTATTCTTAAAATAAAAGTGATTCATTAGAGAGCTTGCGCTTGAGAATGAAGTTTTTTCAAGATAGCACCGAAACCTGACAGACAGCCAAACTCTCCCCCAAATCCAGGCTGGCTGAGTTTAAATCATCCCGTTCCCTCCCAGACATCTGGTTGGACGGACTATGGCTGAAGCCAAGCTCTCGGAGGAAAGCCTGCTTCAAGAGACTGGAGGAGCAGAAGCGGTCGTGATTCCAGCCAACTTGGAAAATACAAAGGTTCAACTTTCTCCGCCTTCCCTCCCCGCAGAACTTCAAGCAAAGAAACGTGAGGCAGATAAGTACCTGGGGACTGTGCCAAAAGCTTTAGAGGCAGTATTTTCTTTTGCAAATGTAAAAGATAAGGAAAAACCCCTAAGTGAATTGAGAAGGGCGAGCTGGGGATGGGAATGGCAGCGAAGCCCAGACAAGGCAGCACCTCCCCACCCCAGGATGAGAGACGAGGCAGAGGACTATAAACACCAAGGCTGGCCCTCCAGACCTCAGCACAGAGAGGAGAGGGCAGAGAGGGAGGAGCCACCCCAGTTCAGAGGGAAGTTCGATGGTGACCCAGACAACCTCGCCCAATTCCTCGATTCAGCTGAGATATACATAGAGCGGTTCGGACACCTCTACCCTTTCCCCAGAGCCCTAGTGAATGCTATCTCAGAAGGGCTGGAGGGAGAAGCAAAGAGGTGGTCAGCATCACTCTACAAATACAGGGCCCCCCAGCTACGAGATGCAGATGGGTTCTTGCAACTATTGAGAGCACGTTATGAGGAGGAGGAGGAGGACCCCTATGTGGAAGACGAGCTCAGAAACCTAATGCAGAGGGGGAAGCCTATCAGAGAGCATATCCGTGAATTCAGGAGAGTCATTGGGACACTGCCTCCCCTACCAGAGCGATTGCTGGTGTATTTTTTTAGAAGAAGCCTAGATAAAAGAATTTCCCAAGTGACTGCCTATCGTGACATCCCAAACCGACTCGCTGAATGGTTCCGGGTAGCAATAAAAGTCGACAGAGGGCTGCGGGCGAGTGACACGTCAGAACCACCAGAGGGAAAGGAGAGAGGCCGACCAGACCAGGGGCCACTCAACAGACGAGAAACCCCAACATCACAGCCCTCCTACAGACCAACTGCCCCACGGAGCCCACTGAAATGCTACAGATGTGGAGGAAGCGGCCACATAGCAGCAAGATGTGGAACGCCTAGACCGGGACCAGCTCCACCACCCAAAGCACGACCGGAACGAGGGCCCAAGCGCATCACCCACGTACCGCGGGAAGCTCCCCAAATCCCGGAGTTTTTCGCTCATCTGACCGAAACCAGAGGAATCCCAGATGAGGGAGATCAGTCCCCCGAACCCTATGACACAGAGGACGAAGGTGAGGATGACCCGATGGTGAGTGGACCCGTCCATCCTTTTCTTTTCTCCATACGCCTAACAGCCCCCAAAACAGGGGCCCAAGAGACTTTCCAAGCCCTAATAGACTCGGGTAGCACACGGTGCCTAATCAACCTACCCACAGTTCTAAAATTGGGAATCCGAGCTAAACAGCTCAAACAACCAATTTGCTTCGAGCAAGTTGATGGGTCCCTAGTGGGAGGAGCGTACGCCACACACTTGACTGAACCCGTGAGACTAGAACTCGCAGATCACTGGGAGACGATCCGCTTCATAATAGCCCCCAAGATGACAGAACCAGTCATATTGGGGCTCTCGTGGCTCGACAAATGGGGCCCAATCATTTGGTGGCAAGAGGGAACCCGCAGGCTGAGAATTGCAAAGGGGCCCCAACCCCTGCCGCCCCGACCAGAAGAATTCCCTCCCACGCTGAAACCCCAAAGCAGCCCTCCACTACAGAAGAAAACACCACAAACACAAGGGTCCCTCCCAGAAGGTGCAGCAAAGCAATTGGCAGCCGTACCCACCACCGCTTGTAACGCAAACCAGATCCCAAGGGAGTACCAAGACCTGGCAGGGGTATTCAGCGAGGCCGAGTGTGACATTCTGCCCCCCCCACCGCGAGACCGATTGTGCCATCGAAATTATCCCCGGAGCGAAACTACCCAAACCTAAAATGTATGCCATGACGCCCCGAGAAATGCAGGAAATGCGAGACTACATAGACAAAAACTTACGAAGGGGATTTATTGAGCCAGTAAAACCAAGGGTAGCGGCGCCGGTCATGTTTAAAGAGAAAAAGGACGGCTCCATGAGACTGGTGGTCGACTTTCGAAGTATCAACGCTGTTTGCGTACACAACTTGTACCCCCTCCCCCTCATGAAAGACATGTTAGCCCACCTAGCTAAAGGGAAGGTTTTCACCAAATTAGACCTTCGAGAAGCTTATTACCGAGTACGCATAAAGGCAGGAGATGAATGGAAAACAGCATTCAACTGCCCCCTGGGTAGTTTCCAGTTTAAAGTAATGCCTTTTGGATTGCAAGGAGCCCCGGCAGTATTCATGCAGTTAATAAACGAAGTCTTACATGAACACCTTTACAAAGGGGTCCTCGTCTACCTGGATGATATTCTTATCTACACGGAGACCATAGACGAAAATATACCCCTCGTCCGCCAAGTACTGGAAAAACTGCTACGGGCAAACCTATATGTCAAACTGCCAAAATGCGATTTCCACCAATCACGGCTAGACTACCTGGGCTACCGAGTATCAAATGAGGGGATAGAGATGGACCCAGCCAAGGTCCAATCAGTTCTACAATGGCAGCCTCCTCGCACCCGCAGACAACTGCAAAGTTTTCTAGGCTTTGCGAATTTCTACAGACAATTCATCCCCTCGTTCGCGAAGATTGCCAAACCTTTGACGGACCTCCTAAAGACAGGAAGCCCAGCGATGAAACCTCGCCCAGGACAACCCCTACAGTGGGACCTGACCTGCCAACAGGCATTTGAGACACTAAAAGGACTGTTCGCGAAAGAACCTGTCTTAAAACACCCGGATCCGGAACAGCCTTTTGTCATCCAAGCAGACGCAAGTGATGTGGCAGTAGGAGCCGTGTTACTCCAAAAGAACAACCAAGGTGATCTACAACCCTGCGCCTACACCTCCCACAAACTCACCGATACGGAGAGACGATGGGCGGCGTGGGAGAAGGAAGCGTTTGCAGTAAGGTGGGCCTTGTTGACCTGGCGGCACCTTCTAGAGGGAGGCCAGAAACCATTTGAAGTCTGGACTGATCATAAAAACCTAGAGGCCCTAAAAACCCCACGAAAACTGTCGCCCAGGCAAGTGCGGTGGGCACAATACTTCAATCGTTTCAATTTCGAGCTTAAGCACATCCCAGGAGGGAGAAATTTCCTGGCTGATACCCTCTCCCGGATGCCCCAATACAATAGTGAGCGGGAGCAGGTAGTGAATGCCATCATCCCCTCCACCCAAGCTGCGGCCCAAGTGATCACCAGACGGCAACGACGTGATCAGCAAGGCCAACTTGCAAGTGACTTAACTGCAAAATTAAAAAATGAAACCCTGACAGACCCCTGGTATCGGGACAATCAACATCTCTTGACAAAAAGAGATGAACTAGCATGGAGGGGGACAAAGCTCTATGTCCCACAGAGTTTACGCATCCTGATTCTCAAGAGGAGCCACGACGTTAAAACCAGCAGGACACTTCGGATTCCTAAAGACTCTGCACCTAGTACGAAGGCAGTTCTGGTGGCCACACATGAGAAAGGACGTAGACAGTTATGTAAAAAGCTGCACCATTTGTGCCACGATGAAGACAAGGCCAGGGTGCCCGCCTGGATTGTTGCAACCAGTAGCTGAACCAACAAGACCATGGGAGGAGATTGCAATGGACTTTATAGTAGACCTACCGAGGAGCAGTGGAAATACAGTGATCTGGACTGTAATAGACTTATTCTCCAAACAGGCACACTTCATTCCTTGTAGTGGACTGCCTTCAGCTCGTCAGTTATCCAAACTGTTCCTGAAACACATTTACCGCCTACATGGAGTCCCCAGGAGAATCATTTCCGACAGAGGGGTCCAGTTCACAGCAAAGTTCTGGAGGGAGTTTCTACGATCCATAGGTTCATCCCAAGGGCTCAGCTCAGCATTTCACCCGAGCACCAATGGGGGGGCAGAAAGACTGAACGCTATGATAGAACAGTATTTAAGATGCTACGTCGACTACCAGCAGTCCAATTGGGCAGACCTCCTATCTTTTGCGGAGGTTGCATATAATAATGCTGTCCACAGCAGCACGGGGCTAACCCCGTTCAAAATAGTGAGTGGCATGGATTTTGTTCCCATGCCAGAATACCCGAGGGAGCCCCCTTCCTCAGTCAGTTTGACCGACTGGATGGCAATGTTGAGACAAACTTGGGAAAATGTTAAGAGGGCGCTGGCAAAGGCAGCTCAATCTTATAAGGAACAAGCAGACAAGCACCGAACTCCCCAAAGACCATTTCAACTGGGAGAGAAAGTTTACCTCTCCACCAAGTACTTGAGACTTAGACTCCCGAACAGGAAATTGGGTCCAAAATTTATAGGACCATTTCCTATAATAAAAATAATCAACCCAGTTACAGTTCAATTGCAGTTGCCACGGCTTTTGGGGAAAATTCACCTCGTTTTTCACAGTAGCCTTTTAAAACCTGTAGTGGGGTCTACTTTAAGGCCAACGCCACGTGAACCCCCTGGGCCCCTGGTTGTTGGGGGCCAAACGCACTACGAAGTGCAGCGGATTCTTGATTCAAGATGGCACAGGGGGCGCCTCCAGTACTTAATTAAATGGAAAGGTTACCCAGTGTCAGAGGCTTCCTGGGTGAAGAGCGCAAACATTCAAGCTGATCACCTTATAGCAAAATTCCATGCAGACCACCCGGGAAAGCCGGGAGTTGGGGGTGCACAGCCAGGGAGGGGCTGATGAGACTAATCTTGTTGTGTTTTCCCTATGGGATAGGTGATGTCGCAGAAGTGAAGGGAGAGGGGCCGGATGTCAGCGTTCCAAATTAGGCTCTCTTCCAGCGCTGACATAGAAAGAACAGTAGCTTGATTTATTGCTGAGATGAACTTTTACCTAGTCTTTGTATATTACAGATAGGGTTTCCTGGGAGACGAGGGGGGGGGCACATTCCTGTGAAAAGAATGTACTGGGATGTAGAGATGGATTTGCATGATGGCCAATGAGACATTGGGGTTGGAGTGCGGAAGAGGAGGGGGTTGGAAGGAGGGGCCAGTTTGGCTGCAAAATGAATCAGAAATGTCGGACTTTGCTATTCTTAAAATAAAAGTGATTCATTAGAGAGCTTGTGCTTGAGAATGAAGTTTTTTCAAGATAGCACCGAAACCTGACACCATGTTTGGCTCTGGGAAAAATCACCCTGGTTTAGAGGATGGATCGAGGCTTATTCCTTGTTGCAATATTCTGAAAAAGAAACATGAAGAAAAGTTTCTAATAAAACTCATTTATTTGTTATAAAGAAAATAAAACATCTCACTAACTAAGAAAAGTAATTGCTACATTTTTGAAATAGCTTTTGCCGGCTATTTCTCAGCCGGACCTTTCTGGAAAGAGAATAAAGGAAAGAGTGTGTGAAGCAAGTGAAAGAATGCGGACATGGGTAGTAAAATACTGATAAGGAACTTGGCAAACTACAGTAAGTCTATTAGTCCAAAAATAATGAAGCTCAGCTGGGAAATAAAAAATGCTGTGACATTCCCCTTCTTTGCCAGTTGAGCGAAACATCAGGTACATCATCAAATAAGGCACATCTTCATATGCAGATACTCGTGTTGAGCTGCTGGAAGTGGTTTGTTGAGCATATCAGCAATTTGATCATGTGTAGATACATATTGCATTTTGACAAAACCTTTTTTCACTAAATGCTTTATGTTTTGGTAACGAATGTCAATGTGTCTGGACCTAGAACCTGTGAAATGAGATTCAGAAATATAAACCACCGATTCATTGTCTTCCATCACGGTGATCAGTCGGATGGGATGTGTCCAGATATCTGTGACTAAAGCATCAAACCAAGTTAGAGAATTACATGCATCTGAAACACAAGCATATTCAGCTTCAGTAGATGAACAAGAAATAAAATTCTGTTTACGTACTTGCCAATAAACAGGACATCCATTTAAGAACATCATATAACCTGAAGTACTTTTACGTGATTTCTTATCACTTGCCCAATCAGAATCTGCATAACAACATAATTCTGCATAATCAGTATGTGTTGGTTCTAACAATAACTTCATGTGTTTGTTGTATTTTAGGTATCTCAATAATTTCTTAATACATGTCCAATGAAACTGTTTTGCCTTACCTACGTGTCGAGATAAGAGATTAACACTAAGTGCAATGTCGGGTCTGGTCCAACTACTAATGTATAACAGTGACCCAATGACTGAACAATAAAAGTGTTTGATCCTCGAACTCAGGACTTGCTTCTTGTGTCAAGTTGTGAAAATCTGTTTGCATGGGTGTCTTTGTTGTATTAGCATCTTTCATGTTGCAATGATGCAAAATTTGTTCAATTTTATCTTCTTGTGAAAGACTAAACCCCTTCTGTGTTTTTTCAATCTGAACACCTAAATAAGAGCTAATGTGACCTAATGATTTCAATGTGAAGTATCTCTGCAAAGCTTTGGCAAAAATTTCACTCATTTGCTTATTTGGACCAATATAAACAATATCATCAACATAAACAAGAACTATCTCATATGCATTGTTAGATCTTTTTGTGAACATGCACTCATCAGTTTCGGACTTAATAAAGCCCATTGAATTTAGTTTGTCAGTAAGACATAAGTACCACATTAAACCAGATTGTTTCAGACCATAAAGACTTTTGTTTAGGAACCAGGTATCCCCTTCTTGCTGTCGGAATCCTGGAGGACTTCTCACGTAGATCTCTTCGTCTAGGTCTGCATGTAGATAAGCCGTGTCAACATCAAACTGGAAAACTTCTAAACCAAGGATAGTTGCAGTTGCTAAAGCAATTTTTACACTCTCAGTTCTGACTGTCGGTGAGTAGGTATTTGTGTAGTCCTCAGGATAACGTTGAGCGAAATCCTGAGCTACAAGTCTGGCCTTGTATAATGACTCACCATTTGGTTTCTTTTTGATTCTGTAGACCCATCGAGTGCCAATGACCTTTTTGTTTGCTGGAGGTTTTGCAGGTGTAAATACTTTAAGTTTCTTTAGACTGTCCATTTCAACCTGCATTGCATCATACCATTTGTCTTGCTCTGAATCAGGGAGCTGCTTGATTTGCGTGAAATTATCAGGTGGAAGTGTAACATTGCAAATCAAAGGCAAGGGTGCTTTTGTCAGTTGCCAAGAATATCGTTGTGGAGGGATTCCTTTTGTGACCCTCTTGGAACGTCTCGGAACAACTGTCCAATCTTCTTCTGGTTCGTCCTCGTCCTCACTTTCGTCGCTAGCATCAGCATCCGCGGCTTGTGAAGATGGAACATCAGGTTGAGAAGAATCAGTGGAATCTTGATCATCAATCTGCGTAGCATCAGCAGTATCATCTCTGGGAAAATAAACTCCAGGATCATTGGAATGAATCCTGGACCAGTCAATATCTTCTTCAAAATTAGCAGATTGGGAAATCACAATTGCATGTTTAGAGTCAATAAATCTGCTCCATTTTGAGTTATCATCAATACCCATAAATCTCAGTCTCTTTGCTGCTGGACTACCTTTTCTTCTTTGAGCTAAGGGAATGTTCACCATAGCATATGAACCAAAAATATGGATGTTTTTAAGATCGGGCTTGTAGCCATACAACATGAAGAAAGGAGTCTGATTTGTTACACTGCTCCAAGTACGGTTGACAATGTAATCTGCATATTTTATAGCTTCACCCCAGTATATCATATCAAGGTTGGTGTCTTCTAGGAGACAACGCATCATGGTTTGCAGTACCTCTCCGTTGTGAGCCGGTGTGTCAGGGGCCGACGTCTGATGAAGAATTCCATTCTTACGCATCCAGTCCTGGAAACGCTGAGACATGAACTCGGCACCACGATCGCTCTGGATTCTGGCGATGCGAACTTGGTGTTGGGTAGAAACAAGGGTTGCAAAGTCTTTAAAGATCTGAAAGGTCTCTGATTTTTCTTTCATAGGATATACATATCCATATCTAGAGTAATTATCAACAATTGTTAGAAAATATTTTCTACCACCAAATGATGGCGGGAAAGGACCAACTATGTCAATGTGAACCAAATCAAAAATGCGTGTTGACAGGCGTGTAGCGTGTTTGGGAATGGCTGCTGCTTTGGATTTGGCCTTCTTGCATATAGCACAATCCAAAAACACCTTACACCTCTTTAGATCCAAACCTTTTGCGAACTCCAGCATCTTCCTAAGAACACGGAAACTGGCATGCCCCAATCTTCTATGCCATTTATGGATACACCTAGAATGCAAAGGTTTACCTGTTAGTGAATTCTCAACATTAACATTTTTATGCGGAACCTCAGGCTTGCTCTGAGCAACCTGTTTACCAATTCTACTTTTGTTGGCTTTAGGAGCCTTAGGGGTAGCAACAGGATCTCTCTCTGGAGCATCTCTCTCTGGGCCTGTGCTCTCCCTTTGTGGAGTTTGCATACTTGCCTGTGTTTGTGTTTTAGGCTTTGGCTTTAAGTAATAAACACCACCATTAATATGGTTCTAGCAACAATATCTCCATCTTTAACTATGTAACTTGCATTTTCAAGGTGGTGAACCTGGAATTTTAATGCTCTAGACAAGTGACTCTGACTAAGCAAGTTACTGGTTGCTGTTGGTATGTAATAAACATCAAGAATGAATGCATCGAGCTCTTCAACATAAACAGTTCCTTTTCCTTTGACCTGACAAGGATGATTTGAAAAAGAGTAAAGTTCACGTAGTTCAGGTTCAGGCTCGTGCATTTCTGTGAAGAGTTCCTTTCTGTAGGTAACATGCAATGCTACACCACTGTCCAAAGTCCACTGGAGTCGTCTGTCGTACTCTGGTTGAAGTTGTGGATCATTGGTTAAAGCCAATGTGGCGAGTGGAGTTTGTGGATCACGCCGGGGACCACGATGACCTTGTCTTCCGCCTCTGCCTCTGCCTCTGGAATCTGTTCCTCTGGGCTGGTACGTGACAGGAGCTGGAACTCGTTGGGGACAATCCCGGGTGTCATGTCCCACACGATTGCAGGTGTAGCATCTTGGCATCCTTGGAGCGTAGGTCCTTCCTCGGAAGGGGCATCTAGCTGGAGCTCTTGATGCGGGTGGTCCTCTCAAATGTGGTGTGGCCAACATGAATGCTTCTTCTTCAATTAAAAGCCTACAGACATTGTCCACTGTGCATTGAGCAATTGGGACTTGGTTAATTTTTGTAACAGCATCTTTCCATTCATAGTTCAAAGAGTTAATAATGATGCTGATCATTTGAATATCTTCAATGTTATGGCCTCTTTCTCTCAATTCTGTTCTCAGACCTTTCAGTTTGGTCAAATGTCCTCCAATTTGTTCACCGGGTTTCAATCTCGAACCGTGGAGTTCAGACATGAGTAAACATGAAGATTCAATTGAGATAGGCCTGTAGCAATTTTCCAATTCAGCCCAAATTTGTTGGGCTGTTGTATTTGGTGGAAAAGTGACCTGCAGTTCAGTATCCATGGACATCAATAATGTTGTGCGAGCCCTTATCTTTAAATCTCTTATTGCATAATTCCAAGGTGGTCCAGGAGGGTTAAAAACCATACAGTGAGTGCTTTCTCTAAGAAGCAATAGTGTAATCTCACTGACCCAGGTTTTGTAATTGTGTCCTGACATTTTTAGTTTTGACTCACCAGTTAGTGGAGAGACAGAAAATGCCTGGTAAGGAGCCTGCATTTGGTACGCTGGCTGTGTTGGCAGGAATGCCTGTGGTATTTGCTGTGCCTGTTGTGGACCTAAAAATGGTCTTGGTTGTGCCATTGGAGGTGGGCCAGGAGGTGGCCCTATTTGCACTTGTGGCTGGGGCACATATGCAGGCATTTGTAGCTGCTGTGGCTGATGCACTGGAATCTGCTGTATTCCAGTTGCCATTTGTGCTTGATCTGCAATATTGGCATGACCTGCTGGAGATGCAATCATTTGCCTTTGCTGCATAAAGCGTGCCTGTGTTCCATCTAAAAAGACACCATCACCGCCAGAGGGTGTTTTGAGTTTGGGCCTGTGGAAACACTTGTGGCATTTCAGCTTCCTGTAGTAAATTGCTTTCGCCAGCAGATGGTGCTGCACCTTTAGCTTTGGGCAGCTTTGCAGTTACAAGGAATGATTGCGTGGCAGGTTTATATGTAACTTGATCAGGGAGACTTTCATGTGACGTATGCAGTGCTCTTTGCCTTAATTGGCCTGACACAAAATCTACCAGGGGGAGTGTCTTTGGCTCCAGAGAAGAAGGCAATATGGCGCTTTTTGAAAATCTTAAGTTATCTCCCTTATCTTGCTCAAGCATAGATATAGCCATTTTTGCCTGGGATAGCTCCTGTTCATAGAGTTTTATACGGTCACGATAGGCTTTCATAGCCAGCTCATCCAGGGTGAGCTTATAGCTTCGAGGAGAATAATGAATTGTTTCTCTCTCTGCATGGGAATAATTTTGCTCGGCAGTTTGCTTTGGCCTTGCACCAAGCGTTACAAATTCAGAAGGTTCTTGGAAGACTTTTTGAGAGCTTGGATATTCATAAGAAGACGTCACTGACCTCAGTTCCAGTACGTTATCTTCAAAAGCAGCTTCTGTCTTATCTCCCTCCATTTCTGTTCCCACGGCTTCTTCTTGTTCCAGGCGTGTGGCTGTAGTAAGGGGCTGGAAATCTGAAAACCTCCTTTCTGCCACCTTCTCAGCAAAATACATTTTGTATTTGTTTTTCTTCTGTTTCAGCATCTTAGCAAAGATAATTAGCGTACCTCAGTAGCTAAAAACTAATTGCCTATGCGCTCTTATCAGAAATAACAAACAAGGAAAAAAGCCATAAATCAACCGTCCGAGTGCTACCAGATGTCAGGGCGTTGATTAATCCCATGTTTGGCTCTGGGAAAAATCACCCTGGTTTAGAGGATGGATCGAGGTTTATTCCTTGTTGCAATATTCTGAAAAAGAAATGCGAAGAAAAGTTTCTAATAAAACTCATTTATTTGTTATAAAGAAAACAAAACACCTCACTAACTAAGAAAAGTAATTGCTACATTTTTGAAATAGCTTTTGCCGGCTATTTCTCAGCCGGACCTTTCTGGAAAGAGAACAAAGGAAAGAGTGTGTGAAGCAAGTGAAAGAATGCGGACATGCGTAGTAAAATACTGATAAGGAACTTGGCAAACTACAGTAAGACTATTAGTCCAAAAATAATGAAGCTCAGCTGGGAAATAAAAAAACGCTGTGACAATGACAGACACTAAGGAGAATGCTAACAGGCACTAGGGAACCTGTAATTTAATTTGATTTGATTTGATTTTTGCATGTGTGTGTGTGTGTGGCTTGAAGTCAGTTTTGACGCTTGGCAACTGCCTGGACAGGTCTCTACAGTTTTCTTGGCAAGATTTTAGAAGTAATTTGCCCTTGTGTCCTTCCTAGGGTTGACACAAGGACTGGACCAAGATCTGGCTTTCTGTTGTAGGAAGATAATCAAACCCTCCTTTCCCCATCATTCAGTGTTCAGTCATTCAATCTTCTCCGGGTCTTCACCCAATCTTTCAGGCATGTTAAAAGATTTGCAAATTACACTTAAAGAGATTTAAGACCAAGGTTGAAATTAGTAAGATTGCAAAGGGTGCCAGCCTATTTAAATGAAGAAAATCTCTTTAGGATATCAGAGACTTCCTCCCTCCATCTGAGATTTTCCCATTTCCTAAACAAAGGGGTTCTTTGTTTCTGAAATTTTGTTTTTCATAATGCAAAGCCTACAAACTCAGCAGGATCTCTGACCACAGACCACTTCCTTTTGGCTGGCAGATTAATTGCACTTTCCGAACTGGCTCTCTTCATTTTTTTAATTTACCAAGCACTAGAAACAGATAGGTAGATAAGAATAGGAACTATTCTTATATATCTGTGCAATAGTTCCTATTCTTTTATATCTGTGCAATTGTACAATTGTTCAGTGCAATTGTACAATCATATCTGCATAATTACTGTATTTTTTGGAGTATAAGATGCTCCAGAGTATAAGACACACATTAGTTTTTGGGGAGGACAACAAGAAAAAAAATATTCTACCTCTGCCTACCAGCATCCATCGGTATTCATTTGGCTAGCGTCCTTACAGCAAACAGCCTGGTCAGCTTTAGCATGTTATCGCAGCCTGATTCAGCATGAGCAGCTGATTGGCGGTTGGATCGGCCTCCCGGAATACCGCCAATCAGCTGTTCTAGGCTGTGGGGATAACCAGAGCCCATCTCTGCCTCCGTGCTTTGCGTTTTTGGCCTCCGCGCGTCACATTTTTGGCGTTTGCATGCACCATTTTAGGCCCATTCCGGCTGCAGGGATTGCCACAGCACATTGCCACTGATCACTGCCTCCGTGAGTTTTTGGCCTTCAACCATCACATTTTTGGTCTCCACGCGTTGCATTTTTGGCCAGTTCCAGGTAGTGCAGATTGCCGCTGCCGCTCCCCGCCGCCTGCAACCAGCTAAAAATGCAACACATGGAGGCCAAAAATGGGGTGTGCAAAGGCCAAAAACAGGACGTGTGGAGGTGGCAATCGGTGGTGATGTGCTGTGGCGAACCCCGCAGCCTGGAATGGGTCTAAAACAGGGAGTGAGGAGGCCAAAAACACGATGTGTGGAGGCTGAAAATGGCTGAAGTGTGGGGGCCAGCAGATGGGCGGGGCTTCGGCAATATTTAGTGTATAAAACACACCGCAATTTTCACCCACTTTTAGGGGAGGGGAATGCATCTTATACTCTGAAAAGTACTCTGTTCACCACACCCTCCAGTGAGTTGGTCCTCCTTTTTATCCATAATTTTTTTCCTGATTAACTACCAGACAGAATGCTATATTCTTTTTTTTTTTGAACAATTTTTTTTTATTTTTTTAAAACACATAAACATACAAAAATCTTTTCAGAAAGAGCCATTGATCCGGTCATAAGTAGGTACAATTACTAATTCCTCTTTAACAAAAGTTTTTCCCCGAATCCACTAATTACCATAAAAAAAAGAAAAAAAAAGAAAAAAGTTTTCCTAACTTATATCATTTTACACAAATCAATTACCTTCTATTATTTCACCACAAATCTTAGTTTTCAAATAACACAACTTAATTTTCTCTAACATTATTGCCATAGATTCTATCTAAAAAAAGAAAAAATTCTTAAAACCCATTACTCTAATCTTGAAATCCTTAATTCAATGTCATTTCAATTTCTTTTCCTTTCAATATGGATGGATATATCTTAAAAACATAAACCAACAAAATATTTACACAATATTTTAACTGTTAGCATTTATCATCTTCATTTTACTATTTATCTCAACTTAACCCTTTTAATCACAACATAATCATTATTATTAATATCAGTTCCAGCATAGTCATCTTTATTTCTAAAAGTTTATCCCAGTATATAATCTTCCTCTTAATCATCCTCTTTTGGCTGTTAATCACAGCATAAGTCTTCTTAGATTTTACTGTTATTCCCAGTATAATCATCATTTTTGCTGTCAATACCAGCATAATTTTCTTTATAGTTTACTGTTATACCCAGTATAATTCTCTATGTTTTGCTGTCTATCCCAGCATAATCACCTTAGTTTGCTGCTTATCCCAGCATAATCATCCTTTTTTTTATTTTACCATCCATCAATACATTACTTGTTAATATTCAATCACATTATCATTATCATCTTTATAACAATTTAACATTGAGGTTTAGTTCTTACTCCAAATACTTCCTTATATAAATTAATAAATTTCTGTTAATATATTCCATTCCTCTCATATTCTTACTTTTTTCTTTATTTCAGTTTTCACATATTATAGCAAATTCTTTTCATATTCATATTCATTTTTATTAATCTTTAAAAACCTCCTTTTTATTATTACTGTCCATCTATAAATTGCTTTATTTTTAATCACATTGTTTCTATCTTCTTTTTTCCAGCCGTGTGTATATCATTCCTCATTTCCTTGTCTGTAACATATATTCCATTTCAGTTTCAATGTTCACAATTTAATTCTCCATATATCAATTTAATTCTTTTTCTTATTTCTATTTCAAACAAATCACATCAATTTTCTTCTTTTGTTCCTGCACCATTTAACTTTTGTTCCTGTGCCAATTAGTCCAATTATAAGAGTTCCATCATACTTTCCCTATTTTTTTAACAAAGTCAAATTGTCTGCAGACAAAGAAGAAACAGCTCCATCTCCAAAATCCCACAGTTGTTATCTGAATTACTTACAATGTTCCCAAGCAAGAAACCAGTTCCAATGTTTCTTTTTAGACCAGAAGGTGTCCCTCTACATCCACAATTTCCTTTAGTCATGCAAATCGCCATTTTATTTCAATTATATAACATTCCAGACCAATTTTCTCCTTAATCTGTGTTTTAAAAGTAATAATTTTTCTTTATCTTCTTTTCTTTAAAAGTCTAATTCAAATTTAAAGTTGTTTAATTTTGAACCAAGTCTCAATGTTTATTTTTCAAGTTTAGTTTCAAATATCAATTTTCAATCGGGTCTTTTTCTTTTCTTTTAAAAGTTTCATCTTAAAATCTTCTATGCTCCTTAGTTCCGCAGCCGCTGATTTAAGGCTAGGGGTCTTACAAAATAAAAAGCCATTACTACAAACATTGTTTCAAGCCTGGGTTGGTTGTCACTCACCCGGCTTCAAAAGGCATCGCTCTTTTCTGCTTTCCTCTTGCACATCACTTGCCCGGTTTGTCCCAGCTTCGTGGCAGCCTCCATGGCTGCCGCCCCCCACCGCCGACTCGCAGAGAGCTCCCTCCAATCTCCAAGGAACTTACCTGTTCCTCTGGTCGTCCAAGGTGCCTCTCTTCCATCCCCGTCCCTGCAGGACGTTTCTGGTCCGAAGACCCATCGGCGGTGGTTCAGCAGCCGTGGTTTTTGCGGGGCTCATCAGAGCCCGCTATTTCCCTGGCTGGCTGTCCGCGATGTCAAACCGGAAGTCCCCAGAATGCTTTATTCTTGTCTACAGTTCAGTCTGTAGAAATATCCAGGAAGCTTGTCAAATATTGTTTGATTGTGATTGCTATAAGAAAGTTCAAGACTTAATACTCTAAATGTACTTAGGTTTATTTATTGCTTTCTAAATGATTTACAACTCCCTTAGTCAATTTCTAGGTTTTTCTTTCCTTTTTCTTTCCTGCTATATTTTGGTGAAGATTCTCAGTCATCCAGATAGAGTTGTCTAGAAGTTGAGTCATGGCAACTGAATTTCTTTTTTTTTTTTTTTGGTTAGCTTGTTTGTTTGAAACATTTCAAAGAAGCTACTTGGATAAACAGCGAAATACTGGTAGTCCTCGACTTATGACCATAATTGAGCCCAAAATTCAAGGGAGACATCTGGCAAGTGTGTTTTGCCCCACCTTATGACATTTCTAGACACAGTTGTTAACTGAATCATTGCAGTTGTTAAGTTAGTAAAATGGATGTTAAGTGACTCTGGCTTCCTCATTGACTTTGCTTGTTAGAAGGTCACAAAATAGCAATAGCATATAGACTTACATACTGCTTTACAGTGCTTTACAGCCTTCTCAAAGCGGTTTACAGAATCAGCATATTGCCCCCAACAGTCTGGGTCCTCATTTCAGAAGGGTAAAAGGCTGAGTCAAACTTGAGCTGGTGGGAATTGAACTGTCGAACTGCTGGCAGCTGGCAGTCAGCAGAAGTAGCCTGGAGTACTGCATTCTAACCACTGCATCACTGTGGCTGAACAAAAGCTGTTCACATGACCCAGGACATTGCAACCGTCATAAATATGAACCAGTTGCCAAGCATCTGAATTTTGATCATGTGACCATGGGAATACTGCAACAGTCATAAGTGTGAAAAACAGCCATAACAGCCGGTTTGTGGGGGCAATAAGCTGACTTTGTATAAAAAAGAACACCGCTTGTGGGGGGGGGCGAAAGCCCTACTAAGCAGGTATATACAATAGTATGAAGGCTATTGCTTAACGCATTGTAAGCCACCCTGAGTCTCCAGAAAAGGATGGCATATAAATCGAACCAATAAATAAATAAAATAAATAAGTCACTTTTTTCAGTGTTGTTGTAACTTTGAACGGTCACTAAATGAACTGTTGTAAATTGACGACTACTTGTATTTCAAAAAAAAAGAAATCCAATGATTCAACTTCCAGTCTTTCCTACTATGTTGATGTCTTATTTTGTTTTAGTTTTTTTGCATTTGCTATTATTGGTTCTTACAGTAATTAAATCATGCATAAATAAAATGCATCATTTAGAAAAATCTATCAGTCATTAACAATAAAAAACAAGAGTTAAATCTAGTACTGCTGGAAATGTATCTTCAGTACCAGCAAACAAGTGAAAACTGATGTAATAAAGATTGTTATTTTATACAAATAAACCTAGGTTGGATTCTGAATTAACCCCCATATGCAAATTTGTTATGTTTGTTAAATTTTACACTATGAAATTCTGTTTAATTTTAAAGAGAGAATTTAGCTTATTCGGTAGTTAAGAAGCCCTGAATTTTGATCCTGAAAACATCTAATTTTAATTTTGCTTGCTTCAAAGTAATCCTGACTAGGTTTAAAATTACAGATAATACTAGTGTATCTGCAGATTTACTAATATAGTATCCATAGACTCCTTACTCTATTCCTATATCAAAAATTAATGTCAGCTAAGGATAAAACTGTATGCACATTTGTGAGTAAACTTCATTAAACTCATTGGGGCACTCTTCTGCAAAAACCATTGTAAGATGGTGAAACATTATAGTGGGACTCTGAGCTGAGTACCAGCTCATGCCAGACAATGCGATCTGACAAGTAACAGGATCCAACCAGTCTTCCACAATGTGGTACCCACCAGTGTCAGAATTCAGTCACAGGGTCATGTGGGTACCAGGAATTAAACTTGGTCAAAAGATGTTACTTCTTAAAGTGTGCTTCCATTTTCTGACTACCACAGCTCCCATTCATAAAGCATTCTGCACCTCTTTCATCTTTCCTTCCTTATTAATGCCCCTTGCCCCACAAAAAGAGATGGAAAAAAATAGTGGAACTGTTACATATAGAATATAATATGTGAGCTCTCCTGAAGCATTTTTTTTTGTTCAAAGCAGAGCAAATACAAAATGAAAGTGTCTTCTGAAGCATATTTAATCCCATAGAAACCTGTAGAATGTATTTGCATAGCCGTACTCATATTTAAGCAGCTGGCAGGCATGTCCAACTATGATTGTTATGTGGTAATC
Organism: Arizona elegans; assembly: GCA_022577455.1. Classification (NCBI taxonomy): domain Eukaryota; kingdom Metazoa; phylum Chordata; class Lepidosauria; order Squamata; family Colubridae; genus Arizona; species Arizona elegans. The sequence goes on from JAKOOJ010000003.1 coordinate 19,643,849, forward strand.
AGGGATGAATACTTGAGTAATAATTTAGTACAGCTGTTATATAAAACAACTACCAAACTACAACACTGCACAAGACGTCCTTTCAGAAAAATGACAACTAACAGCCAGCAAACTAGCACATTAGTTTTTGTTCAAATTTAAATGATGCAGATTAATTCCTAGCGGGTATTCTTGCCCTTTGCTGTGCGATGGAATAATTTCCGAATAATTTCAACGCGTAAATATATCCGTGGACGTGATTCTTACATAAGAAGTCGCATAGCACGCAAATATTAAAATTCAGGGTTTTTCAAATAAAATAGCAGCGCGCACTTGCGCTCTTCCGAGCCTGCAAGCGCTCGTCGTCCGGATTGGTTGCTACGATGACTTTACTTTGGCCGATTGTTACTGAACAGACGCTTTCAACCTCAGCGTGTACTGGCGCTCGCCGTCGTGATTGGTTGGGCGATCGACCCAATCCAGTTTTTTTTCCCCAAGTCCCTCCCCATCGTAATCACTTCCCTTACTACAGCCAATAGGAAACCCTCAATGGGATAACTGACACGTCCCAGAACCGTAGCAATCGATGGATGGCATTCCAAAGAACGGGCGGAAGGAGTCACCGAAGCCGTCGTCACTCAGGGCAATAACAGGACGGAGCCGTGAAAGCAAGATGGCGGCATCGGTGCCTCGGTTGTCGGCCCCCTGCGGCCTTTTGGTGCTCTTTGCAGCGTTTTCGGTGCTGGGGCAAGGCGAGTCCTTTGGCACCTTGAACCTGCATGAGCTCAGCGAGTTGAAATACGGCATCGAGATCGGCGCGGAGCCTGTGATGGCCGGGCAGGTAAAGCGATCTGGGGCCGAATTGGGGTGGTTGGAAAGCCGAAGCCCGGCGGAATGTCAAGCTATCTAAAGCGGTCGTTAAGCGGGACCCAAAGAAGCGCCTTGTGACGCGCGCGTTGTGGCTTCGGCCCTTGTGGCGCCGGATCCTCCGTGGTTCACGGAAAGCCTGACCTTTTGCTGAAGAGAAAATGAGGGTTTGTAAACAGCTGGCTCGAAAGGATCCAACCTGCCCCTTTTTTATTCAGAAGGCAAATTTGTGGCTGTGGGGTTTTTTTTTTCTTTTTTCCTCCCTCCAAGATCAGGACATGTGTGTATGTAGGAATGAAGAGTGGGGGAGAAACCTGGAATGGTTAATTGTGTCCAAAGCATTGCAATCCGTGCAAAACAAGGAAAATTGTGAACTTTTAGGTGGTGGTGCCATTGGTTAGCGATTTGTAGTTCCTTTTTTGAAATATGCTATTGCCGCCACCCTGTTGCTTTGTAAAAGTCTCTCCTCAAACGGGGGTTTACGGGGTATTTAGTTATTTTAAATTCTTGATTTCGGTGTTCAGGATATGCTTTACATGCAGAAAGCCTCTCAAATTTAAACCTGCTTGAATGGATTGGTTTTTGTGCCAAAGAGTCATCTTTGATGCCCAACCGACCACATAGAGAGATAAGAAATAAAGATGACAATCTGTCTCTAACCTGTTCTTGCAAGTCTCCCAATGGTGCAATCATTGCCATTGTAACTGAGTCCATCTGCATTGCTGCCTGTCATCCTCTTTCTTTTCATTTTTCCTAGCTTTTTCCACAGTGTATCCAAAGTAGGATAATTTGTGTATCATTTGTGCCTCTGGGGAGATGCATTGTTGTCTTAGCTGTTTACAGTATCAGGAGTCTTCTCCAACACCAAAGTTTTTTAAAAAAATCAATATTCTTTCTATCTTCTCTGAAGTCCAACTTTCACATTCATACTTGTGTCACAGTCACAGATAAAGTAATTGGGGCTGAAATAAGGCTGAAGTGGGTTATTTCCAGTGTTAGAGTCACACACTACCTCGTAAAAATACTGCAGGATATAATACAACTTAAAGAGTTTCCTAAAAATATAGACACTTTGATACATTGGTAAATAAGTGCTTTTGAAAACTGTTGAATCTGTAATATATGGTTAGTTATTTATAGAGACAGAGTCTATCCAATAATATGTTCCAGAAATGATAATGATATGGCTGGTGTTCCTGCAATTTATTTTCTCACAATAAATAAAATTCCCACTGGGCCACTTACAGGATAAGGGAGATACAAGTAATTCCTATGTACAATATTCTCAACAGCCTCCCATATTGCAATGGAGAGAGAGACAATTGCTGGAACAAACTTATTCCAAACAGGTCTTTATACCATGCTTTTGAGTATTTGGTTCATTGTTGGATTAGAAAAAAACATTAAGTTAAAACCATGAAAGAATTGATTAAAACGCTTTTAGCAAATATTTAATGCTGCAGTGTGTATACAAGGAGTATAATGTCTGGACATTCAATATCCTTGGATTTACAGTAGATTAAATCGGAATGTAAATTTTTCTTTTAAAAATTCAATGTTTGTCCAAAGCATATCCATGTAAATGGAACTGTGTAACTCAAATCATGATCTGTATTTTAAACATAATTAAAACAACATATTGGATTAGACATTTTTGAGCTTAAAGCAATGTCTAAGATACATAGTGAATAAACAATTTAAGGAGTGTAGCAAAGTGTTAAAGAGAAGTGCCTAACCTAAAGACACTATCTTATTTGGTAACTATTCGAGAACAATTATTTCTTAATAACATTTAAAAATCGTTTCGTCTTTGCTTAATATTAATGGTGAACAACAAGCTACTGTTGAGTTGTTATCTGAATTATTAATATTTAGCCCAAATAGGGAATATTAGTAAGGTAATGCAGTACTTTCATTTGTATTTATTTAGAAAATTTATAAATTTATAATATATAAGAGACTATAGGCGGCTTACAAACAATAAAAACAAAATAAAAAAACAAAATAAAAAAACAACTCCCCACCCACGGTGACAGCACACAATTAAATAAACCACTTGATGGGCTTATTTAGAATTGTTAATAGAGGAAGTTTTAAAATACAGTCCTGTTTTAATATGATGGTGCCTTCTCCTCGGTGTGGCTATGTTTGTACATTTTTTGCTCCAGTACCTGCAGAAGCTGACAAAATCTTGTTAATGCTTTGTTTTTTAGACTTTTTAAGCCATTCTTATACTTACTGGGCATTGTCAGGTGCTATCAGTGGCCATTTCAGGCCCTTATCAACTCTTTTGGTGCTCTCTTTGCTTTCTATAATATGTAACCTTGCCCTTATGGGAAATAGTTGCTTACTTAAGCAATGTGTCACAATGGGTTTATGTTTACTACTCTGGCAAGAGTTGCATCATCATACCTGAGGATTGCACCATCTGTGCTATACATAACCCACGAAAAATCAAAAGATTTATTACTAGAGGTAGCTTGAGCACTATTGCCATTGACTCCCTTTGTAATTTAGAAAAGGCTTGCCTTAAAACTGTTGAAGCCAAATGGTTTCTATGCTAGCTTGCTTCTTGATTTGCTGTCTTACTCTAGGACCGTGATGGCAAACCTATAGCATGGGTGCCATAGGTGGCACACGAAGCCATATCTGTGAGCACGCGAGCATTGCCCTACCTCAGGGCAGCATGCATGTGCGCGCTGGCCAGCTGATTTTCGGGCCTTCCGGGCCCACTGGAAGTCGGGAAACAGGTTGTTTTTGGGCCTCCTCCAGAGGGTGGAGAAGGCAGTTTTCACCTTCGCCAGGCTCCTAGAAAGGTTCTGGAGTCTGGGGAGGGCAAAAAAATGGGTCTACCGGGCCCACCGGGCCATCGCGTGGGGGGGGGTCATGCATGCATGCGTGGGGGACACACAATTCCCCCCCCCACTATCCCGCTTTTGGCACGTGATGGCAAAAAGGTTAGCCATCACTGCTCTAGGAGAAGGCACAGAGCTTGTAGTGTTTGTAATGGCCATTTCTTACTTTACATCCAGGCTGGGCCACCTACCACTCTGGGCTATCCATACTGGTCAGCCTTGTTTCAAATGCCCTTAGCAAATTTAGAATTTTGCTAAGCAATATTGTTCTATCTGACTTAGCTTACTGCTTGGGAGAGAGGAAAGAGAAATGACAAGGGGGGGGGCACTCACACACACAAATATTGCCCATTCTGCTTTACTATTACATAAAGTAATGTGGCCACCTGCAACCTAAGCTACAGCTCCCATCATCCATGACATTGACCATGGATATTGGGGGTGTTATTTTCAGAGCATTTGGGGATACTTGATTGGAGTAAGCTAAACTAAAGAACTTCAGGTGGCTGGAATTAGAGGTCCAGTTCGGTTTTGGGATTTTGGGGAAGAAAGGATATTTATTTTAAAAAAATCAAATAGCCAGTAAATTTTGAATGAAACATGTGATTCTTTCTGCTGTGCTGGCAACAGATGTTTTCTTGAACTGATCGCAACCTAGCTGATGGCATCTTCTGTGCAGTACCTTAATTAAGAATCATGGAAGTAGGCAATTTTACAATCCAGTTTTGTCAGTTAAGTGCATTTGTAAACGTCAATCTGCTGCTGTTTGAAGGCTAATGTTTCTTGGGAAACCAAGTATCCAGAAACCCAGCTATGGGGCTGGAAACTCCCATCCTCCCAAACTTGCTTTAATTTGCTTGCTGTACACTTTAAATCTTTTATTATCTTTATTCCCTCTTCCACTATTATTATGTCCATCAGATTTTGCTGCAGTGCTTCCTACCTGCTGTTTAGACATTCTGCATTTGCCAAACTAAACTAGTGATGTTTAGATTACATTCTTATGTCGATAAGCAATGAGTGTGGATCTTTTGTTTACAACACAGGTGTTTTTCAGATAGTTTCATAATTGGTGAAAGGCGATATGTCTACTAAAGTAGCCCCCCCCCCAAACACCGTGAAAGAGAACTGTGGAAGAATATGGTGCTTTTCTTTGATATTTTATTTTAACAAGCATCTGATTATTACGTGAATTGGGTTTCCTAATGCTATAATGATTTTATTCCTAATGGCATTGTAGATAGAGACGCTTGTGGTAACAGGTACCATTTAATATACAGGCTTTGAAGTTTATTGTGGTTACTCATTATTAAACTGGTTGCATAAAGAGACAAGAATCTTTGGAGGATTTTTAATTTTTGTCATTGTGATCCTGAATCATTTGGTAAAATACCTGACTGATAGGATTTATTTAATACAGCTATTTTCCATAAATATTAGGGCTATGTGGTACTTCACTTTCAAAGGGAAAAAATAATTTGGATTAACATCAGCTATTGGCAGTAACTTAAAGTTGTGGCATTCCCCCCCCCAAAAAAAAAAATTATATTTAATGTATGTTTCGTTTTAAGGATCTGACAGCATGTACTATATGATATACCTCTCCTTCCATTCCCACCTCCATAATCTGAGGCATATTTTTTTCTATGACTCTGAAGTGCTAAATTGTAATGGGCACCTATAGCAATTCTCAGTACTGTTTCAGAGGACATTCTGAAAGGAAAATGTTAATTAACTAACTCACAGACACTGACTTGCTGATAGGGCCTTCTGGGATGTTTGGAATTGCTGTGTGTCTACTATGCTAAACAGGGACCCTTGGGACGCTGCATAAGTTGTGTTCTGAAAAGCAATGGCATGCTGGCAGCCATTCCTATTAGTGAATGGTGCATCAAAAACAACAAGATTCCTCCAAGATGTAAATCATGCCAACTTAATGCAGCCGTATGAATAACAATTTGCCTTGTGCAATTTTTCTCCGCATTTACATGTAGGCAGGGGTTGGCAGCTTCAGATTTTCTTCCTGAGCAATCAAGCAGAAATATTCTATAAATCTTCTTTGTTATCTGAGAAACAGGTGTGGGCTGTGATATACGAGCATTTTTGCTGCCTTTCTTTTGAAAGAAGAGAGTCAAAGTTTTATTTTGTAGGCAGTTCCTTTGAGGCAGGCCTCAAACAGCTGCTCAGTTTTCAGCTGATACAAGGCCTTTGGACTCAAAGAGCAGGAGTTATCTGCTCCTTAGAAGGGTTATCAAGGTTTTTGCTTTTTTAGAAAAATCCTGAATGTTTCCCTCAAAACAATTTGTCTACCCTCAGCAATACAGGTAGTCCTCGAGTTACAACAGTTTATTTAGCGACCTTTCAAAGTTACAATGGCACTGAAAAAAGTGACTTACAATCGTTTTTCACACTTACGACCATCGCAGTATCCCCATAGTCATGCGATCAAAATTCGGATGCTTGGCAACTGATTCATATTTATGACGGTTGCAGGGTCCCGGGGTCATGTGATCCCCCTTTTGTGACCTTCCTACAAGCAAAGTCAATGGGGAAACCAGATTCATTTAATAACTGTGTTACTAACTGAACAGCTGCAGTGATTCACTTAACAGCTGTGGCATGAAAGGTTGCAAAATGGGGCAAAAGTCAAATGTTTCACTTAGCCACAAAAGTGTTGGGCTCAGTTATGGTCGTAAGTGGAGGACTAGGTGTATTCCCTTGCCACGTGCTGCTGCAGATGGAGCAGAGTGGGGAGATATACAGGCAGTCCTCACAACCATTCATTTAACGACCATTTGAAGTTACCATGGCACTGAAAAAGTGATATATGACAAGTCCTTGCACTTACAACTGTCACAGCATTCCCCACGGTCATGTGATCAAAATTTGGACACTTGACAACTGGCATAAATTTACAATGGTTGCAGCATCCCAAGGTCATGTGATCACCATTTGCAACCTTCCCAGGGTGCTTCTGGCAAGCAGTCAGTGGGGAACTTGGATTCACTTAAATGTCTGCATGATTTATTTAATGACAACAGCAACAAAAAGTTTGTAAAATCAGGCATGACTCACCTAACAAACATATTGCTTAGAGATGGAAATTCAGGTCTCAGTTGTGGTAGTAAATCAAAGACTGCTTGTAATTGCAATTTTTTTTTCTGGGAAAATAACTGAATCTAACAGACTTTTATGCGGAACAGAGTTTATTTTTCAGTTCTTTTGACTCAATTAGGGATCCTAAAGTGGATGAGGTAGGCTTTGAAATTAAATTGTAGAAATATAAAAGCTATTCTGAATTTGTCACGTAAGTGAAGTTTTCTGCAGAGATCATGAAATAACTTAATACAATTACGGTTAACACACAAGAAAAATACAGCATCTGATATTCTACATCGGGAATTACATGCTAATATAACATTGAAGAGATTGTTAGAGCCTCCTGAGTCTCCGGAGAAATGCGGCATATAAATTGAATTAATAATAATAATAATAATAATAATAATAATAATAATAATAATAATTTAGTCATAGATAATGATTGCAGTACAGTGGGTATCTATATTAATCTACTGAGGATAAGTTGCTATTATTTCTAAGTAAGTACTGTAGTATAGCAATAGCACATAGACTTATATACCGCTTTACAGTGCTTTACAGCCCTTTCTAAGCAGTTTACAGAGTCAGCATATTGCCCTCAACAATTTGGGTCTTCATTTTACCCACTTCAGAAGGTTGAAGGCTGAGTCAACTTTGAGCCTGGTGAGATTTGAACTGCCAAATTGCAGGCAGCCAGCAGTCAGCAGAAGTAAACTGCAGTACTGCACTCTAACCATTGCGCCACCGTGATATATAGAATTGTAGGCTAAGAGGAATATCAGCTAGCTAAATGATTGTTTCTTTAAAATGCTGGTGTTATATTAAGAACAACATGTTAATTTTTATTAATTGCTGTTAATTAACAGCAATTTATTAAGCACAGCAATTCATTAATTAAAAACAGCAGTTTGTTAATTAATTGGGGACACCATTTGGCTTTTTCTTTAAAAAGTGTTAAACAAAACCCATTAGGAGGGAGTGCTCAGAGTCCGGTCCTCTTTTCTTCCCTTCATTCTCCCAATATTTTGGATACGAAAGAGTCAATTCCTTGCTTCCTCCTGGATCCAGTTTTGAGGAAGTTGTGGACACGACATTTGGTGAGGGATTAATGTGGCCTTACCTGCCAACATTTAGACTCAATATCATTTTTTAAAAGTTTGCTTCAGGTAGGACGTAGCACTGCACAGAGATGCCACGTATTAAACTTGGCTCTGTTGATGCATAGTTGATTACATAACCTGAAGTGTTACGAAAAGCTACCTTGCTGTCCAATATCCTTTCATGTAAATAATGAGGCTCTGATAAATAGGTACACCTTCCAAGCCCAATTCCTATCTGTCCACCACCCCAAATATCATTTAAGTAATGAACAGGTTATCTTTTTTCACCTTAAGTAATTCTCTAGCTGGGTTTCAGTTTATACTTACTTTTATTTTTGTTGCCCTTAAGTACTTCTGAAAGGAGAACAGAGTATACTTTTTGCCTACATCTGTTTTTTCGTTAAGGTGTACAGTAGCACAGGTAGTCCTCGACTTACAACAGTTCACTTAGTGACCTTTCAAAGTTACGACATTATTGAAACAAGGGACTTGTGACCATTTTTCACACTTACAACCGTTGCAGCATCCCCATTGTCATGTGATCACAGTTGAGACAGTTGGCAGCTGACTTACATTTATGATGGTTGTACAGTATCCTAGGATCACCTTTTGTGACTTTCTGACAAGCAGAGTCAATGGGTAAACTAGATTCACTTAACAATCGTGTGACTAACTTAACAATGATTCACTTAACAACTGTGTCAAGAAAAGTCGTAAAATGGGACAAAAGTCACTTAACACATGATGAACACATTAATTTAGCAATATAAATTCTGGGCTCAATTGTGGTCTTAAGCTGAGGACTACCTGTGGTTTGATCCCATAACTTGCAATTTTCTTTCCTTCAGCAGTAGTTTGAGCTAAAAGAGCCATGGTGGCACAGTGGCTAGAATGCAGAACTGCAGGCTAACTCTGCAGACTGCCGGCTGCCAGCAGTTTGGCAGTTTGATTCTCACTGCTGCTTAGACGTATTGAATTGCCACCTTGCAAGCAGGGTGAATATCTATAGGTTTGAGGATCATGGGGTTGTGTAGTGTCAGGGATTGTCCATTTGAAAGGTCCCTTAGCCACTGCTGCTGCTTCTCAGCTTTCCTTTAGTTCTGATTAGATTGTAAAAAGAAAGCTATACCCAATGCAATATTTTATTCGAGCCACGGTGGCGCAGTGGTTAGAATGCAGTACTGCAGGCTACTTCTGCTGACTGCTGGCTGCCTGCAATTTGACCGTTCGAATCTCACCAGGCTCAAGGTTGATTCATCCTTCCATCCTTCCAAGGTCATTCAAATGAGGACCTAAATTGTTGGGGGCAATAGGCTGACTCGGTAAACCTCTTAGAGGGGCTATAAAGTACTGTGAAGTGGTATATAAGTCTAAGTGCTATTGCTATTGCTAACTGTGTCTTAGTATATTGTACAGGCACTCAATTTAGTCTATATAAAAGCTGAGAGGTTCCAACATTGCAGTTAGAATCCCATAAATTATATATTGGTTTAATCATCAAGCTAGTATAAATCCAGATTTCAAGATTATGATAATTAACTCTTGTAGTACTTATTCATTCAGAAAGTGCATGAGAGCCTTTTCCCAACCTAATTTATTTGATAAATTGGAATTCTGGAAACTGTTTTACACCATTGGGTAAGAACCTATGCAAAGAAGATAACACAACACTTTTAAAAAAATGTACTGTAGCAGAATAGCCAAGCTCATAGGTGTTACTACTGTAACGCTCTCTACATGGGGCTCCCCCTGAGGAGCACCCGGAGGCTCCAGCTGGTGCAGAATGTGGCCGCGCAGGTGATTATGGGAGCGACATGGCGCTCCCACGTAACACCTCTCCTGCGCGAGCTGCATTGGCTCCCGGTGGTCTTCCGGGTGCGCTTTAAGGTGTTGGTTCTCATCTTTAAAGCGCTCCATGGCTTAAGGCCAGGGTATTTGCGAGACCGCCTGCTGCTACCGATAACCTCCCACCGGCCAATATGCTCTCACAGAGAGGGCCTCCTCGGGGTGCCGTCGGTCAGGCAATGTCGGCTGGCGGCCCCCAGGGGGCGAGCCTTCTCTGTGGGGGCACCCGCCCTGTGGAATGAGCTGCCTCCTGGAATACGATTGATCCCGGACCTCCGGACCTTCCGTAAAGCCCTGAAGACGTTTTTATTTCATCAAGCCGGCCTAGCCTAAATGGTTTTTAATTGGGATTTTAAATTTTATGGATTTGGGGTTTTAAATTGGGTAGCCAATGATTTAATTCTTTTAATTATCTTAACTTTTGTATTCGTATGTTTTTTAATTTTGGCTGTTCACCGCCCTGAGTCCCTCTGGGAGAAGGGCGGTATACAAATTAAATAAATAAATAAAAATAAATAAATAAATGCTGGAGGTCTCAAATCATCTCTCCCAGAACCCCATCTGAGATGTTCATACTCTCCCTTCATCTCCACTGTCTAGGAGTAATGGCTTCATAATTGCTTAGCTATATCATCGGTCTTGCAGGGAGTGTCTCAACTGGCATCCACTCTGTATCCATAGTGGGTGTGAGGAAACAGGGCTCTCACAGCTTTCTTAACTTTAAAAATTAAACATTCGATATTGAAAAAAAATACATTACAGACCTATCCAAATCATGATGATACTACAGGCAATTTGATATAAAAGAAAATCCAGTTCTCCAGACAGTTCATAAGTTGACACTGGTCTGTTCCATAATGAAAGTTCCACATTAATAATATTAATTACAAGACTTACCATGGAAAATATGTTTTCTAGAAACCAGTTTGAAATATTGATAAAAAAGCGTTCCATAACACACATGGCATAGAGAAATTAAATTTAGCACAACATAGAAAATCAGTCAAACCTAGCCCAATTTCTGCAGGACTTCCTGAAGCAAAATGATCCCTTTTGGGGGTTCCTGGATTTTGTCAATTTCTTCAGAGCTCCATGTTTCCTAGATTTCCCTTAGTGGTTATTGGCGGGGATGGAAGCTTCTGTTCTTTACCTTTGCTTTTCCTAATATAATCCAAATTGTTCTATTTCAACAATGGGTGGTGCTAACTGAGAAAGCCCAAATTACAAAATTCCCCTCCCCAAGTTTATTTATTTTATTTATTTATTTGTTCGATTTATATGCCGCCCTTCTCCGGAGACTCAGGGCGGCTTACAATGCGTTAAGCAATAGCCTTCATACTTTTGTATATATCTGCTTAGTAGGGCTTTCAGGCCCCCCCTAAGTGGTGTTCTTTTTATACAAAGTCAGCTTATTGCCCCCACAATCCGGGTCCTCATTTTACCTACCTCGGAAGGATGAAAGGCTGAGTCAACCTTGAGCCTGGTGAGATTTGAACTTGCAATAATCGCAGGCAGCTGGCAGCTAAGTGCTACTTAACAGCACTTTAGTCCGCTGCGCCACCAAGTCCCATTCTTTCTGCGCCCTTGACAGTTGCTGCCCTTACCCTCTTATTATCAATAGCTAATTCTCATTTCTGTCCACCTCTCTTTTTTTATTTCTCTTTAGAGTAAGGCCACCGATGTAGTAACCATCTCTTCCAAATACAAGCAGAAGTATGAGTGCCGACTACCAGCTGCTGCAATGAAGATCCATCAAGACAAAGAGGAGGATCCACAGAGTTACACTGGACTTGGGATCTCAGAACTGCTGAAACCAATGGAAGCGGCTCCGTGCCTGATTAAAGTAACTTTAGGATGGGTTTGAAATTAAGGGGGCATTGGGAGACTTAGGCACAAACAAAAGACTTGGAAAACATTTCCTGAATGGGCTTTGTTAAAGGATCTGCTTTCTCATATCTCTACCGCAGATTAGTGATAATCTTGATCCCTAATAACACAGAAAACAAGGTCAGTTTAGTAAAAGCTGTCATTATTCTTGATCACATTATAGTAATGTGAAATGCTTTTAGAGTTCTTGCTTCCTTAATCTCTCACAAATCTTTGGGAATAAATCTTTGATGTCTATTTCTTTTTTAAATTGATGGAGAAATTGATTGCTCAAGTGAAAAGTTACTTGCCAAAGGCCACCCATTGAATCTGTGCAGGGACCATACATTTGTTTTCCAATGTCCATACCCAACAGTAACTGACTTCACACATCATGGACATTTATGCAGCCTATTTGTCCTTGGTAAGCATGTTGTGGAAATGCGACTCTTGCATCTTATTTAGTAAACAGCTTAATATGAAATTAATCATTTCTTCCTTTATGCCATATTGATACATCTTTTCCCCACAATTGTTTCTAACTAAGAGATTTGCTTGATATAGACAGAAACGATCTTTTTGATATTTTTCTGTATCTATAACAATAGTGCCTGTAAAAAAAAGAGCGCTTAGAGAACTTTTGCTACCAAAAATCATACCATTTAAACAAACTGATGTGGAATTTATCTATTTTAAGCACTACCCTTACCCTGAAGGTTGAATATGCCAGTTGTATCCTAATGCCAAACTCACCGCCGTAACTTCATTTTTCCTATTCCAAGTGGCGCTTGACTTTTTAATTCTACAGGTATCTAAAAATTTTCCCCTAATCATTATGTTCACCCAATTTTTTTTACATGGCCTAGTGTTTTCTGACCAGAATTTGGCGATGGTGCTAGTTTAGGAGGTTTTTTCCTAAACTTGATTGGGGGCTGAGTGTTATGGGAGTTGCAGTGAAACGATCAAGAAGGCACCAGGTTTCTGACCTTTGTTTTTAGATGAATTCTGATTGAATTCTCATTTCAATCGGTTAATTTGATCTTTACTTTCTCCCTTTTCTCTTAGACTAAAGACTGGTGGACATATGAATTCTGCTATGGGAAACACATCCAGCAATACCACATAGAAGGTATTGATCTTCTCCTCTATTGCATTTGTGGTTGAAGTGTAAGGGAGTGGTGGTCCAGATTGGAAAACCTAAAATCCATAACTATTAGGCTTCGTTATTAAAATCAGGTGTGTAGTTTCAAGGAGTCTTCACAAGGCAAGATGTTTCTTAGAGTCTTAATTGCAGAGGTATTTGATCAAATCCAGGACTCCCTCAGGTTGCTTGAATGAAAATATATGCAAACAATTGTGCCTCCACATACTTGCTAGAATCTTAAAATCTCACTGAATAGTACAACAAGCTTCCATTCTTACTAAAAACTCGTGTTTATAGGAAAATGAAACCTGTTACGAGATCTCTATGTTGTGCCTAAGTTTGGAAAAATGCATTCTGTAATAGTCAATTTTAGGCTTCCAGAAATGGGGGGGGGGAAGCAACAATGGATCAGGATATTTTTTGGAAGATGCTGGGTGCAGCCTAATAACATCTGTACAACTGATAAGGCCTAATTTGAATGTTTGCCAATTTACAGTGTTGGTGGTGGTCGAATTGCACAGTCTGTTTGGCATGCTTTCTCTTTTTGCCTCAGGTTGCAGAACCTGAGGCAAAAGGTTCGTGTTATGTTTCTTAATCAAGGATCTCAGACTTGATGCATATACAAATAGTTAGTGTTTAAGGTACCACAAAACTGTTTGTTTTGTTGTTGCAGGCTAACATGCCGATCATTGGACATAGGGTGGGAGAGTCTCTCTTGAGATTCTAGCTTTCAGTTTGCTTACTGACTCTGTAACTCCCCTTATATTTTCCAGAATCTGAAGTCAAAGGTGATATTCTTTATCTTGGGTATTACCAGTCTGCATTTGATTGGGACAATGAAACAGCAAAGGTGGGTGTTTCCAACACCTTTAGCCCCCACCCCCCTGGTCTTGGTAAGATATTCCTGAGATTAATACTTAGAGTTTAGACAGACTCCTGTCTCCCAACGTCAGTATTGGAATTAAGTTAGAACATTTTACTTCACTTTTTCTTAGTTGTCCCTTTCTCTATCTGCCAATGTTAAGTGTCTTGATACCAAAAGACTGATCTGCTGTGGAGAAGCACAGCATGTCTAGGAGCCATTAAATCCTCTGAATTTCTATTATGTATGTCTCTGAATCAAACAGAAGGTTAAATTCAAGTATTCTAAGGGACCATTTCCAGCTTAGTGGAAATTTACCAGTTCTGTAAATTTATGAAGCATATACTTGGTTATGCTCTGTGTAATTAAATTGCATGCACTTTGTTTTATGGTATCTAAAATAGTTTTTTTTAATATATTTTAAATAGCTAATTTAAAATTGGTGAAATGTAAGGTGCATTTATAGTTTGACACTAGGCCAAGAAATATATAATACAAAATAGAGGAGTGAAATCTCCTGTTGTAAGGAGTGGGTTGTGCAGTCCAGATATGTTCTTTGTTTAATTTTTCTTTCTTCTGTGGGACGGCTGGCTAGGAGGGTTATTGGGTTTCTCATTGGCTACTGTTTTATGATTGAGAGAATTTGGGGCCAAATGTTTCCTTCACTGAACGATCTGCAACAAAATGGGCTGGGATCTCTTCAGGTCTTGATGTGTTATTCCAAGGATTACCTCAGCATGCTTTCTAACTTGTTGTATCATGAGGAATCCCCAGTAATCCTGTTCTTCCCCTCCTTATCCTCTTCATACCATTTATTTATTGATAATTACCCTTGCATATATTCAGGGGACCACAAGAAAAATCTCTTGTGTTTTGCTAGAAACAAATTGCAGGGATTCTTGGGGTGTATCCTCTTTTTTTTGTTTAAATAAGTCTTGCTCTAAATAGATTTATATTTTACAACTGTGTAGGGGAAGGGGAGGATGTCATTAGTTTGAAGCAAATAACTTCTAATTTATGAACCCAGAAATGTGGCCTGAGAGTTTTCTGGTTTTGCTTCTCACCCCAACTGCAGGCATCAAAGCAACACAAGTTGAAGCGGTATCACAGTCAGACCTATGTCAATGGATCCAAGTGTAACCTGAATGGGAAGCCCAGAGAGGCCGAAGTCAGGGTAAGAAGAAAGGGACCTCGGGGTGCGGAATTGGGCTGAAAGCTATGGGAGAAGAAGGCTATATTGATATTGTCAGAGCAATATTCCATCTTATGTAGGTGTATATCAGTGTCTGTAGGGCAGACTTGAGAAAGACTTGCTTGCTTGACTGAATTACTTATTTTTCTCCTGTGGTGGCCTTACTTTTCTTCTCAGAGCCCTTTTCATTTGTAGTTCTGCATTTCAGGAAAAAAAAAAGAATTTAATAGGCCAAAAAACTAGTGGTTGATCTAGGCTGAAATTCTAACAAGCACAGAATCTCAATTTTACTCTTTTGGATGGATTTCAGTTCTTTGCTTGCTATTTTCAAAATGAGGCGATCCAACTACTCTTCCCTTTGCTTTCCTTTTCCCCAATTCATGAAAGCAATCTCAGGATAGCTTTCATGCCACAGCTCCAAGAAGATGCAAACTTTAAGGGTCCAAAATGGATTCCGGGGGAATTTCAGTTTAAAGAGTTTCCAGAAGAAGGATGGGAAATGTTGATGTTTGAACCCCTACAGAAATGCTGCCTGTGAGAGTCACATAGAGAGTCATATAGGCAGGTGTCTACAGGGTCCCAATGGGTGAACCCTCATAAGATAGCATCATTGGTTTTTTCCTTATCTTGATTCCAGTTTTTGTGTGAAGAAGGTTCGGGAGACTACATTGCCCGTGTTGATGAGCCCCAGTCCTGTTCCTATGTGCTGACGATCCATACCACCCGCATCTGCCACCACCCGTTTCTGCGGCCGCCATCCACAGCCACCCCTCAGTCCATCCGTTGTCACCCAGCTCTCAGCCCTGCTGAATATGTGGAATATGTCAAGGCCCAAGTATGTAAGTACGCCCTGCCAGTAAAGAGGGAGAAGGCTCTTCCACACTTCCCTTAGTGAGGGTGAAAACTCAAGTCCTCATATATTGTTTTCCAAATTCAGTGTCAAAAAGTGACCGTAGAAGCTTTTTGCACAGACGTGTGCTGGCTTAGATCATCTTTTTTCTTATTTTTGATAGTTATGTAGGATAGGTGCAGGACTTGGTAGATTCTGCTCCCTACATCCTCCCATATCCCTATATCTAAATTGGAATATAGACCATTCCAATTCATTACACTCAGGTTGAAAGTGGGGGGGGGGGGGATTGTCCTTTTGTCCCATTTTCTATGGATGACAGGACAGATTGATGAGGCCAATATAGGGAAGCGAGAGCAGGGATCAGAGAGCAGGTTACAAATTTTCTCTGAGCCATGAAGTCATTGAATGATTCAGATTTGGAGATTGGTTTAGTGTAACTATTAAGCTAGGTTCATGTTTGTGAGGTTTGCTTCGTGGTGGTGGGGGAATGTTATCTATATTTCCCGTTAGAGGGAAACAGAAGGTACAATAGTCTATGCATTTCTGCAGAAGGTCCTGCACCCACATGACATTTGAGAGAAAGAATTAATAGAACTGCAAGGCATGGGATATCCATACTGCTTAGATGTATTGATTGGCCACCTTGTGCAAGCAGAGGGAATAGTCTATAGGTCTGAGGACCATGGGGTGGGGTGATATATTGTCCATTTGAAAGGTCCTTCAGCCACTGCTGCTGCTCTCAGCTTTCCTTTAGTTCTGATTAGATTGTAAAAAGAAAACTATGCCCAATGCAATATTTGCAATAAAGAATCTACTAGTAATTCCTTTGGAGAAAAAGGGTGATGTTATGATGATGATCTGTTCAGTGATCAGACATCTTCATGGGAGGGTAGAGTTTTACAGAGTATCTAATGTCTGAAATTGCTGCAGCTGATACCAAGCGCAAAGTGGAGGAAATTTCGGAAGAGCTGAAAACTCTAGACACACAGCTGTGGAATGAGCAAGATGCCAGCACTGCTACTCAGGATTCCAATGAGAATGGTAAGATACTGTTACCTTTTCCTAATTTGGGGCCTCCAAATTTCTCATCAACCCAAGCATGGTCAGGATGATGTTATTGAGACTATCTGAAGGGCACTAGATTGGGGAATGCTAAATCAGACTCAGAAAAATATCACTGAAATTAGTTAACGTAGATGGTTTTCAGTGCCAAATTCCATCAAGAATGGCAACAATTTGTACATGTAGGCAGAAAGAGAAGAGAGAATGAACAAAAATATCAACCTCCTATACCAAGAGTGTCAAACTCGATTTCATTGAGGGCCACACCAGGGTTGTATTTGACCTTGGGGAGCCAGAGTGGGCGTGGCCAGCTCGACGTCACTCTTGTTGGGGGCGCCTGTGGTGGCCTGAGTGCTCTGCCAGAGAAAACAAATTCCCGAGCTCCGTTTTTGGCTGCAATGGCCTTCTTCAACCCTCTGCCAGCGAACATGGAGCTCGGGAGGGCCGTGTGTGGCCCACCAGAGCTCCGTTTTAGGTTGCAATGGTTTCCTGCAACCCTCCACCCACAACCCTCCCGAGCTCTGTTTTTATTTATTTATTTATTTATTTAATTTATATACCGCCCTTCTCCCAGAAGGACTTGGGGCAGCGTACTGCCAGAATAAAACACACAGATATAAAATTTAAAAAACAATTTAAGAAATATTAAATAATTTGGCCCATATCTAATTAAAATAAAACTACCCATTTTGGACATTTAAAAATTAAGAGTTAACGATTAAAAAATTTAAAAATTAGGCCAGCCCGGCTTGTTGGAATAAAAGCATCTTGAGGGCCCGGCAGAAGGTGCGTAAGTCGGGAATCTTCCGCATCTCGGGGGGCAATTCGTTCCAGAGGGCAGGAGCCCCCACAGAGAAGGCTCTCCCCCTGGGGGTCGCCAGCCGACATTGCTTGGCCGAAGGCACCCAGAGAATTTCACCCCTGTCCTAAACAAATGCACAATGGAGCAATTTATTTTTATTTTAAAGGGTTTCCCAAAGAAATCTTTAAAGAACAGAGTGATTTCCATAGTCCTTAAGACTCTGGGTGTAGGAAAGAGAAATAGAGGATCGACTTGGTTGCCTTCATTGTATGTAAACAATACCAAACAATACCAAGCCCTGAAGGAACAGGATAGGTGGCTTCACAGGGCTAAGTGAAAAGAACAAAGCATTTTGAGTTTGTCGTTGAATAATACAGTAGAAATTCTTAAAAGCAGTAGTAGGTTAAACATAACATACTTACCCATTAAAATCAATTAAATAATAAAGACAGCATTTGAACTATAGATCTCACAATGATACCAGTCAGTAAAACAGATCAACGTAAGGCCGTGCAGTACTAAACTGTAAAAAAAACAAAAAAACCCCCACTATTTTTATAATGACTAAATCCCAAAAGCTTGGGAGAAATAGCCTGGATTTATCTTGGTATTGAAATAAAACTCAGGTACTGATCTGATTTTTTGGAAGAAAGTATAAGTCCATAACCAGAGTGACTCGCAGAGTATCTCTCATACTCTTTATTGCTTTTTTAGAGCATTAAAGCAAATGAAGTTGACTAGTCCTGTTTGTTTTTTAACTCTTTTTACTGGATTTCTTATCAGTGTGAGAACCGGCTCTCACACCATGCTTCCGATTTAAAAATGTTTGGGCAGCTTCCTTTTTTGTAAATGTAGTGACTAGAATAGCACTGTTGTGGTCCGCCCACAGCCTGAGGAGCTGGCAGCGGAGTCAGCCTTCAGGACTGGCCCATGTTCTTCCTCAGCCTCATTGCTATCCACCTCTGTGTCGGAGGCAGAGATGAGGCCAGGGCGATCGGGGAGTGATGTGCAGACTCTGGAGCCTCCAGAGGCTGACAGTAGAGAGGCAGAGGAACAGGAGGAACCTCGTGCACGCATGAGAAGAGCTGCCAGAAGGCAGGAACAGATAAAGCAAAGAGGACGACTCGGGAGTAGGGCCAAGAGATAATTGGCTCCTTCCATAAGGCTTAGACCAGCAACGGCTCTTGGGCTCTGTCAGAAAACAACGTTGATAGACGTGTTCTTGTCTTGCTGCACTTATCTCTGGTTGGCGTCTTCTGCTTCTGAACTTTTACCAAGAGAAGCTTTTGGCAATTTGTCTAATTATACCAAGGTTGGTGATTAGACTGAAGAATTTGTGTTATGAAGAATTTGTTTTAATTTAGTTTGGACTATGCTGAGAATGAGTTAATTCTCAGCTGTTCTAATAAAGTGTTTGTTTTGGAACTGTTTGCGTCTAATACTACCTACTTGGGCCTGGGTCACAACAAGCACTTAGACTTATATACTGCTTCGTAATGCTTTTACAGCCCTCTCTAAGCAGTTTATGGTATCAGCATATTGCACCCAACAATCTGGGTCCTCATTTTACCCACCACGGAAGGATGGAAAGCTGAGTCAACCTTAAGTGTGAGACTCGAACTTCTAGCATTTGGCAGAATTAGCCTACAATACTGCATTCTAACCACTGTGCCACCACACCTCTAAATAAAAACCTCTAAATAGGACACGAGATTCTCTATATCCTGTCATTTTGATTCACAAATGCCTGGTCCAAGGGTGTTATGGTGATGCTTGGCTTGGATGTTTCCTTCCAATTTAATGCCTTTTGCTTTTTGCTTCTTTGATCAGTGACCCCAGTCCCTTCTCCTCCTCTTGAGAGTGAACCTGGGGATGAATCTGAGTTCTGGGAGAGAATGGCGCTGCACAGAGAAGGGAAAGCAGCTCAGACTCCAGACCAAACAAAGGTAACTTCCTATCACCATATTGCAACTTCAGTTATTCCAAAGCCCGGTGATATTAAACATGGATTCCTATCTCAAAACTGGGCATGCTACCTTTTGGACCGTGAGATTTTCTTTTTGTTGGAGGAAGATGATCCCGCCTTTTATTTTGTACATCTTTCTCATGGCATCTGATTTAGTTTATGCTCGATGATCTATTTTAATTTAATTTGGCATGCCTATTAAATTAGGTATCCTGCCATTTTTTAGTCTATTTTCTAATGTTAGAATGTACTTATACCTTATAGTTACACTTACTGTAAAAATAGCAGAAGGTAGCTGAAATTAGTGTAAAAACTTCCTAAAACGTTACATTTAAACAGCATTAAACAACATTTCCTGATAGTTAGAACAATTAATCAGTGGAACAGTTTGCCTCCAGACGTTGTTGGTGCTCCAACGCTGGAGGTTTTTAAGAAGAAATTGGACAACCATTTGTCTGAAATGATATAGGGCAGTGATGGCTAACCTTTTATGTCACCGCGTGTCAGCCTGTGTGCCGGAAATGGTGCACGAAACCATCCCACCTGGACCATGTGGGCTCATTGGCAATCGCGCGCATGGGAGCACCAAAACCCGGAAGAGCAGTGTTCCGTCATGCATGCGTGAGCCGGCACCCAAACATCCGATTTCTGGCACAGATGCGTGCCCAATGAGCAGTTGGCCATTGCACATGCACACAGTGTAAACCATAAAGTCCGGATGCCGGTTCGTGCATGCATGACAGAACGCTGCTCTTCTGGGTTTCGGCAATCCTGCGCGTGTGAAGGCCAACTGACCTGTGTGTCGGTGTGCATGTGTGCACAGGAACGTGGAAGAAGAGCCAGCGAGGCTGCGCATCCTTTGAAGGATGGTTCTGCACGTCACTTCCGGCACGCGTTCCATAGGTTCGCCAACACGGATATAGGATTTCTTGCTTGAGCAGGAGGTTGAACTAGTAGACCTCCAGGGTTCCTTCCAACTCTATTATTCTGTTAAAGCTACTGAAAGAGCAGAGACTAAAAATATCACAACTAAAATTATGTAAAATGCCACCAGCAGTAGAAGTGCAGAAAATTAAAAGGAGAACTGAAAGACCGTTCATGCGGAAAAAATAACGGCACGCACATCAGGCAAATGTCTCTAAGGAAATAGGTGGGCACAAATTTAATCATAAGAAGGCTTCCTGCCTAAAAGTCCTATAAAGTGCAACTAAACATTTAAAGCTTGTCACATTTGAACGGAGGAGGGAATTCCATAGTCTAGGTGGTATAAAAAACTTTTTTGTTGTCACTTGGCGATTTTTATTTTAAAAAAGGAGGAGGCCAAAGATACAGCCTTTGAAGATTAGATGAGTTTCTGTGGTTAAATATCATTCCGTATGACAATCCTATTAAGAGCAATCTTAGCTAAAGAAAAGTCCCAAAAGAGTAATAAACCTCCACGTGTTTCAACGACCCTCCAAAACAAGAGTGTCAAACTTGTGGCGTCACAGCAGCGTCATGTGACATATCACAACTTTTTCCCCCTTCGATAAAGCGGGCGTGGGCATGGCCATTTCATAATGCATCCGGCCTGTGGGCTGCGTGTTTGATAAACCCTGTTCTAAAAGGATGCAGATTACCAGCTGTCTGCAAGGAATATAAAAATCCTTTCATTCCCCACTATCCTGTCAGAGCTGAAGAAGCTTCTTGGATGAGAAGTGAAACGTCTTCAAAAGAAAAAACAAGAAAGTCCAGTTGCCTCCTGAAAAAGCACTTTTGGGACAACCATGACCTGGATGACTGAGAATCTCTACAGATTTTTAGAGGTTCCTGAACTAATAATTGTGTTGTTAGGAATTAACCACAATGGTACACACATAGAACAGCCTCAACATTTATGGGGGGAAAAACCATTATGTTGAATTGAGTACAGCAGCTGGGAATGGAAGAATTATCCAGATCAGAAACCCAAAAGAGAATGTATGGCAAAGTTCAAAGATGTACCACTTGGAAATCCTGTCCCGTTCATTTCTGAGGCAGTGTGTTGTGGCCTGTTGACCACCAGCCCCTCCAGTAGCCAAATCAGAGGAGGAGGCATGGGAGTCAGGGTCAGCATCAAGACAACCCAAGAGCTCCGAGGGTGAAGAGGGAATGGAGCTGTCAGAGAGAGAGAGACAGAGGTGGAGCCTGGGCTGTCAGTCAGCCCTTGGATGGAGAGTCAACAGCCCTCAGGTCTGGAGGTGGCTGATGAGGAAAAGGAGGAAAAGCTGGGTCCAGGGCCTGACGCACCGCTGCACAGAAGGCAGAGGAGAGGAGAGCAGTGGAAATCCGTGGGCCGATCCTTGGGATGGAAGAGCCACCGCTGCTAGCGAAGCCCCACCCTAGCTCTGGGGATAAAAGGCGGGGTGGAGATGAATGGATGTGGCAAACAACTATTTTTTTTGTAAATATTTTTTTATTTTTTTCAAACATAAACATAAAATATACCTTTCAAGAACAGAGTCTCAATCTGGTCATAGATGGTTACCACGCTTACATTCCTTTAACAAGCTCCATTCACAATTTCCCATTACATCTTTTAAAAATAAAAATTCAAAACATAAAAGAACAAATTTTAACATAAATTCTAGCATCTTCATCTAAACAAATCCATTATATCAATACAATTTTAATTTCAAGTTAACTTTCGCTCATTTTTATATCTATATATCAATCCTGATTATATCTCGTTCTTCTTCACCTTGTATCTTTTACCATCAGTGTCAAAGTAATTTGTAACAATATTCTAACCTCTTATTCTAATCATTTACCTTACAATTTTATCACCACAAATCTTAATTTCAAATTCAATTCAACTCCATTTTTATTACACTTTATAAAACAAAGTTCTTTCTAAGTCTTAATCTCTTGACCCTTTTCCTTGAATCTTATATCTTAAGCTTTATCAATTTATCTTTGATTTTATCCCACTTATCATCTATTACACCTTTCATGTTGCACAGATTTATCACAAAAACATGTTTTATTTAAACTAATTTCCAGCATATTTTCTTCCATACCTCCCTCTATTGTTTGGCTGTTTTCCAGCATATTATGTTTGGCTGATTCCCAGCATAGTTTCCTCCAGAGCACCAACTATTTTTGGCTGATTTCCAGCATAATCTCCTCCTAAACTCCCTCCATTGTTTGGCTGATTTCCAGCATAGTCTCCTCCAACTCTCCTGCAATTGTTTGGCTGATTTCCAGCATTTTAACTAGTTTCCAAAGTATTTCCTCCGAGCCTCAAACTCTTATCTAGTTAGTATCCATCCCTCTTATTTTAAGTTTCCGTTGCAATATGATTATCTATTTTATATCAGTTTCCCAGCATCCTCTTTCAAATTAATTCCCAATATATTTCATAATAATCATCATTTCCAGCATATATTAAATTAAATCACAATTTGTTACTAAAATCTGTGTGTCTTATAGTTTGTTCAATAAAACCTTAGTCAAACGTAATCACCAATCTAGCATTTGTTTGCAAATTAAAATTAGAATATATTACATCAAGCAATAAATTTTCTTAAAGTTGTCTCACATTAATATATACTCTTCTTTATTATTTTTAACCACCTATATATCATCCTCGTGGCAGACAACTATTTATCTCCCTGCCGGAGGGACTTGTTAGCCTGCTGTGAGAGAGAAACTTTTTGCCGGGGCTGCCGGCACTCCTAATAAAGGAATCATTGATTTAACTACAGAGGGTTTGTTGTGTTTGGGCAGCTAGGTCAGAACACGGTGTTTTTAATGTGCTGTGCTGAAAACGAAACCATTCATCTTTTCTCCTTTTTGTAGGAGGAAGAACTAGGGATGAAGACAGCAGACGGTCGCCTAGCAGGTAAATGTAAAATGCTTTGTGGATGGATCTAGAGAGTGTTGTGTGAATGGATGCCATGGGAGTGATATCAGCCAAGAGAACATTTGGGACTTCAGTGTATCCTCTCTGTTTCTTAGCAGGGACTGACCCTCAGGCTTTCCAATTAGCGTTCAGTACTGACAGTACAGTACTCATATAGGACATTTATGTCTTTAATTACCTCTGTGGGGGCTAACTGCCCATTCAGCAGCAACACTGACTCTTGATCTCCCCCCCCCCAGGTATTTTAATTGTTAAAATAGTAAAATATAAAGGAAAAAGAAATCTATATTTAGATAGATAATGAAACGACTTAAAGAGAAGCAACTAGAATTAGAATTAGAATTCTTTCTTTCTTATTTATTTATTAGTTCGATTTATATGCCGCCCTTCTCTGGAGACCCAGGGCGGCTTACAATGCGTTAAGCAATAGCCTTCATACTTTTGTATATACCTGCTTAGTAGGGCTTTTTGGTCCCCACTAAGCAGTGTTCTATTTTATACAAAGTCAGCTTATTGCCCCCACAAACCGGGTCCTCATTTTACCTACCTCGGAAGGATGGAAGGCTGAGTCAACCTTGAGCCTGGTGAGAATTGAACTTGCAGTATTTGCAGGCAGCTGGCAGCTAAGTGCTACTTTAACAGCAGTTTAGTCCGCTGTGCCACCATCATGGCCAAGCATGATTAGACACACGAGGAATTTGTCTCCAGTGCATAACTATTAAGCATAATTTAAAACACGATCATTCTCCGCTTCCTTTCCATTTGTTTCCACAGTCACTGACCACAACTTCAACATTTATACTTTTAATTGAACATTGAAGATTATTCTAATATCTATTTAAATCTATTTAAATCTTTTTGTTTGTTATTTTTGTTTTACTGGGCTCATAATTTATGTTTTAAAAGCCATGTTCCAAATGTCTAAATTTACCCTGTTGTGTTAGTACAGCAGGGAACTATTCTTGCTTACATTGAGTTAGTTCAATACGATAGATACATACTGTCACTTTTGCCAAGGCTGCGTAGTCTCTCATTTTGATCTTCCAATCCTGTATCGATGGTAAAGTTTATTTCTCCCAGCGTAATGCCAAATTTGTTCTTGCAACTGTCAGCATATATCTTAGTGAATTGTGACTGTTCATTTATGTTTTCTGGGATTATGCTCAATAAACACATTGTGGTTTCAGTTAAAAATTTATCTTTAGGACTTGGTGAATATTTTGATTATTTCTTCCCAATATTTTGGGTTCTTTTTACGTAACCACTGCATATGACAAAATGTTCTCTTTTTTTTGTCATACAATTTCCAACATTTATTGTTATACAATTTGTTTATCTTGGAAATTATTAGCAGATCAATACGTCATCTGTAAAAATGTTCTCTTAATCTTTGATAAAAATAAAACAACCTGCTGCGATAAAACTGGCACACGCTGGGCTTGGCTTTGGTATACTGTAAAGCTATAATATTTTGTGCTCATGTTCCATTTTCCCAGGTCAAGGAAGTTGGGACCAAGAAGGGAAGTGTTTCCTTTACATTTTAATTGGTTGCATTTTGCTGCTATGGCTTGTCAATTATATATTTTGTTTGATCTACCATGATATGTGAGCTCCACCTCTTAACAGTTTAATTGAGCAAGCCATGGTTTAAAATACTGGTTTAATGTTACGGGTAAATGAAATCTTTCTGCATTTCTGTTTGGCAGTCATGTTTTTGTCATTAAACCTAAGTTACTGAAAAATGAAATGAAAGCTTCCAATCGCTGCCTGATGTTGGCTGGAAAAAAAATAAAGAGAAAGGCAATATATGAACTCATGTCTCAATAGCATAGTATGTTTTATTATAGGAATAGGAAACCATGAGGCAACTAGAACATGCAGAGTGACAATTGTACCACATTCCTTTGCATAAAGAAATCCAGTGGAGGCACCTAGTTAGCAGATGTAAACTATACCCGATGCAGTGAGGGAAGCCTAATGAAAAGATGGGGCTTCCATCACTTTTCAGACACAGAATAAATTATGCAAATAGATACATCCAAATTTGCATAGTTGATGCAGGTCACAGGACAGAACATCACTAGGTGCTGAAGATTATCTGACTTCCTGCAGTTATCTGACCTCCAAATAAATTGAATTCATTTTGCCTGTATTTTTCCAGATTTTAAGAAAAAGATACATTTCAAAGTTATTCGAAACCCTGGGGACTTGGTGCAGTTTATTCAAGAGATGAAGGCGAATGCCCGGAAGGTGAGGCTTTTTAGTCGGACTTCCTAAACTGACTCAAGTTTACTATATGACAGGCATCTCTTTCGCCCCTGTAGCTACACCGAGCAATCTTCCCATTCTTGGTGCTCTGCTGATGTTTTGGATTCAGTCAGTATGATACCGGCTATCCATAGATTCACACCAGGGGTGGGCTTCAAAAATTTTAGCAAGGGGTTCTCTGTCTGGTTGCTGGGTGGGCGTGGCCATGGTGGGCATGGCCTAGTCGGCCTCCTGCACCACGGTGGGGAGGCAGTTTTGCCCTCCCCGGGCTCCGGAGGCTTTCTTCAAGTCTCTGGGAGGGTGAAAATGGCCTCTCTAGGCTTCGGAGGCCTTCTGGAGGCCTGAAACAGGCCTATTTCTGGCCTTCCCGAACTTCCAGTAGGCCTGTTTTTTTGCCCTCCCTGAGCCTCCACGGACGCCCTTCATTTACCTGCATCCAAAACGGGCCGCGTGGGGACTCCTGGGAGGGGCAGGGCAGGGTGGGTGAGGTGGGGCCAACCAGGAGTGGGATTTGGTTGTTCTACAAACTACTCAGAATCTCAGCTAGAGTTTCTCGCGAACCCCCAGCAGCCCACCCCTGATTCACACTCACACCAATGCACATAGAAAGGGAGAGGGAGAATTTACAATATTTTGTAAAGCATTACCCTGTGGTAAGATGGGTGGCCAAAAAATTTTAATTAATAAATAAATATTTTGTGATTGACCTTGTTTCTCCAGAACAGCTGATTTATATACCCAAAGTCCTTTCTGAATGTGCCCAGCAAATGCTTGCAAGCCCTTTTTGCCTGCTTGTAGCTTTAAAAAGCATTCTACATCTTTTATTTATAGCTCGCAGTCGGACTGGGTGGGTTGACCAAATGCTATCTCTTCCCCTGCCCCCCATTGGCAGTTTCTGAACTCTCCCATGTCCCTTTAGAGCAAAGAGAAGGCTGGTGAATCTGAAGACGTGGTGCAAGAAAGCTCATCCCAAATTAAGGCAGACCCAGAAACGGGACACCCTGAAGATGGTGCTCAGGAGAATGAAGAAGATGAAGAAGATCTGATAGGGAAATTTGAGAAGGAATTGGAAGACATTCTGCTACCTAAGTCTGAAATGGCCAAGCTGAAGGAAGAAGTGAAAACTGAAATGGAGAAGGAGTTTGACAACATCATTGATGAGGTCAGGATCCCTTGGATTAGCTCCGTTTTTCAGTCCGACCTTCTGATTTCTCCCTCCCAAAAGTGTTGGGGCCATTACTGACTATTCCCTAGCCTTCCATTCCCATATCAGATGGAAGGAAATAGACTAGAAAATGAAATCCTAGACTGGACAAGAGAGAGGAAAAGATTGCAGAGGAAAGGCAAAAAGATTCTATAAAATAATGAATGAATTCAAGATTGGTCCAGTAACATGCCCCTTTCATGTTGCAAGCTTCCCAGAGCCCTTATGTATCCCACACATTGCCTGAGGGAGAAGAGTATGTCTCATTCTTTCTCTTCCTTTCTGTTTGTTTGCTAGTTTCCTTTAATTCTGGGGAGGGAAAGATGAGTGCCTACTCAGTTGAGATTGGCTGATGGCATGATTTTCAAGCCTGACTGCAGAGGATTTTAAATATTACGATGAGAACTGCACACATAAAGCCTCACTGCACCTATTATCTCTTCAATATATTAAGGGTCTTGTTGAGCTCACAGCAGGAAGGGTAGCAAGCATTGTACTTCTCGTATACATTGTACTTCTTGTACCTTTCCCTCCTTACCTCTAAGTATGTGCTGGGTAAAGGTGTAGTCACATTCCACATTTTTTTCCTTCTCCCATATTCTTGCCACCTTGCGATGTATTTTAAAAGGGGATGTGTATCATCACAGTGTCTAAAACCAGCCTATAAATTGCTTCATGAATCCAGGTTTTGTCATTGAATTGCTGAAAGTAATAGAACATGTTGAACAAACAAACAAGTACAGGCAGTCCTTGACTTACAACAGTTCGTTTAGTGACCGTTTGAAGTTACAACGTCATTAAAAAAAGTGACTGATGATGATCATTTGTCACACTCAATAACTGTTACGGCAACTCCACAATCATGTGATCAGAATTCTGATGCTTGCGCAATTGACTCGTATTTATGACAGTTGCAGCATTCCGGGGTCATATGATCACCTTTTGTGACCTTCTGACAAGCGAAGTCCACGAGGAAGCCAGGTTCACTTAACGGCCATATTAATTTAACAAGTGCAGTGATTCACTTAACAACTGTGGCAAGAAAGGCCGTGAAATGGGGCAAAACTCACTTGGCAACTGTCTTGCTTAGCAACATAAATTTGGGGCTTGGTTGCAGTCGTAAGTCGAGGACTACCTGTATCAGATTCAGCTCCGGTACTTCTGAAGAACCCTGATCTAGTAATCCATTACTGCTTACCAACAGGTTGAGGATGAACTGGGAACAAAAGGCCTGAAAGGTGAGTTTGACCGAAAACAGGCCTCCAAGTCTTTGGCTTCCACTCTCAACAAACTCATTGACAAGTTGGATCCTGGCAAAGCCCCACCTGAAGAAGAAAAGGTTCAAAAGCAGCAGCAGCAACAGCAAGAGGAGGAGGAAGAGGAAGAGCAGGAGGAGGCAGTGGAAGAAAGCAACACTGCTCAAGAAAACCCACCCAAGCCAAGCCCTGGTATGATCCAGAAGCAACGAAATCAATCTTATCTTGAGCGTTGATAATTTGGATAATGTTTTTGAATCAACCAGCAGGGGGCATTATTTGCCATAAATTGCACCAAGTGATGGCTTCTTTGAGCTGATCAAAGATCAAGGTAAGGTAAGGTAGTTAACAGTCTTCCTAATAGTCTATGGAGATTCTCAGTCATCCAGGGCATGATTGTCCCAACGGTGCTTTTTCAAGAGGCAACTGGACTTTCTTGTTTTCCTTTGAAGACGTTTCACTTCTCATCCAAGAAGCTTCTTCAGCTCAGAGCTGAAGCAGTGTCTTCGGAAAAAAAACAAAGTCCAGCTGCCTCTTGAAAAAGCACCT